>OY992894.1:87102859-87702859 GCA_963921405.1 Cepaea hortensis | reverse complement strand
ATTCTCCCACGCTCTCTCTTTTACCCACTCACTCGCTCTCACACTCACTCATTCGTGCACATACTCGCATACCCACAAATTCTCTCTCACTCACTCACGCTCCCTTACTCACTCATTTACTCGATGACTCTCTAACTCACACTCACTCACTAACTTTCACACTCTATCACACAGACAGGCAGACACACAACACACCCACTCTCTCAGATTCACTCATTCTCTAACTAAATCTCTCACACATATGTCCACACACTCACTCACTTTTACACTCACTCAGGCACACGCGCATGCATACTCTCTCACTCTCTCTATCATACTAATTCTTCCACTCACACTCTTTCTCACTCACTCTCTCACCCACTGTCTCGTTCACACACATACAGTGAAGAATGATAGTGGAAAAATGATACTAGTAGGTGACTTATGGAGGCATATAGTCGGTATGAAGTAAGTATTGAAAGAGTTTTCGGTTGAATGTGTAGGGACTCATTGGTGTTTTCAGTTCTGTTGGAAGGCTATTCCACAAGTGAGCACCAGAATATGCGAAACAAGTTTTGTATAAGTCCAATCTAGGCTTAGGAAGCTGTAATAAATTTAAGCGCTTACTGTTCATTGCATTAGATTGAATTAACGGTAGAAGATACTCTGGGGTATTTTCAGATATAATTTTATTCACTAATTTGGCTTTGTTAAAAAGGAAGCGCTTTTGAAGTGGTAGAAGTCTTAGATGGCTGTATAACTTATTACTTTCAACGTGCTTTATGCTAGAAACTAGACGTATAGCGCGGTTTTGAAGCGAACACAATCGTTTCATATTAGATTTAGGGCAGCCATCCCAGACTGTGGAACAATAATCGAGAGGTGATTGGATATAGGATGCATAGAATATTTTTCGTGTGCTTTCATCCAAAAAGTGTTGAATTTTAGCAAGTTGGTAAACTTTTTGTGCTATTCTCTTGGTAAGGGCGTGAACATGAGGGCTCCAGTTTAAATGTCTGTCAATTAAAAGACCTAATGTTTTATGTTCATTTACATTAATTATAGGTAACGTGTCCACGTGGAGCTCGAGCGGTGTCCCAGTTATGGCTAGGGTCTGTAGTTTTTGTCTGGTCGCTATTAGCATGGATTTGGTTTTGTCGATGTTAATTAACATGCGGTTTTCATTGCTCCATCTACTAAGGTTGTCAAGATCGTTTTGTAAAGAGCTCTCTAAGTCACAAAGGCTCTCTTGACTTGTGTAAATAGTGCAGTCGTCCGCAAATAGATCACACGAAGTATTGAGGTATAAAGGAAGATCGTTAATATACACTGCAAAAAGCAGCGGACCTAGTATTGAGCCCTGAGGCACCCCAAAATTAAGTTGTGTGGGTCTTGATAGACAGTTATTGAAGGACACTACTTGTTGTCTGTCTGATAAAAATGACGTAATTAGGTCCACCATATTGGTGCCAGTCTTCATGTGTTTTAATTTTCTAATTAAAATATCATGATCTACCATATCAAAGGCCTTTTTAAAGTCTACAAATACTGCTCCACAAATGTTGCCATTGTTGATACAAAGATGCCAGTTATCGGTCATTTTTGTAAGGGCACTATGGCAAGAATATTTAGGTCGAAACCCAGATTGACTGTCAATTATTAGATCGTTGTTAATTAAATGATGTAGTGTTATTTTATGCATGTGTTTTTCTAATGGCTTTGATAGCGACGATAGTAAGGAAATAGGTCTATAATTACCCAAGATGCTAATATCAGTTGAACCATTTTTAAGTAGAGGATACACTTTAGCAACTTTAAAGGCAGATGGAAAGTAGTTTTTGGATAGGCACTGGTTATATATGAACGTTAAGGACTCACTAATAATAGGTGCAGCACACCGAAGAATTCTATTACTGATACCATCTAGGCCTTCTGAATTTGTTGCTTTGAGATTCGAGAGATATTTATATACTTCTGCAACAGACATCAAGGGAATCTCAGGGGGAATATTTCTAGAGCACTTCCCTTCACTGAATGATGACAGTGAACTTAAATTACATACTGAGTCTGGTATTGAGGACTTTAGATTCTCTATTTCTGATTGAAAGAAGTAACTGAAATCCTCACATGTTATAGAGTTTGGTATTGCTGACTCTGAAGAGTGTTTCTTGTTGGTTAGCGAGTTCATAGCCTTCCATATATTTGTATTATTTGATTTATCTACAATCACATTTTTGAAATGATCTTTCTTTATCCTACGAATTTAATATTTAACTTTATTTCTTAGTCTGCGGTAATTGATAAAATATTTATTTTTGTGTGCTGTATCTCGTTCTCTCATGATTTCGAGAACTTCGCTAGTGACCCACGGGGACTTATGTTGATTCTTGACTCGAACTTCTTTGACTGGCACATGTTTATCAAATACATTGTAGACTGTCTTTGTCCAGTAAGCTAGTGCATCATCCGGATCAGGAAGTTGGTAAACATGTTCAAGGGCTGCATTTTTTAAGTCGTCTAAAAATAAATTTTGGTTGAGAGCTTTAAAGTTTCTAAATTTGATGCTTAAATGTTTATTTTTAGGAGTTTTGAACCCAATTTTCGACCATGTACAACATATTGGGTAATGGTCACTAACTGCACTAACAGGAACAGAACATTCGGTAATATTAACTGGACAAGTAACATATATATGATCAATTATAGTTGAGGAGGTGTCTGTAACTCTTGTGGGACGATTTATTAGTTGTTTGAAATTGTAAGATAGAATGATATCTTCCCATGTCTGGTTGGATTTAGTAATATCTATGTTAAAGTCACCTAATATCATGACTTCTCTACCTGCTGTAAACACCCTATCCATCATTGTAGTGAAACAGTCATACCAACTATACCCAGCACAGGAATTTCGATATAGGTATCCAATGAGAAACGGTTGCTGGCTGACTGGCTTCACCTCTAACCAAACACATTCTATCTCTTCTATCTCGAGATCACTTCTACGGGAACAGTTGAGAGAATTTGAAATGTATACAGCAATACATGTTTCTAATTTTTGATGTGCGTCTCTTCGAATTACTTTAAACCCCTTAAGAGAGATTTCAGAGTCGGTTATTTTGTCGTTGAGACGACTTTCTGTGATTCCAAACACATGGAACTGTTTGCACAGTATTACTGAAAGCTCAGGTAATTTATTGAGCAAATGATAGATGTTGAGATGGCCTATATGTAGACCATCTTTGTTGAGCCACTGATCGTGATTGGCGAACATTACACAATGAAAAGATGATGTCGCTTGTGGTAGAACAATTTCAGAGGTTTTGAAACTTTATTTAGTGGTAGTTACGACTATTAGAGGGGATAGGAAAATGTCTGTGATGGAGTGACATCATTAAAGCTTGGTGCAGGGCTGCAGGATTGTATTGCATTAGCTGTTGAAGTTGACAATTCCACTGATAAGAGTGTGGATTACCGTCCAACGAGGGACCACTGCTATGAGAGCTACTGGAGGTGCCTACATTGGAAGCAGGCATCGGGGGCACCGCAACATTGTTTATCGGTGACCCCTTTGACATGCTAGGTGGAGACTGTTTTATTGGCAAGGGAGGAAACAATGCACCATAGTTAGCAACATTGGGATTGGAGCCTGGGTCGCTATTTACAGCCTTGTATTCCTGGGGAATAGGCAAGGGTGGTGTGGGCAGAGGTTGAGTGTTTTCTGAACACTGAGAGATGGCTACAGCCGGAGGTGAAGGTCGGTTTACTCCTGTAACTGAAATTGGTTCTAATTGTTGTGTACGTTCAGGATATTTTATGTTCTTCGCTAGTATGCTAGTTCCTAGTTTTGAACAATGTAGTTGATCCTTATATAGTTTTTTCTTGGGAGCCCCGGACGGCGATGTGAAATACGGGGTATTATTAATGAAAGCATTGTTAGTTTCTTGACAAAATTTATGTAGAGTCAGATTGCCAGCATCGGCAGTGCGGCGCTGGAATCCATAACATTGCAGTATGATTGATGAAAAGAAAATAGATGCTTTAGGAAATTTCTTACGCAACAACACCTCCAATGTAGCGAGTTGTGAGGTGCTTATGATGTGATTGTTCATAATATTGTTGACACCGATATGGACTGTTGTTCTTCTAATTCTATCATTCACCTTGAATTTCCGCAGTGTAGAGGTCAGTCTGTCAATGTCAGCTCCTGGTAGCGGGTAGATCGCGGTAGTTTCGCTGTCAGAAGATGACATGCGGTCACTATAGATTCCCTTGAGCAGAGAGTCTCCAATGACGACATGAGTTGCACTGTCATCCATTGTTATTTCACGCTGTTGACGCGCCCGTTTGATTTCTTGCCACTGATCGCTGTCATCTTTCATGCGTTCTTGTTTATTATAGTCGTTGCTTGTTTGGGCTGGTTGTTGATGCTCAGTAGTGGTAGTGGCTGAGCTCTTTAACTTCTCGTCTGCTGCTGGAGAGTCTACACTTGAGGCCTGGGACCTATTGCTAACACGCACATTAATGGGGTACATGGATGGTGCACGTTCTAGAGGTTTAGTAGTGTTGCAGCCTGTGGAAACTAACTGCATGTCATTTTGCGACGAACATCCACTGGTCATACACACTTCTGCAGCACTATGAATACTTCCTGTTTGTGCACTTTTGTCAAATGACTGTGCACTCTTTAGTTTTAAGGCATGGATTGTTGTTTTAAAGGTGTCCTTCTCTTCTTTAAGGAGGCGGATTTCTTTTTGAAGGCGAGCGTTTTCTTCTTTAAACACGGCAATGATATTAGTTGTGCTGTTGGAAATAAAGTCTTTTAGCCTGTCCTCCAAAGCCTGGATGAGTTCACGACAGGCGTTGTGGTTGTGTGGTTCGGCTGAGGAAAGAGTGACTAAAGATGATGTGTTAGTCTCATCAGATTGGGCTACTGAACTGTGATGTTCGACCAGCTTGAGCTTGGGATCAGTGTCTGCAGATTCACTAGACCACACGTGTGAAGTTGGCGTTGAAGAAATTCGACGTTTGGGTGGCGTGCTCGTCAAACTTTTCCCCGTCTTGTATTTGTTTGTATTTTCATGGCGCTTGGATAAAGTAGAGTTCCGTAAGTTGGACGCCATATTAGTAATTTATGAGGCTCCAACAGGCCGGGAGTACTCACAAGTTCGCCGCCTTTCGGTAACGCGTGCTTGGCGACTAACCACGCGCTAGTCCCACATGGTTAAATCACACGTTGACGTTAATCGATAATTCGTAGTTTTCAAAACTGAACGCTCTTACCTTACATTTCACAAAGAAATCAGCATTTCACTAACTAATAGTCACATAAAATTAATATATTAATTAGTATTAGATCCAGTTTTTAGAAAAACACAATGAAATACACAGCATCTCGATTGAAATAGGCACAACTTTGTTAAATTATATAAACATTGGGAGAGCTTGTGAAATCACGTCCGCTGGTAGCCGGAAACCGGAAGAATATAGACGTAGATACTACCCATCTCCGTTCGTTTCATTCCAGATCTCTTAGGAGCAATGGACAGTCAACAACCCATATCCGGAAGTGACTTAGCCTTGTGAGATAGATAGATAGATAGATAGATAGATAGATAGATAGATAGATAGATAGATAGATAGATAGATAGATAGATAGATAGATAGATAGATAGATAGATAGATAGATAGATAGATAGATAGATAGATAGATAGATAGATAGATAGATAGATAGATAGATAGATAGATAGATAGATAGATAGATAGATAGATAGATAGATAGATAGATAGATAGATAGATAGATAGATAGATAGATAGATAGATAGATAGATAGATAGATAGATAGATAGATAGATAGATAGATAGATAGATAGATAGATAGATAGATAGATAGATAGATAGATAGATAGATAGATAGATAGATAGATAGATAGATAGATAGATAGATAGATAGATAGATAGATAGATAGATAGATAGATAGATAGATAGATAGATAGATAGATAGATAGATCCCCGCCACGGGCTGGGCGAAGCCGGGCTGTGTCAACTAGTATACTATACAAAGCAATCTTTCTCAACACAATATATAAATACATAAAGCCACAAAAGACGCACACACAAAACTGCTCATAGCATTATCAGACTACAATGATATAATCTAGAAATGTTGTAATCTTACCCGTTTAAAAAATAAAAATTCAATACTACACATGTTTCAACAGAAACTTTCACAGCTACAAGGGGCTTCTCATAAGTCTTTAACCTGACCATGAAGGAGTAGGTAGAGAAAACTGAAATTATACACACATATACAAGAGACAATATTGCAGCTATAGACATATTTCAAGCGAACGAAAGAAGAAGAAGAAGAAGAAGAAGAAGAAGAAGAAGAAGAAGAAGAAGAAGAAGAAGAAGAAGAAGAAGAAGAAGAAACCTACATTTAAATTGGCTAAAATATTTTTAATATGTAGTGGCTGAGTGGCTAGAATGACAGATTCTACTTCGTTGGACCCGGGTTCGAATCCTCGGTAAGGTGTGGAGTTATTTTTTCTGTTGAAGCAAAAAGAAAACTCTAGCTTGAACAGTTCGCGTGACTGCATAAGCCAGGCGGCTTTAAATCCTCCCCTCTGTCATACACCGCAAGGTGTCGGCAGTAAATGACAGTTAATGACAGAAAGAAGAAGAAATTGATCATTGACAGTGTTAACCCGGCCTTTGCCGAGCACAAATATTTATTTTCTTTTCTAACGTTTATTTCATACAAAGCAATGCATATTTACAAGATGTAATGTGTGTTTCTTTGTTTGTGTATATTACAGAGCGTTGTCGTTTGTTAGTGTTATGTGTCTCATGCGTTAATAAAACAAATACATGCATATACAGTTATGATAATATAACATCTATGGCATAGTGCATGTAAACACACATTCCTCGTTTCATTTCCACCTCCACAAGTGGAATGCATGTTACACCTGTCCATATCCCCCCTCTCTCTCTCTCGCTCTCTCTCTCTCTCTCTCTCTCTCTCTCTCTCTCTCTCTCTCTCTCTCTCTCTCTCTCTCACACACACACACACATACACATTCTGTCTTGATCTATCTCTTGCTTTCTGTAGATAATAGTACATGGATTTCCGTGATCTTGGGCAATAATCTTTACATTTTCATTCTATTTAAATTGTGGCTTCCAAATTGTGTGTGTGTGTGTGGGGGGGGGGGTGAATTTCCATATGCATGTATTATTATAATTACCTGTATATCAACATAAAGCCATAATTACATTTACATAAATACCTACACGAATTCACCCATACATGGCTACCCATATATAACTACCATACATGTTAGCCTTTTGTATTCTACAACAATGTCTATATTCGTGCTGGGGAATCGTGTTGAATTTAGGCAAAGGGCAAACCGCTGAACGCAAAATTGCCTAGTGACCACCAGCCACTAGACACGACAGGGCCAGTCCCCGGGTCTTACAGCGGACACGCAGCCAGTTTTCACAAAGCCTTTGTATACCTAGGCCAGAGGAGCTATATATCGCTCTTTAAAGTTGTTTGGGGGGGGGGGGAGAGGGGTGGATCTGTGATTCAAAGCACCCTGGGGAAGAATTTGCGGCGTGTACTATCTGCGCTCCCCAAGGCTTATTACCACCTATTGAGAATTGTTCCCAAGTATTAACAAAATAAGCTACACACAGGGCTCGCGAGACGCACACACGTTCTAAAATTTCCCACAGCAGAGACTGGTCTGGGACAGTCCCGTTCACCACTGCTATAGGTTTTAGATTTTATGCCTTGCAGCAGAAACCAAATATCGTCTGTCAAGACGATCGGGTGTAAAACATCTTAGATGTTTTTGATATTATTAACTTTGTTTTTAAAAATTAATAATAATGGCTTTTTTTTCTAATAGCAAGAGTAAATTAAATTAAGGAAATTTACACATTTCAGTCAGGAAAAATAGTAGCTAGTTTGTATTTGAACATTAGTAAAAATAAGTTTCTGTTGTATGTACGGGAGTTGAACCTTGCCTTGATTCTGCAAGTCCAAACTAATTTTCTGTGTTTGTTAGTGATTGAAGTAGTTTTGTGTGTGTGTCTTCGGATGTTTTAGGAAGAGTGTTAAGAAAGATTGCCTTTTAAATGTCTGTTTGTTTGCCTGTGTGTGTTTGTATTATTTATTGTAGAGTGTCCATTGCATCTGTGACTTTTTGACATGTGAAAAATATGTGTTCTTCTGTCTCTTTTGTGTTGTTCCTGCATAATTGGCAGTTTCCTATTTGTCTGGATCTGAATGCTAATTTGGGTATTATGGGAGTTATATTAAAAATCAGTCTGTAAGTTACTTCTTTCGACTTAGATGTGATGTGTTTGTTGTGTAAGTAGGAAAAGGTGGATGTGTAGTCTGGCATGAAATATGTTTGTCCTCTTTTGATTCTCAGTTTAAGCGGTGGTGCTTTTTACTAACTAATTGTTTGTATATTTCTCGTGTTGTTTCATTTATTAAATGTGCATGTCCTTGTATTGCCTGTATACATGTATGATAGAAAGATGGTAGTATGCCCTGATAATGTGCTTCTGCATTGTTTAGTTTTGTGAGATGTTTTATTTTGTGAGATGTTTTATTTTGTGTGCTATATAATATAATGCTAATCTATGTTGTTCTGGATGTCTGATAATATTACCTATGTGGCTGATTCTAAGTGCTTGTATTTTTGTTTGTGTGTCCTGAAATGCTATTCCTCCTTGTTTCTTATCATGACTGAGAGTTTTATGCTGTATGCTGTGTATTGTCTTACTAAATATGAAATGTCTTATCTGTTTATTTATGTCTGTGATTGTATGTTTTGGAGGGTTTAACACTGTCACTAAGTATATTATTTTTGGTATGATGTATGTGTTAACTATTATGCTTCTACCAAATATTGTTGATGTTTTGTATTTATACCTATGTAGCATGTCTGTGATTTGGTGTGTTAGTTGTAGCCATGTTTCTCTGTGTGTTGTTCTGGGGTCACACGGTGTCGTGTCCTCCTTTAAAGTGTCGTCCCTGGAGTGAAGAGAGTCAACACCCACATTATAATATTTTTTCCCTTATCAATATCCTGGAGAATCCACCAGCTTCCGTCCAACACACTCCATCAGCCAATGGACACCTTTTCCTATCACTCTCTCACTGTTGTACTATGCCCCCTCTCATTCTTCCCCAACGCAACATACTCAACAACTCTTGCTTCTAAAAATTAATAAAGATTAATTTATTAAAAGAAAAGTGTAACGTATATGAGACGTGTATGCGAAGAAAATGTGTGACGTGTTCTATAAAGTATGTAGAATCGGACTCTCAGACAACAACCCAGTCAGCTCATCCTAGCAAGGCTAGACCACAGCACGTTACATCAGAACAGGTACATCTCACCCAGTGCCGAAACCATCTTGCCGGATACTGACTTGCCTCTGTAGACCTCTGGTAATCCCATTTCATGATCATCCGAAATAGACCCCGGTGGTAATAACAGTTAATCATGGACCGGTTGCACCCTACACAATGTCCGTTCCTATCGTTCCTAAAGAATGCACAAGTCCTTTGTAGTGTGTACACGGTTATTAATGTTAATTGTTAATGTACTTGATCCTCACTCGTGTCTATCTAGCCTCAAGTATCATGTCTTGTGTTCTATTACACGAGCTTATATCACACTATGTAACTATTATAATTAATGTTCTCGGTTAGTTACTACTGTCTGATGCTGTGTGGTGCATCAACAATCATCACCCGTCTTTGGTGAATCATCTTCCTTCTAGCTTAAGTTACGTTCTGTACGAAACTTTATTGACTGTTCAACTGGTGTTCTTCCGAATGGGATTTGAACCTTTCCTAAAACCTTGTTGAGTTTCCTCGGATCTGGTAGGGAACCTAGGATAGAAACAACACATCTGGTGATAGTACTAGTCACTGATCCTACCGGCTGAGTGTAAGCCTATTGCCTTGCTCAGTGATCTTTAGCTAACTAAACACTGTCATAGAGCAGATTAGCTACCCACCTAGGGCCGAATCAGGCTATGACAAGGAAAGACCCATACAGAGTGCAAAACCCCAGCGGACAATTTCCCCGTCTCCCAATTATCCATCATTACTCTATTCTCAACTAGTAAAGCTTATCAACACTTCACTAATCTATTTTCAACTAACAGAGCCAAGTATCACTTCCCTACTCTAGTTAGTTTTCCACTAACAGTGCTAATCATCACACTTTAGTTTTAACAAGGTTACAGTCTATATTAATTAGAACTAATAGACTATATTGACTACCTTATGCAAAACCGCC
Source organism: Cepaea hortensis (assembly GCA_963921405.1). Taxonomy (NCBI): domain Eukaryota; kingdom Metazoa; phylum Mollusca; class Gastropoda; order Stylommatophora; family Helicidae; genus Cepaea; species Cepaea hortensis. Next base: position 87,692,546 of record OY992894.1, on the reverse strand, counting down.
TCATTCCCGGGATGGATACTACACTTTGCCATAACGACACATGCTAGTTAATCTTAAATTAATCTAACACTGTAGAGCTCTCCCACAAACACGTCCATCATAATCCACGGTTTTGGTCAACTCTCTTTCTCCCAATCATGGTTTATGGCAAAACCTAAAATTGGTCACGTGACATGGTTGATGTCCTGCAGGTGTTATTTTGGCATATCATCCATTGTCAAGAATCGATTTTCCCTTGCCTAGTCACTGTCAAAGTTGTCATCACTAGTTTTGACTCCCCCAACAAACTAACGAGTTACTGTATGATCCCAACAACAGTTTTCCCCAACAAGCTGCCAATCTTCTTGATGTTCCGGAAATTATAAATTGACAGATAGACTGTTACCTGTCCCTAGCTGCCAATTGCGGTTGTCTCTGACTGTTGATAAACTGTCAAAGCGATGTATGCATTCATCTCACTTCCGAATGTTCCTATTTTTGCTGACCAGATGTACGAGTACCGCTGTTATTTATGCCCGACCTGTTTGGGGAACACGTGCAGCCACAACTATGAATGTTTTCTCTGTATTAGTTGAAACAATTGTCGCTTAGCAGATCGTCCGTTTAATCAGAAATCCTCTATAATAATCAACGGGTTAAACTCACGGTTTTATTTTGTGACACATGGAAATGTGATTCTGTATATTAATTTTGGCTCCACCGCCTTTTCCAAATTGGGAAAAGGTGTGCAGTATGTTTCTGATGGACGTGTTGCTTGTAGGGAAGAATGCAGTATCGTCTGCATAAGCAATGACCTTTTGCTCTCCTATTCCCTGTATGAAAGTGCCTGTTATGCTGGTATCTTGTCTGATCTTTTCTAATAATGGCTCTAGTGTCAGTATATACAGAAGTGGTGATAGTGGGCACCTTGTATTTTACAGCAGTTTGGACAGGAAACAGTAGTACTACAGTTTATAGTCATCAAAGTGCAGTGGATTTTTTTTCATTTATCATCTTTCAAGTCTATTATTCTAAAGGATAATTATAGAAAATGACAAGTTAATCTCTAACACTGACATCAGATGTGCTCAACGGAAACCTGCTCCACCGCTCAGGTACAATTGTTGTGTCTCTCTCCGGCCCTGGAGCCGCCGCCAAGTCGACGCCAGCGTTCATAGCGAGCACACTCGCTGGACTGGCTGGCGTACCGCTAGGCGCAATAGCCAGTCCACACAGGTATGAGTCACCGACACGGTGGTTCGTGACTTTAACAGAAGATGTGCATGTCAAACTGTACGATAGGCTACACCGGGTACAGTTACAAGAACCGAATTCGGACATCAATATTTGTCTGGAGAATGTAGACAAAGAAAGGCAAAATACTTACTTTGCAACTGATCCCAGCGGCAATGAAGATAGAGAGTATTAAGGCAATCGCCGTACATGCCACTGGGGACCCGAATGTGGATGTATTTCCACTAATAAACTATGGAGGTAAATGGGGAGCCTTATGTAACCCCGTCCAGGACATCCCCCATTACATAAATCTAAACATAACAGGGGTTACCAAAAAAACACTCACAAAATTCTGATAACATTGCCCAGCACGAGAACTGCTTGCCATGTGTGTAGAATGGACGACCACTGGTCAAATAAATTTCCAGCCAAACATACAAACAGGCCTGTTGTGGCACAAGAAGATATAATAAATTTTCCACCTCTGAGAAGGCAAGGACCAGCGCAACATCAGCAAAACGAACAACGCGGAAAACAATTTGAATAACAGCCCACACAACAAGAAAAACAACAAACGGATACGCCAACAGGCAATCAAGAAAACTAAATTCTGGAAACGGAAACATAAGAACCCTTTGCAACTGTTATCCACTCCAAAACCAGAAAAATACAATTACGAGGATTAAGTCCAAACTCAACAACCAGTACTAAGGAAGAAGAAGAAGAAAACTCACCAATCAAATCATCGCCAAAAAAGAAGGAAAGACAAACAGAAAATACTGACGAAACCATCAGCAACGACACCTATGATATAAAACTAAATCAGAATTGTCATATAAGAGCACTACTGACACTGACACCGAAGAAGATGGCCTACTGTTTTAACATCTACAATCAGATCACGTGCACCAAGACAACAAGAAAAAAATAACTATCTCAACTAGACAACCTCATTCGTCTCTGATTTCTTATTACTGTTAGTCAACAATATCATTTGCTTGTTTTGATTAATTTATGATGACTAATGATATTATTATTATTAGTCTGAACATTTAAGGTTTACACACAAAACAAAAAAACATCGTCTCACTCATACACATATACAAACCCGACTTCATTCTCCTAAAGAAACAAACATATGCGAATACACACACGCAAAGCAAATCACTACACAATTAGGGCTCAGACACTCATGCTTCAGCCTGTCGACACATCGTACAGGTTTTGGAACCGCCATACTGCAGACTTCAGACAAATGGGAAATTACTGGCACACACAAGGACGACCAAAGAGACATTACCATCATACACTTTAGAAACAACACACACACATACGCTTTAGTCAACACACATGCCCCAGCAAATTACAGCTACCAACCACAATTCTTCGAACACTTAGAAAACCTATTAGCACAGACATTCAGAGGGAGGCATGTTGTTTTAGAAGGTGATTTTAATTGTTGTTTAGCTTCGGCTGACATAATAGGCGGGGTAGTGAAAACGCAGTTAAGAAAGGCTGCCCGAGACGACATGAATCAACTCGATACATTGTAATACATAATTGACACACATAAATTAGTAGACGCATTCAGGCACAAACACCCCAACAGCCACGATACAACGCACAGAAACCATGCACATAACAGATCATCTAGGTTAGATAGAATATAGTCCAACAACACACCACATAACACAAACTAAACACCTACAAGAAACTCTCCAGTATACAGACCACAAAGCAATACTAGCACACATCAATATAAATAACACACCCACACAGCCTTTCAAACGATCAACACACTAGAAATTTAACAACACATTACCCCAAAACACAGAATATACACAATATATGACATACCTGATACATTCATACACTGATAGTATATCAACTGACAACATTAGACAATACTGGGACTTACTGAAAAACACAATATGGAGCAGGACACAACAACTAACATCTATCATACACAAGCGTAGACTACAACAAGAACAGATCATACAAACAGCAATACATTTAACAAAGCAAACCGACAGAAACTCACCACACTGGTATGCATTAGAAATGCAAATGGAACAACACCAACAGTACAGATACCTGGGTGCACTAATTAGAACAAAACTCAACACCATCACACAAGAGACACCCAGCAAACAATACATGGCAGTAGAACAAAACATACAGCGTAGCAAACAGATAAACACAATAATAGACATGCAAGGAATCACACAAACAGAAACCATACGTATAACAGAAGCATTCCAGCAATACTATACACACTTATTTACAGCAGAGACAGTAAACACACAAATACAAGATAGCTTCTTACAATATACAAAAAAGATATCAGACACAGACAAAGAGATATTGGATACACAGTTGACAGTAGAAAACATAACACATGCACTTAGTAAAATGAACAAAGACAAGACACCAGGACCAGACGGATTAACAGTAGAATTATATCAACAATTCTTTCCTATCATAGGTAACACCTTCTTCTAAAAGTCTATCAAGAAGCCTTTGACAAACAAGAACTCCCTGATAGTTGCACATATCTTATATAACACTTATACACAAAGCAAAGACAGACAAGACACAAATGAAAAATTACAGACCAATTTCACTTCTTAACACAGATTACACAATTCTGGCTAAATGACTAGCACACACAATCATACAATTCCTACCAAAACTAGTACACCCAAACCAGCAATGTAGTGTACAGCACATGAATATAAAAAACCACACACACCTCATTAGAGACATTATAACGTACACACACCAGAAAGACTGTCAATCCTCCCTCTTGTCTCTGGACCAAGAGAAGGCCTTTGACAGAATCGCACACTCCTATTTGCACAAAACCCTAGAACACTGCAATATAGGACAGTACTACAGAAAGTGGATACAGATTTTGTATACCAACCCTGAAAGCAAAGTCTTAGTGCCGAGCACAAATGAATTTTTCTTAACGTTTTTTCATACAAAGCAATGTATATTTACAAGGTGTAATGTTTGTTTCTTTTGTTTGTGTATATTTTACAGAGCGTTGCCGTTTGTTAGTGTTAGGTGTCACATGTGTGAATAAAACAAATACATACATATATATAGTTATGATAATATATATATAACATTTATGGCATTGTGCATGTAAACACACATGCCTTGCATATGATTCATTTTCACTTACACAAGCGGAATGTATGTAACACCTGTCCATCTCTCTCTCTCTCTCTCTCTCTCTCTCTCTCTCTCTCTTTCTCTCTCTCTCTCTCTCTATCTCTCTCTCTCTCTCTCTCTCACACACACACACACACACACACACACACACACACACACACACACACACATTTTATCTTGATCTTTCTCATGCTTTCTGGAGACAGCAGTACACTGAATGCCGTGAGCTTGGGCAATAAACTTTAGATTAACATTCCCATTAAAATGTGGCTTCTTTGTAATTTCTGGGTCATTTAGCTACCGAGGTGAAGGTTCACATTGTTGGTGTTGTTGGCCTGATGTCAAATTTCAGGATGACGCTCTAGTATCCTGTAAATGTCCATGACCCCTTTTGTTTGGAGGACATGAATCAGGGATTTATAACTAGCAATTAGAGTCCATGGCTTGTCCCCAGGGAGGTAACTGGTTCAAAGCTGTGATAGTGACTGGGTTTCAGATACAATGGGAAGGACTTAAAATCTTACCACTACAAGCCACTTTATCGTAGGGTACTTAAAGGGCTTATTTAATTTGTTTATACATGCTGGTGCATATTTTTTTCTTTTCAAAAATATCATTAACATATAACATCGTTTTAATAATTGAGATATCGCCTTGGTTTAAAGGCTCACACACGCTCATACACGCGCACACACACACACAAACACACACTCGTACACATGCACGTGAAAATACACACACACACACACACACCTGAATCCACACCCAGGCGCATACATATGTTACTGCCAACGACACAGACACACATCCACAATATATTTCATGTTGTACATTCAAATATAATAATGGGAAAATTAATAATAATGGTAGCAGTAGTAATAAACGTATTAATAATAATAATAATAATAATAATAATAATAATAATAATAATAATAATAATAATAATAATAATTGTAAGATTATTAATAACGTCAATAAACACATTTACAGTTGTGGTATCCTGTGTTTAAAACAAGTTATTTGGTTCTTCTGTAATCTGTGCTGTCTTCACGCAAAACTCTTACGGGATTTGCGCTTGTGGGGATAAGGTTAGAATGTTTGAGACTTTTTGTCGATAAAGTTGTTGGACAGTTTCCTTGTTGATTGTTCTGTAATTGTATAATGCTGTGTTTCTTAATGTCCATATACGATTTCTGTACTATGCCAATAGAACAAGTAGCTTTGTGTGGATGTCTTGTGTGGAGAAAGGAATGGAATTTAACATGATTGCTTTGTAAACATCTGTTCTTTGTTTTGTTTGTGTGTTTAGGATGTTTTGTAGGAGATTTATTGTTGGCATGATTGTGTTGCATTCGTAATAGATGTGCTCTGCTGATTCTTGGACGTTCCATCTACAAAGCTGACACTGTAGTATTTGTTTAGTTATTTTTGCTGTTCTCTCTGTTGTTGGGGTCATGCTGTAAATAAGCCTATATGTAATTTCCTTTACTTTTGGGGTAATCTGCGTGTTGTGAATATTAGAGAAAGTTTCGGTATAATCTTTTATGAAATATATATGTCCTCTTTTAATTCTTAGGTGTACTGGAGTTGCTTGTAGTTTAACAAAATGCTTGTAGGTTGTATGTGTTTTCTGGTGTAGTAATTTTTCGTGCCCTTTAATGGCTGAAATACATGTTTTGTAAAATGTTGGGAGAGTGCCAAAGTAATGTGAGGATGTATTCCTAATAGGTTTTAAATAAGATAGCCTAATTCCAATGTAATAATGAGCTAAAGGGTGTTTTTCTGGGTGTTGTAGTATTTCGCTTGCGTATTTGATCATAAGTGCTTGTATTTTGGTTGTTATGTCTTGGAGGACGATAACATCATATTTTTTGTCTTGCATGAGTATAGTATGTTTGATACTGTAGATGGTGCTGCCAAACACAAAGCGTCTAATCTATTTGTTTATGTTTGTGACAGTCTGACTTGGGGGATCTAGGACTGTGCACAGATATAGTATTTTTGGAATTATATATGTATTAACAATGGTACTTCTACCAAATATGGTAGTTATTTTGTATTTGTACCCCTGTAACATATCTGCTATTTTCTTCTCTAGATTTTGCCACGTGTCTTTGTGTGTCTGATTTGGTTGACATGGGAAGACTATTCCGTACACTTTTATAAGATTGTTTGATGTTAAGTCAAATGGAAAATCCGCCTTATTTTTCCATTTGCCCAAGCCCATTATAGTAGATCTTTGGACGTTTAATTTTGCGCCACTCCCTTTGTCAAAAAAAAAAAAAAAAAAACGAGAACGTTTCCAAAATGATCCCTACAAATTTTTCATTTGTCGGAAAGAAAATGGTATCGTCCGCATAAGCAGGCAGCTTTTGATCACCCTTCCCTAGTATGAAGGTTCCCCTGACATTGTCGTCCTGTCGTATCTTTTCTAGAAGTGGCTCTAGAGTGACAACGTACAGTAATGGGGACAAGGGACATCCCTGTCTCACTGACCTAGTCAACCTAAAAGAATTGGTTAGGGTATGGTTTAATAGAATCCGACTTTCCGGTTTCAAATATAAAATGTTGACCCTTGTCGGAAAATAATTTCCCACGTTGCAGTGTGAGAGAGTTTTGTGGAGGTATGAGTGAGATATTCTGTCGAATGCTTTTTCTTGATCTAAAGAGAGAATTGAGGACTGACAGTTTTTCAGATGTGTGTAGTTGATGATGTCCCTTATTAATTGGGTGTGTTGCTGGATATTCCGGTGTTGTACACTACATTGCTGGTCTTCACGAATAAGAGATGCCATTACTGGTTTCAATTTATTCGTCAAAGCCTTTGTTAAAATCTTGTAGTCTACATTTAAAAGCGAGATCGGTCTGTAACTCTTTAGAAGTATCTTGTAGGTGTTCTCCTTCGGAATAAGAGTGATGTAAGACGTGTTGAAACTGGATGGGAGTTCATGTTTGTGGAAAGATTCAGAGAATACTGCTAGTAAAATGGGACCTAGAAGAGGAAAGAAAAATTGGTAGAATTCAGCGGTAATACCGCCAGGGCCAGGCGATTTGCCCTTCTGCATTCCATGAACCGCTTGTGTTATATCTGTTAGTGCTAATTCAGTATCTAGTGTTAGTTTCTGTTCCTCTGTGAGTTCTTTTGTGAATTTCATAAAGTTTTCTTGTACGTCCGCCTGTGTGTTTTCCTCTGTGTAAAGATTCTTATAATAATCTTTAAAGGTTAATGTTATTTGTTGTGGCTCGACTTGTATATTTCCTTCCCTGTCGATTATCTGGCCTCTCTGTCTGCTGCGCTGTATGTTTTGTTCTAAAGCTAGGTATTGTTTACTCGGTATCTCTTGTGTTATAGTTTGTAACTTTGTTCGCAGTAAAGCCCCTTGAAATCGATGATGTCTGTGGAGATCTAATTCTTCCTGTAATGCTATCATGTGTGGTGAATTTTTGTCTGTCTGTTTTAAGAGCTTAATTGCATTTTCCAATACTTTTTCTTGTTGTAGTTTTTGCTTGTGTATTACTGCTGCTAGTGTTTGTGTTCTCTCTCGTATAGTTTGTTTAAGTGTTTCCAAGAGTTCTCGCGCATTACCCTCTGGTTAGCTTATGTATGTGAGGATCAGTTTTGTTATGCAATCTACATAGTCCTGATTTTGTAAAAGTGTGCTGTTAAATGCTTGACTTGTGTTATATGATGTGTTATGGGCGCATAAATTCTATCTAATCGCGCTGCTCTGTTATGCGAATTGTTTGTGTGTGTTGTATCTATTCCATGGGGATGCATCTGCCTGTATGCGTCTGTTAGCCCATGGATATCTAAAATTGTTTGCAATGTGTCTAATTGATGTTCATCCTCCCCTGTTGTGTTTCTAATTTGAATTCTTACATCTCCATTTATAAGGTCGTGCGCTGAAAGTACGCAATTAAAATCACCCCCTAAAATGATGTTGTGACCCCGATATGAGCGTGATAATAAATGTTCCAGTGTTTGGTAGAAGAGCGGCTGATTTCTGAAGTCAGGCGGTGCTTGTATGCTGACAATTGTGTATTTATTTATGTTATTTCCCACCTGTACTGTAGCTATCCTACCCTGGCAGTCCCTGTCTTTCTCTATAATCTGTCACCTGTCCGATGTTTGTATTATTGCAGTACCCAATCCGATATGTTGAGTACTAAGACTAAAACATGTGTGTCTTAGACCTAAGCATGTTGTGATATATGATGCGTGATTTTAATTTCCGCTGCCATTTTTGTTGTAATATAAGAAACGGTTCAGCATAATTATGTTTCTTGTTTCAAACTGTCTGTATTCATGTTATCATTTCTGGACATAGTCAGTAGATTCCTTCGCCGGGCTTGAAATCTCTAAGTCAATAACGAGGCGTGGTGAATAATCTGACAGGTTTCTTTGTCGTGGTGGTGTGTTAACATTATCACTGTCTATTCCGGTCAAGGCGCTGGTCGTTATCTGTTCAGTATAATTACTTACACATTTCTTGTTGTTTGACCTGTTCGCTTCAGGCGGTGTAGGGTAGTCGTGGTTGTTGAGGGGCGGCAGCGTGGTAACAGGTGTTTGGCAGGCTGGAGGTGTCGAACTCTCACCGTCAGACAGGCTCTTGGTTGAACGTCCCCTTTTCCGACTGACCAGCTGGAAACCGTCTTCATCCTTCTTACTATGTTGATCTGTCTGGGAGTTCGAAGTGACTTTTTATGCCAGTCTAGGTCCCTTCTTGATTTGTACTTTGGCCGGATATTTACTACTCCAGTGGTAGTCCTCCCCACAGACTTACACGCCGTACAGCGCCCCGAACTGTGATGAAGAGACGGTGTGGCTTGTCTTCTACCCCGTCCAACTCCATGTCCACGTATAGTGGTAGAGGGTCTTTCGGGTTGCACAGAAGTAACCACTTGTCCGTGCTATTTTTAAGTTTATGCTCTTCCGCATTTATATCTTCCGAAATATCCGCGGCTATTTGCTTCACTGTCTCAACCTTTGCGGTTGTAGGCATCCAGTGAATCATAGCCTTGGTCTTTTCCTTCTCTATGTTTTCAATTACAATAGTTACTTTAGGATCCTGCAGTTCATGCTTCGTCCCGTGAAGCCGTTCATAATGAGCCGTCTTTGCTTCCGGTGTCAGCGTAGCGTACCATCTTATAGGGTCCTCAAAACGGTAGATGGATTGTATCCCTTGCCTACCGATCCCGCAAAGCCCCCTGAAGACGCATGCCATCAGCGAATAGTTGAACCGGAATACATGAGGTCCTGATATAGAAAACACAAGTGTGTTCGCTTGATGGAACGCTCCTCCCTCGAAACCTTCACTCCTGTTGACTTTGACACGTTTTACAATTTGGTTTTCCATCTCATGTAATCCCTGACAAAGGAAATCTTTAATAAAGATTTACACGTGGTGACAACAATCGAAAACACTTCCACAAAATTGAAATAACTGATATGTTTGAATAATCCGTGCCAGAGAAAATTTTAATCCAGATCTACACTTGGTGACAACAATCGAAATCACTTCCACAAAATTAATATCACTGATGCTTGCTTGCTTGCTTGTGTTCGTTGGCTTGAGCTCCAACGCGAAGTCCTGTATGTCGGATGAAGGCATCCTGTTGTCCAACATCAGTGTGATGTCATACAGGACCTGAGTTTTGCGTGAATATCCGTTGTCCCATGTCTGGCTTATTGGTGTGCAGACTGGTGGTTCCTCGCCGTACAGGCAGACACTCTCCGACTTCGGAGGAATCGGCGATCCTACTGACTTTAGCCAGGACCCCGAAGGGACCTGTTGCCCAGGACGCTCGACGAGGACGCGTCAATAGGTCTTGGCCAGTATATAACCCGGCCCTGGTGCCTTGGAAACACCTCTGCGTCCCAATATCACTGATATATTTAAATAATCTGAGAATTAAGAAGTTTTCATGTAATAGTTTAGTGATGAGATGAAACACAAGAATTCTAACGTATGTAAAATAACACGTTTATACCTGCCAAAATTTATATTCTCGGTGATGATTAAGATATAATCAAGAATAAGACGGCACCTGATTGATTGAACTCGAGAAGGCAGAATAAACTTTTATTTGTGCTCGGTTTGCATCGTTGTCTTCGGTTCCTAATACTCGTTCACCCAGGTCGCGGTTGTTAACATCCATTTTATATCCTGTCCGAATTAAATGATGAAGGTTGAATGTAGTTGGGACCCGTTACATAAACGAACACAACATGGCACAGGTCGAAAAAGATCGTACCAAGAAGATCATAATTCAGGGATCAGCGATCACAGAAACGCAAGCCCACATTGTGTTATGTATGTGAATAACATCATTGGGACTTTTATTTGCCCTCGTGTTGGTGCATCACATGTTCAGCTTGCTGATGGATGCTCAGTAAAGACGGATACAGACAATAGTGGACAACATCAATTTTTTTACATTGGTACACATATCTGTGATGCTGAGGTAGTAAAAGTCATTTTATTTCTATCACAATTCAGTATTGTAACTTCACCTTGATAGACTCAGTATCACACCATCTCTCATTCCAGATGCCAATGTAGTCAATCTTCAAGTTGTTGTAAACATCTGCCCCTTTTATCCACTTGTAAATGTAAGTTGCCAGTGTTTGTCTGTCATAGTATGGATTCTGGGTACCATTACCAATCCAACCAGGAAAAGCCCAAGGGAGTCCAAACAATTTGATATTTGGATTACGCTTTTTGGCTTCTTCCATAAGCCACCATTCATATCCTCTCTCATAGTTTTCCTCCCACTCTACAATCCCATCATAGTAGCGCCTAACGCCCATTGCATCGTCCACTGCATATAAATCGCCAGTGGCGCCATTGGCCAGAGCAGAAGAGCCCGTGGAAGGAGCAGCAGCGCCTGTGGTAGGAGTAGCACCTGTGGATAACATCAAAACTTTTTTTTTCCTTTTAATTATTTTAATTTTTTTCCCTTTATTATTTTGGCCTTTTACAGGCCGGACAAAAACATTTTTTAAACGTTTATTATGTACAAAAACAGTGTTATTTTTACATTTGCGAATACAGCATATACATTCATACACATGTGACAACATTATATACTGGGCATGGTGTAACTACCAACATATGACCTGTTGACGACGTTGGTTGGGTAATCATTTGTTACCATGCATACTATAACATTTAATAGAGACTCTTTCACACGCCAGGCATTCTCATTCACACTTAGTTTCGTGTAAACAAATTCAACATTATTGTTGAATCACTTTTGTTCCTGAAATTTCCCCACGTTAACCTCGCAGCAAGCATCCTGTTTCTTGAACGCGTACACGAGATAAAGAAAAAATAGAGAGAGAGAGAGAGAGAGAGAGAGAGAGAGAGAGAGAGAGAGAGAGAGAGAGAGAGAGAGAGAGAGAGAGAGAGAGAGAGAGAGAGAGAGAGAGAGAGGGAGGGAGAGCGCCAAAACAGATTGAAGTTTGCTACACATGTGGCTTTTGGCCGTTTAAAGGTACAAAGGATTTATTGGGGAGGGGAGCGCTTGGCCGAGACAGAGAAAGAGGTAAGCTTAACCGCAAGTACAAACGATTTACGCCCGCCTGGAACGTCAAGCATTCTTTGCCCACATTGACAAATAACATAAATAAATACACATCGTATTATTTGGCGCACGCGCGTAGTCGTCATTCACAACTGCAAGCCTTAACAAGACAAGTCACCTGAACAAGCCAAGAAGCCTGATACGAGGGGAAATGGCACGTAGCAAGAACACCAAAAGACACGTGGCAACCAAGATGTGCAGCGTGGGGGCCGACGAGAAGACGAGGGGAGATAATCTACCTGCGAGCTGCAGCAAACAACAAGAACCTCAAGCAAACTTTAACGAAGCTACCACGAGGAAGGACGACGGCAACCCACCACAAACAAGAGCCAAACCTACTGAGAAGCAGAGAGGAGAAAGATACCAGAGTCGGAAATACCGACTTACCGACAAGCAAGTGGGTTGCTAAGCGTATCCAAGTGGAGCTGTCAGATGAAGAAATCCTGAAGCAGCTACGAGAAGAGAAACTTCACATCCGATTCTTGAAGGCGGAGCGGCTCATCACCTACTCCAAGATACTTACAACATTGGGGGTGGTGCCGACAGATGTCGACCACAGTATCAATCAACAAAAAAATACAACAGTCAGAGAGATTCATCCCAAGAGCCAATCAATGTTCCAGATGCCAGAGGGCCGGCCACAGCAGAACAGCATGTCGCAGTAAGACGGAAATCTGCCCTTATTGCGCCGATCACCACGCCTTGAAGGAGTGTCCGCTGCCAAGCTGGACACGGACTTCCGAGCACCCAACAACAAAATAAAGTGCGCCAACTGCCGGGGCAAGCATGGAGCAAGATACCTGGGCTGCCGTACCTCCAAAGACACAGAGACGCAATTACCACAAAGACACCATTCAATGATGCAATGCATAGGGGCGAGACAGCCACGGGTATATCACAAGCTGAAAGAGATCAACTGCAAAAGCAGATAGACGAGTTGAAGAAACAAGTCAAGGCACTGCTGTCGCCGACTCCGACCAGCGACAACGAGAAACTGCTGGCGGAATTAAAGGAGATCCAGCAAAACATCAAGCAAGAAGTAGAACATATGGGCGAATTGAAGCAGGAAAACTAAGAAATGCTACGCACCATTAAATCGGTGAGAGAGCTGCGAAAAGCTGAAATGAAACCAATTCAAAACAAACCACAGAAGCCATGCAAGAGACCACAGAGAAGCCACAAGAAACCCAACAAAAAACTGAGCCGGAACCGCAAGATAAAACCAGCAGCCGAACCACGACGCCCGTGACAATAAAGGGGAAACCAACATCCCGCCAGACAGCCGAAGAAAGACAAGATGAGGACCCCGACGAAGGCATGGAGTGGCCTACCGAGGGGCCTACCTTGGAGGAGTGCATAGAAGCAGAAAAGAAGCGGGCAAGGCAAGAGGGACTCAGTCACGAGGAATACATAAGGAAACAGGAAGCAAAAGGAAAGAAGGTGAAGAAACTCATGGGGAAACCGGTGGACTACCCAGAGATACTCTATGACTATGATGTCGAATCCGAGTACTATATAGATGACGGAGAGGCCGTCCCATGGTTGACCACAGAGGAAGCAATCGAAAGTCAGCAAGAACTCAAACGCAAAAGTGAAAAAAAGGCGCAAGGAGGAAAATCGCATTGAAAAGCTACTGCAGGCATTACACAAAGGAGGAGGCAAAATACTAAATAAAAAGTCCTTATAAGGACTACAACCAGTCGAGTCAGGAGCCTACAACAACAAAGAAAACCACAAGAGGAGACGGGCACAAAGGATAACCGCCAACCAACCCTTCAGCTGACGTCACAGGCACAAACGCTTATGTAACCGGTCCGAGGGAGGACTCACTCGTAAAAACGCACAAGACAAGAAATAGGGCTAAAACCCCACAAAAACACGGCTCTCAACAATAACCACCGCTGAGGAAGCAGGTTATACGAGACCGAATTTTGATTTTTTTTTTTTTTTTTTGGAAAACTGGAATTGGAAATTGGAATTGCTTGGCGCTCACAGAAGAAGAAGGAAGTAGAGGCTTGAGGACGCACTAGACAACATACAATTTGAAAGCTATAGATACAGACCGGGATTCAAACCTGTCACCTCCAAATGACGACAGCGCCTCACTGCTGGAATAAGTGTACCTTCGACGCATGACCAACTTAGTACTCACGGCTCCATACCTTCAACCCCACTGGATGAAATGAATGGTCATCATCATTCTTGATGCTGACAACAGATACTACACTTTGTTCTTAGCCAAATGGGCAAGAAGCAATATTTCCTTTAAGTTTATGTTCACTTTTTATTTATTTTTTGGAGGTGACGGAAACTGTTGTTTCATAAATATTTTTTTTTTCAAAACTTTTATTGAGTGTTAAAATCGTTGCAACGTGTATTGTTTGTGTTTTTACAGAGCGTTGCATGAGGACGTGTAGGTGACATATGCGCAAATATACAAATATTTTATACATTTTAACATTTCTACATTGAATTTGTTGTATTGTAAAAACCTTACAGAAACAACAGCATGATGATAGTGCAACGATATTATTTCCCCTGCCGCCACCCTCTCCTGTCGGCTCTAAAACCTCCAATTTCATCACCACCACTCGGTAATGATGAAACTGGCAGTATAAAAAGTCTGAACCGATCTGAGATGGCGGCAGCAGAATCAACAAACAAACAGTATCGACATGGTGGGAGAGTGAGGTGTAAACAGTATCGGGCTTTATAAGGCAGAAGGGTAGTGGTTGCATTTATAATGTTTGTGTTGTTACATGCGTTCTGTGTATTTAGTATTTGTGTAGGTGTGTTTACAGAGCGTTGCATGTGGGCGTGTATGTGACGTGTGCATATTTTATTCACTGGGCCTACTTATTTACATGTGAAGGGAGAAAGATATAGAGAAAGAATAGGGAGAAAGAAGAAACTTCTCCTGTTTGTTTCCCTTGCCACACTCTCACCTATTTGGGCCCACCACCCCAAATGCCCTCATCACCACTCTCTGGTAATGATGGCAAAGGCCGGATAAATATTGGAACCAAACGGTGAGAGCTTCAGCAAAGGCAACAACAACTATGAGCTAGGGAGTGGGGGGGGGGGTCACATGGGAGATGAGGTTATATATTAATAAGGTAACTATAATAATAATGCAAATAAAACCAAATACATCAATAATAATGATGACAAACATTAACCTACTAAGGGTGATAACAGTACTGATAGTAACAGCAATGATAATAATAGTTATGATAATGATCCCACTTTCCAAAACTGTGGTTCCATTTGCTAGAATGATTTTCCAAGGAATGGTGTTAGCATAGCATAGCATAATAATATTGCAACATGCAATGTTCGATAATAGTAGAAGTTGTTTCATAAATATTTTTTTTTTAAAACTTTTATTGAGTGTTAAAATCGTTGCGAATTGTATTGTTCGTGTTTTTACAGAGCGTTGCATGTGAACGTGTAGGTGACATATGCGCAAAATTTCCAACATTTTATACATTTGAAGATTTCTTCATTGACATTGTTGAAAGGAAATATTTCAAAACAAAACGCGTGATGGTAGTGCGTCGTTGTTATTTCCCCTGCCGCCTCGCTCTCCTGTCAGCTCCAAAACTCCTACCAAGTACCATCACCACCCCTCGGTGATGATGAAACATGGCGGTGCAAAACTGTTTATAAAACAAACGGTGAGGGCGGCAGCAGAAAACAACAATCCCAGTATCAAAAAGGTGGGAAAGGGGGATGTGACAGTTTACGGGTTTACAAAGCCATATATATTTATAATGATTACAATGATAATAATGCAAATAACAACCAAATACATAAATAATAATATTAATAATGACAAAGAATAATTAAAAATGCTAAGGGTGATAACAATAAGGTATTGAATAACACTGTTATTGTTAAACAGCAATGATAATAAACAGCGATGATAATAATAGTTAAACCTGTGATTCCATTTGCTAAAATGATTATCTTAGGAATGGTGTTTACATGAAATACATCTATAATAATAATGACAAAGAATACAACTGCTATAACAGTAACAGCAATGATAATAAACAGCAATGATAATAATAGTTAAACATGTGGTTCCGTTTGCTAAAATGGTTTTCCTAGGAGTGGCTTGCATCACTTCGGAGGTCACAGGTAGCAAGCATCACCTGGATCTTTTCTCCTGGGCATGCCGGTGTGCGGGGGAATGAACAGGCGGACAGATTGGCTGGCTCGGCAGAACTTGGTGGAGTATTGATGCATGACAAGGCAGATGTGGTTGCGGCCTTGTGGGAGCACGTGTACACCTCGGAGGAGCAAATGGATCACCATAGTCTGGTTAGAATGAGGCAGCGAGGAGTGACGAGAGGATCTGGCCGACGCTCGGCGCTCAGAGGAAAGGCGAGACGGACATATAATCAGATTGCTACTGGAACTATTAGTGTTGGAACTCTTCGCTGGTTGCTGAGGATGGAGACGGAGCGCTTATGGGAATGTCCCGAATGCTGTGATGTCGCTTCCTAGATCAATTAATCAATCAATCAATCAAATCTTTTGTTTGTGTATATTACAAGCGTTGCCGTTTGTTAGTGTTAAGTGTGACATTGTGAGTACAACAAATACATACATATATACAGTTATGATAATATGACATTTATGGCATAGTGCATGTAGATACACATTCCTTGCATATGCTTCACTTCCACTTTCGCAAGCGGAATGCATGTAACACCTGTCCATCTCTCTCTCTCTCTCTCTCTCTCTCTCTCTCTCTCTCTCTCTCTTTCTCTCTCTCTCTCTCTTTCTCTTTCTCTTTCTCTCTCTCTAACTCTCTCTCTCTCTCTAACACACACACACACACACACACACACACACACACACACACACACACACAAAATCTCGAGCTTTCTGGAGACCGCAGTACATTAACTGCCCCGTGCTTGGACAATAAACTTTAAACTATCATTTCCATTAAAATGTGGCTTCTTTGTAATTTCTGGGTCACTTAGCTACCGAGGTGAAGGTCGTTGGTGTTGTTGCCTGATGACAAATTACAGGGCGACGCTCTAGTCCATGATACCTTTTGTTTGGGGGCAAGAATCAGAGATTTACTACTAGCATTTAGAGTCCATGGCCTGTCCCCAAGGAGATAATTGGTCCAAAGTTGTGATAGTGTCTGGGTTTCATATACAATGGGAAGGACTTAACACCTGGCCACTAAAAGCCACCTTGGCTTACTGGGTACTAAAAGGGCTCATTCAATTTGTTTATACATGGTGGTGCATATTTTTTATTTTGAAACATATCATTACCATATAACAACATTTTAATACTTGAGATATCGCCTTGGTTTAAAGGCTGCTACACGCACGCGCACGCGCATACACACACACTCACACAAACAAACACATACATACACTCATACACATGCGCATGCAAATTCATGCACCAAACACACACACACACACACACACACACACACCTGCATCCACACATAGGCGCATACATATGTTACTGCCAACGGCACAGACACCCATCCACAATATATTTCATGTTGCACATTCAAATAAAATAATGGGAAAATTAATAATAATAGTAGCAGTAATAATAATAGTATTATTAATAATAAAAATATAACTGTAAGATTATTAATACCGTCAATAAACACATTTACAGTTGTAGTATACTTTTTTAAAACAAGTTATTTGCTTCTTCTGTAATATGTGCGTTCTGCAGCCAAATCTTCTACGAGATTTGCGCTTGTGGGGCTAAGATAAAAATGTTTGCGACTTTTTGTTGATAAAGTTGTTGGACAATTTCTTTGTTGATTGTTCTGTAATTGTATAGTGCTTTGTTTCTTAATGTCCATATAAGATTTCTGTACTCTGCCAATAGAACAAGTAGCTTTGTGTGGATGTCTTATGTGGAGTAAGGAATGGAATTTACCATTATTGCTTTGTAAACGTCTGTTCTTTGCTTTGTCTGAGTGTTTAGGATGTTTTGTAGGAGATTTCTCGTTGGCATGATTGTGTTGCATTCGTAATAGATGTGATCTTCTGATTCTTTGACGTTCCGTCTACAAAGCTGACACTGTAGTATTTGTTTAGTTATTTTTGCTGTTCTCTCTGTTGTTGGGATCATGCTGTAAACAAGCCTATATGTAATTTCCTTTGCTTTTGGAGTATTCTGCTTGTTGTGAATATTAGAGAAAATTTCGGTACAATCTTTTATGAAATATCTATGTCCTCTTTTAATTCTGAGATGTACCGGAGTTGCTTGTAATGTACTTAAATGCTTGTAGATTGTATGTGTTTTCTTTGTGTAGTAATGTTTCGTGTCCTTTAATGGCTGAAATAATGTTTTGTAGAACGTTTGGAGAGTGCCAAAGTAATGTGAGGATGAATTCCTAATAGGTTTTAAATAAAAATGTCCTAATTCCAATGTAATAGTGAGCTAAAGGGTGTTTTTCTGGGTGTTGTAGTATTTCACCTACGTGTTTGATCCTAAGTGCTTGTATTTTGGTTGTTATGTCTTGGAGGGAGATACCTCCATCTTTTTTGTCTTGCATGAGTATAGTATGTTTGATACTGTAGATGGTGCTGCCAAACACAAAGTGTCTAATCTCTTTGTTTATGTTTGTGACAGTCTGACGTGGAGGATCTAGAACTGTGCACAGATATAGCATTTTTGGAATTATTAACAATGGTACTTCTACCAAATATGGTAGTTGTTTTGTATTTGTACCCCTGTAACATATCTGCTATTTTCTTCTCTAGATTTTGCCAAGTGTCTTTGTGTGTCTGATTTGGTTGACATGGGAAGACTATTCCGTACAATTTTATAAGATTGTTTGATGTTAAGTCAAATGGAGAATCAGCCTTATTTTTCCATTTGCCTAAGCACATTATAAATGATTTTTTGACGTTTAATTTTGCCCCACCCCTTTGCCGAAAACAAGAACGTCTCCAAAATTATCCGTACAGATTTTACATTTGTTGGAAAGAAAATGGTATCGTCCGCATAAACACGGAGCTTTTGTTCACCCTTCCCTGGTATGAAGGTTCCCCTGACATTGTCGTCCTGTCGTATCTTTTCTAGAAGTTGCTCTAGAGCGACAACGTACATTAATGGGGACAAGGGACATCCCTGTCTCACTGACCTAGTCAATCTGAAAGATTTGGTTAGGGTATGGTTTAATAGAATCCGACTTTCCGGTTTTAAATATAAAATTTGGTTCCATGTAGAGGTATGAGTGAGATATTCTGTCGAATGCTTTTTCTTGATCTAAAGAGAGAATTGAGGACTGACAGTTTTTCAGATGTGTGTAGTTGATGATGTCCCTTATGAATTGTGTGTGTTGCTGGATATTCCGGTGTTGTACACTACATTGTTGGTCTTCATGAATGAGAGTTGTCATTACTGGTTTCAATTTACTCGTCAAAGTCTTTGTTAAAATCTTGTAGTCTACATTTAAAAGCGAGATCGGTCTGTAACTCTTTAAAAGTGTCGTGTCGGTGTTCTTCTTCGGAATAAGAGTGATGTAAGACGTGTTGAAACTGGATAGGAGTTATAGTTTTTGGAAAGATTCGTAGAATACTGTTAGTAAAAGGGGACATAGAAGAGGAAAGAAAAACTGATAGAATTCAGCGGTAATACCGTCAGGGCCAGGCGATTTGCCTTTCTGCATTCCGTGAACCGCTTGTGTTATATCTGTTAGTGTTAATTCGGTATTAGTGTTAGTTTCTTTTCTCTGTGAGTTGTTATGTGAATTTCATAAAGTTTTCTTGTACGTGCGCCTGTATGGTTTCCTCTGTGTAAAGGTTCTTATAATAATCTTCATAGGCTAAGGCTATTTGTTGTGGCTCGACTTGTATATTTCCTTCCCTGTCGATTTTCTGGCCTATCTGTCTGCTGCGCTGTATGTTTTGTTTTATAACTAGGTATTGTTTACTCGGTATCTCTTGTGTTATGGTTTGTAACTTTGTTCGCAGTAAAGCCCCATGAAATCGGTGATTTCTGTGGAAATCTAATTCTTCCTGTAACGCTATGATGTGTGGTGAACTTTTGTCTGTCTGTAGTAAGAGCTTAATTGGATTTTTCAATACTTTTTCTTGTTGTAGTTTTTGCTTGTGTATTACTGCTGCTAGTGTTTGTGTTCTCCCTCGTATAGTTTGTTTAAGTGTTTCCCAGAGTTCTCGCGCATTACCCTCTGGTATATCGCTTGTGTATGTGAGGATCAATTTTGTTATGCAATCTACATAGTACTGATTTTGTAAAAGTGTGCAGTTAAATTTGCAATGGGGAGATCTTCTAAAATGTGTTGTTGCTTGTACTGTGTTTATTGTTGCAACTACAGCCTTATGATCTGTGAAGTTCAGTGTCTCCTGTAAATGCTTGACTTGTGTTATATGATGTGTTATGGGCGCATAAATTCTATCTAATCGCGCTGCTCTGTTATGCGCATTGTTTGTGTGTGTTGTATCTGTTCCATGGGGGTGAATCTGCCTGTATGCGTCTGACAGCCCATGTATATCTAAAATTGTTTGCAATGTGTCTAACTGCTGTTCCTCCTCCCCTGTTGTGTTTCTAATTTGCATTCTTACATCTCCATTGATAATGTCATGCCCCGAAAGTACGCAATTAAAATCACCCCCTAGAATTATGTTGTGACCCCGATATGAGCGTGATAATACATTTTCCAGTGTTTGGTGGAAGAGCGGCTGATTTCTGTAGTCAGGCGGTGCGTGTATGTTGACAATAGTGTATTTATGTATGTTATTTCCCACCTGTACTATAGCTATCCTACCCTGGCAGTCCCTGTCCTTCTCTATAATCTGCCACCTGTCCGATGTCTGTATTATTGCTGTACCCAATCCGATATGTTGAGTACTAAGACTAAAACATGAGTGTCTTAGACCTAAGCATGTTGTGATATATGATGCGTGTTCGTCGGTGTTAACGTTAGTTTCCTGTATGAGTATAAAATCAGGTTTATATTTGTGTATGCGTGGTGTAAGATGATTAATTTTGGATCTTATACCTCGAATGTTAATACTCATTATTTTAATTTCCGCTGCCATTTTTATTGTAATATAAGAAAAGGTTAAGTATAATTACGTTTCTTGTTTCGAACTGTCTGTATTCATGTTATCATTTATGGAGATATTCAATAGATTACTTCGCCGGGCTTTAAATATCTAAGTCTATAACGAGGCGTGAAGAAGAATCAGACAGGTTTCTTTGTCGGGGTGGTGTGTTGATGTTATCAAAGTCTCTTCCGGTCATGGCGCTGGTCGTTATCTGTTCAGCATAATTACTTACACATTTCTTTTTGTTTGACCTATGCGCTTCAGGCGGTGTAGGGTAGTCGTGGTTGTTGAGGGGCGGCAGCGTGGTAACAGGTGTTTGGCAGGCTGGAGGTGTCGAACTCTCGCCGTCAGACAGGCTCTTGGTTGAGCGTCCCCTTTTCCTACCGACCAACTGGAAACCGTCTTCATCCTCCTTACTATGTTGATCTGTCTGGGAGTTCGAGGTGACTTTTTGTGCCAGTATAGGTCCCTTCTGAGTTTGTACTTTGGCCGGGCATGTATTACTCCAGTGGGAGTCTTTCCCACAGACTGTACACGCCGTCCGGCGCACCGGAACTGTGATAAAGAGACGGTGTAGTTTATCTAACGTATCTAAAATAAATCCATTATTTTTTAATGAAAACTGATTTTAATCACCTACATGACTGTACATAACTTCTTTAAACATAAAATGATGAGTTAGAAAATTTTCACCATTTAAATAGATGCATTATTTTTATGAAAACTTTGAAAATGCCTTAAAGATTTTATCATTATATATTATAACGCATATGCCTGTAGATAACTGTAGAGAAAAGGTCCACATATTTTAGAAATATGCAACAATGATTTTAATTGTAATTACATAGCAATTATATTAAAAGTTATGGCCCTTGATATAACTTTTCTTAAGTTAAGTCCCCTCGCTATATATAAATTATAATGGAAATTACAAAATTAAATTTTATCACGTAAATAGCTGTTTGTAAACTAACAAACTATGACAGTTGGCTGCACGGGAATGAAAATAAAATGTGTAGAAAATTTCATCTCAATCGGATGGAACGTTCGCGAACGCATGATTAACATATGGACTCACAGACAGACATTGCATTATATATATATAAATAATTTTGCATCTTGGAATTACAATTTACAAGTAAAGTTATACAATATCTGTAATTTCTATATATTCCTTTCATAAACCTTTTAATTTTAGTAAATTACTGATTACAGTTACAGATTACTTGGCTAAAATATTATTAAATTTTTAACTTGGCTGTTATTACTCTTGGAAATGATATATTTCTCTCTAAATTTAAAAAAAAAAAATTTCGCGTATCCTTTATAGGACATCGCTGTCAACAGCAGCATCTTTCAGCTGTCTGTTGATTTCTTGGCAAGATTACGCTCAGTAGTTTGCCATTGCTTTCTGAGCGGCCGGCTCAGTTATCCCGCAAGTCACCAGCGGGGGTAGAACCGCCTCCAATTCTCGCCCGCTACGAGACTCTGCGTGATAAACGGGATTACGGACAAAGTGCTGTAACCCCTCGGCCAGAGAGACCGACCTCTAAATGTTACATATATCGTATATTCCATTCTTACCGGTGTGTATTTTACAAGGTGAACTGCGTGTTTTCCATTACATTTGTGTATACAACAAATACACCCATATACACACATGGTAATATGACATGCATGACATGGTGTGGTACCTTCACATTACTTGATGATTATGATTTCATCATCTCCCGGGAAGGTTAACCCGGTCAATAAATGCCCGCAGAAGTCGGATGTGTCGTCCTAACGGCGCAAGAATGCAGCTCTGCTGTAAACAGGCACAACGCAATCACGTCCAAGAAAAAAAAAAAAAAACTCCGGATGAACGCAGAAGAAGAAGAAGAAGATTTAATCATCTGCTCTGACGCATACTAAAATCTTTCTTTCAGTATACATTCTTTCACACACCAATATTCTCATCCATACTTAGAGCATATATAGATTGAACTGTTACTTTACAATAAGTAAAAAGAACCATGAAAATTTTTTTTCGTATAATGTAACTATGAAAGCAAGAAATATTCGGATTTAAACACGTTTAACGGTATCTCTCAATGGATCATACACGAAATATTGCAACAAGTGTCCCAGTTTATTAAAAGTAGTTTTGTAAGGCTCAAGATTCCCCAGGGGTTAACGCCACCCCATGAACTTCCAAGTCCCGGTGTGTCGTTCGGATGACTAGACTAGATCAAAGTGCAAATGACTACAGCCTGATCTTAGCCAAAAAGGAGGCCAGCATGGCCGAATGGAAAGAGCGCTCGTTCTTAAAATCCGGTGTGCTGATGCTGAGGCAGATGGTTCAAGGCGTGACCTATGACCCCGGGGAACGTGAGAGATGACGTGTCTAGATAACTCATACTTATCGGCATGGTAAACGATGATAATGAGGGAAAGCATGTAGACGATACAACAAAGCAGTTTAGATCATGTTCTGTTTGCAACTGCTTCAAGTTACAATATTTTGTGTGTGTTTACATTGAAATATTTGACAATGTGTTTTGTTGATTTTGGCTTAAAAATGCATTGTGCCACTTCATAATATATCAATGAACTTTTGTCTGTAGTGTGCAACTGATGAAGAAAGTGAACTAAGAAAGAAAGTTAAATTTATAAAAGAGACAACTTCGCAGTTATAGACGAAATTCAAGCGAACGAAAGAAGAAGAGGAAGAAGAAGAAGAGGAGCGGCTGGCCGAGTGGCTAGAATGACAGATTCTACTTCGGTAGACCCGGGTTCGAATCCTCGGTAAGGTATGCAGTTATTTTTTCTGTCGAAGCAAAAAGAAAACACTAGCTTGCACAGTTCGCGGCGACTGCATAAGTCAGGAGGCTTTAATTCCTCCCCTCTGTCAAACATCGCAATGTACTATGTCGGCAGTAAATGAAAGTAAGCGACAGAAATAAGAAGAACATGATTATTGACAATGTTAACCCGACCTTTGCCGAGCACAAATAAAGTTTATTCTGCCTTCTTGAGGCGGAACTGTTTTAACACTTGAATATAAACTTTCAAAAATTTATGTTGAGATTTATTTCGTACTACTATATGTTTACAAAATAAACTTATTTTGTATATTTACTAATTTTATTACCCGTGTTCACAATTTACGAAGAAAAAAAATACATTTTGCTTAATATCTATTTATGTTTTCATAAACCTTAGAATTATAATAAATTATGTTTCATAACTACATGTTAATCGGCTAAAATATTTTTAAATTCTTAACTTGGCGGTTATTCCTCTTTGAAATGATTTATTTCCCTTTAAATTTTATATATATCAAAATATTACTTCCCTTTTAAAAAGCTTTTATTCCATTCAAAACAGTCTGTATTTTCCAAGGTGCATAGTGTGTTTACCATTACATATGTGTATACAACAGATACACCCATATACACACATGGTAATATGACATGTATGGCATGGTGTAATACCTTCATATTGCTTGATGATTATAATGATGATTATGATTTCATCATCTGCTCTGATGCATACTAAAATATTTCAGTAGAAATTCTTTCGTACACCAAGTATTCTCACCCATACCTAGAGAATATATAGACTGAACTGTTAACTTGAAATAAGGAATAAAATGATCATGAAAACATATTTTCTAAAATGTAACCAAGAAAGCAAGAAATATTCGAATTTAAACACGTTTAGCGGTATCAATCAATGGATACACCAAGATACATTCTATGGACCACTAAGTGAACTAAGAAAGACAGTGAAATTCATACTAGATACAACTTCGAGTTATAGAAGAAATTCAAGCGAACGGAAGAAAAGATGGAGGAAGAAGAAGTGGAGCGACTTGCCGAGTGGCTAGAATGAAGGATTCTACTTCAGGAGACCCGGGTTCGGATCCTCGGTAAGGTATGGAGGTGTTTTTTTTTTTCTTTTTTCTGTGAGGGCAAAAGGAAATCTTTAGCCTGCACAGTTCGCGGCGACCGCATAAGCCAGGCGGCCTTAATTCCTCCCCTCTGCCATAAGAAAGACAATGAAATTCATGGAGATTCTCCGTGGCGAAGTGGTCAAGCCGTTTGACTTGGGCTGCGAAAGTTGTGCGTTCGATTCCGGGCCGCGTCCTTCGGTTCAGAAGTGAAAATTTTCGGAGACTCCTGTGGGTCGTCGCTAGAGCTACGGAGTTCGTGCTTCGTGCGACGCTTTCCAAGCTGCGGAAAGAGACCGAGCCACGTGGGATAAATTCAGGTGCAATAAAGTCGACCCTGTCGACTTTTAATTAAGCAACTTTAAAAAAAAAACAAAGTGAAATTCATTCAAGAGACAACTTCGCAGTTATAGACGAAATTCAGGAGAAAGGAAGAAGAGGTGGAGGAAGAGAAAGAGGGGCGGCTGGCCGAGTGGCTAGAATGACGGATTCTACTTCGGAAGACCCGGGTTCGTATCCTCGGTATGGTGTGGAGTTTTTTGTTTTTTTTTCTGTAAGTGCAAAAAGAAAACTCTAGCCTGCACAGTTCGCGGCGACTGTATAAGCCAGGCGGCTTTAACTCCTCCCCTCTGTCAAACATCGCAAGGTACTATGTCGGCAGTATATGACAGTTAATGACATAAAGAAGAAGAACATGATCATGCCTTGGTATTCCTTGGTATTCCAAATTCCTGCATAGCATTCAATAGACTATTCCATTGGGCACTATCATAAGCCTTTTTAAAATCCACAAAAATGTTATGGAGATCTCTTTTATATTCCCAATTTTTCTCGGCTATTTTCGTAAGATAAATATATGATCTATTGCTGATCTGTTTTGTCTAAAACACAGACATACATGCACAATATATGTCATGTTGCACATTCAAATATAATAATATGAAAATTAATAATAATGGTAGTAGTAATAATAATGGTAATATATATATATATATATATATATATATATATATATATATATATATATATATATATATATATATATATATATATATATATATATATATATATATATAGAGAGAGAGAGAGAGAGAGAGAGAGAGAGAGAGAGAGAGAGAGACAGAGACAGAGAGACAAAGAGAATGTGTGTGCTTGTGTGTGACAGGGAAGGAGAAAACAGAGTTGAGCAAGAGAGCGGGGGGTAGGGGGGGGGGGGGGTCTAACACAATGAATCACAAAGAATGTATTCTTAGTTTAGAATCTACTGTACCATATATATTAATAGAAATCAACTTTTAAAATGTAAAGGTAAAAAAGGTTTGTGAAATGACTACATTAAAATTGTCATACACTATTGCAGTATTTTGAATCTGAATTATTGCCCTTAGAAAATTCTAAACGTACCTCCCTTGATAAGGTTATCGCTTACTGATAATTGTCTCTACTTGATACATGCTGGGCCAAATTAAAACATGGACGCATAACAGTTGGAGGACCGTAGTGACTATACACATCACTAGCATTGTGCAATCACAAACACAGAACGCGTATATGCCCCCCCCCCCACCCCAACCCCATCCTGCTTCATCAAACTGCCAGCCACCAAAAACTAGTCACACAGAATCTTCGGTTCAGAAACTTCTAGTGTTTCTTCGGCTAACCTTTCGAGGAGACGTGTAATGAAACGAATACAAGACCGAATTAAAAAAAGCAGTACACATATTCTTTGCTGCTGAACCAGATCAGACATAAAACCACCCCGATACCTACTCCATGTGTAAAAGAACTATTGTCTCCGTACATCAAAATATAACTGTATGTATCAGTTCCAATGTGAGTGCCAAGCAACTTACACAGGTATAAAGGAACGACAATTAGCAAATCAAGTAAACGAACATATACCAATGTGGGTGGAAAAGAGATGTAATCAATCTTTAAGAATCCTTGTGCAGTCGACAGGCCATAAAACTTCGAAATCGGCCATCCTGGAACATTTACTTGTTAGCCTTCGTAGATTTAACAAACAAGTGTCGTACACTGTA
The DNA here is from genome assembly GCA_963921405.1 of Cepaea hortensis. Taxonomy (NCBI): domain Eukaryota; kingdom Metazoa; phylum Mollusca; class Gastropoda; order Stylommatophora; family Helicidae; genus Cepaea; species Cepaea hortensis. Next base: position 87,665,511 of record OY992894.1, on the reverse strand, counting down.
TTCGATAAACAATAATCGATTGCATAGATATATTTTCAATTAGGCGGTTCCAGCAGGTTGTATGCAAACAGAAAGACTTCATTTTGAATCTGAAATTACAGTGGGTATAAAATGCCCAAGATTCGAACAATATCAGTGACTATGTGTTTTCAGTATTTCAGCCAGTAATTCATTTATTCACTTCATATACCAGGCAAGGAATCGAGCAACATGTCTGCTCACATGTTGCTCGACTGCGTGCGGTTTCTGTGTTTACATTGTCTTTATTTTTTATTCTCACTTAGTGAGTTTGGAGTAGAAGTTTTCCTTCTACAAAGTTTTATTTTGACAATAAACATGGTTAAACAGCAGCTCTTGTTTGATGGCAATCATAAACTCGTTGGCCAACGTAATATGTATGAGGATGAAAAGCATTTTCCGAAATTTTACTTTGACAAGGGACATAATAATTTTAAGGGCAAAAACTCTATGTACAAAGTTTTTGAATATATATTAAAAAATATGATCAAAATGTTATTTATATTAATAATTTATTATTAATATTTATTAACAAAAAGACGTTCTTTCAGGTACTTTGACTAAATATGCTAGTCTTTCTTTTATTCTTTTCTTATAATAATATCTGTTGCAAATATGAGTAATTTTAGTTAGCATAAGAAGAACAAGCAGTTATGGTAAACATTGCAAAATTAATATAATGCACCGTTGGTTGGTTCCCCTTAAAGGTTGGAAAATGTTGGAATTTCCCTTTAAAGGTTGGAAATATTTATTTGCGCTCGGCACAGACCGAGTAAAAACTGACAAATTGGTTCACGTAAATACACGTATGTCGAAGTATTGATTTTCATTTTTTGAAATAATCTTTTATCCCATCCAAAACGGTGAATATTTGCAAGGTGCATTACGTGATTTCATTTACATTTGCGAATACAACAAATACATTTATATGCAAATGTTATAATGTTCCATTCATGGCATAGTACAATACTTAATGATGATGATGCTGGAGTGATCATCTACTCTCATGCATACTAAAATCTGTCAACAGAAATTCCTTCATACTCCAAGTATTCTCATTCACACTGAGGGCATATATAGACTGAACTGTTACTTTGAAATGACAACACGGGATTATATGATCATGGACAGATGATTTTGAAAAGGGACGCGTTTTCGTAGTGCGCTGCGAATAATAGTGAGCGTTATTCGCAGCTGCGAGATTTAAGTGTGGCTCCCATTGAAAATGTAAATCAGCTTATGTGTGTATGTGTGTGCGCGCGCGTGTGTGTGTGTGCGCGCGCGCGTGTGTGTGTGTGTGAGGGAGTGTGTGTGTGTGTGTGTGTGTGTGCGCGCGCGCACAGTTCCTAACCCTAACCCGAAACTTGAAAAGAACGCTCCTTTTTTATCGCGATTTTCGAACATTTTCGACGGTAGTAAATGTCACGTGACCATCCGCAACTGCGAATAACACGTACCTAAGGGAGGCGTTATTCCTAGCGCGCTATGTATTATCACTTCGTTTTGAAAATGTAACCATGAAAACTAGAAATGTTCCGATTTAATTAATTTTTTTTATTAAATAAACTTTTAGTTTGTACAAAACAGTGCGTATTTACAAGATGCATTGTGTGTTTTCTTAGATTTGCGTATTCAACAAATATATCCATATAAACATAATAATATTACATGATGACGTGGTGTAATTACCTACACATTACTTGTTGATGATGAAGATTGGGTTATGGTTTGCTGTCATGCATATTAAAATCTTGTAATCAAAATTCTTTCGTACTCCAAGTATTCTCATTCACACTTAGTTGTGTTTAAACAAGTTTAACTACCCTAATAATACTAGGGACGCGGCCAGAGTTCTAACAGGAAAGTACTGCCATAACTATGATGCTGAAATTGAGGCAATCAAGATAGCAACAGAGAAATTACTAAATACCAGACATGGTACACTTCCTGTGGTGATATTGACAGATGCAAAATCAGTACTCGAGGCCCTACTGCCTTGGAAATTGCCAGTACTAAGGACACTACTTTCTTGTTTTGTTACTTCCTGACTCACTCTCTCTTGTTGTCAGTCCCTCGAGCTCAGACCACTATCGTACGTCTGACTTCCCAGATATATCTCACAGACAGGTTAGGTTACGACTCTTGGTAATCCTAACTTAAGTCAATGGGCTTTCCGCCAGAGTCTCATACCTAGTAGATAGTAGATATGGTGACAGGTTCCATTCATGAGGATGGCAGAATTTATAACAGAGTCTCTCTGATTGGAGACTTGGCTTGGTGTGCAATGGGAAGATTCTAATATTCAGAAAAGCACGGGTGAGCACACTGCTGGGGACGTCGTGCTGTGACGAGGGGGTAGGGAACGTTTAGTTACGACCGATAGCTCTTAGCGGCAAGACGTGATGTCAACATCTGGAATGAGAGTTAGTTAGACCGCTGTTATATTTGATAACGTCAACTGTAATGGACAAATAAAGTGGGACTTCCAGAAACAACTGCAATTCATTGGCGTTTGCTCTGTTTACACCTCATCACCATTGTCTCCGGCTCTGTTATAAATTCCATACCTCCTATGGAGATCATCAAGTGTTATGGCATGAATCGTCTTTTTTAGTCACAACCTATCTCGTCAGAAATAGTAGATAAGCATATCAGGATACCTCAGGTAACACTCTCTGTCACCTCCAAAGTTACTGGAAGATGTTCAGGCTGCACTGGTAATAGTTGTTGCTCATCCCTTACGGGACGTTGCAGTCAACAACAGCATCTTTCAGCTGCTGTTGATGTACTAGGCAATTGTTACGTTCAGTGGTTTGTCATTGCTTTCTGAACGACCGGCTGCCATACCAGCACGTTATAACACGACGCGACACGGTCTGCTTCACAAATCGATCGAAGCTGAGCTACGAACGCCTGGTACTCGGCTCATGAACCGCGTTCGCAAGCCTGTGGCCATGGAGACCGGCACTGGTAAACTTACCCTGAAATACTGAATTAAAGACAAACAACAGACGAGTATTGTGTTCTTGTATTTGTCGCTTTCCACCTTTCTGCCTGGTATACGTGGATAGTCTGGTGTGTGTGTATGTGTGTGTGCATGCGTGTGTGTATGTGTGTGTGTGCGCGCGCGCGCGCGTGTGTGGACAACAACCACATAAATAAATTCCTTTATCCGCCTAGGAATTGTGTAGAGTCAAACACCCAGAACAGTCTGGTTCCGATGAAAGTACAGAGACAATAGAAAGTTAGACCAGCCTGACACAATGTTGCTTTGTTATCAAAGGAAGTGTTGCGTCACATAACACTGATGAAATAAACAAGGGTTACATTTGTGGATGTCTCCCCACCGCTGATAACAGCCCAAGGTTAGATAACCCTAGTAGCTGTGAAGATATCTTTTCCACTTTGCCATATCCAGTTAAACACCATAGGCATGGGCGTCAATCACTTCACAGCTTATAGCCCTCCTACATATCTGGGTTTTTACCTTGACAAGAAACGCACGTTGTGGTTCTCTCGCGTCACATGATGCTGACTGAAAAGTACTTGTTGCAAACCGCCACATGATGATGATTGAAAAGTACTAATGTCAAACCCATCCATTAGGGTAGGGGGGGGGGGGGGGCTGCTTGGTCTCGAGGTATGGTGTCCGCCTCGAGTGGAGGTCCCGGGCCTCAAGCCCCGTTGAGGACCGGGATTTATTTCACGTGGACATCTAGTAATAAAATTTCCCCTGGTCTCTGGGTAGTGAGATCGGACGCTCGTGTGTATTGTTGCGCACGTAAAAAATCCCTTGGCAGTTGGAAATCGAAAAAGAGTAGCCTAACGGCGCTGCCCGGGCAAAATTTCGAGTTAAAAATCAACCCAAAGTATTTCAGGATCCTCACCGGTGCTACGGAGTTCGTACACTGAGCTGAGTTTCTCCAGACTCAGTTTTGAGTTAGGAGGAGAACGAAGCACTTATGGGTTACACCCGTGTACCGTGATGTTGATCCATCCACTAAACTAAACTAAACTAAACTAAACTAAACTAAACTAAACTAAACTAAACTAAACCATCCATTTTTTTTTTTTTTTTTTTTTGCTGTCAACATCATCATCTTTCAGCTGATTGTTGATTTCTTGGCAAGATTACGCTCAGTAGGTTGCCATTGCTTTCTGAGCGGCCGGCTCACATACCCCTAAGTTACCGACGCGATTCAAACCACTGCTGACTCTCACCGTCGTCACGTTACTTACGAGATTACGGAGAAATGTCGCTAGCCTCTAGGCTAGGAAGCCGGCAACCATCCATTTGGGTAATGAAATTATAGCTCTGTTCACGGGAACATTCTCTATTAGAACAGTTATTCCCTGAGACATACATCATCATTGCGATCCGGCATCGTATTCATTCGTAACCCGGAATCACCAAACTAACCACAGTGCTGACTGGCTAGCGAGGTGTAGTTTGTCTGGGCCACTGGACACAGGCCTCCACTTAATCTAGGTCAGAGCACAGGCTTACGGCACAACTGGCCTGCCTGGTCGATAATTGACCCACAACTGAAAAACAAAACTCAGTTAAGCGACATCAATTGTAAATGTGTTAACTTTAAACTTAGAAACCATTCATGGTAACAGACATTGATAGGATAGCTTCACCAAGACCTCTGCTGTAGATCAATCTCTGGCTTCCCAGAAGATGCATAAGAATACAGCTGGGAGCAGAAGCGGCATCTCGTCGCAATGACAGGCTATCGAATGACCATTTTGGGTCGGGTCCAAAAGTATCATACAATCACGGAACCCGCCGAACATCGACAATCGCCCCACGAAGTGATGGCAACTCACGATTCCCGAGGTTTATCAGAATGTGCGATTTTCTTCCAAAGTATCAACACACATTCAAAGAGTTGAGTTACGTTTCTCGGGACCAGTGAAGTTCATGACACCCCCACATATATGAACTAGCTCGTGAACCTAGAAAACGGCCCTAATTCAGTTTAGTTTGAGAACTCCACCCCCCCCCCCTTCCCGCCTTAAAATGTCGCATAGCCGCATGAACGGAGTTGGACAAAAGTGGGGAATGCGTTGTCCTGTCTGAGGCCTACTTCCGTTTTGCGACAATGGTAAACTATGATCTGAGCCAAAAGGCCGAGAAATCCAAGGTCACATTGACATTATTAACCCAGCACACGCCGAGCACAAATAAAGGAAACCGTTATTTTTCGTGACGTACTTATCTAATAAAGGCGACCTCCACTGATATAAGCAGCAATTGTGTACACTTCTAAGTTTACAAAATAACAATTATGCACATTACTATTATTATAATCTGTGACTAAAATTTGCAAGTAACACTGATATATTAATTTTAATAGAAACTTATTCTTTTCTATAAAAATTTTAATTTAAAAGAATTATCTGTTAAAACTACTAATAGCTTTATAAAAATCTTTTTGGATTCTTAACTTGGCGGTTATTCCTCCTTGACTGGATTTATCTATCCTCCCTCCCTGGTCTAGAGGTTACACGACTTTCTGCGTAATTTCGTATACTCTCGTGAGGTAACGTGACGTGCGTGAGAAACGGTAGCTGTTCACTCCGCGTCGGTAACTTACGGGGTATGTGAGCGGGTCGCTCAGAAAGTAATGGCAAACTACTGAGCGTAACCTTGCCTAGTACATCAACATCAGCTGAAAAATGCTGAAGTTGACTGCAACGTCCTGTAAGGGATATGCCCCCCCCCCCCCCAAAAAAAAAAAAAAAAAAAATTACGTCATTGGCACCTTTCCGTCTTGACAGAGGATAGTTTGGTACATTGTGCTTCGAAAAAAGCTTAATAACTACGACCCATGGCGCTGGCGAGTGTGGCTGACAAGGCCAATTCGTGCAGCAAATGTTTGTCCACAATGGATGCATGTGAAAACATGGTCATTTCCACCATCATGCACCATCTTACGTCTCTCACTCTCTGTGTGTGCTTTATCTGCAATCATTTTCTGCTTTGTCTTTATTCCATTTCTGATAGTTCTTGGCCTTCAATCTCTGAGCATTATAGAGGCCGCCATCTGAGCGTGAGTGAATGTATATACTACCATCCTGATCACGAAAGGCATATTTCAGTAAAAGTGAAAAGTATATCCCAAAGAGGGTGGGGGTTAGCAGACAACCGTGCTTAACTTCACTCTTGATTTCAAACTCTTCTGAAGTTGCACCATCAAATTTGATTATACCTTTCATGCCTGTGTGGAACGATTCCACAATGGACAGAAGAGTTGGTCGGCAGCCAATCTTCTTTAATGCTTTGAACAGACCCTCACGACTGACCAAATCAAATGCCGCTGTGAGGTCGATAAAGGCAATAAACAGTGGTTGATTTTGTTCCCGGCATTTTCTTGCATTTATCGCAATGAGAATATCATATCAATGGTAGACCAGTTCTGCCGTGTGATTCGGGGTAGACTTGATCTCCTAGCACTTGAAGTCTGCGTAGAAAAATTCTGGAAATATTTCCCAATAATGTATAGAAGAAAAAATTACCTATTACAAATATTGCTTTCCTTTAAAAAAAATAAATAAATAAATAAAATAAAAAACATTCCATTAAAAACGATGTGTATTTGCAAGGTGCATTGCGTGATTTCTTTTATATTTACGAATACAACAAATACATTCATACATACATATGATGCTACATTCATGGCAAGGTGCAATACATATTTGATAATTATGATGATTGTGTGCTCATCTATTCCCATTCACACCTAGAGCATATATAGATTAAACTGTTAACTTGAAATAACAAAATATCATGAAACAATTTTTCTTAAAATTTAACTATGAAAACATAAAATGTTCGAATTTAGACATGTTTAATGGTATTACTCAAAGGATCATACAATAAGCATTGCAACAAATGTCCCGTTTTAAAAAGTACATTGAAAACAGGTCTGCATGGTGTTTGCGAGAGAGATCGCTCATTTTTTTCCATTACCCCCACCCCGTTCAACCTCATAAGAGAAGTTATAATTAGGACCTATCCCAGTCTCAGATTAATAATCCTGTGACCGAGTCAATTAGGATATTAATTTGAAGGTGATTGTTGTCCAGAGAGAGAGAGAGAGAGAGAGAGAGAGAGAGAGAGAGAGAGAGAGAGAGAGAGAGAGAGAGAGAGAGAAAATGCCGTGAAACAATCCAAAGTGCTGAATATTAAAAATGTTGGCCATTTTACAGGCCTGACAAAAAGTTTTGAAGATTCCATTATTGCAATTAGGTTACTAGGTGACTGCTTACAACATTTAATGTAGTATCGAGGAGAAACGAAAAAATGATTTATAAAATTCTTACCCGTGTAGAATAACCCCATTACTTTTGCAAAACTATTAAAACTAACTTAAAATTTTTAATCCATTAATTTATAGTGTGCATATTTGTTGCTAATTTTTATAAATATTAAATAAAAGATGAGACAAATACTACAATTATTCAAATCACATAATATATTTATGCGACTTTTAGTTATGTCCCTTGAATTAGTTAGTCGAGGTTCCAACTTCACGGCAACGGGTCGTCCCCATTATGTTCCGTCCCTGTGCCAGTAAATGTCACACAAAATGCTCCCCATTGTCCAATGTGAAAAGTGGAACAGACAGGAGTCTCGGCAATCCAACAGCCCGCACAGGTACACTGCATAATGCTGCCGCCAGAATGCCAACACAAAAGTCCTCCACGAAAACCACAGTTCATCGTTGATGGAATCGGCAGTCACTAGAAAGACCTCATTGACCCGGGTTTTCTCACATGGCTCTGTCTCTATCCGCAGGGCGACCCGCCAAAAGCATTGCATTAAGCACGAACTCCGTAGCTCCAGCGCCCACTCCCAGGAGTCTTCTGAAAAGTACACTCGTTAACCGAAAAGGCAAATCAGTCAATTCAGCAACAGCCGGTAGCCATTGTTCCGAACATGCAGGTCACTGTACAAACAAAAGCGGACATGTAGAAGCATTCCACGTGAATATCACAGCTCACAGAGTCGCGCCACGCACTCACCCAATAGCAGGGCGGCGGAACTATATACTACCAGTCCAACATGAGGAAAATGCGAAATGCAAACCGCAGCAACAAAGATAAATACTCCAGATTCACCAGAAATACACCAGTTCAATGCCTAACCACCATGCTGGGGACCGGAAGTCCCTTGAAATGAACTGTTATGTTGTTATGTCCCTTCCCATTATTTAATTACTTAAAAGTCGACAGGCTCGACTTCATTGCACTGGGTGTTATCCCATATGGCTTGGTCTCTTTCCGCAGCGCGGAAAGCGTCGCACAAAGCACGAACTCCGCAGCTATAGTGACGACCCACAGGAGGCTCCAAAAAATTTCACTCGTGAACCGAAGGACGCGGCCCGGAATCGAACCCACTACCCTTAGAGCAGGAGTCAAACGACTTGAAAATTGTCATTTTAATGTGGTTTTCTCTCTCTCTCATCATGTTCCTCTTGTACCTTGCGGTGTCGAGGTGAAGTATAAACTTCGTGAGAGTGCCCGGTTATGGGCTTCGTATATCGACATTCCCATGGATTCTGTTATTCCCTCCGTCCAGCGTTTACGTGGTCGGCCTCTTCCTCTGTTTCCATCTGGTCTGTACGTCATTGCCTGTTGTGGCATGCTGTTGACTGGTAGCCTACTTGCATGGCCAAACCATTTGACTTGCTGCTTTCTAATAAAATCTAGAGCAGCTTTAATGTGGTTTTATTGGTATAAATTTGATATATTATTGGTATATAGCATTGCTTGCTTGATGTAGTTTTGATATATTATTGTGTCATTTCGATGACACTTCTGTTCTGGCAAGATCAAGTGCAGATACCACACTTTAATCTTAGCCAAAAGACCGAGAAATGGCCAAGGCCACTGCCATGACTTCACTCCATAACTCTGAATGTATTTTTCGGCTTATTTTTGCCTGTGGATTAGCTTTCTCTACTCGCATATGGTTTATCGTTACGAACTCCTCGACCTCTCATAGTGTAACATCCCCTGGACATCTGAATACTTCTTCATGAGGTGTTCTTCCAGCTCCTCTTTGCTGACTTTGAAGCTGCCATATTGTAGCTGCTCGAACAAGTTCCTAGCAAACCGATATGGCTCCCGGAAGAATTTTTCTCGTGCCTCTCGAATCTTCTGTCTGCTCCGGTAGAACCTTTCCGCTCGATAGAGGGCGTTGTGCCTGGCTTTCAGATGTTGCCATTCCTGGCGCAAGCCCTCCTTCTCACTCTCAGCTGCTGCTTTATACCATTTCCGAGCGACTTTCTTCTGCGCTCTTACCTCCTCTTGCAGCTTCTACCTCCTGGTCTTCTGTGGGCTTGCTGGCTTCTTTCTCTCACAGCTACCAAATTGACGCAGTGAGTGGAGGGATACGGTCTCTTCGAATCCTGGCACTTCCTCTTCTAGCGATGTGTGTTTTAGCTCATGTTGTAAAACTTGAGACAACGTCTGATCTAGTCCAGCTCATGCATCCTTCTACCTTATGGTAGCTTTATGGACGTTTAATTTTGCCCCACTCCCTTTGCCGAAAAAAGACCCAGAGAGTTTCCAAAATGATCCGTACAGATTTTTCAGTTGTCGGAAAGAAAATGGTATCGTCCGCATAAGCGCACAGCGTTTGCTCGTCATTCCCTGGTATGAACGTACCCCTGATATTGTTGTCCTGTCGTATCTTTTCTAGAAGTGTCTACAACGTATAGTAATGGGGACAAGTGAAATCCCTGTCTGACTGACCTACTCAGCATGAACGAATTGGTGAGGGTATGATTTAACGGAACCCGACTTTCTGGCAATATATATATATATATATATATCTTATATATAAATTAGGATGTGCGTATGTATTTATGTATCTCCGTATGTCCTTTATACGCTCGCGAACGGCCCATCCGATTGAGATGAAATTTTCTACACGCCTTCCTTTCATTCCAGAGATGCCAACTGTCGTAGTTTTTTTTTCTTCTTCCTCCTCCTCCCTCCTCCCTCCTCCCCCTCCCAAAATACGTACGTCCAGGAAATGGTCTTCTACATAGACACTTCTCTCTGAGGTCCGCGATAACATATTAACCTGGTGGGATGGCAATCAATCATCCTACTACCTCCTCCCTCCTCCTCCCTTCTCCCTCTTCCTCCTCTCCCCTCCTCCTCCTACCCTCTTCCTCTTCCCCTCCTCCCTCTCCCTCCTCTTCCTCCTCCATCCTCCTCCTCCTCTTCCTCCTCCTCCTCCCTCTTCCTCCTCACTCTTCTTCCTCCTCCCTCTACCTCCTCCCTCCTCCTCCTTCTTCCTTCTCCTCCCTTTTCCTCCCTCCTCATCCTCCCTCTACCTCCTCCCTCCCTCCTCCTTCCCTCCACATCCCTCCTCCTCCTCTCCCCTCCTCCTCCTACCCTCTCCTCTTCCCCTCCCTCCTCCTCCTTCCTCCACATCCCTCCTCCTCCTCTCCCTCCTCCTCTTCCTCCCCCTCCTCCTTCTTCCATCCTCCTCCTCCCTTTCCTCCTCCTCCCTCTTCCTCTTCCTCTTCCTCTCCTCCTCTTCCTCCTCCCTCCTCCTCCGTCCTCCACATCCCTCCTCTTCCCTCTTCCTCCTCCTCCCTCCTCCTCCTCCCTCTTCCTCCTCCTTCTTCCATCCTCCTCCTCCCTCTTCCTTCTCCTCCCTCCTCCTCCCTTTTCCTCCCTCCTCCTCCTCCCTCTACCTCCTCCTCCTCCTCCTCCTCCTCCTCCCCTCTACCTCCTCCCTCCTCCTCCTTCTTCCTTCTCCTCCCTCCTCCTCCCTTTTCCTCCCTCCTCCTCCTCCCTCTACCTCCTCACTCCTCCTCCTCCCTCTTCCTCCTCCTTCCTCCTCCTCCCTCTTCCCTCCTCCTCGTAACCAATCGAGTACGCGCTGCTCAAGCCCCGTTCATCTGAAACAGACGAGCAACGGGAAGCAAGACTGGAAACCGATCGAGTACGCAATGCTCAGTCACTTTCATCTGAAACAGACGAGCAACGGGAAGCAAGACTGGTAACCAATCGAGTACGCGCTGCTCAAGCCCGTTCATCTGAAACAGACGAGCAACGGGAAGCAAGACTGGAAACCGATCGAGTACGCAATGCTCAGTCACTTTCATCTGAAACAGACGAGCAACGGGAAGCAAGACTGGAAACCCATCGAGTACGCAATGCTCAAGCCCGTTCATCTGAAACAGACGAGCAACGGGAAGCAAGACTGGAAACCAATCGAGTACGCGCTGCTCAATCACTTTCATCTGAAACAGGCGAGCAACGGGAAGCAAGACTGGAAACCAATAGAGTACGCGCTGCTCAATCACTTTCATCTGAAACAGGCGAGCAACGGGAAGCAAGACTGGAAACCAATCGAGTACGCAATGCTCAAGCCCGTTCATCTGAACAGACGAGCAACGGGAAGCAAGACTGGAAACCAATCGAGTACGCGCTGCTCGATCCAGACAATCACTGGGCACTGATTTAAATCTTAGCGCATTTCGTTACGATGCTCATTATGATTACAGTCTGCATCCAAGTGTGGTTATTGGAAAAATGGATAAATTATGCATGTATTGCAGTGCCCTCAAATTTAAGAATGAAACACCAGGAATTTGCTGTATGGGTGGAAAAGTGAAATTGTCAGAATTACATTCACCCCCCGAACCATTGTCCACGTTGGTATCTGGTGTCACGAGCCAATCGCAACATTTCTTGGCAAACATTCGCAAGTACAATTCATGTTTCCAAATGACATCGTTTGGTGCAACAAATATCGTGCGCGAGAATTACATGCCGACATTCAAGGTTCAGGGGCAAATTTATCATCGCGCAGGATCACTACTACCAGTGCCGAACGCAGATCCCAAATATCTTCAAATTTATTTCATGGGAAACACTGGTGAACAAATTGATCAACGATGTCGATTCAATACAGGCACTAAACGAGAAATTGTCGCTGCATTACAAAATTTATTCGATCAGCACAACGAATTAATTAGATTGTTCAGAACTGCCCTTGAACAAATGCCATCTAATGACTACAGAGTTGTAGTTAGAGCAGACAAAACACCTGTCGGCGAGCATGAAAGACGATACAATGCACCAACAATTGATGAGGTGGCGATCATTATAGTTGGCGAAGAATCTAACTCACGTGATATAATTCTCCATCGCAGAAATGGTGATGTTCAGCGAGTCTCAGAAACTCATCGCTCATACGACGCATTGCAATATCCGATTATATTTTGGCAAGGGGAAGATGGATATTATATAAATATCAAATTAAGAAATCCACAAACAGATGAGGAAACGAATAAGAAAGTAAGTGCCATGAATTACTACTCATATCGATTGATGATTCGTGAAAAGGCTGAAAATCATATCTTGAAATGTCGACAATTGTTCCTTCAATACATTGTCGACATGTATGCGAAAATCGAAAGCGAACGACTCCTCTACATTCGCTTAAATCAAACAAAGTTGCGTTCAGAAGAGTACATTCATTTACGTGATGCAATTGTTAATGATAAAAATGTTAATCCAAATGAATTGGGGAAAAAGATCATACTCCCGGCCCACATTTACAGGGAGTCCAAGGCACATGCATGAATACGCACAAGATGCAATGACATATGTTCGCGCATATGGCCGCCCAGATTTGTTTATTACCTTCACATGCAATCCTACATGGGATGAAATAAAAGAACTTTTGTTAACTGGACAATCATCATCAGATCGCCCTGATATTTCCGCACGTGTGTTCAAACAAAAATTGAAATCTTTAATGGATTTCATTGTCAAGCATCAAGTTTTTGGAGAGACACGCTGTTGGATGTATTCCATCGAATGGCAAAAAAGAGGATTGCCACATGCACACATTTTGATTTGGTTGATCAAAAAAAATCACACCAGATCAAATTGATCAAGTCATCTCAGCAGAAATACCAGATGTTAACATTGATCCAGAGTTACTTGAAGTAGTCACCAAAAACATGATTCATGGTCCATGTGGCTTCCTCAATAACAATTCACCTTGCATGTCTGATGGGAAATGCACAAAACGGTACCCAAGACATTTACATGCAGAGACAATCACTGGCAATGACGGATATCCACTCTATCGTCGACGCTCAACTGAAGATGGCGGCAAATCTATCACTTTAAAAGTACGAAACAATGATGTTCAAGTCGATAATCGTTGGGTTGTACCGTATTCACCGTTACTCTCGAAAACGTACAAAGCACACATCAATGTCGAGTATTGCAATTCGGTTAAATCGATCAAGTACATTTGCAAATATGTCAACAAAGGAAGCGATATGGCAGTTTTTGGAGTGGGAAATGCATCTGCATCTATCGATGAAATAGACCAATATCAGGTGGGACGCTACATTAATAGTAATGAAGCAGTATGGCGCATTTTATCATTTCCAATCCATGAACGTCATCCAACAGTTGTTCATTTGGCAGTGCACCTTGAAAATGGACAGCGCGTGTACTTCACAACAGAAAATGCAAGTGAAAGAGCATTGTCACCACCACCAACAACGTTAACTGCATTTTTTTCATTGTGCGGGAATGATATGTTTGCAAAGACACTACTTTACTCTGAAGTGCCAACATACTACACATGGAATGCATCAGCGAAAAATTTTCAACGTCGCAAACAAGGTAAAGCAGTTGAAGGACATACCAATTTATATTCTACCGACGCGTTAGGCCGTCTGTACACTGTTCACCCAAACAATTCAGAATGCTTTTACTTGCGGTTACTGTTAATCAACGTACGTGGACCGACATCCTTTCAAGAATTAAGAACAGTAAACGGTCAAGTATGTGCCACTTATCGTGAAACTTGCCAAGAATTACATCTTCTTGAAAACGATGCACACTGGGACACTTCACTCGCTGATGCATCAAATACTGCTCAACCAAAGCAAATACGCACGTTATTTGCCATTATATTGACAACTTGCTTCCCATCCAATCCAAAAGATCTTTGGGAAAAATACAAAGACTGTATGAGTGAAGACATCCTACATCGTTTGCGTGCAATGAATCAAAATCCGGACATTCAATTCACACCAAATGTGTATAATGAGGCTCTGGTTTCGATTGAGGACATATGTTTGGAAATCGCTAACAAACGACTGAAACAATTGGAAATGACTGCGCCGGATCGATCTGCAAACGATCTTTTCGACCGTGATTTGCAACGAGAATCACTCTTTGATGTCGACGAATTGTTTGCATTTGTTCAAACGAATCTTCCTAAATTGGTTCCAGAACAACGTATAGTGTATGACATAATTATGCATGCAATTAAAAGCCAAACCGGCGGATTGTATTTCCTAGATGCGCCAGGAGGCACAGGCAAGACTTTTCTCATTTCACTTATATTGGCAACCATAAGATCACGACAAAATATTGCGCTGGCTATCGCATCATCTGGAATTGCAGCAACTCTTTTGGATGGTGGCCGAACAGCACATTCAACACTAAAATTGCCCTTGAATATTCACATCACTGAGACACCGACATGCAATATCAGAAAAAATTCTGGAATGGGTAAAGTACTTCAATCATGTCAACTCATTGTATGGGACGAATGTACTATGGCGCACAGAAAAGCATTAGAGGCGCTTCATCGTACACTACAAGATTTCAGAGGAAATGAACAGCTCTTCGGTGGCGCACTTATTTTATTGTCTGGTGATTTTCGACAAACTCTACCAGTTATACCACGTTCAACGCCCGCTGATGAACTTAATGCATGTCTGAAATCATCAGTTTTATGGCGACACGTTAAGAAATTGACTTTGAAGACCAACATGCGTGTACAACTACAACATGATGCATCCGCAGAACTTTTCGCAAAACAATTGTTGGATATTGGGAATGGGAAAATGTCAATCGATGAATCCACCCATTGTATCACGTTGCCAACAAACTTCTGTAAAGTCACATCAACTATAGACGAATTGATTGACAAAGTTTTCCCTAATATCTCACGGAATCACAAAAATCATCATTGGCTCAGTGCACGTGCTATATTAGCAGCCAAAAATAATGATGTCAATGCAATCAATTGCGCCATTCAAAAAGAAATACCAGGCGAAGCGACAACATATAAGTCCATAGATTCTATGATGAATCAAGACGAAGTTGTCAATTATCCAACAGAATTCTTGAATTCACTTGATTTGCCAGGCATACCGCCGCACGTTTTAACATTGAAAATTGGCGTGCCTATCATTCTTCTCCGAAACATCAATCCACCTCGACTTTGCAACGGTACCAGGCTTGCAGTCAAAAAGATGATGAACAATATAATTGAAGCTACAATTTTGAATGGGAAATTTAAAGGAGAAGATGTACTGTTGCCTCGCATCCCACTGATTCCAACAGAGATGCCATTCGAATTCAAACGCCTGCAGTTTCCGGTGCGACTTGCATTTGCCATGACGATCAACAAAGCACAGGGACAATCGCTACAAGTGTGTGGACTCAATTTAGAAAATCCATGCTTCACACATGGACAGCTATATGTAGCCTGTTCACGCGTTGGAAAACCTTCGGCTTTATTCGTGTACGCACCAGACAGACAAACAAAAAATATTGTTTATCAAAAAGCACTATGTTAGACATCAAATTTGGTGTGTGGCCACTTATATGACTACTTATATGAATTATATGAATTAAATGAGATGCTCCACACCAGGGACTGGGCGAAGCCGGGCAGGGTCAGCTAGTATATATATATATATATATATATATATATATATATATATATATATATATATATATATATATATATATATATATATAGGCGAGGAAAGAAAAGTTGTTTAATGTCATGGAGTTTGTTGACTATGTATAGGCCAAGAGCATTGGAGACTCCCGAAGTTGGGGTCCATGTAGATCGGGATTTAATTAAAGATGTGAAAATGTTCGTTGATTGTGTGGTAGGATTGTGAACAGGCTTATCGTTATGATGAATCTTGAGACGGAGTCGACTGTTGAACTTCTTCCAGGATAGCATGGCTGTCCATACGGGAGCGCAGAGAGACAAAACTGTGACCTTTATCTAAAACAGTGTTCCGTCTCTATGTTTTCGATTACAATAGTTACTTTAGGATCCTGCAGTTCATGAATCATCCCGTGAAGCCGTTCATAATGAGCCGCCTTTGCTTCCGGTGTCAGCGTGGCGTACCATCTTTTAGGGTCCTCAAAACGGTACATAGATTTTATCCCTTCCCTACCGATCCCGCTCCTCCATCAAATCCTTCACTCGTGTTGACTTTGACACGTTTTACAATTTGGTTTTCCACCTTCGATAATTCGCGACAGAGGAAATCTTTTATACAGATCTACACGTGGTGAAGACAATCGAAATCACTGCCGCAAAATTAATATCACTGATATGTTTTAATAATCCGTGGCAGAGAAAATCTTTAGCCCATATCTACACTTGGTGAAAACAATGGAAATCACTGCCACAAAAATTATTATCCAAAAAAGTTCGTTCTAGATGTATAACAGAAATGTTTTCCCCCCACAGAGGGATATATATTCCGCAAAAAAAAATTAAGTAAATTTTACGTTCAGAAGTGCGTTAGCACTTTATGTCATTCTTTTATTATCTCAGCATATTTTTTTTTTTTTAAAACTTTTATTGAGTGTTAAAATGGTTGCGAATTGTATTGTTCGTGTTTTTACAGAGAGTTACATGTGGGAGTGTAGGTGACATATGCGCAAAAATACTAATATTTTATACATTTTAAACATTTCTACATTGAATTTGTTGTAGGGTAAAACCTTACAGAAAACAACAGCATGATGATAGTGCACCGATATTATTTCCCCTGCCGCCTCCCTCTCCTGTCGGCTCTAAAAACCTCCAATTTCATCACCACCACTCGGTAATGATGAAACTGGCAGTATAAAAAGTTTGAGACAATTGGAGAGGTTGGCAGCAGCATCAACAAACAAACAGTATCCAGATGGTGGAAAGGGAGGTGTATCGGGGTTTACAAGGCAGAAAGGGTAGTGGTTGCATTTATAATGTTTGTGTTGTTACATGCGTTCTGTGTATTTAGTATTTGTGTAGGTGTATTTACGGAGCGTTGCATGTGGGCGTGTATGTGACGTGTGCATATTTTATTCATTGGGCATATTTACATGTGAAGGGGAGTAGATAGGGAGAAGGATACAACTTCCCATTTATGTTTCCATTGTCCCACTCCCACCCATTTGGACCCACTACTCTAATGGCCTCACCACCACTCTCTGGTAATGATGGTAAGGGCATGGTAATTTTTGGAACCAAAAGGTGATTGTATCAGCAGAGGCAAACAAACAATTTTCAAACAAACCATGAGCAAGGAAATGGGGGGGGGGGGGGGGGTCACATGGGAGATGAGGTTATATATTCATAAAGGTAACTATAATAATAATGGAAATAAAACCAAATACATCAATAATAATGATGACAAACATTAACCTACTAAGGGTGATAACAGTACTGATAGTAACAGCAATGATAATAATAGTTATGATAATGATCCCACTTTCCAAAACTGTGATTCCATTTGCTAGAATGATTTTCCTAGGAATGGTGTTAGCATAGCTAGCATAGCAGGTACATATAGTTGCAAAATGCAATTTTCAATAATAGTAGAAGTAAAAGGAGTTGGTTATCTTTTTCTCCTTGCTTATGTTTTTTAATTTTTATTTGTAAGGGTACATTCATTTTTTCCCTTGCTCTTTTTATTTTTTTTTTTTTTTGGTAAAAAGTAAACAAGCATCTGTATTTGCACAAATTTTTACAATCTCATTGGTTTGGTAAACATATGTGGTTTTGTATTCATTCATTCATTATTCACTCACATCTTCTTGTTTCTTCCTCGCACTCATGTATACTAAATTTTAAAATCAGAAAGGAGAGTACTTGTGTTTACTCTGGAGATATCTGTGATATTGTGTGTTTACAACATAAGAAATTTAACCATTAGCATATTCCATTCCTTGAACACATTTACATGTGAATGGGGGTTAGACAAGGAAAATGGGAAATCGTTACATTTTTGTTTCCCTTGCCATCCTCTCATCAATTTGCTCCACTCCACTAATGCCATCATCACCAATATCTGGGCAATGATGGTAAAGGCAGGATAAATATTTGAACCAAACCGGTGTGGGTATCAGCAGAGGCAAACAAACATGAGCGAGGGGAGGGGGGCACATGGGAAAAGGTTTTTTTTTTTTTTTTAACTAATGATGACAATAATAATAATGACAAGAAGAGACATACTGAGGGTAATAACAGCCAATATAAAAACCAGCAATGGTAATAATAGTTATGAAAATGATAAAATTTTAACAAATTGTGATTCCATTGCTAGGATGATTTTCTTTGGAATGGTGTTAACATAGCATAGCAGGTACATACAAATGCAGACTGCAGTTTTTAATAATAAGTGGAGTAAAGGGAGTTGGTTATTTTTCCTCCTTGTTTTTTTTTCCCCCTTAACTGTAAGGGTTTCATTCATTTTTTCCCCCTTTGATCTCTCTCTTTTTTATATGAAAAAAAATAAACAAGCATTTGTATTAACCCAAATTTTCCAGTATCATTGGCTTGGTTACCATTATGGTTTTGTATTCATTCATTTAACACTCACTCACATGATTTAAAGGGGGTGACAAGGAGAAAGGGACATGACCACTCTTAATGATGGTACAGGCAGGACAAATGTTTGAACAACCAGTTGGGGTAGCAGTAAGGGCAACAAACCATAAGCAAAGGGGCCGCAGAGGAGATGAAGTTGTAAAATAATAATGATGATATCAATATTACTTTTAAAATTAATGGTACTAAGGATGATAAGGTAAATACTGAGCACAAGGAAAAGGGGAAATCTTTACATTTTTGTTTCCCTCACCACACTCCCACCAATTAGTTCCACTCCACCCATGCCTTTCATGACCACTAATGATGGTACAGGCAGGACACATGTTTGAAACAATTTGTGGGGGTAGTAGCAAAAGCAACAAACCTTAAGCAAGGGGGGGGGGGGGGGAGACATGGGAGATAAAGTTGTAAATTAATAAAGATGATATCCTTAATACTTATAAAATTAAGGATACTAAGGATAATAATGGTAAGGTAATGATAGTAATAATAATAATGATAATAATAATAGTAATAATAATAATGATAATCATAATAATAATAATAATAATAATAATAATAATAATAATAATAATAATAATAATAATAATAATAATAATAATAATAATAATAGTATGGTAGATGTGTGGTTCTATATACTAAAGTGATAATCTTAGTAGTGGTGGTGGTATAGCACAACAAGTGTATTTAAAGCAAACATTCCATAAATAGTTAGTTAGTTAGTTAGTTATCAGTTGGGGTATCTTCGTTGCACTCCGGACATGTCCATAGGTGCTCAGATCCTCCCCCCAGCATATGCATCAGCGTCCGGTGGCTAATAGTGCCAGTTCTGTGTTGGTTGACGAGGCGCTTTGTTTTCCCGATGTACCTCTCGCGTCTGGCTGTGCCGATTCTTACTCCCAGGTCTTTCAACCTGGAAAGCGATGTGGAATCACTGGCGTCAAAGTCCTCTGTTCTAGCCATATCTTTAAGGGCGTTAATAACATCGGCACGATCCATGGGCTGGCCATCTACAGGGGGTGCAGAGCCAGCCAATTTATCAGCTCGTTCATTTCCCTCGACTCCCGCATGTCCCGGGACGAAGATGAAGGTGACTTTGCGGACAACAGACTTCCGCAGCGACTCAGTCCACTGTCTACGTACAGATCCAGCTTCGACCTTCTGAATCATGCTCATTGAATCACTTAGTACACACACGTTGGTATAATGCTGTGATTCCAGCCATATGAAAGCCTGTGTAACTGCCATCACCTCCATCGTCATGCTGCTCGTGGTCATAGAGTGGGCACCACTGGATTCTTGAACGGTTCGGCCCGCTGAACGGGCTGTAAATGCCCACGCACTTCTCTGCTGATTTACAACAGATCCATCTGTATAGATGAGCACTTCGGGGCTATCTGAGTGATCATAGATGAGCGCGTTAACCTCTGCATTGACAGCGGCAGGGTTCTGCTCTCTGCACCGTCTGTCGAGTGTGATAATGCAGGAGAAGGTACACTTAAAAGCTGGTGGCATCGGCACCCATTCCTTGCCGGGGTTGATACTGGTAAGACTGCAGACCTGTCCGACGACATCTTCCGCCCGACCCATCCATGATTTGCCCCTCTTTAGCCTGTCACCCTTTTCTCTGAATACAGCGTCATGCAGAGGGTGCTGCTCATCTGCACTTATTTTTAAGTATGCACGAGCTCTCCAGATCTTGATCCTGTGTTCCATTGTCGGGAAGTCAAGGAGGTATCTCATTGCTACACAGCTGGTGTCTCTCGTGCAGCCCAAAATGATGCGCATGGCTTCGTTTTGTACCTTTTCAAGTCTTCCAATCTGTGTAGGGCTGACAGTGAGGATGGCCAGGGCATACTCGATTCCATAAATAGTCATTTGGAATGGGAGGAGTTGATTTTCTTTTCTCCTTTTTTCTTTTCCCCTTATCTATAAGGGTTGAAACCATAATTTGAAACAAATAAAACAAGCATTTATACTTTCACTATTCTTTACATAATGGATTTTTCATTGGTCTTTTGACCATATGTGATCTTTTTAATCATTCACTCACAGTTTCTTCTTTCTTTCTCGCACTCATGTATACCAAATTTGTAATACAATAAGGAAGAATACATATGGTTTACTCTGGAAATAGTTGTGATATTTTATGTGTGTACATAAAGGAGATTAGGTGTGTGTTATATGGCCCTTTATGTCATTCTTTTAGTATCTCAGCAGATGCCGAGCACAAATAATTAAAAACTGTAAATTTTCGTGGAAGACTTACCTAATGAAGGTGACTCTTCTGATCTATATTGAGATTGTGTACAAATACAAGTTTACAAAATAACAATTACAATTAATACTGTTATTATCGTCTGTGAATTAAATTTGTGAAATAATAATTGTTAATTATTCTAATAGAATTTGGCATTTTCTAAATAACGGTTTGATCTAAAAAGAGTTATCTCTTAGAACTACTATGAAATTTGTGAAAATCTTGTTGGATTTTTAACTTGGCGGTTATTCCTCTTTGATAGATTTATCTCCCTCTAAAAATTACTTATAATAAATATTACTTCTCTTCAAAAATAAATCTAAAACCACAGCATTCCATTCAAAACGATGTATTTGCACGGTATATTACGTGTTTTCCTTTATATTTGCGAATACAACAAATACATTCATATACACATATGATAGTACATTTATGGCATGGTGCAAAACATATTTGATAATTATGATGATAGATAGTTTTAGTTTAGTATAGTCGATGGATCAGAAACACGGCACACGGGTGTAACCCATAAGTGCTCCGTTCTCCTCCTAACTCAAACCTGAGTCTGGAGAAACTCAGCTCAGTGCACGAACTCCGTAGCACCTGAAATACTTTGAGTAGATTTTTAACTCGAAATTTTGCCCGATTTCCAACTGCGAAGGGATTTTTTACGTGCGCAACAATACACACGGGCATCCAATCTCACTACCCAGAGACCAGGAGAAATTTTATTACTAGAAGTTGACGTGAAAAAAAAAAAATCCCCGTCCTCACCGTGGCATTAACCCGGAACCTCTAGCATAGCCCCCCCCCCCCCCCCTAATATGATGATAGAGTGCTCATGTACTCCCATTCACACCTGGAACATATATAGATTAAGCTGTTAGCTTGAAATAACAACAAAGTATCAGGGAACAATTTTTTCTTAAAATTTAACTGTGAAAACATAAAATGTTCGAATTCAAACACGTTTAATGGTATCACTCAAAGGATCATGCATTAGGACTGGTACCTTGCCGTCTTGACAGACGATAGTTTGTAAAATGGAGTTATACCTCTTCATAACACAAAGCCTGGGCTGAATTTAGAGACCATGTGTTGTCCATGCAGCATGATCCCTCTCTCGGCCTGTCTAATGTACTCCAGAGGAAAGGTAACACCAATACGTCTGGAACAAGGCAAGCTGCAGAAGCTGCCGGATCAGCAAGGCAATGCTCTTACTGTCCGCCTGTCGGAGCTTCGATCCTAGGCCAGTTGCCAACCAATGCTTAGGGCCTGATCTGCCCTGCTTGACATTCAGTCTTTAGGTTGCATTTCCACGCACTAGGATAAGGCTTGAACACTCCCAATTGCACTCCTCCGCCCGAAGCCTTTGGCACAATGTGGGGTGTCGGGTTTGGTAAGCGTCGTTCAACATTTGGCGCTAACAGAAAGCAGGTATTACCGTCTACTGTTAAACGGTAGCTCAGTCATATCTAACTAAGACCTGACATACATTATACATTAAGCATTGCAACAAATGTCTCGTTTTAAAAAGTACATTGAAAACAGTTATCAGGTCTGCATGGTGTTTGCGAGAGAGCGGGCGAGACAGATCGCTCATTTTTCCATTATCCCCAACCACGTTCAACCTCATAAGAGAAGTTATAATTAGGACCTATCCCAGCCTCAGATTAATAATCCTGTGACCGAGTCAATTAGGATATTAATTTGAAGGTGATTGTTGTCTAGAGAGAGAGACAGAGAGAGAGAGAGCGAGAGAGAGAGAGAGAGAGAGAGAGGGAGAGAGAGAGCGAGAGAGAGAGCGAGAGAGAGAGCGAGAGAGAGAGAGACAGAGAGAGAGCGAGAGAGAGAGACAGAGAGAGAGAGGGAGAGAGAGAGCGAGAGAGAGAGAGAGAGGGGGGGGGGGCGGGGAATTATACCACTAGCCCTAACCGTTCAACCTCACAGAGAAGATATATTAGGGTCGATTCGATCCGACTTTACCATTACCCTTACCCCGTTCAATCTCAAAGTCAAGACCCAAAAGACTTTAGGACGGATCAGTCACAGATCCCATAATTGTTTACATTATTAACCCAGCAGACGCCGAGCTCAAATAAACTAAATTATTCCATCAGGTGGCGGAATTATCTAATTAAGGTGACTTCAACTGATTTGTAAAGAACTTTTGTACAATTGTCGGTTTGCAAAATAAAAGTTATGCATTTGTCTATTTTCATAATCTGTGAGTAAAATTTTCGAAGTAATAGTTATAACTTGAAAAAATATCTGATGGCTGCAGAAATGTGGTTTCTGAGCAAAATGCAAAGAATATCACGAACAGACAGAAAAACCAATGACCAAGTACTACAGGAGACAAATGAAAATCGTAAATTGATTAGAGAAATTATTAGAAGTAGACAGTCAAAAATTTTTGGACATGTTATGAGAAGAAATGGATTGGAGAACTTAATGAGAACTGGCAAGATCGAAGGGAACAGACCAAGAGGAAGACCGAGAGGAAAATACCTGGATGGCTTGGCCACATGGCATGGACGAGACAGGAACACTGAGCTGATCCACGACGCTGGTGATCGAGTGAAATGGCGAGTCATGACCGCCCACGCTTTCCGGCATGGCACATGATTGATTGAGTTATATCTTAATTTTACTATAATTTATTATCTTTTATAAACATTTTAATATAAAAAGAATTATCTGTTAAAACTAGTAGTTTATGTTTTGCATATCCTTTACAGGACATCGCTGTCAACATCAGCATCTTTCAGCTGATTGTTGATTTCTTGGCAAGATCACGCTCAGTAGTTTGCCATTGATTTCTGAGCGATCGGCTCCATACTCTCATAAGTCAGTGGCGCGACTCGAACCGCTTCTAATTCTCGTGCGCTCACGTCAACCACGAGAGTATTCGGGGTTACGGAGAAAGCTGCTAATCCCTCTGCATTCCTCTTGGATAGGATTTATCTCCCGCTAAAATTACGTATATTAAACATTACTTCCCTTTTTAGTGATTTTTCGAGAGAGAGAGAGAGAGAGAGAGAGAGAGAGAGAGAGAGAGAGAGAGAGAGAAAGAGAGAGAGAGAGAGAGGGAGGGAGGGTGGGGTTTGAGAGAGAGAGAGGGGGGGGTGGGGGTTGAGAGAGAGAGAAAGAGAGAGAGAGGGTAGGGGTTGAGAGAGAGAGAGGGGGGTGGGGGTTGAGAGAGAGAGAAAGAGAGAGAGAGAGAGAGAGAGAGAGAGAGAGAGCAAACCAAAGAGACAAGGACTTAGCTTCACTGTGTAGTAACTTCTTCGCGGGCATAATATATTTATTTGGGGTTGTTGGATAGAGGCTAATGGTAATTTTGTATCGGTCATGGTTAAACTTTCCATTTCCGGGTGGACAAAGACCTTTGACCTCTTAGGTACATCTTCCCTTTGTGCTAGGTATCCTCTTGGATATATTTATCTCCCTTTAAACTTTACTAACACAGAACTGGTGTCGTGAGCCGCTACACGCTGCGGGATTTGCTGCGGAGTGGATCCGAGCACTTATGGACTGAATGGTTCGATGTGCAATAAGGATGGTCTGTCGACTAACTAACTAACAAACTAAAGTTTACGTATCTCAAAATATTACTTCCCTTAGTAAAGTTTAGTGTGATTGCAAATCTGCGATTTAAATATAGAAACTAAATAAACCATTATAAAAACTTCCTTGAGAGGACTCAGGAAACTGTAGCTTTCGTTTATATTTCCTGGAACCATTAGCCTGCCTCTTTTATAGTATTAGTCCTGTAGCTTGGCCAAGGCTAATTCCGCCGGTAAGTTAACTTCAGTTTCAATATGGAATCAATCATATCATGAAGACACCACTAACGGGCAATGGAAGTTGAATTGATTGGATCCTGATAGCTCAGCTTGATGTTCTGGACTTTGCTGACGACACTGTTCTCCCGTCAAAAGAAGAAAAACTGATACAAGATCAATTAAACACACTCAGCGAATTACCCAAGACTAATGAAGACATACTACTGAGCGTAATTTTGCAAGAAATCAACAACAGCGGTAAAATGCTGGGGTTGACAGCTATGTCCTGTAAAGGATATGCGGGAAAAAAATTAAGACATGATGTTATCAGACAGACAGTGGGATCAACACAGTGTGTCATATATATTGAAAGATAGAGGATCAAATGGTTTGGCCATCTCGTTAGAATGCAACACCATAAACTACCAGCACTAGCCCTACATCAAAGAAGATCTGCTACCAGACATCCTAAAAGAAAATGGAGACGAAATCCAAGACATTGTATAAAAACATGGAATGATACTATCCAGTGCTACCAATCGGGCTCCGGAGCACCAAGTATTCTTCCCCACGACGCTTGTCGGCAAATGTTGAAGATGATGATGATGATGATAAAATATCAATACAATTAGATGTAAAGATGCATATGAGGAAGATAAAGATAATAAGATTAAATCAAGCAAATGAAGACTCGATCTCCTTCCATGAAGCCTCAGTTCAAGAGGTGGAATCATACACATATTAGGACTATAGGTATATGAATAAAATCACAAATGTAGATTGCCTTTCATAAAAGTAAACAATATAAAATGTCACAAAGTAGTGCAGCTTTACATAAGAGAATTAAGACATATACAGGACGGGCGACTAGCCTTCATCAGCAAACAAACACATTCACAAACACAACATACAGTCAAGGAAATCTCCTGTGACTACATCAGAAGGTGACGACAGGACGAGAAGAACAAAAGGATGAAAAAATGAAAGGAGTGAAGAAAATAAGAATTTTAAAAAAATGTGAATAAAATATAAAAGTAGAAGGACTGGTATACAAAGACAAGGTTCCGAACTGTGCGAATCCTTGTGGAGAGAGTTGAGACTACCTATAGGACAGGTAGTCAATCCATATGTGTAGGTTTATGTCGTCATCATGGCTGGGAAGCAAATAAATAACAGAAAGTCCGAGGACACGTCGAGAACGTGCACTGCACCAACTGTGCCAGATAATGTATGCCCTACCAAATCTGTATGCCAAGCTACTAAAATGTGTCTCCTGTGCTATCCACTCCAAAGTTGTGAGAAACAGATTCAAGGCAGCCATGAAGGACAGAACTCCTCCAATCAGGTTCTGGCCTGTTAGGGATGGACACTCTGATCCAAGACCTGGACAGCTCAGGGAGCACCTAGAGGAAACTAGAGCACGTTTTATACACAACCAATAAAAACATTTACCATCTGATATACATACTTAACACTAACACACGGCACGCTCTGTGATATACACAAACAAAAGTAACACACATTACACTTTGCAAATACACGCTGGTTTGTATGAAATAACAGTTTATGTTTTTTTTTTAAATACGATAAAAGAATTAATAAATAATAATTTTTAAAAAATTAAACGGAACATATCTAATAAAAATATTGTAAAGGGTCATCCGCTGACACCGAGCAAAATGGGTTTGACAGCGATGTAGTTCCCCCCTCGCATATTTGGACCTGGGTCTAGTCGCGTCTGCAATAAATCCAATGGTCTAATATGGAAATGCCGGTCTCCCTGGTCTAGGTGTTAGACGACTTTCTCCGTAATCCCGTATACTCTCGTGAGTAATGTGACGTTGCGCGAGAATCGGTAGCTGTATTCTCCGAGTCGGTAACTTAGGGGTATGTGAGCCGGTCGCTCAGAAAGCAATGGCAAACTACAGAGCGTAATCTTGCCAAGAAATAAACAATCAGCTGAAATATGCTGACGTTGACAGCGATGTCCTGTAAAGCATATGCGAACAAACAAACAAACAAACAAACAAAAATATGGAAATGCATGCTCCGTGGCAAAGGCGTTATGGACGCAGTTCGCAATCCCGCATACCGCGTTCGAAACACAGCTGCATGCAATTTGGCAGCAGATCGCCTTGCGTTGGTTTTTTAAAGAAAATGGTGTGAGTGCCTGTCGTTCAGAAAGCAGTGGCAAACTACTGAACGTAAACTTCCCCAGAAATCACAAACAGCTATAAAATGCTGGAGTTGACTGCGACGTCTTGTAAAAGATATGCAACTATAGTCTGTTTACTTTTGTCTGCCCCAATATAAAATTCCATATCTCAGTAACCAACTGAGGGGAAATTATGAGATTTAGCATATAACCTTATCAATGTGTCCACCCAACAAAAACAAAATTGTGTTCTGGAGATTGTACAGCAGATTTTAAAGTTTGTTTATATCATCATCATCATCATCATCATCATCATCATCATCTTCCACTTCTGCCGTCAAGCGTCGTGGGGAGGAATAATTTATATTTAATTTGTTTATATGCGGTATATAATTTACGGGACAGAGATGAAGTGCGTGTTACTAAATGTATTACATCTTCACACGGAAACATTAGCGCTGAGTAGTTAATTTTCTCGTGGGACATGAGATTGGCCTTATGACAAGTGCCTCGCGTAGAGTCTTGTGTCGTCATCCAAACCTTTACTGTAAAACAAGTTTGTTAGCGAGAAATCACTAGTTTTTCACCAAAACATCAAAGAAATATCGCCACTTTCCATGATTTAAGTTGCTTTTGGACCTATCAAAGACATATTCCTTGGGTGAGAGTAAATATAAGACGGCAGGAAAAATTTCATAACGATGCAACAGTCAGTTTTCACAATAATTGATCGTGAATGAAGGCATTCATTTCTGGCCAGACTATAACAGTAATAAGGAAATATGGCCTTAACATTTGCAGGCGTTGCTTCAGGCAATATACGGATAACATTGGATTCAAAAAGATCCAATGAACCTTCAGAGGTCAATGGCTTGATTGCTGTACTAAAAGGGTACACACTTAATTCGCTAATTCAATAAAAAAAGATGTGTTTGCTTGAAAAAAAAAAAAAAATAAATAAAAATAAAATAAAAGGAACACCATCATCATCCAGTTGCCGTGGGCGATCACGCCTCCCCACAAATTGCGATCTCCGACGGCATGAATCAATTCGTGTGTTGACTCCCTTCTTTGCCATGACACAAGACTGTCGATGATCTTCTCCCGCTGTCTTCCTCTGTCTCTGCTTCCGCAAATATTTACGGTTGTCACGACATGTTCCAGTTTTTGTCTTCTCATAAAGGGCCAAATAACGATGACTGCATCTTTCTGTTGTTTGTGATAAGTTGTCTTTGCGACTCAGCTTTCCTCAAAATGTCCAGATTGCTCATTTTGGCTGTCCAATTAATTTTCAGCATTCTTCTATAAAACCACATCTCCAAGAATTCTAGGGACTTTTGTTGTTGTTGTTGTTGTTGTTGTTGTTGTTGTTGTTGTTTTTACATGTTTACTAATTGTCCAGGATTCGTAGCCGTATGTTAAAATTGGTTCTATGTAACATGCAAAACCTCTCTTTCTAACATTCGAGGACAATGACTTATTGCACGTTTTTCATTTATAGACGTTTTTCATTTATAGAATGCAGTTTTTGCTTGTCCTATTCTGTTCTTTATCTCAGTGATGCATCTTCCGTCTGATGTTATCCAAGTGCCTAGATATCTGAATTTTATGCACTTGCCCAAAAATAACGTCATTTACTTTAATTTCACATTTAATCACAATCTGTTTCTTTGAAATCACCATGACTTCTGTCTTTCCGCTGTTCAAACTAAGACCATTTTTTTTTTCACTTTCTACAACCACTGTATCTATCATTTCCTGTAGTTCCTTCTGACTTGTTGTTAAGAGAACGATGTCATCAGCATAACGTAAGTTATTTGTATTATGTCCACCAACCAGGATCCCTGACATATTTTCTGTAGATCTCATTATGTGCTCACCGTACAATGAGAACAAATAAAGGAACATTACACAACCTTGTCTGACGCCTTTCTTTATACACTGAAATGGTCCTACCAGGTTGTTGATTCTTATGGCTGCAGTTTGCTGCCAATATATGTTCTTTATTATTCGCAGATCTTTCCCGCCAATGTTCAATTGCTTTAGTAATTTTATTATTTCGTCATGTTTCTCTTTGTAAAATGTTTTTGTGCAGTCTATGAAGCATAAGTACAGATCTGTTTTTACTCTATAGCTCATTCTAATAATATCATGAGAATATACATTGTTCCTCCGAAGTTGGAGAGTGTCTGCCTGCACGGCGAGGAACCACCAGTCTGCATACCAATAAGTCAGACATGGGACAACGGATACTCACGCAAACCTCAGGTCCTGTAGGACATCACACTGATGTTGGACAACAGGATGTCTTCATCCGACATACAGGACTTCGCGCTGGAGTTCACAGCCAGCGAACACAGGCAAGCCAGTATATACATTGCGTTGTTTGTGCCCTTTCCATCCACAAATACACACTGTTCCTCGCTAATTTTTGGTTTAATCTTGTTTCTTATTTTTTTCATAATTATTCTCAGTAACAGTTTTGCCGCGTGACTCATAAGACTCTTTGTGCGATGCTCTTCGCATTCTAAAGGGCCTGGTTTCTTTGGAAGAGCTATAAGGATTGATTTTAATAGGTAGCTAGAATTTACCCACTAGTATAGATGTCATTTATATATTTCGTCAATATTTCTATTCCAGAATCACCTAGAGCCTCAACTTCCTCCAATGTAATGTTGTCTGGACTGTGTGTCTTTTCTTTCTTCATGCGATGTAGTGCATCTTCAACTTCCCCTGCAAGTATTGGTGGACCCTCACCGATATTGCACCATTCCTTGATTTTAAACACGCAGTGGTATTTGTCGTGTTTTCCTATCCTTTATTGTATTTATTTGTTGAGTCTTTTCCATAGTTTCTCCCAATTTCCATGCGCTGTTGATTCAGCCATACTTCTTTAGCCACTTTGCATTTATTTTCTATTTCTTTATGTATTCTATTATATTCTTCTTTATCTAGCTTGTTCTTTCTTCTTTCATCCATCATCTGCAATTTTTCATCTGTCATCCATTTCGTTTCAGCAATTCCTTTTTTAGGTGGGGTGATTTCTTTTGATTTCTGTAGGATTTATTCCCGCAACATGTCCCATTGTTCATCAATAGTCTGTATTATCTCCATGGCATTAAATCTGTTTTTACAGTAATATTGTACCTTTCCCTAATTTCTTTGTTTTAAGTAATGCTAGATCTAACGTGATGTCCCTTGGGGTTTTCTTTATGGTTTTAAGGCTTAACCTCATCTTGCCTATAACTGTCACATGGTCACTATGTCCATCTGCTCCTGGTCTAGTTTTCCCTCCTATTAAACTGCTTCTGGAATCAGTATGTAGTCAATGTGATTGTGAATATTATCTCCAGGGCTTGTCCGTGTATATAATCGTCGAGGATGGTGTTTGAACTAGTTGTTACCTATTACCATTTCATGGTATTTTGCCCATGCCATTAATCTTTCACCGCTTTCATTCCTATCACCCAGGTCATAGCCACCAGTCATGCAACTCACCTTTTCGTTGTCTACTTTCGCATTGAAATCCCCGAGTATGACAGTCATTTCACAATGTTTACACTGGGCTACGCCATGTCTTAGTTAGTTAGTCTTTCCTCTTGAGCCAGTCGGCGCATAGGGCAGAAGTCATGGCTCTCCATGTCTGGCGGTTCGCTGCTACCTGTTGTAGATCTTGGATGTTCACTTGGCCGTTGAATGAGCCTTCTCTAATGATGTTTCTACGCAGGGTCTCTCTTAATATTCCCCGTTTTCTTTTCCCTACTGGTGACCATATGAGGGCTTGGTAGGGGAGTCTTGTCTTGTCCATTCTGAGTACATGGCCGATGTAGTTCCAACGGCGTTTTCTTATAAAATTGGATACAATATCTTGCTTAGTCTCTTGTCTTATTTGCGTATTGGTTTTGAAATCTGTCCACTGGATGTTTAGATTTCTTCTAAGACATTTGTTCTCAAAATTGTCTAATTTTTTATCTAAAGCTACCGTTGATTTCCAACTCTCACATCCATACGTTAGCACTGGAATCACACAAGAATTGAAGATTTTAAGTTTGGTATGTTGGCTGAGTGACTTTGACTTCCAGATGTTTGACAGTTTATTGAAGGCACCATATGCCTGTGCGATTCTAGATATTTCTGGTGTTGAGTCCCCTGTAGATGTCATTTTGCTTCCTAGGTATGTGAAGCTGTTGACTTTTTCAAGAGCATGGTTGCTTAATTTGGTGTCGTCTGAACTGTTGGTAAGATCAATAGTTTTTATTTTTGTGGTGTTAATTTGGAGACCAATTTGCCCTGAAACATTTTGGAGATGGTTTATTTTCTCTTGGGCATCTGGGTGTGTTGAGCTCACAAGCACTATGTCGTCGGCAAAGTCCAGGTCTTCTAGAATTTTGTCAACCCAATGGATACCCCTATTTATGTTGTTTGTGCATTTGCGCATGACCCAATCGATAGCTATTCCAAAGAGCATCGGTGACAAGGCACAACCCTGTTTCACTCCCGTTTCCACTGAGAACCAGAGTGAAACAGGGTTGTGTCTTGTCACCGATGTCACCGGCAATGTCTAATTCGTTATATAATATATCTATATCTTTACACTCTGCTGTTGGTGCATATACTTGTACTATGTTAATATTCAGAGGTTTGCAATGGCGTTTCACTAATACAACTCTATCTGAGGGAGTCTCTGTGGCAAAGTGGTCAAGCCGTTTGACTCGTGCTCCGAAGGTTGTGGGTTCGATTCCGGGCCGCACCCTTCGGTTTACGAGTTAAATGTATCGGAGACTCCTGTGGGTCGTCGCTAAAAGCTACGGAGTTCGTGCTTTGTGCGACACTTTCCGTGCTGCGGAAAGAGATCGAGCCATATGGGATAAAACCTGGTGCAATGAAGTCGACCCTGTCGACTTTTAAGCGACTTTTTATCTGAGATTTTCCAAAATCCTTTAACTGTCCTAGCGCGCACTTGATCAAAAATTATGCCAACTCTCCTTTTGTAGTCCTTCCCTCCTGAGTAAATAATTCTGCACTTAACTGAATATTTGTCCCCCGCACCTGGCCATTACATTTCACTAATACCTAATATATTTATCTTCATTCTTTCAGTCGTTTTCTTTATATTATATAGTTTTCCATTCTGACTAAGAAAAGAAGGTACACATCAAGTTAAATTATTAGCAAGGGACATAACAACATAAAAGTTGTTTATTTCAAGGGACACAGCTACAAATGGTACAAATGTATTATGTGATTTCAATATTTTAAAAATATATCTAATATATTTAAAGTTTTATAGAAATTAAATAAATTACAGGAAATCTAAATAATAGGATAGGAAATTTAAATAATTTTTAAGTATTTGTAAAAATCATTTGTTTATTTTGCAAATGTGAGAATTTTATAATGCATTCTCTTATTTCTTCAAAGAAATTCCTTAACTCAAGGTCCAGTGATAACAACCATACGCTCATCTTTAACACATAATATTGACATATTTTTGACGGCCTGTAAATAGGTCAAACTGATTAAACATAACAAATACACACAGGAAAGAAACATTACAAGTGTGATGTTTGTAGTGCTGTTTTTCTTTATGCTTGCATTCTGAAAGATCACAAGAGAATACATACAGGTGAGAAACCTTACAAGTGTGATGATTGTGGTGCTTCATTTACTTTTGCTGGCAGTTTGAAAAATCACAAGAGAATACATACAGGAGAAAAACCTTACATGTGTGATGGCTGTGGTGTTTCTTTTACTGAAAATGGAAATCTGAGGAAACATAGGAGAACACACACAGGTTAGAAACCTTACACATGTGACGACTGTGGTGTTTCATTTACTCAGGCTGGCAGTTGGAAATATCACAAGGGAACATATAGGAGAGAAACCTTACAAGTGTGATGATTGTGGTTCTTCTTTTACTCTAGCTGGCCATTTGAAATACCATAAGAGAACACATACAGGAGAGAAACCTTACAAGTGTGATAATTGTGGTGCTTCTTTTAGTCAGCGTATGGTCTGAAGAAACATAAGAGAACACATACAGGAGAGAAACCTTACAAGTGTGATGATTGTGGTCCTTCTTTTGCTCAGACGTATAGTCTGAAGAAACATAAGAGAACACATACAGGAGAGAAACCTTACAAATGTGATGATTGTGGTGCTTCTTTTACTCAGATTTGTGATCTGAAGAAACATATTAGACTGCATCATCATCATGTGCTCTGCCTACTACCATAGGTGTTCAAGTATCTTCTCAGATCTCGGTCCCTATCCAGGATCAACTCTGCTGATACTATTTCTCAATGTCACCATTCAGTCCATCCAGCATCATCTCTCTCTCGGTCTGTCCATATCTCTTTTCCCACTGATCTTTCCAGTTTTCACAATGCTTTCCCATGCTTCTCTTCTCATCACAAAACTAAAGAATACTATTGTCTCTTTCTGACAGTTGTATATGATGTTCTACTTTCATTAGCCTCTTCCATGCACTCATTATTAAGTTACCCTGACAATCCATGCTATTCGCAACAACCATCTTAGGAATCACATCTTTGCTGCTTCCAACGAAATAGAAGACATTTTATCAAATCCAACCGAATTTGACCTAGATCCTAGAGCGAGCAACTCTGGGGAATTGGATGCAAAAGTGAGGAAATAGATTCAGTCATTTTTAAATTGTAAATTCATCAGAGAGGTGACTGCACAGTTAGTAATTCTGTGAGGCCCAGAAACCCCAAACTTTATGGCCTTCCTAAATTGCACAAGCCTGTGGTACCACTAAAACAGATTTAATTTATTTCAACTCTGTCCAATACAGGATGGTGAAATGGCTTGCAGAAACTGCTAAACCAGTGTGACAGTCATTCAACCCCTTAATATTAAAAGATTCATTTGAACTGGTGAAACTATTGGATACTATCAATATTAAACTAGAGCACATGGCGTCAATGGATGTTGCCTCTATTTTCATTGATGTTCCCAGTGATCATCTTCTGTGATTGCATAAAAGAAAAGAAACAAAAGTTAGGCCTGCTGACATCCTAATTCAAGAAATTACTACTGCTGTGCACATATAATATTAAATTAATTTTTCTTTAAAAAATTGGACCACCAAAATGACAGCTTGGCCATGAGGTGTCCACTAAGTCCCATTCTAACAGACATCTTTATGGTGCACTCAGAAAAACAAAGAGCCTCAAATATTGAGGACCTAGTTATATACCGCTGGTATATGGATAATATATTATTCATCCCAGAGACCCGCTTATTACAGCTGTTCTCCTACAATAAAATAAGGTGTTTGTAGTGGTCGTTGGTAGCCATGGCAGTGAAGTGACTAGCATGCTTGTCTGCTGGCACAGTGATCATACATTTGAATACACATAAGTGCATTTTTAAAAATTGACCTGGGCTCCAAAGTCAACCATCCTAAAACATTGACCTGGGCTCCAAAGCCAACCATCCTAAAACATTGGCCTGGGCTCTTTCCAAGCAAGGACACAGAATCAGATGAGTACAAATAATTAGTTTAATAGTTTAATATTGTCATAGTGTGTTTCATGTAGGTTTGTGTTGGTTTGTATTTGTTTGTCCTGTGCTGACGAAGGCTTTGGCCGCAACGTCCAATTTGTCTCTTGTAGTCGTGTTTTAGTGAAGCTCACAATCTACTTCTCGTTTTTTTTTTTTTTTTTGGGTGATTCATTCAATCTTTATTGACGACGCCGAACTGGAGATAGTAGACCATTTTACATATCTTGGATCAGAAGTAAATAGCAAATTATCTCTCGATCAGGAAATCAACATCAGGATTGGCAAGGCAGCAACAACAATGAACAGGTTAACAAAAAGAGTCTGGGAGAACAGGAAGCTTACTGCCAAAACAAAAGTCCTCGTCTACCAGGCCTGTGTCCTTAGTACTCTTCTCTATGGCAGTGAAACCTGGACAACTTACTCACGCCATGAGAAACATTTAAACAACTTTCATATGCGGTGTCTGCGAAGAATACTTGGTATTAAGTGGCAAGACAAAATCACAAATACTGAAGTATTGGAAAGATCAGGTTGTGTGACGGTTTATTCCATGCTCAGTCTTCGTAGACTTACATGGATAGGACATCTTAGGAGGATGGATGATGGTAGAATACCAAAGGAAATCTTTCTTGGTGAATTACAGACGGGTAGGAGATCTCAGGGTCGGCCTCTACTACGATACAAAGATGTGTAAGCGGGACATGATTGATACAGGCATAGATAATGCACATTGGGAGCAAGTCGCCGCTGAACGTGTTGCATGGAGGGCAAACATCAGAAATGGAATAAAGACAAAAGAGAAAATGATTGCAGATAAAGCACACACAGAGCGTGAGAGACGTTAGATGGTGCACAATGGTGGAAATGACCATGTTTTCACATGCATCTACTGTGGGCAATCATTTGCAGCAAGAATTGGCCTTACCAGCCACACTCGCCAACGCCATGGGTCGTAGTTATTAAGCCTTTTTGAAGCACACTGTACCAAACTATCGTCTGTCAAGACGGAAAGGTGCCAATGTAAGTGTATGCATAGAAATAACGTGAACAATTGTTATCATCTACAGTACTGCATGCATAGAAATAATATGAACAATTGTTATCATCTACAGTACTGTATGCATAGAAATAACGTGAACAATTGTTATCATCTACAGTACTGTATGCATAGAAATAACGTGAACAATTGCAAAATGTCATCTGAATATAGCATTCAAGAGACACGCCTATATATTAAATATAGTTGTTTCCCTTCCATATGATACAAATATTTTGTATTTTGTGCAAGGGAAACAACTATATTAATTTATTGTTTTATAAAATATGAACATTTTGAATTTATTTAATTACACATAAATTATACGTGCCTGATTGCACGACCGCTGCATCAACTTCTTTGCAGATTCAACAACTACATATAATAGTAAAAAATGTCAAGCTTTGGGCAAGACGTAATTTTGCGTGTTAATTAATATATCGCAACCAGATTATTTCACAGGACTGGAAACACGACTCAGCTATAATCGGTTTCAATGTACGCTGATATATGATATTCTTTTCTATTGTTTGACAGGCACGCATGTGCTTTAGTGAAACAAGCATATTTGTGCACCCATTACCATCTTTGGTTCCCGTACTGCATTTTCATTAAGACGAAAGTGCAGTAGTTTCAACTGATCTGCCCATGACCCCCAACAGAGGCTATCGTCTGAAGTGACAAAACAGAATTCCAAATTACTAACAGGCATCGGTGGACCACAATGGACTGGAACGCTCATGCTGGGATTAAGATGCCTCAAACAACATGCGACGTGTGCAAAATCCTGCCGAGGGTATCTCCCAGTGTGATCCTCTCTAAAACCGGACTGTTGTCAACTGAACAGACCTGACACATTGACAGGTTGGTGTCTGATCGGAGCTACATTGGGCTCCTGTCAGCGATAAGCTAATAGTGGCTCGTGTATTAAACGTGGCCCTGATCATCATGATCATTAACGCCACGAGTCGAAAGAATTCTGAAAGACATGCAGTCTGCGTCGAGATGTTGTGGAAGAATAAATACTATAGAATAGTCTACATCTAATCACTCTAGTCAATTGAAGCTTTCCATTATGTCCATGTAGGACTGGCTCGTTGATTTTTCTGTCTGTCCATGGTATTCTTTGCATTTTCCACAGAAACCACATTTTCACTGCCATTAGATGTTTATCAGCATGTCTACTCATTCATTGTCCAGGTTGTCCGAAGCGGTCTCGGCTGGCAAAGATTAGTTTCATCTTCGTGCCAGGGCATGCGGGAGTACAAGGAAATGAGCGGGCTGACAAGCTCGCAGGTGAGGCTACTGTGGAGGGCGGACGCGCCATGGACCAGGCTGACATTCTGAATGCTCTACGAGAAGTGAGACTTTTGCAAGAACCAAGTGATGACTGTGAATCTACAACAATGGCCAGACTGCGAGAGCAGCAAATTAAAAGAGGGGTGGCCAAACAAGAACACTACGCAGGAAGCCAAAGAAGATTGATAAACCAACACAGAACTGGCGTCGTTAGCCGCTACACGCTGCGGGATTTGCTGAGGAGGGGATCCGAGCACTTATGGACTGAATGGTCCGATGTGCAGCGAGGATGATCTGTCGACTAACTAACTAACTAACTGACTAACTATTGTCCAGGTTTCAAAAGTGCAGATTGTATGTATCACTTCAACACACATTGATGTGATAAACGCTCTCTGGGATAAGAAAGCGAGTGCAAGTGAACAGAAAGTGTATCCATAAATGGGGAGATTTTTCACAAAGAAGAGAGTAGAGAGTTTTTAACAACACCCCCCCCCCCCCCCCCGATGTGTCCACACCTTGTCGCAATTAGGGGGAGGGGGGATTGCGTGTCCCAGTGACCCCAGGAGCCCTGACGAAGGAAGCACTTGTGATAGGGACCAGACCAAGAGGGACACAACCTGATGCCCTGCAGGTAGACTGAGGATAGCAATCTAAACCAGGCGAACGATGCCAACAATTTTAGTCTGGACACAACCTCTAAAGCTTTCAGCCGAGAGATAAGGCTGAACGCCTCTAAGCCATTAACTCTCGGATGTGAGAGCTGGGTCGATACTCATCTACCTCAAAACGGAGATGAGATGCTGAGCACGCTACATGCTCAGCACAGATTCTTGTTCGAAGGCTCTCAGCTGGGGGATATGAGGGATCCCCGGATGAGAGGGCCTGGTCGTTTCTCGCTCACTGTCGCATAGAGGTAAGGTGTGAGCCGGCAGCACGTGTAGCCTACCTCGTGAGCCAGTACAAAATGTAGAACAACCACACTAGTCGCACGAAATGGTTACGGAAAATTCTATACCTATACTCAAATAGTGAGTGTAGTCAAAGGTGGAAGAGTGTCTCATTAACACGAAATGGAACGCTTGACTAGCGAATCCATTAATGGAAGTCCGAAGCGAAACCTTGCTGAGTGGGTGTCACCCGCAGTCTGTCCTTCCCTTGTGTGTACCTGAGCGACCAATGGCAAGCGAAATGCCCAACACATGGAAGTGAGGAATTGAAGCAGCCATGAGCAGGACGTAGCAATTCCTCGTGTGAGCCCAGTCTTAGAGCAATATGTGCCGGCTCTGCAATTATGGAAGCCTCCTTGGATAGCGGAGAATGCCCATGGTCTGCGCCTGCCTTCCCTTGAGGGTTCACTGTGATGTTTTTGACCGTTCTACCTTGACCAGCTGAGATGTGCGCAATACCACAAAAGTAAGAGTCTAACGTGCCTCGAAACCCGAGTAAGACTAACCTCATTAAAAATGCCCGCCGAAGTCGGATGTGCCGGCCTCCGGGTGGCAAAATAAAAACTGGCACTTCGCAATTACGTCCGAGTGAAATGTCGATCGTCCCAGGAACAGCTCTGACTAGCTAGTTTTCCGAATAATCGGAACAGCTCTGACTAGCTAGTTTTCCGAACGTCGCTCGTGCTTGGAACAGCTCTGACTAGCTAGTCTTCCGAAAGCTCTTCATGTTCGGAACAGATCTGATTAGTTAGTTTTCCGAATGTCCGTTGTGCCCGGAACAGCACTAACTATTTCGTTTTCTGAGCACAGCGACGAGCACATGTCCGGATCGAATCTCGCTGAGTGGATACAGTCTGCAGTCCGATCGTCCCTGGTTTGTGCGGAGAGCGACCAGTAGCGAACGAAAGGCCCAATACATTGAAGCGAGGAATTTAAAGCAGCCATGAGCAGGACGCGGCGATTTCCTCGGTGAGCCCAGCACCAGAGCGCTATGTGTCGGCTCTGCAACTATGGAAGCCTGCCTTGGATGGCGGACAATGCCTATGGACTGTCCCTGCCTTCAATTGAGGGCTGATCGTTAAGCTTTCGACCGTTCTAACTTGACCAGCTAGGATAGGGATGGCACCACAAAAGTGAGAGTCTCTCAGGAATGCTACCTAGTCAAAAATGCACGCTGAAGTCGGGTGTGTTGGCCTAAGGGTTTCGGCCCAAGAGTGCCTAACTTAGACACAACGCAATCACATCTGAAAAAAACACTCCGGATGAACACAGCAGCAGCAGAAGCAGCAGCAGCAGCAGCAGCAGCAGCAGCAGCAGCAGCAGAAGAAGAAGAAGAAGAAGAAGAAGAAAGAAGAAGAAGAAGAAGAAGAAGAAGAAGAAGAAGAAGAAGAAGAAGAAGAAGTTTTAATCAGGTCGCTATAGGATGTTAACTCTTGGTGGCCGTCAGGGCATATGTGGAAATGTCCCGAATGATGATGATGTCGACCCCCCCCCCCCTCAACCCCGAAAAAGTATTGGCCATTTAAGATAGATTAAGTAACGTGTAGAGGTCGGCATGGCCGTATGGATAGGAACGCGCGTTCTTAAACATCCGGTGTGCTGATGTCGAGGTTAGGGGTTCAACCCCTACACCGGACAGTTGGACTAAAATGTTGACCTCTCGTCCTTGACTTGGGGACGTAAATTACAAGTACCCCCTGAATTCGAAGTGAGTTCGCCTAATGGCGAGGACACTGTTAATAGGGAAAGCCAATTCACACGCAACATTCAGCCCAGCACTACTAGAAGGTGTGTGCTAGACTACGCTTGAGTTCAAAACGAGCGAATGAAACAAAAACACAAACAAGTAACGCATATTCATTGTTATCATCTACAGTACCGTATGCTTAGAAATAACATGAACAATTGCAAAATGTCATCTGAATATAGCATTCAAGGGACACGCCTATATATTATATATAGTTGTTTCCCTTCCATATGATACAAATATTTTGTATTTTGTGCAAGGGAAACAACTGTATTAATTTATTGTTTTATAAAATATGAACATTTTGAATTTATTTAATTACACATAAATTATACGTGCCTGATTTCACAACCGCTGCATCAACTTCTTTGCAGATTCAACAACCACATATAATAGTAGAAAATGTCAAGCTTTGGGCAAGACGTAATTTTGCGTGTTAATTAATATATCGCAACCAGATTATTTCACAGGACTGGAAACACGACTCAGCTATAATCGGTTTCAATGTAAGAGATCTATCTGACGTTCCTTTCTATTGTTTGACAGGCACGCATGTGCTTTAGTGAAACAAGCATATTTGTCCACCCATTACCATCTTTGGTTCCCGTACTGCATTTTCATTAAGACGAAAGTGCAGTAGTTGCAACTGATCTGCCCATGACCCCCAACAGAGGCTGTCGTCTGAAGTGACAAAACAGAATTCCAAATTACTAACAGGCATCGGTGGACCACAATGGGCTGGAACGCTCATGCTGGGATTAAGATTCCTGAAACAATAACAAACAACATGCGACGCGTGCAAAATCCTGTTGTGGGTATCTCCCAGTGTGATCCTCTCTACAGCCGGACCGTTGTCAACTGAACAGACTTGACACATTGACAGGTTGGTGTCTGATAGGAGCTACATTGGGCTCCTGTCAGCGATAAGCTAATAGTGGCTCGTGTATTAAACGTGGTCCTGATCACCATGATCATTAACGCCACGAGTCGAAAGGATTCAGAAAGGCTTGCAGTCTGCGTCGAGATGTTGTGGAAAAATAAATTCTATAGATCAGTAGTTTTCAAGCTTTTCAAGCAGAGGGCCATATCTACTATTTTCGGTATTTAAGCGGGCCACAACGTTATAAAATTATTAAAGTCGTGCAATATCATTCTTACCTTTCTTACCTTTCGTCAACAAAATTCTAAAACTTTAAAGGCAGTCAGTGTCAGTCATATACTGCGGTCATTTTTTGGTTTAACATCAAAAGTTCATTTAACAATACATTTTAAATCAGTTTCGAAAATCGATATTATTATAATTAATTTACAATTGCAACTGTTCTTCATAACCAGTTACTTAAGTTCAGATACCAGTTTATCAATGTCTGGGCACAAATCTGTCGTGTCCAAAGTCATATGCGCAGCTAGGTTACTGTCGGTGAGTCTGGAAAGTTTCTTGTTTTTTTTTGTTTTTTTTATAACGATCGTTGCGGAAAATGACTGCTCGCATCTGTATGTCGAACCAAAATGACACATGTATCTCTAGGCGAATGAACGCAAGTGTTCAAATTGTTCGACAGGCAACAGTCGCCAGAATGAAATCATATGATCAGCTGAATGTGAAGCAGGCAGTTCCAGAAATTTACATCTCAGTGCAGAATTGCATTTAAAATCAATTACTTCGTGCTTAAGGTTTTGCTGTAATTGACAGAGCTTGGCATCAGGA
Organism: Cepaea hortensis; assembly: GCA_963921405.1. Taxonomy (NCBI): domain Eukaryota; kingdom Metazoa; phylum Mollusca; class Gastropoda; order Stylommatophora; family Helicidae; genus Cepaea; species Cepaea hortensis. Next base: position 87,624,314 of record OY992894.1, on the reverse strand, counting down.
AATACTAACGGGTTTATGAAGAGGGCAACATTATCCTCCTCTATAGTGAACTCTTGAAATCTCGACTGAAAGATATGCAGAAGACTTTCAACTTTTACTTTCTACTGTAACAAGTCACATTTCTGTTCCACCACAAGCGTCTTCAGAGTTGGAAACGCCTCTAAAATCCCTTCAGTCAGCTGTCCGATAAACAATGTTGACTCATATTAAATGAAGAAATGTCATCGTACAAATTTGTGAATAGTTTGTTTTTCCCCTGGACCATCGCATTTAAAGCGTTTAAATGAGACGTGGTGTCCACCAAAAATGCCAGGTCATTAAGCCAGTCATCGTTCAGCAGTCATTCCCGTTCTGTAGGCAATTCATTTATTTCAGACAGAACGAACGAACGAACGAACGAACGAACGAACGAACGAACGAACGAGCGAACTTTATTAGAAACAGAATAGACACTATTTATCAGTGCCCAAAAACGTGACAGAACTTTCCCTTTAGATAGCCATTTGACATCACAGTGTAACAGTAGCTCACTGTATTCCTCGTTCAGGTCTGATAGAAGATGTCTGAACTCACGCCTGTTCAGCGCCTTACCTCGCGTGCCACTTTCTGACAGCTGGCGGGCCATAAGTGGCCCGCGGGCTTTGGTTTGGGAACATCTGACCTAAAGCCTCATCTTCCTCCAATGTAATGTTGTCTGGACTGGAGCCTTTCCGTTCTTCACACCATGTAGTGCATCTTCATCTTCCGCGGCAAGTATTAGTGGATCCTCACCAATATTGCACCATTCCTTGATTTTAAACACGCAGTAGTATTTCGTGTTTTCCTACCTGTTATTGTATTTATTTGTTGAGTGTTTTCCATAGTTTGTCCCAATTTCCATGCACTGTTGATTCAGCTATACTTCTTTAGCCACTTTGCATTTATTTACTATTTCTTTATGTATTATATTATATTATTCTTTATCTTGCTTGTTCTTTCTTCTTTCATCCATCATCTGCAATATTTCATCTGTCATCAATTTCTTTTTAGCAATTCATGTTTTTTTAGGTGGAGTGATTTTTTTTTTATTTCTGTAGGATTTATTCCCGCAACATGTCCCATTGTTCATCAATAGTGTGTATTATCTCCATGGCATTGTTATTTGTCCATCAAGAATGATGATGACCATTCATTTCATCCAGTGGGGTTGAAAGTATGGAGCCGTGAGTTCTAAGATGGCTGATAAGGCCTATTTTGGCTCGAAATGTTCTTTGACAATGTGGGCAAAGAATGCTTGACGTTCCAGGAGGAGGATCTCCTGCAGCGGTTTTTCTGTCCAGCCTTTCCTTCACAGCTCTTGCAGTCCTGGCTGCTTCACAAGTGACTGAACCCTTGCGTAATGATGTACGTAATGAATTACGGTCTTTAGCAGCAGTCTCCCAGGTGTCAAGATGAATTCCAAAAGCTTTAAGTGAGATTTTCAGAGTGTCTTTGTAGCGTTTCCTCTAGTTGCCTTGGGAGCGTTTACCACAATGCAGCTCGCCGTAAGAAATTGTTTAGGGAGCCTGTGATCTGGTATACGAGTTAAGTGACCAACCCAGCGAATCTGATTTTTCATTAGAGTGTGGATACTGGGCATGGACGTTCTTTCTAGAACTTCAGTGTCTGGGATCTTGTTTTGCCATTTAATATTCAATAGCTTCCTAAGGCTGACTGTGTGGAAGCGGTTTAATTTCCTAGCATGTTGCTGATAAACTGTCCATGTTACACAACCATATAGCAGTGTGGATAATACAACTGCTTTATAGACTTTCAGCTATGTTTGCAGGCTTATTCATTTTTGTCCCATATATGGCATTATATCTGTTTTGTACAGTAACATTGTACCTTTTCCTAATTTCTTTGTCTGTTTTAAGTAATGCTAGATATAACTTGATGTTCTTTGGGGCTTTCTTTATGGTTTTAAGGCTTAACCTCATCTTGCCTATAACTGTCACATGGTCACTATTTCCATCTGCTCCTGGTCTAGCTTTAGCTCCTATTAAACTGCTTCTGGAATAAATATGTAGTCGATATGATTGCGAATATTATCTCCAGGGCTTGTCCGTGTATATAATAGTCGAGGATGGTGTTTGAAGCAGTTGTTACCTATTACTGTACCATTTCATGGTATTTTGCCAATGCTATTAATCTTTCACCGCTTTCATTCCTATCACCCAGGTTAGTTAGTTAGTTAGTTAGTTAGTTAGTTAGTTAGTTAGTTAGTTAGTTAGTTAGTTAGTTAGTTAGTTAGTTAGTTAGTTAGTCGACAGATCATCCTCATTGCACATCGAACCATTCAGTCCATAAGTGCTCGGATCCCCTCCTCAGCAAATCCCGCAACGTGTAGCGGCTAACGACGCCAGTTCTGTGTTGGTTTATCAATCTTCTTAAAAAGAGGACGGTCGTGGATGGGTCAAGCCGAAGAAATTCTTCAACAGGTGTGTTCACTTGAGGACTTAGAACCTGGCGAGGAGTGGGTGCAAGTGCCAACAGACTTCTGCACATCCTTTTCAGTTTGCATCCAACTAGATAGAAAATGCAGACAAGAAAATCGGGCTTCTGTTGAGGCTGAAGTACAAGCGTTGATTTTCGAGAATTCGCTAGACGGTGACGCGGTCATCTACACAGATGGGTCGGTCGTCCGACATGTGAGAAGCTCATGGGCCTTTACAGCTCGGGCCGGAGGGAGAATTGTGAAGGAGGACTCTGGTGCTTTCACTGAAACCACAAGTAGCCTGACCATGGAAGTCATGGCAGTAAGTAAAGCAATAACATGGCTCGAGACACAGACATTCACTAGGGCTTGTTTCCTTAGCGACTCAATGAACATGATCAAGAGAATAGAGGAGGGGTCGATCCGAAGAGAATGGTTGCTGCCTCTGGAGCGGTCTCGGCTGGCAAAGATTAGTTTCATCTTCGTGCCAGGGCATGCAGGAGTACAAGGAAATGAGCGGGCTGACAAGCACGCAGGTAAGGCTACTGTAGAGGGCGGACGCGCCATGGACCAGGCCGACATTCTGAATGCTCTACGAGAAGTAAGACTTTTGCGAGAACCAAGTGATGACTGTGAATCTACAACCATGGCCAGACTGCGAGAGCAGCAAATTAAAAGAGGGGTGGCCAAACAAGAACACTACGCAGGAAGCCAAAGAAGATTGATATCACCCAGGTCATAGCCACCAGTCATGCAACTCACCTTTTTGTTGTCTACTTTGGCATTGAAATCCCCGAGAATGACAGTCATTTCACAATGTTTACACTGGGCTACGGCCATGTCTGATTCGTTAAATAATATATTTATATCTTCTTCTTTACACTCTGCTGTTGGTGCATATACGTGTACGAGATCCAGTCAATAAGTAAGTCACACAGTTCTGTGGGATGGCAGGTAAATGTAGTTGGTGTTTTCTACAGGTGTCATTAGGTGATAGCAACATCGAAATTTATATTCCCGTTCGTCAGGTGGCGCCATGTGTCTCATGCGCATGCGTAGCGCATAAACAAAATGGCGACTGTACTTACGGCGTTTACAACCAATAAGCAACGTGCTGTTGTGAGTGTGTGTGCGTGCGTGCGTGCGTGCGTGCGAGCGTGCGTGCGTGCGTGTGTGTGTGTGTGTGTGTGTATGTGTGTGTGTGGAGACAAAATGACTGCCTGCAAAGGACATTCATAAGGAAATGATTCCTGTTTATGCTAACAAATGTTTGTCCCGTAAAGCGGTGCATGGCTGGGTAGAAAAATTTTCTCAAGGACGCTCTAAAATTGTTGATGAAATCCGATCTGGTCGTCCTGTTGTGATTGCAACAGAAGCATCCGTGCAGCGAGTGGAGGAGATGATTAGAGGTGACAGGCGAGTAACGATAGACTCTGTAGCATCTGCAATAGGGTGCTCATATGGTTCAGCATACAGCATAATGAATGATCGATTGAAATTTAAGAAAGTGTGCTCAAGGTGGATACCCAGACAAATGAAGGAGGAACACAAAATGAACCGATTTGGCCTGTCCTTGCATCATCTCTGTCGATACGAATATGAAGGAGAAGATATGCTGAACAGGATTGTTACCGGGGACGAATCATGGGTGCATCAATACCAGCCCGAATCAAAGCGTGCTTCACGGCAATGGAAACATCCTTCTTCGCCTTGTGTCCAAAAATTCAAGGTTATGCCATCAGCAGGGAAGGTTATGCTGACAGTGTTCTGGGATTGTCAAGGAATGCTTTTAACCAATTTCAAGAAGAAAGGTGACAATGTGAATTTTGAATCGTACTGAGAAGATCTATCGATGGTTGATGTTGCAATTCGAAGAAAACGTCCAGACAAGAGAATAGTTTGAACAGTTGTGTAATAAACAAACGTCAGCATGGCCGAATAGATAAGACGGTGGCTCTTATACTTCCGGTGTGCTGATGCTGAGGTATCGGGTTCGACCCCTGCAGTGTCAGTTGAACTAATATGTTGACTTCTCATCCATGACATGGGGACATGGGTTACAAGTATCTCAGAAGTCAGAGTGGGTTCACCTGATGGTGAGGGACACTGGTAATGGGGAGAGCCAGTCCATGCGCAAAAATAGATCCAATGCACTGGAAGTGGTGATTCGTGTGTGGACCACACTTGAGTTCAAACAGAGCGAACACAAATATAGTATATATAATAACCAGACAGTAGAACAGACACAATAATTATATAATACATCAACAAAGAGTAGATATAATAACCAGACAGTAGAACAGACACAATAATTATATAATACATCAACAAAGAGTAGATATAATAATCAGACAGTAGAATAGACACAATAATTATATAATACATCACCATAGAGTAGATATAATAACCAGACAGTAGAACAGACACAATAATTATATAATACATCAACATAGAGTAGATATAATAACCAGACAGTAGAACAGACACAATAATTATATAATACATCAACAAAGAGTAGATATAATAACCAGACAGTAGAACAGACACAATAATTATATGATACATCAACATAGAGTAGATATAATAACCAGACAGTAGAACAGACACAACAATTATATAATACATCAACAAAGAGTAGATATAATAACCAGACAGTAGAACAGATACAATAATTATATAATAAATCAACAAAGAGTAGATATAATAACCAGACAGTAGAACAGACACAATAATTATATAATACATCAACCAAGAGTAGATATAATAACCAGACAATAGAACAGATACAATAATTATATAATACATCAACAAAGAGTAGATATAATAACCAGACAGTAGAACAGACACAATAATTATATAATACATCAACATAGAGTAGATATAATAGCCAGACAGTAGAACAGACACAATAATTATATAATACATCAACATAGAGTAGATATAATAACCAGACAGTAGAACAGACACAATAATTATATAATAAATCAACAAAGAGTAGATATAATAACCAGACAGTAGAACAGACACAACAATTATATAATACATCAATAAAGAGTAGATATAATAACCAGACAGTAGAACAGACACAATAATTATATAATACATCAACCAAGAGTAGATATAATAACCAGACAATAGAACAGATACAATAATTATATAATACATCAACAAAGAGTAGATATAATAACCAGACAATAGAACAGATACAATAATTATATAATAAATCAACAAAGAGTAGATATAATAACCAGACAGTAGAACAGATACAACAATTATATAATAAATCAACAATGAGTAGATATAATAACCAGACAATAGAACAGATACAATAATTATATAATACATCAACAAAGAGTAGATATAATAACCAGACAGTAGAACAGACACAATAATTATATAATACATCAACAAAGAGTAGATATAATAACCAGACAATAGAACAGATACAATAATTATATAATACATCAACAAAGAGTAGATATAATAACCAGACAATAGAACAGACACAATAATTATATAATACATCAACAAAGAGTAGATATAATAACCAGACAATAGAACAGATACAATAATTATATAATAAATCAACAAAGAGTAGATATAATAACCAGACAGTAGAACAGATACAACAATTATATAATAAATCAACAAAGAGTAGATATAATAACCAGACAATAGAACAGATACAATAATTATATAATACATCAACAAAGAGTAGATATAATAACCAGACAATAGAACAGATACAATAATTATATAATACATCAACAAAGAGTAGATATAATAACCAGACAATAGAACAGACACAATAATTATATAATACATCAACAAAGAGTAGATATAATAACCAGACAATAGAACAGATACAATAATTATATAATACATCAACAAAGAGTAGATATAATAACCAGACAATAGAACAGATACAATAATTATATAATACATCAACAAAGAGTAGATATAATAACCAGACAGTAGAACAGACACAATAATCTATATCTATAAAACAGAGTGTATGTTTGTTTGTGGGTCTTGGATGCGTTCGATAACGGTACATCCGATTGAGATGAAATTTTCTACACGTCTTTCTTTCATTGCTGTGCAACCGACTATAATAATTTCTTAATGTAAAATCTTCTACTTATTTAATAACATTTACTTTTCCATTTTCATTATATAATGTCTATATAGCAGGGGGACTTCACTCTAGAAAAGTTATTTCAAGGGGCATAACTTTTAATAACATTTCTATATACTTTATAGTCATATTGTTGGACTTACTTGCACTATTGTTAAACTCTTTGTCTATAGTTATTTTCAGGCATATAAGTTATAATAAATAATGATATAATCTTTAAGGCATTTTCAAAGTTTTCATAAAAATAATGCATAACATTGTAACCCATATTTTTCTACAGTTTTCATTGAATGGTGTGTGGAAGAACATTCTTTTAAGTTACTGTGCGCCAGGAGCTGGGCGAACCACGCCGGGTCAGATAGATAGACAGATAAAAGTGTACGGAATAGTCTTCCCATGTCAACCAAATCAGACACACAAAGACACTTGGCAACATCTAGAGAAGAAAATAACAGATATGTTACAGAGATACAAATACAAAACAACTACCATATTTGGTAGAAGTACCATTATTAATACATATATAATTCCAAAAATACTATATCTGTGCACAGTCCTAGACCCCCCATGTCAAACTGTCACAAACATAAACAAAGAGATTAGACGCTTTGTGTTTGGCAGCACCATCTACAGTATCAAACATACTACCCTCATGTAAGACAAAAAAGATGGAGGTATCGCCCTCCAAGACATAACAACCAAAATACAAGCACTTAGGATCAAACACGTAGGTGAAATCCTACAACACCCAGAAAAAACGCCCTTTAGCACACTATTACATTGGAATTAGGCTATCTTCTTTAAAACCTATTAGGAATACATCCTCACATTATTTTGGCACTCTCCCAACGTTCTACAAAACATGTATTTCAGCCATTAAAGGACATAAAAAATTACTACACAAGAAAACACATACAATCTACAGGCATTTAGTTAAATTACAAGCAACTCCGGTACATCTCAGAATTAAAAGAGGACATAGATATTTCATAAAAGATTATACCGAAATTTTCTCAAATATTCACAACAAGCAGATTATTCCAAAAGCAAGGGAAATTACATATAGGCTTGTTTACAGCATGACCCCAACAACAGAGAGAACAGCAAAAATAACTAAACAAATACTACAGTGTCAGCTTTGTAGACGTAACGTCCAAGAATCAGAAGAGCACATCTATTACGAATGCAACACAATCATGCCAACAAGAAATCTCCTACAAAATATCCTAAACACTCATTTGAAACAAAGAACAGATGTTTACAAAGCAATCATGATAAATTCCATTCCTTACTTCACACAAGACACCCACACAAAGCTACTTGTTCTATTGGCAGAGTACAGAAATCTTATATGGACATTAAGAAACAATGCACTATACAATTACAGAACAATCAACAAAGAAATTGTCCAACAACTTTATCAACAAAAAGTCGCAAACATTCTAATCTTAGCCCCACAAGCGCAAATCTCGTAAAATATTTGGCTGAAGACAGCACATATTACAGTAGAAGCAAATAACTTGTTTTAAATGAAGGATACTACAACTGTAAATGTATTTATTGATGGTATTAATAATCTTACAATTATATTATTATTAATACTATTATTATTACTGCTACTATTATTATTAATTTTCCCATTATTATATTTGAATGTGCAACATGAAATATATTGTGGATGGGTGTCTGTGCCGTTGGCAGTAACATATGTATGCGTCTGTGTGTGGATGCAGGTTTGTGTGCGTGTGTTGTGCATGAATTTGCACGCGCATGTGTACGAGTGTGTGTGTGTGTGTGCGCGCGCACGCGCGCGTGCGTGCGTGTGGCAGTCTTTAAACCAAGTCGGTATCTTATGTATTAAAATGATGGCATATGGTAATGATATGTTTCAAAAGAAAAATATGCACCACCATGTATAAACAAATTCGATGAGCCCTTTAAGTACCCAGTAAGTTAAGGTGGCTTTTAGTGTCCAGGTTTTAAGTCCTTCCCATTGTATATAAAACCCAGACACTATCACAATTTTGGACCAATTATCTCCCTGGGGACAGACTATGGACCCTAATTGCTAGTAGTAAATCCCTGATTATTGTCCCCCAAACAAAAGATATCATGGACTAGAGCGTCACCCTGAAATTTGTCATCGGGCAACAACACCAACGACATTCGCCTCGGGAGCTTAGTGACCCAGAAATTACAAGGAAGCCACATTTTAATGGAAATGATAGTTTAAAGTTTATTGTCCAAGCACGGGGCATTTAAATGTACTGCTGTCTCCAGAAAGCATGAGATTGTGTGTGCGTTTGTTTTGTGTGTGTGCGTGAGAGAGAGAGAGAGAGAGAGAGAGAGAGAGAGAGAGAGAGAGAGAGAGAGAGAGAGAGAGAGAGATGGACAGGTGTTTCATGCATTCCGCTTGCGGAAGTGAAGTATATGCAAGGAATGCGTATTTACATGCACTATGCCACAAATGTCATATTATCATAACTGTATATATTTTTGTATATGTTTCATTCACAATGTCACACTTAACACTAACAAACGGCAACGCTCTGTAATATACACAAACAAAAGAAATACACACTACAACTTGTAAATACACATTGCTTTGTATGAAATAAAAGTTGGAAAAAAAAAATAAATAAAAAAAGAACATTTTTTTACTGGCCTCCTAAGGCCACAAACAGGAAAAAAAAATGAAAAAAAAAAAATAGATAGACAGATAGTCGGGAACGGAAGCTTATTTGACTACTTATATGAATTAGATGACATGCTCCCCACTAGGGACTGGGTGAAGCCGGGCCGGGTCAGACAGACAGATAGACAGACATACAGTCGGGAACGGGAGAGCTTATATGACTACGTATATGAATTAAATTAGATGCTCCACTGGGTGAAGCCGGGCCGGGACAGACAGACAGACAGATAGACAGACAAACAGATAGTCGGGAACGGGAGAGCTTATATGACTACGTATATGAATTAAATGAGATGCTCCCCACCAGGGACTGGGTGAAGCCGGGCCCGGTCAGACAGACTGACAGACAGACAGACAGATAGACAGACAGACAGATAGTCGGGAACGGGAGAGCTTATATGACTACTTATATGAATTAAATGAGATGCTCCCCACCAGGGACTGGGTGAAGCCGGGCAGGGTCAGCCAGACAGACAGACAAACAAGCAGACAGACAGACTGATAGATAGATAGATCCCCTCCAGGGCCTGGGCGAAGCCGGGCCGGGTCAGCTAGTTATATAATAAATCAACAAAGAGTAGATATAATAACCAGACAGTAGAACAGACACAATAATTATATAATAAATCAACAAAGAGTAGATATAATAACCAGACAGTAGAACAGATACAACAATTATATAATACATCAACAAAGAGTAGATATAATAACCAGACAGTAGAACAGACACAATAATTATATGATACATCAACCAAGAGTAGATATAATAACCAGACAATAGAACAGACACAATAATTATATAATTCATCAACCAAGAGTAGATATAATAACCAGACAGTAGAACAGATACAACAATTATATAATACATCAACAAAGAGTAGATATAATAACCAGACAGTAGAACATACACAATAATTATATAATAAATCAACAAAGGGTAGATAGAAGAATCATATAATAATCAGATAATAGCACAACACTGATGTCTTAGAAACTCATACCCATTGTGAGTGCTGTCAGACTAATGTGCTGATCAACAATTATGTATTGTGAATAACGAAGACACAAGCAATAGATTGCACGATTTATTGTCTGGCATATTTTGCTGCAATGTGTCAGATGCACACTGCAGAATTCACACAACATAAACTAGAGCATGTAAGTTACAAATTATGTGGGAGATGAGTGGTCTCGAGGTATAGTGTCTGCCTCGAGTGCTGAATGTCCCGATTTCAAGCCCCGGTGAGGACCGGGATTTTTTTCAGTGGACTTCTAGTAATGAAATTTCCCCTGGTCTCTGGGTAGTGAGAACGGGCACAATTTTGAGTTAAAAATCTACCCAAAGTATTTCAGGATCCTCGCCGGTGCTACGGAGTTTGTGCACTGAGCTGCCGGACTCAGGCTTGAGTTAGGAGTTGAAAGGAGCACTAATGGGTTACACCTGTATGCCGTGATGTTGATCCGTCGACAAAGCTAAACTAAATTAACTTACAAATTATGTAATAATTGCGTGTTGTTTCATGAAATTATACTTCACCGTGTGATTATTATTACATTTGTATCATGGCCTGAAATTACTGTCCTCTTGTATATATCAGAAGAAGACTGGCTGAAACATATCTGTAGATTGTACATTAACATTATTGTCTGGACATGTTCCAGTAAATACGCAACTATATTAATTGTTATTCTTGGCTGCTTGTAAGAACATGCTGAAAATTAATGAAACCATTGTATGTCTGTGCCAATTGTCTCAGTATTCCTCTACAAACTAGGGTAGAAGAGGAAGAACAGACAGTCTGGTTAAACAAGACCTTGCTTGTGCCAAATGAATCAGACTTCAAGGATTTCTTCCATGTACAGTGTAGGATAGAAGAGAAGCCAGAAAAAAAAGTATATTCTTTGTTCTGTGGTTTTTTAATATTGAAATAACAGATGTTCTATTATGTATTGCGTTTGTTTATATATTCAGGAGCTCCAGAAGATTGTGATAAATTTCAGTATATAGAAAACTGTACAAACTGGTTCACATCTCCGTATATTATTATTTGCTGGTTGTATTGTAGTAGACACGCTCTGGGCGGAGCTGCGGTAGTGCAGTGACCTGGTGGTCGTGTGTTTGAATCCCCTTCAGGGTTGGAAGTTTGTTCATTAACCTGGACTTCTAGATGGACTCAGACTGACTTGTTACCAGGTAATGTCCTGGGAGGTCAAGGCCACTGGCGTGATACTGAACACATCATCCAGTGAGTGGGTCGGTCTAGAATATTGACCACAACTTCCAGTGAGTGAATCGGGCTATAATATTGACCAAATCATCCAGTGAGTGAGTCGGTCTAAAATATTTACGACATTATCCAATGAGTGGATCGGTCTAAAATATTGACAACGTCATCTATTGAGTGGATCGGTCTAAAATATTGACCACATCATCCAGTGAGTGGATGGGTCTAAAATATTGACAACATATGGTTCCGTCGCTCTGCTACTGAGTTGAGTGCGTGGTGCGACACTGTGAGCTGTGAATTTCATGTGAAATACTTTTACATCTGCCCGAGATTGTATTGGAGCGTGAAGCGCATGTTTGGAGTAATGGCGGCTGGCTGTGTCGCAGAATTGACCGGCATTTGCCTTATGCAGAAATGTGTGGCTGCTGGTTTTCTAGTGGACGACGACGACGAACTGTATTTTCGTGGAGTACTTTTGTGTTGGCATTCTGACGACGGCATTGTGTACAGTGCAGTGAAATGTTTTTACATCTGTCCAAGGTTTGTTCGGGAAAGATGACGTAGCTGGCTAGAAAACATCTAGTATCTTTTTGGATCCACCTCGGCCCAACCGCGAAGCGAGTCCCAGCGTTTCCACGCTGTGTGACAAGTATTCACTTTTCACGTTCCAAGTGTCCATTTACTGAACACTGCCATAACCCCTGACCTAGTCTAATTTGGGTTATGGCATGACTATTCCATGACATAATACTGTATAGATCGTGGCAGTCTTAAAAAGTAAGAGTAAAGCAAATTTCTCCCTAGATCTAATAGTCACAGACAACAGGAAAATATATGGGATTACATTTCCATGTGATCCTAGAGAAACGCACACAGTAACATGGCATTTATTGACAAAATAAATTATAGACATATAGGTGTATTTTAAATGGTTGCAGTTTTTGAAAATATTGCCATTTCAAGTTTTGTATTCACCATGTATTACGTCATGGTTAAAGCTCCATCTAATCGTTATTTCAGAATATCACTGCTACATGCAGATGTTTTATTATTTAATCTCGGCCACAATGATGTTAACTATTGAAGAAAGAGTATTTTTGGCGGAACGCGTTTCTTAACGGTGGTAGGTATTCGAATGTGGTTGTTGAACAATTTATCATGACATTTCCTGATACTGAAGTTAGTTAGTTTGTCAGTTAATTAGTTAGTTAGTTGGTTAGTTAGTTAGTTAGTTGATCAGTTAGTTAGTTAGTTGGTCAGTCAGTTAGTTAGTCAGTCAGTCAGTCAGTCAGTCAGTCGGTCGGTCGGTCGGTCGGTCGGTCGGTCGGTCGGTCGGTCGGTCGGTCGGTCGGTCGGTCGGTTAGTTAGTTAGTTAGCTAGCTTCCCGCATAGTGTTCTTGTTTGGACACACCTCTTTTAATTTGCTGTTCTCGAATCCTGACCATGCTTGTGGATTTACAGTCATCACTTGGTTCTTGCAAACGACTTACTTCTCGTAAAGCATTCAGAATGTCAGCCTGGTCCATGGCGCGCCCGTCTTCCACAGTAGCCTTATCTCTTTCTTTCTCACTCTCTCCCTCTCTCTCCTTCTCTCTCTAATTGTTCGAATTGGGCCCTTGTTGCGTTGCATGTATTTATGTATATCAATTGAGTGGTACTGTTAACTTTGATTAAACTGGAACAATTCTAGTTTTTATTTTTTAAACAAATAATATAACATTATCATATATGTCGGACTCCCTGGAGAAGGGTTTAACGACTTTCTCCGTAATCCAGTATATCCACGTGAGGAACACAGCTGCGCGAGATTCGGCAGCGGTTCGCGTCGTGTTGGTTACTTACGAGGTATGTGAGCCGGTCGCTCAGAAAGCAATGGCAAACTACTGAGCGTAATCTTGCCAAGAACATCAACAGATGAAAATTGCTGGTGTTGACTGCAACGTCCTGTAAGGCATATGCAACTTTTAATAAAAATATGAATGTGTATGCTATATTAATTTGTACAAAAAAGGACAAAAAAAGGCCATTGTCAACCGATAGTCAGAATCACTGCCGATACAACCGCTCTACTATTTTAAGATCAGTGGTGACTTGTCGAATAATTCACGTTTTTCATTGAATGACTCGTAAGTCTAACAAACATGCTTCATTTAATGACTATATCATGTTCACTGATGGAGTGGTAGAGCCGACAGTAATAAAGCTTTGCCTCGCAACATCAACGGATAGCGGGCCTTTTTTAATATTACATTTAAGACATTTATGTATGAACAACGACCTATCTTGCATAATTTATTTAAATTACAAATAATTAGAAGACAGCCATGTAAAAACATATAACCAAATTATATGTAATTCAATTTAGACAATACATATTGTTTATTTGTTTATAAAGACCAGACCAGATGCAAAAATGATGTAAGCTTTACAAAAAGTAGGAGTTATTTTCCGTATAATGTTTATCGTTACAGAATTAGCTCCCTTAAATATAATCGAACGTGCAATTTCGCCTAATAGTAAAGAGAAAGGAGAGGGGTAGGGGGGGGGGGGGGCGATGATATTAAATTCATTTAATTGACTGTATAACACATATTTCGAGGTAATCCTCAACTTACCCCTCAAATATGTGTGTCACTTTGTATAGAAGGCTATCTTGGTTTAGTATGAGACATGAATGTTTATTACTGGGCAGAATTCAAGACAATACAGAAATAACGTAAGATTATAGGACTTATGCTGAGATACAGAGAGCTGCTGTGAATAGAAGACAATGGAGGGACATTTTAGATTACTTTACCGCCAACCTTCGGACAAACTGACTTCGTGAATGAATAAGGATAAAAGTCAAGATAATAGTAGGACATAATACATGAATGTTCTCTATAGAATAGTTGGCTAGATGTTAACATACACAATAATTGCGCAAAACAGAAACAATAACAGAAACTATAATAGCAGCAGAAATAATAATAATACATTTCTTTAGATTAAACGATAGCACATTTTATTGTTATCACATGACCTTGTGCCAGAGCCCAGAGACTGGCGAGGCGATCACTGTATTGCAGCTGCTTCTGGGACTCTCAAAACTTGAGAATCATCTTTACTACGAGTATAATTTAATTACTACTGTGTTTTAACATTCGGCCAGTGGCAAGATGAGTACAGAACTATATTAGAGACAAAGTGAATATACATTTAAGATATCAAGAACGACTTTTATTATTGGCGAAACTTCGACATTCTGATTCTTTGTTTCTACTTCCAGGAAAGTAGGTTACACCAAGTTGTTAACTTCAAAGGTCATTGTGTCCGATTTTTGCACGTATTTGTTCTTCTTGTGAGACATCAGATGGTGCGTGATGGTGGAAATGACCATGTGTTCACATACATCCATTGTTGACGAACATTTACCGCGCGATTTGGTCTGATCAGTCACATTCGCTACCACCATGGGCTGCAGTTATTATGCTTTTCTTTGAAGCACAATGTAACAAACTATCGTCTGTCAAGACGGCAAGGTGCCAGAATAGACTAATTCCATTCAAAGTAATGAGCTCTATCTACCCGTGGGTAGGTTTCAGGCTTTACAGCCTACTCTTTGCTATTTCTAACTGACGATATTTGTACAGAGCACACTTGCGCGGGACTTCTCATTTTCCCTCTTTACGCTAGATGACTAGTTATTTATATGTCAGACATTTTATCTTAGCTGTTTTTTGCTGTTGTTTATTTTAGTTTACAGTAAATTTATCATTTGCGTGATACAGATCTATATTAAGGTATTCAATAGAAAAAAAATTACAACGAATATTATTAAATATTAAATCTTGTAGTTTTGAAAGTAATGAATTATAGAATCATGTCGCAATAACCGAAGAAGAAAATGGATTCTTTTAAGCACTTTTAACTGATTCAGCGCCAAACAAAAGGTAGGTTTGGATCAAACATGATATACAGTCAAATGAACAAATACTATAATGTAAATTTCAGTTCACCGAGCATTAAAATTGCAGAAAATACTACGAAACAAAACAAATAACACAATGACACAAGTATTTCGATATATTGTCCTTCTGTCCAAATGAGATGTCACATTTGACGATATATTATCCGTCGGCACTGAATCAGTAAACTGAGTTGAGTTGAGTTGTGTTGAGTTGAGTTGAGTTTAGTTGAGTTGAGTTGAGATGAGTTCATTGGGGTTGACCAGAGTCAAGAACAGACATCACAGCACTCAGGACATTCCCATACGTGCTCCCTCCCCCAGCTTCAAAAGCCAGCGATGAGTCCCAGTACTAATGGTACCTGTTGTAGCATTTTAAATCAAATTAAGTAAACATATGATGAGAACATTGTGTATAAAGAAGAAGAAACATTCTGGCATTCTGCAAAATCTGAACATTGTAGATAACTGCGTCATAAATAGCGTCGTATATGGACAAACTAGAACAAGTCGGTTTTCTGCGCCTCAGAACAGGACACAATAGATTACGCAATCACTTGTATACAAACTTCAAGATTGGTGAATCAGCCCTGTACATATGTGGACTATCGTCCCAGACAGCAAATCACTTATTCCAAGACTGCCCAAAATACAACATATCTAGGCAAACCGTCTGGCCTAGAGACACAACAGTGGAAGATCAACTGTATGGACCACTAATTAAACTAAAAGAAAAAAGACATTTAAATTCAAACAAGAGACAGCATTGCAGTTATAGACAAATTTCAAGCGAACGAAAGAAGACGAAGAAGATTGGTTTTCCCTCTAAACCAGTCGTACTCAACCGGTGGGGAATCCCCCCCCCCCCGAGGGGACTTTTAGGGTACCGGGGGGGGGGGGGGAGATTAAGATTATTTCAAGATCGCATTAATACAAGAACCGATTACTTGATATTGTTTTTCCCTCTATACTTGACGATTCTGTACTTCTCGCTCTTCTGAAATTCGTTTTATAACGTAAGTAGACCTGCAAATCACGTTTTATACAGACGTCTAGACTTGTTCTATTATGTGTCATTAAATTTAGCTTCAATTTTTACGTATACTGTGTAGGGTTGGGGGGATTTATAGGGAGGAAATACGAAAGGTGGGAATAACATTCTGAACATATGGAGAAGGAGTGCATGGTCCAAAAAAAGGTTGCGAACCACTGCCCTATACGGTGAGAATTCTTGGACATGAGGGTGCATGAGGCGAGAGACATTGCAGGGGATCGAGAAACTTTTCGGCGGGTCGTGATGAGATCAACGTCCTGCATGTGATCTGCTACATGGTGGTGTCCCAAACGACAATCTGCATTGAGATTCACCGATGCGCAATGAAATGAAATCACTACCCAGTGCAGCTAACTTCACAGTCTGTGTCTGTTTTGGTATTGTTGTCTGTCTGTCTGTTTGTCTGTCTGTCTGTCTGTCCTCTCTCTCTCTCTCTCTCTCTCTCTCTCTCTCTCTCTCTCTCTCTCTCTCTCTCTCTCTCTCTCGATCTAACATGGTAAAATGCATTGTTTATGTTTACAACATTCATTTGACAATGTTTTTTTTTCCTATGTGAATGCACTATGCACTGATGAACGAAAGATGAGTTATTGGAAGGGCCGAATGTAAGACGGGCCTGCGTGCCCAATTTGTTACCCTTTGAAAATAAAGTTCGTTCCTTCGTTCGTTCTTTCTTTCGTTCTCTTTCATTCTCCCTCTTTCTCTCAGTATTTCTCTCTCTATCTCTCTCTCTCTCTCTCTCTCTCTCTCTCTCTCTCTCTCTCTCTCTCTCTCTCCCTCCTCTCTATCTCTCTTTCATTGTCCCAGTCTCTCTCAGTATTTCTCTTTCTCTCTCTCTTTCTCTCTCTCTGTCTGTCTCTCTCTCTCTCTCTCTCTCTCTCTCTCTCTCTCTCTCTCTCTCTCTCTCTCTCTCTCTCTAACCTTCACCTCAGCGCCCAGCCTGTTTCCATTCCACTGCTCTTTCGATCGATCCTAGCCGTTACTTTCCTGGTATATTCATCTCGCTTTTGGGTCCACGGTTCCTCGATCCATAGTTTCTTCTCAGCAAATGTCTCCTCCTGTCGTCCACTTGAATATCGAATACACTTGCATCAAAATATCCAATCGCGCCACGAATTTGGATCCACACAAGGAAAACACGTCTAGTCTTGAAGACGGCACCACAACGTATGTTTCTTTGTTGTCCTCTGACGTATCTTATCTCCCTTAGTTTCATTGTGCACTATATAGTTTGGTGCATACTTAGGAAAAATCCCTTTAACCTTTCTCTGCATGCTGTGTTTCAGCGATCGCTATCTGGCAAGTACTAAGGACACAGGCTTGGTAGACAAGGACTTTTGTTTTGGCAGTAAGCTTCCCGTTCTCCCAGACTCTTTTTCTTAACCTGTTCATTGTTGCTGCTGCCTTATCAATCCTGATGTTGATTTCCTGATCTAGGGATAATTTGCTATTTACTTCTGATCCTAGATATGTAAAATGGTCTACTATCTCCTGTTCGGGGTCGTCAATAAAGATTAATGGTACCCCATGTGCACCTTGTGACATAATCTGTGTCTTCTTTTCAATGTAATATTATCACATGTGTATATGACTGTATTTGTTGTATTCGCAAATGTAAAGGAAAACTCAACAATGCACCTTATAAATACACACTGTTTTATACTAAATAAACGTTTTAAAAAGACAGGGTTGTAATTATCACTCCCATACGTGCTACGTCCTCATTTACAACATCAAGCGAAGAGTCCCAATTCTTATGGTTGCAGACTGACTATGTCCGTCATTGTACGCAATAAAACTCGGCCTTTTAGCTAAGATCAAAGTGTGGTATTAAATGCACTTGCACTTGCAGGGGCCACCAGCAGAGGTGGTCATCCGAATGACACACAAGGACGAGGGGACCTCATGGGGCGGCTCTGAACCTGGGGAATCGCGAGCCCTTATAAAATAAAAATTACAAGGGGGAAAAAGTACTAAAAAAGATAGAAAACGTTACCAAAAAAAAAAAAAATAATAAAACAAATTCTTTATGTGTTGGTCTGCTCTCTGTGTGTCCCTCTCTGTCTCTCTGTCTCTCTGTCTCTCTCTCTCTCTCTCTCGCAGAAGCCACACGTTCCTTGTTTCAACTTAGTAGGTCGAATGAGAAGCTTGTTGCGTTTTATGCATATTCATTGAGTTGTATTATTAACGTTTTGTATACTGGCACAATTATAATTTTGAAACAAAAATATGAATGCAATATTATCAGATATGTATTTTAATGTGTTGTATTCATACATGAAAAAAGGCCAAAACAGGCCATTTTTTGAACCCGATCGCCCTAATACCTCGTCAATGCCACACTATAATTAAGATCTGTGTCGGACAATTCACCTTATCAATGCATTGACTCGACAAGACTTTAGTTTCGTGCTTTATCGTATTGTATGTATTATTTACTTTATTTTAAGTTATATTTCTTTCTTTTATATTGTATGACTGATGTTGTGTTAGTTAAATTTTTACGATGGCAGAGACGTCAGTATTAGTATAGGAATCGAGACATCAACGTTTACGACATTAATAGTCGCAACCCTCTATGCAACATGCACGGATTCCGGGCCTTGATGTAGAACACTGATAAGACATTTATATATGAACATTGACATGACTTGCATAATATTATGGTTATGTTCTCTTAAAAAGATCATTAATTATTTATTCAAATTACAATTAATTAGAAAACAAGCACCTTAAAGCATATATCCTAATAATATGTAATTCAATGTAGACAATGTATATTTTTATTTCTTTATGAAAACCAGATAATGCAAAAATGTTGTAAGCATTACAAAAGGTAGGAGTTATTTTCCGTATGTTGTTTGTCGTTACATAATTAGCTCCCTTAAATATAATCGAACGTGCAATTTCGTCAAATAGTCAGAAAAAAGACAACATCAAATTCGTTTAATTGACTGTATAACACATATTTCGAGGCGAACCTCAACTTACCCCTCAAATATAGATATCACTTTGCATAGAAGGCTATCTTGGCTTGGTCGCATATGAGACATGGGTGTTTATTACTGAAAATACTGGAAGGCTGGATTCAAGACAAGGAAAAATGGAAGTTGGTTCACAGACTTATGCTGAGATATAGAGAACTGTAGGGTTATTTTTAAATTACTTTAACACCAGTCTTCGGATCGACTGACCAGCGAATGAAAACGGATCAAATGCAAGATAATAGTAGGATATAATAGATGACTGTTCTCTATCAAACAGTTGGTTAGATAAAATACATGATAACTACACAACACAGACACAATAATGGAAACCATAACAGCAGTAATAATAATAATAATAATAATAATAATAATAATAATAATAATAACAATAATAATAAACTTCTTTATACAATTACATAGCTAAACGACAATACATTCTACTCATATGGCCTTGTGCTAGAGCCCAGCGACTGGCGAGGCGATCACCGTACTACAGCTGCTGCTGGAACTCTCAAGACTTGAAAATCATCTGTACTCTAATTCAATTATTACTGTGTTTGAAGATTCTGTCCATGTGGTTAGATGAGTACAAAACCAATGTCTATTTTAGAGACAAAATTAATATGCATTTAGGATATCAAGAACCACTTTTATTATTGGCAAAACTTAGAAATTTTACTTCTGTATTCTTCCTGGAAAGGAATTAGGTCACACTTAGTTATCCACTTCCAGTGTCGCTATGTCCGATCTTTGCATGTTTGTGCTTCTTGTGAGACGTCATATGGAGCGTGATAGTGGAAATGACTATGTGTTCACATGCATCCATTTTGGACGAACATTTACCTCACAAATGGGTCTGATCAGTGACATTCTCTACCGCCATGGACTGTAGTCAGTATGCCTTTTATTTTAAGCACAATGTAACAAACTATCGTCTGTCAAGACGGTAAAGTGCAAGAACAGACAAATTCCGTTCAAAGTAACGAGCTCTATCTACCCGTGGCTAGGCTTTCGGCTCGACAACCTACTCTTTGCTATTCCCAACTGATGATATTTCTAACGTGCAGACTTCTCACACGGGACTTCACGTTTATTCCCCTTATCCTAGAAGGCAAGGAACCGGATATCACCATCCAAGATATCAGGGAACGAGTGATATCATTAGGTATCATTAAAAACAAGTTAGCTGCATATCCTTTACATGATGTTGCAGTCAACCCCAGCGTTTTTGGCTGTTCATGATTTCTTGGAAAATTTAAGTTCAGTAGTTCGCCATTGCTTTCTGAACGACCGGCACTCATACCTTTGTATGGGAAACCAGCGTAAGGTGGTCTGCTGCTAAATCGCCCGCAACTATGTTTCGAACGCGGTATGAGCGATTATTAATTATGTCCGTAACCCCTTCTCGACAGGGCGGTATCATTGGATACTGGACAAATCCCAAGCATATACTGAGATAAATCCCTACCATCTGCTACGGAAGATCTGCAAATAGACTGCTTTGTGCCGGTTTTCATACACTGTTATGAGTGCCGGTCGTTCAGAAAGCAATGGCAAACTACTGAACGCAGACTTGCCAAGAAATCACAGCAAACAATAATTAGCTTGACTGCGACGTCAGGTAAAGGATATGCAACTAAATTCTGAAGATTTCGGCAGGTTGTTGGCTTCTGTGAGGAAAGAGACCGAACTGTACAAAGTCGTGCAATGCAGTCCATCCTCTTAGATTTTAATCCCCGTGTTTATGGTAGCAAGAGAACGGTAAAGTACAAAAAACCGAGGAGTCTGCATTACTGCAGTTCTTGCCGTTCTACTAGTTCAGTATTTAGACTTGTCGAGTCGTTAGTGATTTTAATGAACAACTCGACATTATCACAGCACTGAAATGATAGAGTGGAAACAACTCAAGTAACACATTTGGCGAGCACGGTCGGCGGTCACCAAACGAATCTACGAATTGCGGGCCTCATAACTGAACACAGATTAGAAATTTATATATGAACATTAATACATCTTGCAGATTATTATGGTATATACTCTTTAAGAAATAATAATGATTTATTCAAATTACAGTTAATTAATAGACACGCATTAAGAAATAAACTTTATTCACTTGTAGTTCATTTGTTTAATAATGAATATTTTCTGTTCCTTTAAAAACACCAGGAAATGAATGAAAACTTTTAACCTTACAAAACACAGGAGTTCTTTCCCGTATGTTATTTATCCTTTTATAATTAGCTCCCTTAAATATACAGTGTAATTTCAGCAAATTTATAAAAAGAACACAAATGTCTAACGTTTTAGAGGGGGCTATCTTGACTTGATTATAATAAACTATTACTGAAAATTACGGTTAGCGGGGTAGGGGTATCCCCTATCAAAGGAGATGTAAGACGCGTCCTTTCCTCCGTTAGTCTACGGGACACCCTTGGGCAAGGTGGAGTACCCGTTTAGCCCCCCGATCAGGGTTACGTGAAGCCATGGAAACAGGTGGTGGATGGAGTGTGAGAGCAGCTGACAGATTGTTGTTGGTTATGGTCTTGCATTCTGCGGCGATAGGCAGATGATCTCATTGGGAGAGACAATGGCTATGGCCACCGACTAGTACAGTCACTGCCCAGAAGGAAAACAATGGCAAACTACCTTCTGCAAAACTTTCCAAAAAACCATAACAACTATGACAGAAAACATAATAAGAAAGAGATCTGGTGGTGAGACCCCCAGGCCAGGCAGATCAGATAACACTGGGGAAGCGTGTGACACAAGGACCAGTACTAGTAATCGTGATGACGGATTTAATCCTGACTGCGTTACCAAGGAAATAAATCCCCTGTGTCAGACTAAGAAAAAGAGTGAGAATAGGAACGTGGAATGTGAGAAGTCTTTATGAGGGGAAGCTTAAAGTAGTATGTGATGAGAATGAGAGGTTAAATATTCAAATTTTAGGAATTAGTGAACATCGCTGGAGCGGCAAGGGACATTTCACAACTAAAAATGGAAGAATTTTCATTTATTCTGGTAGAGACGCCGGAGGCCAGAGTGGAGTGGCATTTTGTTTAGATAAGACAACTGCAAAATCTTTAATGGGATATAATCCAGTTAGTGATAGAATCCTCGCTATTAGACTTAAAGGCCGTCCCAAAAACACAACTCTCATACAGATATATGCGCCTACTTCAACAGCAGAGGAGGACGAAATTGAAGATTTTAACAACACACTGCAAGAAACATTAAATAAGATTGGATATAATGATATAACAATAATACTGGGAGATTTTAATGCAAAAGTAGGTACAGGAAGAGCTGAAAATGAGAGACACGTTTTAGGGAAATTTGGATTGGGAAACAGAAATGATGCAGGTGACAAATTAATTGAATTTTGCACAGAAAATGAGTTAATGATAGCCAACACACTGTTTAAACAACACCCACGAAGACTCTTCACATGGAAGTCCCCGGATAGTATTACCAAAAATCAGATAGATTATATTTTTAATACAAAGAAGATGGAGATCAAGCATAACGTTTGCAAAAACCCTACGAAGTGCAGACTGTGATACGGATCATCAGTTATTAGAAGCAGATCTGAAATTAAAACTCAAAAAGCTTACCCGAGGACCAAGGCCACTTCGTTTTGATCTCACAAACATACCAGATACATACACTGTAGAATTTAGGAATCGTTTTGGGGTCTTGATGTCTGTACAAGAGGAAATGACACCTGATGAACTGGCAGTACAAGCTAGAGATATCTTGATAACTGCAGCAAAAGATTTAATTCCGACCAAGAAAAAGCAACTTAAGCCATGGATTACATCAGACATATTAGAATTAATAAAACAACGAAGGGAACTGAAACAGAAAGGAGATGAATCCGATAACAGCAGGATGAAGTATAAATCTTTAACTCGAGAAATAAGAACGAACACAAGAAAGGACAAAAATCAATATATACAAGATTGCTGTGCCAGAATAGAGCAATATCATAAGACTGGAAGAGATTACGAAATGTTCAAAGAAAGGAAGTTATTGGCAAGAAATGTTCAACCTCAATTGAATGTTATCTGTGACAAGATGGGAAATACCTTAACAGAATCTAGGCAAATTCTAGAAAGATGGCAGGAGTACTGCAGTGGAATGTATGATATGAGTGACATTGAGGATGAGAATGAGATACATGAGCCAATGACAGCAGAGACAGAACCTGAACCCTCATTAGATGAAATTTCATGGGCAATAAAGAACCTGAAGAATGGTAAATCACCTGGATGTGATGAGATACCAGCTGAGCTAATTAAAGAGGAAGGAGAAGAAAGCATACAAATCTATCATGCATTATGTAAAAAGATATGGAAATATGGTATATGGCCAAAAGATTGGAAGAGAACTATCTTCATTCCAATACCAAAAAAGGGCAACCTGAAATTATGCACCAACTATAGAACTGTTGCTCTGATCAGACATGCAAGAGATCACATTCTCAATATGCGTTTAATAATAGAGAAGTGCATATAATTTAATGTAAACCTATTCTCATGTTTTGTGGATTACTCAAAGGCATTTTACTGTGTACAACATCAGAAACTTTGGGAAATCTTGAGGAATATGGGCTTTCCACCACATGTAATACAACTCATAAGAATGCTCTATCTAGACCAACAAGCAGCGGTTAGAATAGATGGCGAGACATCAGAATGGTTTGACATCAAGCAAGGAGTCCGTCAAGGATGTGTGCTGCCCCCTATTTCTTTAACCTGTATGCCGAAAATATAATGAGAAATGTAAGAGATGATATAAATAAGGAGCTATATGATGCCGTATATATCGGTGGTCTTGACATACCAGAGATTCGATATGCTGATGATACAGTATTGCTATCCACAACACAGACTGGTATAGAAAACCTAATAGCCTTAACCCAATTGAATAGTGAAATTCACACCTTTTATCTTAACATTGCAAAAACAAAGATAATGCATACAGATAAAACCACTATGGAGAAAGAAATATATGTTAATGAGGAACAATTGGAGGTGGTGGGAAATTTTGAATATCTTGGGTCATTGATTACCAACAACGGTGACACAATGAAAGAAATTAAACGACGACTATCAATTGCTCTTCACAGACTAAAACAACTGAATAAATTATGGAATGGGACAGACAGAACTACAAAAATTAGATTTTTAAGAGCATGCATCTTTCCCATTGCAACATACGCCTGTGAGACCTGGACAGTTACTAAACAAGCTGAGCAGCGCATAAATGCCTTTGAATATAAATGTTATAGACGAGTACTAAGAATATCTTGGGTAAAGGAAAGAACAAATGCATCAATACTTCAAGAGTTGAATATTGGAGAAGGTTGGCTATTAAAAACGATAAAACAAAGAAAATTGAAATATTTTGGTCACTTGAAACGTCACGAAAGTTTGGAGAGAACAATAATGGAGGGGTATATGCCTGGGAAGAGAGGAAGAGGAAGACCAAAGTTAAGATGGGTGCAGGATGTGGCGGATGATCTCCAGATAGGTGTATCGGACGCGGGACGTCTTGCTTATGATCGAGAGGTTTTCCGGAAGGTTGTTATGGGAGCGAGGTTCTGCAAAGGACATGCTACTGAATGAATGAATGAATGAATTACTGAAAATACTGGAAGGCAACATCCGAGGCGAAAGAAGAATATGGTTTTAACAGAAAACTAGCACATGTATTGTTTGACATTGATAGAAGTAGAAGAAAGATGGAGTGACAATAAAGCAACAAAGACTCTGGTAATACATGGCGAGCACGATCGGGGATCGCTAAACAACATCAACATATTGCAGACATTTGTACCATAACGCAAGAGCGATATTTATATATGAAAATGTTTATATCTTACATAACATTATTGTACATGCTCTTAAATAAATAAATATTACTTTATTTACATTACAATTAATTAAAAGGTCTGCTCCGTGGCGAAGCGGTTACGGGCGCAGTTCATAGTCCCGCATACCGCGTTCGAAACACAACTGTGTGGGATTTGGCAGCAGACCGCCCTACGTTGGTTTTCATGAGATGGTATGTGTGCCAGTCGTTCAGTAAGCAATGGCAAACTACTGAACGTAAACTTACACAAGAATCACAAATAAGTAAAAAATGCTGGGGTTGACTGCTACGTGCTGTAAAGGATATGCATCTAACTTTAACAATTAATTACACGACATTTTCTAGAAGAAATATATTTTTCCATATATGTAATTTAATTTATATAATTTATAGGGTGTATTGCCGGTCACCCTGCCCTAAGGGTTTAGCATCTTTCTCCGTAATCCCATATACTCTCGTGAGTAACGTGACGTGCGCGAGAATCGGTAGCGGTTCTCGCCGCGTCGGTAACTTACCGGGTATGTAAGCCGGCCGCTCAGAAAGCGATGGCAAACTACTGAGGGTAATCTTGCCAAGAAATCAACAACCAGCTGAAAGATGTTGATGCTGACAGCGATGTCCTGTAAAGGATATGCGAACAAAAAACCAAAAAAAAAGGGTTGATTGCAATGTTCTGTAAAATATATGTAAACAATATAAAATAGCACAAAGTGCTGCAGCTTTACAGAGGACAATAATGGAAAACGTAAGACTGTTCGTCGACTAGCCTTTGTCAGCAAACAAATGCAAGCACAAAACACAACATATAAACATGGGGAAGGCACTACAGTGACTAAATAAACTGAATAAAATACCCCCCCCCCCCCAAAAAAAAAAAAACAAACAAACAAACAAACAAACAAACAAACACAGTAGGTTTAGACCAGACATGATACACAATCAAATGAACAAGTATTATAATGTAAATTTCCGTTCACTGAGCATTAAAATTGTGGAAGAAACCACGAAAAAAAACAAATATCATGATGACCCTAGTATGGTGATATATTGTCCTTCTGTCTAAATGGGGGGTCACAGTTGGCACTGAATCAGTTAAGGCTTAAGAACTGGATGAGAAGAATGGGAAGATGAAAAGAATTAGAACAATGAACAGTAATTGAAAAAAAAATTTGCTACTTATCCCATCGTATGAGGTATGGGAGCTGGACAAAGACCTAGAGTCTTTCTCGTGGGCTGTAATGAGAACCACGTTCTGCCACGTACCTGATAGATTATGATTATGTATTATGGAAGCAACCGAGATTCGAGCAGTACATGTTATCCTAATTTCTGTATTTACATGTGTCCTACATGTGTCCTACATGTGTCCTACATGTGTCCTACATGTGTCCTACATGTGTCCTACATGTGTCCTACATGTGTCCTACATGTGTCCTTACATGTGTCCCTACATGTGTCCTACAAGTTGATACAACACACCCCAGATGCTAAGTTCTTGTTATATATAGTTTCACATTTTCTAATATCATTAAATATTCAAAATATCCACCAATTTGTGAACACTACATATTACATTTTGTAAATATGATTTTGTTTTTCGTTATACTTTATGCAGTATCCTGATACACATATATAATCTGAGCGCAGTACACAAACTCTGTAGCATTACCTAGGATGCAAATGTGTGTATATCAACATGACACGATATTTTTGCGGGCGGCTTTCCTATTTTTGAAATGTAACCTCAGTAGAGGTCTATGCAGATTTTTTGTGTGATTCCCAAATGCCCCAGGGTTTTAAAGTGCCCAATCTGCACAAAATACTCCCTTATTTTTAGCCCTTGTCCGAGAAGGTTAGACTTTGACTCACCACCTTACCAACAGCGGTGATGTGCCAATCTTTTCCTTTGTTGTGTGTGAATCCTAAAGTCATCAATCATTCCGGGTTGAGGCGAGCGTCTTACCTTTAAACTTTATCACGCCGTTTTCTATAAGTGTCAATCAATACCTACTACTTTATTCATAAGTTCCATAAAATGCATGTTAATTTCGGCCAGGTTAAAAGACTCTTATAAACACCATACTGGATGATAAGGCTAAAGTCAAGCAAGCAAACAAGAGGTAGACAACGAAACAGGTGGAAAGATAACATCATCATATGGACGAATAGCAGTCTGTCAGAATGTACAATCAGGGCAAGAGACAGAAACTGTTGGAGATCCATTTGCAGCCAACCTTTAATGTGGAGACGCCACCTGATTGACTGACAAATGAGAAGCTAGGAAAGTTTTAAAAAAGGCCAATGTCACCCGACCGTCATTATTACTGCACTCATTATCACTCTGGTGTTTATTGCCCTGCCCTTTTTTGAGGGGGGCGGGGTTATATGATGGAGTGGTAGCGAGTGCGGTAATACTGCTGCGCGGACTGCAGCCGCGCTGCTATCTCGTCAACGGATTGAGGGCCTTCAAGTTTAACTGCATCTACGCACATATGTATGAACATTGTCACATCAAACATAATTTTATGGTTATGCACTCTTAAATAGATAATAATAATTTATTCCCACTACAATAAATTAGAAGAAAAACATTTTAATCAGGATATATTACTCTTGGGTAATATCTTCTTATATATAAAAGGCAATCTCCGTCTGTATGTATGTATGTATGTATGTATGTATGTATGTATGTATGTATGTATGTATGTATGTATGTATGTATGTATGTATGTATGTATGTATGTATGTATGTATGTATGTATGTATGTATGTATGTATGTATGTATGTATGTATGTATGTATGTATGTATGTATGTCCTTTATACGTTCGCGAACGGCCCATCCGATTGAGATGAAATTTTCTACACGCCTTCCTTTCAGTCCAGAGCTGCCAACTGTCATAGTTTTTTTTTCTTCTTCCTCCTCCTCCCTCCTCCCCCTCCCAAAATACGTACGTAAATATATGATGATGATGATGAAAGAATCCCCGAACCAAAATGCTAGGGAAAGGGAAGAAAATGACGTGACTACACAGAATCGTCACATGACTCCCTCCCTCCTCCTCTCTCCTTCTCCCTCCTCCCTTTTCCTCCCTCCTCCTCCTCCCTCTACCTCCTCCCTCCTCCTCTATACTCTTCCTCCTACCTCTTCCTCCCTCCTCCCCCCCTCCTCCCCTCCATCCTCCTTCCTCCCTCTTACTCCTCCTCCTCCCTCATCCTCCTCCCTCCCCCTCCCTCCTCCTCCTCCTCCTCCTCCCCCTCCTCCTCCTGCTCCTCATCATCCTCCCTCCTCCTTCTCCCTTCTTCTCCTCTTCCCTCTTCCTCCTCCTCCTACCTCCTCCACCCTCTACCTCCTCCTCCTCCCTCCCCTCCTCCTCCCTCTCCTCCTCAGACATCCCCTCTCCTTTCCTCCTCCTCCCTCTATCTCCTCCTCCCCCTACCTCTTTCCTCCTCCCTCCTCCTCCTCTTCCACCTCCCTTTCCTTCCTCCCCTCCTCATTCTCCCTCCTTCCTCTCCCTCCTTCCTCCTCCTCCTTCCTTCTTCTCCCTCTGCCTCCTCCCTCCTCCTCCTCCTCTCCCCTCCTCCTCCTACCTCCTCCTCCCTCTACCTCCTCCTCCTCCCTCCACCCTCCTCCTCCCTTCTCCTCCTCTTCCTCCTCCCTTTCCTTCCTCCTCCTCCTCCCTCTATCTCCTCCTCCCTCTACCTCTTTCCTCCTCCCTCCTCCTCCTCTTCCACCTCCCTTTCCTTCCTCCCCTCCTCATTCTCCCTCCTTCCTCTCCCTCCTTCCTCCTCCTCCTTCCTTCTTCTCCCTCTGCCTCCTCCCTCCTCCTCCTCCTCCTTCTCCTCCTCCCTCCTTCTCCCTTCTTCTCCTCCTCTCCCCTCCTCCTCCTATCCTCTTCCTCTTCTCCTCCTCCCTCTCCCTCCTCCATCCTCCTCCTCCTCCCTCTTCCTCCCTCTCCCTCCTCCATCCTCCTCCTCCCTCTTCCTCCTTCTTCCTTCTCCTCCCTCTTCCTCCTCCTCCTCCCTCCTCTCTCCTCCTCCCTCCTCCCTCTACCTCCTCCCTCCTCCTCTCCACTCTTCCTCCTACCCTCTTCCTCTTCCCCTCCCCCTCCTCCCTATCCCTCCTCCTCCCTTCACATTCCTCCTCCTCCCTCTTCCTCCTCCTCCCTCCTCCTCCTTCTCCCTCCTCCTCCTTCTTCCTCCCTCCTCCCCCTCCTCCTTCCTCCTCCTCCCTCTCCTCCTCCTCACTCCTCCTCCTCCCTCTACCTCCTCCCTCCTCCTCCCTTCACATTCCTCCTCCTCCCTCTTCCTCCTCCTCCCTCCTCCTCCTTCCTCCTCCTCCCTCCTCCTCCCTCCTCCTCATCACTCCTCCTCCTTCTTCCTCCCTCCTCCTCCCTCCTCCCTCTACCTCCTCCTCCTCTCTACCTCCTCCCTCCTCCTCCCTTCACATTCCTCCCTCTTCCTCCTCCTCCTCCTCCTCCTCATCCCTCCTCCTCCTTCTTCCTCCCTCCTCCTCCCTCCCTCTCCTCCTCCCTCTACCTCCTCCCTCCTCCTCCCTTCACATTCCTCCTCCTCCCTCCTCCTCCTCTTCCCTCCTCCTCCTCCCCCTCCTTCTTCTCCCTCCTCCTCCCTCTTCCTTCTCCCTCCTCCTACTCCCTCCTCCCTCTCCCTCCTCCTCCCTCTCCTCCTCCTGCTCCCTTCTCCTCCTGCGTTCTCCTCCTCCCTCCTTCTCCCTCCTCTCTCCACCATGGACTGGGCCGGGTCAGACAGACAGACAGATAGATAGATAGACAGACAGACAGACAGACAGACAGACAGACAGACAGACAGACAGACAGTCGGGAACGGGAACTTATATGACTACTTATATGAATTAAATTAGATGCTCCCCACCAGGTTCTGGGCGAAGCCGGGCAGGGTCAGCTAGTAATTTATAAAGTGAAAACTTTTTATTTGTTTGTAAACATCAGAAAATGAAACAAAATTTTAATCATTTCAAAAACTAGGAGTTATTTACCTTATGTTGCTAGTCATTACAGAGTTAGCTTCCTGAAGTATAACTGAAAGTGACATTTCCCCAAATATGACAGAGTAAATCAACGAAGATATTAAATTAATTGACAGGTTTCACAGAGTAAATAAACGAAGATATTAAATTAATTGACAGGTTTCATTTTCGAGGCTTATAATATAAGCTCCATGGCGAAGACGGTTCGGGCTTGGTTCGAAATCCCGCATATTGCGTTCGAAACACAGCTGTGGGCGATTTGGCAGGAGACCGCCTTGCGTTGTTTTTTTTTGTTTTTTACGAAATGGTTTTTGGTGCCAGTCGTTCAGAAAGCAATGGCAAACTACTGAACGTAAACTTGTCAAGAGATCACAAACAGCAAGTAATAATCTTCTGGGGGTGACTGCGATGTCCTATATAAGGATAAGCAACTATTTATGTTATTATGCCTTGATGCTGTCACTGTAGTGGTTTATATGTTGTTGTGTTTTCATGTTATTGTTTGCTGATACTTGGAAGTATAATATCAAATGGGAAATCTGAAGGTGAGATCGAAAATAGATGTAATAAGGTAAAACCACTGATTGACACATGGCAAAAATATTAAAGAACAAACACGTATCAGTAGATAATTAAAAAAAACACTCTACAACACAATCTTCCTACCAACTGTATGCTAATAATGGCAAACCTGGACAATGACAGAACAAGAGAACAGAAAAATTACGACAAAGAACATGAGATTCCTGAGAATAATACTCAATGTATCAAGAAAAGAGAACATCAGAAATGATTAGATCAGGACTAAAGTGGAAGTTAAAGCAGTGCTAGATTTCATTAGAACCCCCCCCCCCTTTTCTCCCCCCCCCCCCACCGTCCACCCCCACCCCATCTTTCTTCTCTCTCTCTCTCTCTCTCTCTCTCTCTCGTGCACAGAAGCCACACCTCCTGTTTCAATTTAATTTGTCAAATGGGAATCTTGTTGCGTTTTTGAGTGGTACTGTTAACTTTGTTTACACTGGAACTATTCTAGTTTTGAAGAAACAAAGATTAATTAATATAATACTACCATATATTATATGAATATGCTGGTTGTATTCGTACATGAAAAGGGCAAAAAAGGCCGTTGTCACCCGGTCGTCAGTATCACTGCAGTAACGCCGCTCTACTGTTCAGGGATCTGTGGTAACATATGACTCGAAATGTCTAATGGTTCACGCGTTCATTGAATGAACTCATCTTGTTCACAGATTACATTAAAGCGGCGGAGACGTCAGTGTTACTTTTGGCATTCCCGGTCAGCGGCCAATACCACCGGGAACGCCAAGCAACATCAACGGATTGCGGGCCTTGTACAATAACACAGTTAATGCATTTATATCTGAACACTGTCATATCTTGCATAATATTATGGTTACGTGCTCAAAAATAGATAAATAATAATTTATTAAAATTACAGTTAATTAACAGACGAACATCTTATCACATATGTCCTCATCACATGTAATATAATTTAGAAAATATGTTTTGATTATTCGTTTATAAAAACTTGATAATGCAAAAAATGATGTATGCATTATAAAAGGTAGGAGTTATTTTCCGTATGTTGTTTGTCCTTACTGAATTAGCTCCCTTAAATATAATCGAACGTGTAATTTCGCCAAATAGTTAGAAAAACGACGACATCAAATTAATGTGATTGACTGTATAACACATATTTCGAGGCAAACATCAAATTACCTTTCAATTATATGTGTCACGTTGCAGGGAAGGTTATCTCAGCTTCGTCGTATATGAGATATGGATGTTTATTACTGAAAATACTGGAAGGCTGGATTCATGATAATAAAAAAGATGACGTTAGTTCACATACATGCTGAGATATAGAGAAATGCTGTCAATAGGAGACACTGGGAGACATTTTAGATTACTTTAACACCAGTATTTGGATAAACTAACTTCACGAATGAATTAGGATAACATTAGGATATTAGTAGGACATAATAGATTACAGTTCTCTATCGACTGATTGATTGATTGATTTAGGAACCGACATCACAGCATTCGGGACATTCCCATAAGCGCTCCGTCTCCATCCTCAGCAGCCAGCGAAGAGTTCCAACACTAATAGTTCCAGTAGCAATCTGATTATATGTCCGTCTCGCCTTTCCTCCGAGCGCCGAGCGTCGGCCAGATCCCCTCGTCACACCTCGTTGTCTCATTCTTACCAGACCATGGTGCTCCATCTGCTCCTCCGAGGTGTACACGTGCTCCCACAAGGCCGCAACCACGTCTGCCCTGTCATGCATCAATACTCCACCAAATTTTGCCGAGCCAGCCAATCTGTCCGCCTGTTCATTCCCCAGCACACCGGCATGCTCTATCGAATAGTTGGCTAGATAACATACACGACGAGGAGCGGCTGGCCGAGTGGCTAGAATACCAGTTTCTCCTTCGCGAGACTCGGGTCCGAATCCTCTGTAAGGTTTAAAGATTGAGCACAACCCACTACTGGCAACGCTGATCATATTCGGTACGAACCAAGGGCCTTGTCCACATCAAATTGGAAGCACTAGACTTGAGTTTCGCTCTCGTTTGAGCTCATCAGTAGTGCATAGCCTTGACTGGACCCGGGATCGAAACCCGGATAACTGGCTTGTAAGGTGCCGATTTTTCTTCTGTCGGGGGTAAAAAGGAAACCATAACCTGAACAGTTCGCTGCGACTGCACTAGCCAGGCGGCCTGAATTCCTCGGGTTCAAGACATCCCCGCCATACACCGCAAGATACTATATAGGCCTTAAATGACAACATGCACGATAACTACACAAAACAGAATCAATAACATAAACCATAACACCAGCAGCAATAATAATAATCATTATTTTTTAAATACAAAACTACACAATTAAACGACAGCACATTCTATTTATATCCCACGGCCTTGTATCGGAGCCCGGCGACTGACGAGGCGATCACTGTGTTACTAACTCTCCAGTGACTCTCAAAACGTGACACTCATCTGTACTCTAATTCAATTATTATTGTGAAAATTCTGCCCATGTAATTAGATGAGCACAAAACTAACGTCTAGATTAGAGACAACGTGAATATGCATTAAGAATATCAAGAACCACTTTTATTATTGGCGAAACTTAGAATTTCTTCTTTTGTATTCGTCCTGGAGGGAAGTAGGTCACATCTAGTTATCCACTTCCAAGGTCGGTGTGTCCGACTTTTGCATGTATTTGTGCTTCTTGTGAGACATCAGGTGGTGCGTGATGGTGGAAATGACCATGTGTTCACATGCATCCATTGTGGACTAACATTTACCGCACAAATGGGTCTGATCAGTCACATTCGCTACCGCCATGGGCTTTAGTCAATAAAAAAAAAATAGTCAAAAGAGGAAAACAAAAGAAAAAAATATCTCTCACACACACACACACACACACACACACACACACACACACACACACACAATGTAACAAACTATCGTCTGTAAAGACGGCCAGGTGCAAGAACAAACAAATTCCATTCAAAGTAACGGGCTCTATCTACCCGTGGCTAGGCTTACAGCTTAACAACCAACTCTGTGCTATTCCCAACTAACGATATTTCTAACGTGCAGATTTCTCACACGGGACAACAGATTTTCCCCCTTTATCCTAGAAGGCAAGGAACCGGATATCACTATCCAAGATATCAGGGAACGAGTGATATCATTAGGTACCATTAAAAACAAGTAAGCTGCATATCCTTTACATGACGTTGCAGTCAACTGCTGCATATTTTGGCTGTTCTTGATTTATTGGCAAATTTACGTTCAGTAGTTTGCCATTGTTTTCCCAACGACCGGCACTCATACCTTTGTATGGGAAACCAAAGTCCGGCGGTCTGCTATCAGATCACCCGCAGCTGTGTTTCGCACGCAGTACGCGGGGATACGAATTGCGCGCGTAACTCTTTCGTCACAGAACGGCATCATTGGGTACTGAACACATTCCAAGCTTACACTGAGATCAAACCCCTACCTTCTGAGCCAGAGGCACGGAGAGTATAACCTCTCAGCCACCACTCACTGCCAAACGTAATGGTACTCGACTGAGCTACATGGCCTTTACAAGACGTCGCAATCAACCGCAGCATTGTCCGGCTGATTATGATAATTTTATGCAATTTTACATTCACTAGTTTGCCATTGCCTTCTGGACGACCGACGCTCACCCTATTGTGAATATCAACACACGGTAGTCTACTTTCAAATCGCCGGCGACTGATTTCGAATCCGGTAAGTGGGACTGTAAAACTGTCCTTACTACCCCCAAATCACCAGCGAACATTTGGTCATTCCTCATGTGTCAGACATATGATCTTTGCTGGATTTTTTTTCTCTCTCTCTCTCTCTCTCTCTCTCTCTCTCTCTCTCTCTCTCTCTCTCTCTCTCTCTCTCTCTCCCCCCCCCCCCAGTAAATTATAATGTTAATTCCCATTCAATGAGCTTTAAAATTGCGAAACAAAACACGGAACGCGACGATCCAGTACGACGAAATATCCTCTTCTGTCCAAATGGGAGTTCACATTTGGCGATGTATTTTCCTTCTGCGATGAATCAGTTAAGGTATTAGAAGAATGGAAAGATAAAATAAAAACAAAAAAATAAGAACAAGGAAGAGAACACGAAACAAACATGTGCTACATATCCGAGAATCCTCGTATGAGTTAAGGGAGCTGGACAAAGACCTAGAGTTTTTTCAGTAATGAGAACCACGTTCTGCAACAGACCCGGTAGATGATGATGGTGTATTATAGAAACAAACGAGGCTTCGAACAGTACATGTTATCCTGCAGGCTGATAGAACAAACCCCAGCTGCTGCGTTCTTATTACAGTTGCACATTTAAAAAAATCATCGCATTAAACATTCAAAATGGCCTCCAATTTGTGAACACAGCCGATAACAATGTTTAAATATCAATGATTTTCATCTTCATACGTGTTGCAGTCTCCTCGTACACATATAGCTTTAGCGCAGTGCACGAACTCTGTACCATCGACTAGAAATCACAGTAGGTGACAGTAGGTCAGAAAGGCCGAATGGATAAGAACGCGTTTTATTAAACACCCATTGCGCTGATGCCGAGGTAACGGGTTCAACCCCTATACCGGACAGTAGGACTAAAATGTTGACCTATCGTCCTTGATTTGGGGACCTAAATTACAAATACCTCTGAGGTCGGAGTGGGTTCGCCTGATGGCGAGGGACACTGTTAATAGGGAAAGCTAATCCACACGCAAAACGCAGTCCAGCACTACTAGAAGTGGTGTGTATGGACTACTCTTAAGTTTAAATCGAGCCAGAGAAAAAAAAAAATGTGTGTATATCAACATGACGCATACTATCCTTGTGAGTGGCTTTCCTAATTCTCTGTGACGAAGGGGTTAAGGACACAATTCGTAACCCCGCACATCGCGTTCGAAATACAGCTCCCGGAGATTTTTCAGCATACCGCCTTGTGTTGCTTTTCATAAAAATAGTATGAGGGCTAATCGTTCAGAAAGCAATGGCAAACTACTGAACGCAACCTTGCCAAGACAACACAAACAGCCAAACAATGCTGGGGCTTTCTGCGACGTCCTGTAAAGGATAAGTAACTGACTTTTTAAAATTTAAATTGAGTAGCGGTGTATGCAGCCTTTTCTTGTTGAGTCCCAACTGTCCAAGAGTTTTTAACAGATTCAGTGCGAAGTAAAAAGTATGTTTGAACCAATCAAAACTGAATGACAGAAGATGGGAGGTAGGGATGTATCACAGTTATGATTTAAAATTTTTTAATATGGTAGCAAACATGTTGTATTATAATGCAATGACAATGAGAGACACGGCAAGTCACTTAATCATCCCATAGCACTATATAGGTTAAGGTGCCTAAACTGCACACAACACCCTCTTGTTTGAGAACGTTAGATCCTGACTCACAACCCCGGTGATGTGCCAGCATTTTCTTTTTGTTGTAAATCAATAAGACATCAATCATTCCAGGTTTCTGCGAACGTCTTACCTGTAAGACTTCGCCACGCCGTCTTCAATACCTATTATTTTAATCACCAGTTCAATAAAAAGCCAGAACATTTGAAAAATAGGCCATCGTCACCCGACCGTCAGCTTACTATGCTCAACCACTCAAGTGTGGTTGGGCAGAGAGTAATGCCTGGTGGACGCGTCCTGTGTGTATTTACGCGTCCACCAATAAACGTCAACAGATTGCGGGCCTTCAGTGAACATTATTTCGAATCATTTATAAACAAAATGTACACATTTTGCTCGATATTATGGTTGATGCTCTTAAATAGATAATTATAATTATTTTTTCAAATCACAAAGAATTAGAATAACAACAATTTAGTCAGTATATCTTACTACCAGTATGATCAGGTAATTTTATTTATATAATAACTCTTTTTATTTATCTGTAAACGCAGAAAATGAAACAAAATGTCAACCATTGCAAAAAGTAGGAGTTATGTACCATATGTTGCTATCCGTTTGAGTTAGCTCCCTTAAATATAACCCAATGTGACATTTCCCCAAACATGAGTAAATAAACTAAATTATTACATTAATCCATGGGAATCTCGATATATGCAGTCCATAAACGGGCACTCTCTAGCTATTTATGCTTCACCTCGACACCGCAAGGTTCAAGAGAAACTAATGTAAAATAACACCACGTAATGCAGTAATATGCAGTAAGCCGTTCTCGCTGGCGAAGGTATCAACGCCATTGTTCGTAAACCCGTAAATCCAAGCGTGGAAAATAGCAGCTGCGAGATTCGGCAGCGGATCGCACAGCGCTGGTAACTTATGGGGTGTGTGAACCGGTCGTTCAGAAAGCAATGGCAAACTACTGAACGAAAAACTTGACAAGACGCCAACAATGGCAGTAAAATGCTGGTGTTGACTGCAACGTCCTGTAAAGGATATGCAACTTTTTGAAAAACGCAGCTTTATAGAACACAGTTACGAAAAACACAGCACATTGCGGCGTTTAGCCTTCATCAGTAAACAAATACACACACAAAACACAACATATAATCACGGAGAAGACCCCCCAGTGGCAGAGCCGCTGAGAATAGAGGATAGTGCAGGGACATGATCAGAGGACTTCAATGTTCAAAAGGAACATGATGAGATAAGATGAGATGTTTGCTGATAAAGGTTTATCACTGCAACGTCCTGTGTTTCTGAAGTTGGGTTTTTGTATTGTTTTGTTTTGTTTGTTAATACAGCTTCCGCACATTTCGTGTTTCTCTATTGTAACTATTTCCACAACTTTACAGCAGCTGTAACCCATGTAATTTATGAGCGTATATTTAAAATACTTGATGACCAGATCCACCATACAAGCATGCAAGGATGTGAGGGTACAGAGTAATACTGAGCCGAAGAGGGTTGATGAGAATAGAGGACAGTGCAGGGGCTTGATCGGAGTCCTCATCAACCTTCACTGAGCTGAATAATAACAATTACAATAACGCCAGAGACACCCCAGTAGTGTGCATGCGTTACACCCTTGGTTTGCCGACTGTTGATGGTAGGCACAAGGTGATGCAGGCGAAGGCATACCTCAGAGTAGCTGCAGACACAGATGACCCTTTGCATGAGGCGCTGGACACAGTTAAGGGTCAGCGACTGATAAGAGGGAAATCATGGATGGCTCAGGCAGAGGATACGATCAGACAGGTGTGCATCTTAGAGAACATTAGGCGAGCAGAGGTGTGGGTCAGAGTTCCAGCGGAGCAGTCAGACTTGTGCAGAGTTATAATCATATTGAGCCGAGAGTGCAGAGAGTGGCCGGCAGGGGCCACGGAAGTTGAATTCCAGCAACTAATTCAGGAAAATTCTCGCCCGGGTGATGTGATTATCTACACAGATGGTTCGGTGTCGAGAGGTAGGAAAAGTGCCTGGGGGTTCATAGCAAAAGCTAATGACCGACGTTTGGTGCAGGAGAGTCTGGCATATGATACCACAACATCTAGCTTAAGAATGGAGGTGGAGGCGGTCACTGCAGCTTTCCGCTGGATCGAGAATACGACACACACACACACACACACACACACACACACACATACACACACACACACACATTCGTGATTGTAACTGACTCATAAAGCATGCTGAGGAAGGTGAGGACAGGCATGCTTCGTGCAGAGTGGCTTGCTTCACTTCGGAGGTCACGGGTGGCAAGCATCACCTGGATCTTTTCTCCGGGCATGCCGGTGTGCTGGGGAATGAACAGGCGGACAGATTGGCTGGCTCGGCAAAACTTGGTGGAGTATTGATGCATGACAAGGCAGGCGTGGTTGCGGCCTTGTGGGAGCACGTGCACACCTCGGAGGAGCAAATGGATCAACATGGTTTAGCAAGAATGAGGCAGCGAGGAATGACGAGGGGATCTGACCGACGATCGACGCTGAGAGGAAAGGCGAGACGGACATATAATCAGATTGCTACTGGTACTATTGGTGTTGGAACTTTTCGCTGGCTGCTGAGGATGGGGACGGAGCGTCTATGAGAATGCCCCGAATGCTGTGATGTCGGTTCCTAGATCAATCAATCAATAAATGAATCAATCAATCAATCAATTAATCACAATAACAATAATCACAATAATAATAATCGCAATAATAATAATAAATTTCTTTAGAAAATTACACAATTAAATGTCAATATATTATATTGTTATCCCATGGTCTTGCACCGGAGCCCAGAGACTGGCGAGGCGATCACTGTATTACTAACGCGACAGTCAGCATCAAGACGTGACAATCTGTAGTCTACTTTAATTATTGTTGTATTTGAAAATTCATGCGCTGACGCGGTGAAATGTGGTTTCTGAGGAAACGCAAAGAATACCATGAACAGACAGAAAAACCAATGAGCAAGTTCTGTAAGACACAAATGAGAACCGTAAACTGATGAGAGAAATTAGCCATAGACAGTTAGGATTTTGTGGGTACGTCATGAGAAGAAATAAACTTGAGAACTTGGTGACAACTGGTAAGATTGAGGGGGAAGGAACAATGGAGAGACTAAATCAAAGAGCTGATCCATGACACTGGTGATCATGACAAGGCGAAACATGATCGACAATGCTTATCGTCATGGCACATGATGATGATGATTTGAAAATTCTGCCCATATTGTAGGAGGGGTACCCAAAAAAATGCCTATCTTAGAGACAAAGCAAATAGACCTGCGGGATAACAAGATCCACTTTTATCTTCGGCGACACTTGGAAAGCTTGTCAGGTTTGGGC
Organism: Cepaea hortensis; assembly: GCA_963921405.1. Classification (NCBI taxonomy): domain Eukaryota; kingdom Metazoa; phylum Mollusca; class Gastropoda; order Stylommatophora; family Helicidae; genus Cepaea; species Cepaea hortensis. The sequence goes on along the minus strand of OY992894.1, from coordinate 87,584,609 downwards.
AATGTCACGCGTAGTTCTTCTTCTATGTTCCTATCAGTTACCAGTTACCAGTTATCAGTTGGGGTATCTTCATTGCACTCCGGACATGTCCATAGGTGCTCAGATCCTCCCCCCAGCATATGCATCAGCGTCCGGTGGCTAATAGTGCCAGTTCTGTGTTGGTTGACGATCGCCTTGTTTTCCCGATGTACCTCTCGCGTCTGGCCGTGCCGATTCTTACTCCCAAGTCTTTCATCCTGGACAGCGATGTGGATTCACTGACGTTAAAGTCCTCTCTTCACGACGTATCTTTAAGGACGTTAATACTAGCATCGGTACGATCCATGGGCTGGCCATCTGCAGGGGGTGCAGAGCCAGCCAGTTTGTCAGCTCGTTCATTTCCCTCGACTCCCGCATGTCCCGGGACGAAGATGAAGGTGACTTTACGGACAATAGACTTCCTCTTTCTGAGGAATGAATCACCAAAACCGAGATGTGGAACCAGTAAGTTTGACTAGAACACAATCACATGTGACCAAGTGGACGTTGTGGCTAAAGTGCGTCACACCCAGTTATGCACCTCAGAGGTGCGCGCGCGCGTGTGTGTGTGTGTGTGTGCGCGCAACTTCAGCATTCATTTGTGTCAGGTGTGCTGCCTCTAGACAGATTCCACCCCAGGTCACGTGCTCTATCTACCTGTGAGTGGCTGTTCTGCCCTAACAATTTTGCCAGGCAGCTGTTTTACTATTTATACCAGTGTTTCCCAATGTGGGGCCCAAGCCCCACAGGGGGGCAATTCGAAAATGGAAGAAATCGGCTGAATATAACAAAACGGGGAGACTTGAGACTGAAGTTAACTAAATTGGAACCTGACATAAGATCTCTTTGCAGCAAGCATCAAGCGCAAGGATCTCACTAAATTTAAATAATAAATAATTACTAATAATTAAAATAATATAGAAAAATCTTTCATTAAAATTATTTTGTACTTGAATTTCAGTTCTCCATTATATGTTTTGAAAATTTACTTACTGTGTTTGCTCAATAATTTCCTAGTGATTTCTTCCTAAAACCTATCATTCAAGTTTATTTAGTGAACATTTCAATTTTTGAATATTAAAAATAATGTATATGTTGAGGGGGGGGGGGCGTGGGGCGGGGGAGGGGGGCAATATGAATTTTAGAAAGGCTTAAGTGGGGCATGGTACAAAAAAGGTTGGGAAACACTGATTTATACCATCTTCTTCTCTTGCCTCGGATCTTGCCTTCCAGTATTTATTTATTTATTTATTTATTTATTTATTTATTTATTTCGCTCGCTCGCTTTGAACTCACGTGTCGTTCATACACACTACTTCTAGTGCACTGGATTTGTATTTTTTAAAATTTGTTATTTATTTATTTATGTATTTTTTTTGTGGGGGGGGGGGATTAGCTTTCCATATAACAAGTGTCCCTCGCCATCAGGCAAACTAACTCCGACCTCAGAGGTACTTGTAATTTACATCCCCAAGTTAAAGACGAGAAGTCAACATGTTAGATCAACTGTCCGGTGTAGGCGTTGAACCCCTTACCTCGGCGTCAGCACACTTATGTTTTAGAACTCGCGTTCTTATCCATTCGGACACGCTGACCTCCTTCCAGTATTTTAATTAAAGTCAATTCTAGATATCCTCCTCTCTTACGTTACACATATTTCTGGGGTGCATTTCTGTTCTTTTATATATTTAAGGGAGCTAGTTCTGTAACGACAAACAATATACGGGAAACAACTCATGTGTTTTGTCATGTTTAAAGTGTTCTTTCATTTCCTGGTGTTTATGAACAAATAAGAAATATGCATCATTAAAGAAATTAACTTCAAATGAGTAGATAATATTTTTTTAATATGTGTCTTTTAATTCATTGTAATTTGAATAAAGCATTATTTATTTCTTAAAGAGTACATACCATAATATTATGAAAGAAGTGTCCATGTTCATATATAAATAGCTTAGTTGTATTTCTAATGTAAGGCCCGCAATCCGTAGATAGCTCGGCGACCGCCGCCCGTGCTCGCCGAATGCATGTCCCTGGTGCTCTACCGCTCCACCATTTCATCTTTGTGACCATCGATTCGTTCATGAAGAGAAAGAACGACTCGCAAGTCACAACGCTGCAACAGTGGCTCGGCAAAATACCCCGGATATGCAGACTCCTCGGTTAACAAAGATGGCCTTTTTTGTCCTTCACTTGCTCCCTATATTTTAGTTAAGGAACCTCTTTGAGGCCACTGAGATAGAGACTGAAAGAGAAAGACTGAGATAAAGACTGAGAGAGAGGGAAACTGAGAGAGAGAAACTGTGAGAGAGACAGAGAGAGACTAAAAGAGAGTCTGAGAGGGAGACTGAGAGTGAGACTGAAAGAGAGAAACTGAGATAAACTGATAGAGAGACTGAGAGAGACTGAAGAGAGAGATACTGAGAACAAGAAAGAGAGGGGAGAGAAACTGAAAGACACTGAGATAGAGACAGAGAGAAACTCAGAGAGGGGAAACTGAGAGAGAGAAATTGAGAAAGAAACAGAGAGAGACTGAAAGAGAGACTGAGAGAGACTGAGACAGAGAGAGACTGAGAGAGACAGACACAGAGAGAGAGAGAGGCTGAGAGACAGAGATAGAGAGAGACTGGGAGATAGACAGAGAAAGACACACAGAGAGGCAGTGAGAGGGACAGAGAGAGAGACAGAAAGAGAGACTAGAGAGACTGAGAGAGATAGAGAGAGAGACGGAGAGAGAGACAGAGAGAGAGACAGAGACAGTGAGAGACTGAGAGAGAGAAACAGAGAGAGACTGAGAGAGAGACAGAGAGAAACAGAGAGAGAGAGACTGAGAGACACAGAGAAGGACAGAGAGAGACAGAGAGAGACAGGATGAGAGAGACTGAGAGAGACAGAGAGACTGAGAGAGAGACACTTAGTGAGAGAGACAGAGAGAGACTGAGAAAGAGATTAAGAGAGAGAGGCTGAGAGAGAGACTGAGAGAGAGAACTTTGAACTCAAGGGTGGACCATTCATTCATTCATTCATTCATTCAGTAGCATGTCCTTTGCAAAACCTCGCTCCCACAACAACCTCCCGGAAAACTTCTCCATACCGCATCCAATACACCCATCTGGAGATCATCCGCCACATCCTGCACCCATCTTCTCTTTGGCCTTCCTCTTACTCTCTACCCAGGCATATGCCCTTCCATTATTGTTCTCTCCAAACTTTCGTGACATATCAAGTGACCAAAATATTTCATTTTTTTTCTCTGATTTATCGTCTTTAATAGTCAACCCTCTTCAATATTTAGCTCCTGAAGTATGGATTCGTGTGTTCTTTTCTTTAACCAAGATATTCTTAGAACCCGTCTATAACATTTGTATTCAAAGGCATTTATGCGTCGTTCTGCTTATTTAGTAAGTGTCCATGTCTCACAGGCGTATGTTGCAATGGGAAAGATGCATGCTCTTAAAAATCTAATTTTTTTAGTTCTAACTGTCCCACTCCATAATTTATTCAGTTGTTTTAGCCTTTGAAGAGCAATAGATAGTCGTCGTTTAATTTCCTTCATTGTTTCACCATTGTTGGTAATCAATGACCCCAGATATTCGGTAATTTTCCACTACCTCCAATCTTTCCCCATTAACATATATTTCTTTCTCCATAGTACTATTTATAGTAGTGATGGAGTGAATTTTGCGTGTTGATTAGCTTTTCCTATTAATGGTGTCCCTCGCCATCAGACGAACCCACTCTAACTTCAGAGGTACTTGTAATTTACGTCCCCAAGTCAAGGACGACAGGTCACCATTTTAGTATAGCTGTCAGGTGTAGGGGTTGAACCGATTACCTCGGCATCAGCACACCGGATGTTTAAGATCACGCGTTCTTGCCCATTCAACCATGATGATCCGCAGCCTCTAATATGAAACCTGTCAATTTATTTAATAACTTCGTTTCTTCTTCTTCTTTTCGTTCATCCGGAGTGTTTTTTTTTTCAGATGCGATTGTGGTGTGTCTGTTATGCGCCCTTGGGCCTAAACCCGTAGGCCAACACATCCGACTACAGCGTGCTTTTTTGACCAGGTAGCATTCCTGGGAGACTCTCACTTTTGTGGTGCCATCTACAACCCAGCTGGCCAAGGTTGAACGGTAGAAGACAACGGTCATCCCTCAAAGGAAGACAGGGACAGTCCATAGCATTTTCCGCCATCCAAGGTTGCTTCCATAGTTGCAGGGCCGACACATAGCGCCCTGGTTCTGGGCTTACCGAGGGAATCGTCACGTCCTGCTCATGGCTGCTTTAAATCCTCACTTCAATATATTGGTCATATCGTTTGCCCCGGGCCATTCCCGCACAAGCTAGACAGGTTTGCAGACGGTATCTACTCAGCGAGTTTTCGGACATGTGCTTGTCGTTGCGCCCGTCAGAGCTGTTCCAGGCACGACAGACATTCGGAAAACTACCTAGTCAGAGCTGTTCCGAACAAGAGCGGCATTCGGAAACTAGGTGGTCAGAGCTGTTCCTAGCACGAGAGACATTCGGACGAGACATTTCACTCGGACGTAATTGCGTAGTGTCAATTTTTAGTTTGTCACCCGTAGGACGACACTTCCGACTTCCGGCGGGCATTTTTTAATGAGGTTAGCCTTCCTCTGGTGTCGAGGCACGTTAGACTGTTGTGATGTCGCCAACATCTCAGCTGGTCGACTTCCACACAGCAAGCTTTTCCTTTGGTCTGCCACGTAATGGATTCGCAAGCCAGGCGTTCCATTTCGTGTCATCGAGACAATTTTTCACCTTTGACTACACTCACTCCATGAGTACGGTTAAAGACTTTCATCGGAACGAGAGACCGAGGTGTTTTTCCACCTTTTAGTACTCGCTAACGCTGCCGGCTCAGCACCTTACCTCCGTGCAGCAGTGAGCGAGAAACGGCCAGGCCCTCTCATCCGGGGATCCCTCATATCCCCCAGCTGTGAGCCTTCGGACAAGTATCTCACCTCCATTTATCAGTGGGGGTGTTTGTGTAAGTATCTGGACCAAGATTGTGGCTTCGTGCGCCGGAGCTTAAATTTTGACTGCTATCCTCAGTCTTACCTGCAGAGCAGCAGGTTGTGTCTCTCTTAGTCTGGTCCCTATCCCATATGCTGTCCGATATGTAGTTTTTCATCCATCGGCAAGCACATGGGGTCGATGGGACACGCAAGCTCCCCCACCACGGCAAGGTGGAGACACATCGGGGGAGATAACTTCGTTTATTTACGCTGACATATTTGGGAAAAGGTTACTTCTGGTTATATTTAAGGGAGCTAACTCTGTAATGACTAGCAACATACGGTAAATAACTCTGATACTTTTTTAATGGTTAACATTTTGTTTCAATTTTTGATGTATTCGAAAATATAGAAAATTTGTATTAAATAAAATATGGCAGAAATTAATGTAGTGTATACTGTTAGTACTTTTTTGCTTATTCATAGTAAAGGTAAAACAATTTTAATATCTATATGAGCATAGTAAACCATAATATTATGCCGAATAAGTAAATAGCTTATATAAGTGCATCGATCAATTGTTGTGATTGAAGGCCCGCAATCCGTTGATGTAATCGGCAATTTGTTGCTTATGAACAAACAAGTCGAGTCTTACAAGTCAAGTCTTACAAATATTGAGAGAGAGTTATTGAAAGCATGAATCATTTGTCAAATTAAGAAATATATTAAGTACTGTCTGTGGAACAGCTGGCGATCGGATGACAATGGCTTTCATTTTACACTTTACAGGACATGGCTCTGAAACCTGGAGTACAACGAAAGGAGACGAAGCCTTGTTACAAACCTTTGAGAACAAAATTTTAAGACGCATCTTTGGACCCATTAGGGATACACAAAGTGGAGAGTGGAAAAGAAGAAGTAACAAAGACATTTATGATCTGTTTAAGTCCCCGCTAATCACTGGTATCATGAAGGCTAATAGACTACAATGGCTGGGGCATATAGAAAGAATGGAAGATAATAGGGAAACAAAACTCGCTTACACTCAGGAAATAAATGACCGTAGACCCCGAGGTAGACCAAGAAGGCGGTGGAGAGATAATACATGTACAGACCTACAAGCACTTGGAATCAACGACTGGCAAGAGAAGGTCCACCAGAGAGACGAATGGAGACGGATTGTATTTGCAGCAAAGAACCTCAATGGCTCGGAACGCTGAAGAAGAAGAAGTTTGTGACCTCTTCGCCACATTGCCGGTTGCGGCAAACATTTTTTTGTTGTATATCCTTTTTACAGGACATCGCTGTCAACACCAACATTTTACTGCTGTTAATCGAGGTTCCAGCTTCACGGCAACAGGTCGTTCCCATTATGCTCCATTCATGTGAATATCACATGAAATGCTCCCCACTGTCCAATGTGAAAAGTGGAATAGACAGGAGTCTCGGCAATCCGACAGCTGTTGTTTCTGGACAACTTTTTTTTCCATATCCTTTACAGGACATCGCTGTACATCAGCATCTTTCAGCACATTGTTGATTTATTGGCAAGATTACGCTCAGTAGTTTGCTATTGTTTTCTGAGCGACCGGCTCACATACCCCGTAAGTTACCAACGCGGCGAGAAACGCTACCGATTCTCGCGCATGTTGTGTACTTCACGTGGATATTATAAGGGATTACGGAGAAAGACCTTAACCCCCTCGGCCAGGGAGACCAGGGAGAATGGCAAATTATTGAACGTAACAACTTGCCAAGACATCAAAAACGGCGATAAAATGCTGATGTTGACTGCAACGTCCTGTAAATGATATGCAGCTTTACAAAAACAAACATCTATTATGACAAATAACATACTGAAAACAACTCCAGTCTTTTGTATTACTGAAAGTATTGTTTTATTTACTGGTGGTTATAAAATTATAGAAAATATAGATAACATAAATTGAAATACATTTGAGTAAAGTATATTTCTTCTACAAAAATTATGTAATTAATTGTAACTGGAATATATTAATATTTATTTATTTAAGAGCATGTACCATGAGGTTATGTAAGATGTAAATACATTCATACATAAATGTTGTGCTTGCGATATGGCACAAGGCTCGCAATCCGTAGAAGTTGTTTGGCGATCACCGAGAGTATTACCAGCGTCTTTGTTGCTTTATTATTTGAATATTAAGAGCATATCGAGTCAATAAACACCTGAACATTCGACAGTTATCACAATGCTGAAATAGTACAGCGGTTTAAGTTGTCTGGTAATGCAGACCCTTCGGTTAACCATGGCCTTGTTTATTTGTGTGTGGGTGTGTGTATGTATGTGTGTGTGTGTGTGTGTGTGTGTGCGTGTGTGCGTGTACTTGTGCGTGAGCTTGTGCGTGCGCGCGCGCATGTGTGTATGTTCTCCCTGTTTAATTTGTAGTTGATCTGTAAATCTTTTATTTCTTATTTCGTTGGCTTGAAATTTATCTATAACTGCAATGCTGTCTCTTGTATGGATTTAACTTCTTTTTTTTTTTTTTATTCACTCAGCGGTTCATAGAGTTTATCTTCCACTGTTGTTTCTCTAGGCCAGAAGGTTTGCCTAGATATGACGTATTTTTTTGAATATGTGATCTGCTGTCTATAACATCAAATCCAGGTGTGCTCATGGCTGATTCACCAGTCTTGAATTTTGTATACATGTGGTTGTGTAATCTGTTGTGTCCTGTTCTGAGGCACAGACTAATGACATGTTCTGGTCTGTCCATACCATGGTTGTCGGTTTGAGCAGGTTTTGGTGGCTTTCTGACTGATTTGATCAGATTCTCTTATATATTTTATACAGTCTATTCACTGAATGTGATATCTTCGTGTTCTCTTATGTTTTTTTTTTTACAATCTATTCACTGAATGTGATATCTTCATTTTCTTTTATATATTTGTCAGTGTCTGTGACGAAGTGGTAGAGAACGCGATTCGCAATCCCATATATTGAGTTCAACATCAGCTGCAGGCGATTTGGAGGCACACCGCCTTGCGCTGATTTGCATGCATTGGTATGAGTTCCGCTCGTTCATAAAGCACTGGCAAACTCAATCAATCAATCAAGTGCCGTCTCCACAATGAAGGTTGATTGCAGTGGATCTCCAACGCTGTCTGTCTCTCTCCTTGGTTGTATATTCTCTCAGACTGCTGTTCGTCCATTACTTGACGTTACCTTCTACATTGAACGACTGAGATTGAACATACATTTCCCAAGAAATCACAAACATAAAGATATATGCTGGGGTTGAATGCGACGTCCTGTAAATAATACGTAACTTACGTGTATCGCTTTCGGCAGGTAGTTGGCTTCTGCAAGGAAAGAGACCAAACTGTGTGGTATAGAAATCGGTGCAATGAAGTCGATACTCATAGCTTAACCCCCGTGTTTTAGGAGCAAAAAGTTCATAAATAAACACACATTTTGTTTCGACGCTCATAGAAAGTAGACGAAAGAAGCAGAGGAATTAAGAAGAGACCAGAGAGGACACAATACATTTTTTTTTAATGCATATACATGTGTATTCATTTATGAACTGTCTTAGTGGTCTCAAAGGGATTCTCGACTGAAATTTAGGGAGCAAGAGAGGGACAAAATAAGGCCATTGTTAACCGAGGGGTTTGTACATCTGCGGTGCTTTGCTGCTCTACCATTTCAGTGTTGTCACTTGCGAGTCGTTTATTTTTTACATGAAAGACTCGTCGGTCACAAAGTTGAAATGGTAATGCGGTAGAGCACCGTAGTTATACATTCGGCAAGCACAGGCGGCGGTCGCCGAGCAGTCTACGGATTGCGGGCCTTGCAATGGAACATAACAACAACATTTATATATGAACATTGACACATCATTCATAATATTATGGTATATTCTCTGTAAGAAATAAGTAATAATTTATTCAAATTACAATACATTAAAATACATTTTCTATCTAAAAAATATGCTTTAATAATTTGAATTCAATTTCTTTCAAAATGCATATTATTTACTATTTTATAAACACTAAAAAATTAAAGAATACTTTAAACTTTACAAAACACATGAATTGTTTCCCATATATTGTTTGTTATTACAGAATTATCTCCCTTAAATAGCAATTGATACCCCATCGGGATTCGAACTAATTCAAATTTGTCACCTCCAAACGACGAATGCGCCGCGCTGCAGGAGCAGATATATTTTGGCGCATGATTAACTAGACATCCTTTAGTCTTAAGAGCATGCGTTACATCCTTGGTCTGCCTACTGTTGCTGGTAGGCACAAGGTGATGCAAGCGAAGGCATACCTCAGAGTAGCTGCAGACACAGATCACCCGTTGCATGAGGCGCTGGACGCAGTTAAGGGTCAGAGACTGATAAGGGGGAAATCATGGATGGCTCAGGCGGAGGATACGATCAGACAGGTGTGCCCCTTGGAGAACATCAGGCGAGGAGAGAAGTGGGTCAGAGTGCCAGCCGAGCAGTCAGACTTGTGCAGAGTTATAATCACATTGAGCCGGGAGTGCAGGGAGTGGCCAGCAGGGGCCACGGAAGTGGAAATTCAGCAACTAATTCAGGAAAATTCACGCCCGGGTGATGTGATTATCTACACAGATGGTTCGGTGTTGAGAGGTAGGAGAAGTGCCTGGGGATTCTTAGCAAAAGCTAATGGTCGACGTTTGGTGCAGGAGAGCCTGGCGTATGATGACACAACATCTAGCTTAAGAATGGAGGTGGAGGCGGTCAATGCTGGATAGAGAACACGATACACACACACATTGTGATTGTAACTGACTCAGAAAGCATGCTGAGGAGGGTGAGGACAGGCAGGCTTCGTGCAGAGTGGCTTGCTTCGCTTCGGAGGTCACGGGTAGCAAGCATCACCTGGATTTTTTCTCCGGGGCATGCTGGTGTGCTGGGGAATGAACAGGCGGACAGATTGGCTGGCTCGGCAAAACTTGATGGAGTATTGATGTATGACAAGACAGACGTGGTTGCGGCCTTGTGGGAGCACGACGCTCAGAGGAAAGGAGAGACGGACATATAATCAGATTGCTACTGGAACTATTAGTGTTGGAACGCTTCGCTGGCTGCTGAGGATGGGGACGAGCGCTTATGGGAATGTCCCGAATGCTGTGATGTCGGTTCCTAAATCAATCAATCAATCAATCAATCAATCAATTAGTCTTAAGAGTGCGACTTTGACATGCAACTAACTTTCATTAGAAAAGGATACCTCACTCAAGATGTACGGCAAAATCTGGTGCACCGATTTATGCTGAGCTGAAGAGAGTTGTTGAGAATAAGTGATGGTGTGGAAGAAATTGTAAGATAATTGTTGGACCTAATTAGTGGGTGTTCTTCATCGAATGGATGGATAGTCAATATACTCGGTAACTATACAAGGTAGAAACAACAATCAATCAATCATGTACCATGCCGTAAAGCGTGGGCGGTCATGACTCGCCATTTCACTCGATCACCAGAGTCGTGGATCAGCTCAGTGTTCCTGTCTCGTCCATGCCATGTGGCCAAGCCATCCAGATATTTTCCTCTCGGTCTTCCTCTTGGTCTGTTCCCTTCGATCTTGCCAGTTGTCACTAAGTTCTCCAGTCTATTTCTTTTCATAACATGTCCAAAAAATTTTGACTGTCTACGTCTAATTTCTCTAATCAATCTACGATTTTCATTTGTCTCCTGTAGTACTTGGTCATTGGTTTTTCTATCTATCTTTGCATTTTCCTCAGAAACCACATTTCTGCAGCCATCAGATGTTTTTCAGCTTGAATGCTCATTGTCCAAGTTTCACATCCATACAAAAGAACAGGCTCTATGTATCCCCTCAACACTCTTTTTCTCGTTTCAATTGACATCTTTTTATTGATTATGTGGTTGTTTCGGGATTTGGGTCAGGATGTTTTTCATCTTGCTAAAGGCTACTTTCGCCATGGCGATTCTTGTTCTAATCTCTTCAAGGCATCTCCCATAAGATGTGATGACTGTTCCGAGATAATCGTACTATTCACTTGTTGAAGAATATGCCCATTTACAGTATATTACATTGTGGTAATAATAGTAATAATAATTTTAGTGGTGTAGTTGTAGTGGTGTTAGTGAAAATGATAAGATGATTTTAACCATTATCATGACCCAAAAGCATGAGCTCTTGTCACGAAGGTCCCAGAGTGCTGAAACAGAGTATGACATTTATGTATGAATATTCACACATCTGGCATAATATTATGGTTAATTACATTTAAATAGATAATAATAATTTTTAACTTTAATATTAATTAGAAAAACACATGTCAGACAGTATAAATTACTCTCATGTACTTTTATTTATGTAAGGAAAATTTTCTATTTTTTTTTAAATACCAGAAAATAAACAAAATGTTAACCATTTACAAACATAGAAGTTATTTACCGCATGTTGCTAGTCGTTACAGAGTTAACTCCCTTAAGTTAGTTAGTCGACAGATCATCCTCATTGCACATCGAACCATTCAGTCCATAAGTGCTCGGATCCCCTCCTCAGCAAATCCCGCAGCGTGTAGCGGCTAACGACGCCAGTTCTGTGTTGGTTTATCAATCTTCTTTGGCTTCCTGTGTAGTGTTCTGGTTTGGCAACTCCTCTTTTAATTTGCTGCTCTGGCAGTCTGGCCATTGTTGTAGATTCACAGTCATTACTTGGTTCTCGCAAAAGTCTTACTTCTCGTAGAGCATTCAGAATGTCAGCCTGGTCCATGGCGCGTCCGTCCTCCACAGTAGCCTCACCTGCGAGCTTGTCAACCCACTCATTTCCTTGTACTCCCGTATGCCCTGGCACGAAGATGAAACTAATCTTTGCCAGCCGAGACCGCTCCAGAGGCAACAACCATTCTCTTCGGATCGACCCCTCCTCTATCCTCTTGATCATGTTCATTGAGTCGCTAAGGAAACAAGCCCTAGTGAATGTCTGTGTCTCGAGCCATGTTATTGCTTTACTTACTGCCATGACTTCCATGGTCAGGCTACTTGTGGTCTCAGTGAAAGCACCAGAGTCCTCCTTCACAATTCTCCCTCCGGCCCGAGCTGTAAAGGCCCATGAGCTTCTTACATGTCGGACGACCGACCCATCTGTGTAGATGACCGCGTCACCGTCTAGCGAATTCTCGAAAATCAACGCTTGTACTTCAGCCTCAACAGCAGCCGGATTTTCTTGTCTGCATTTTCTATATAGTTGGATGCAAACTGAAAAGGATGTGCAGAAGTCTGTTGGCACTTGCACCCACTCCTCGCCAGGTTCTAAGTCCTCAAGTGAACACACCTGTTGAAGAATGTCTTCGGCTTGACCCATCCACGACCGTCCTCTTTTTAACCTGCTGCCCATCACCTTCCTAATTTCACTATGCAGTGGATGTTGTGTGTTTGCGTTAATTCTGAGGTAGGCGCGTGCCCTGCAAACTTGTATTCTCTCTTCAATGGTTGGAAAATCAAGAAGGTAGCGCATCGCCCTGCATGATGTATCTCTTGTACATCCAAGAATAATGCGCATAGCTTCATTCTGTATCATTTCCATCCTTTCTATCTGCTTATGGCTGAGAGTCAGGATTGCCATTGCATACTCCAAAACAGACATGACCAGCCCCTCGTACAGAAGACATAGATGGCGCTGCTCACAGTTTGCTACCGCCATCACCCGCATCGCACCCAAACCCGCTTGGCCTTTGTTATCACCTAGTCTATGTGCACATTATAAGCAAGACTTCGATCAAACCGTATCCCCAGGTAATTCATTGCCTGCGTTCTTTCCACCGTCTCTGAACACAGCATTACAGTTGGTGTTGGGGTGTTGACAATATGATTATTCAACGAGAACCAAGTCACTGTTGCCTTTGTTGGGTTGACCATTGCCCCAGCTTCATCACACCAAGTTAACATAACCGAAAGTGACATTTCTCCAAACATGTCAGAGTAAATAAACATAGATATTAAGTTAAATTACAGGTTTCATATTCGTTGCTTATGATATAAGTACCAACATTTTATCTGTTGTTTGTTTATCTTGCTTATTATACTTTACAGGCTCTGAGGTGAAGGTGTTACGAATGCAATTCCTAATCCCGCATACCACGTTCGAAACACAGCGAGGGGTGATTTGGCAGCAGACCGCCTTACGTTGTTTTCATTCAATGGTATGAGTGCCAGTCTTTCAGACAGCAATGGAAATTTATTTAACGTAAACTTGCCAAGAAATCACATCCAAAAAATGCTGGGATTGACTGCGACGTACTATATGAGATATACAACTAACTTGTTATTAAAATTATACCTTAATGTTGTCACTGTAAAGTCATCTTCGTTGTTTATACGTTGTTGTGTTCTCATGTTGCTGTGTGTTGATGAAGACTTATCACTGCACCGTCCTCTGTTTCTAAAGTTATGTTATTTTATACTCCTGCCCCACACATCGTGTTTCTCTATTGTTACCAAGCCCACTGCCTTACCGCAGTTGTAACCCATTTAATTTATATTTAAAATACTGGAAGACCTGATATAGGGCAAAGGAAGAAGAGAACGTATCAGTGAAAATCATACTACACAAGCATGTAAGGATGTGGGGGTACCGACTTAATCTGAGCTGAAGAGGGTTGCTGGGAATAGAGGACAGTGGAGGACATGGTCAGAGGACTTTAACATTCTTCACTGAGCGGAAGAGGGTTGCTGGGAATAGAGGACAGTGGAGGACATGGTCATAGGGCTTCAACACTCTTCTTTGTGCTGACTGACCTCATGAACGAACGAGAACAACATTCCAGCTAACATTCAGACATAGCCACAGCGTTAGCGAAGTCGATAGGGAACTGGGCTGATGATGTTATGAGCACATCGAGCCAGGGTTCGACGCCTGGACTGGTCGCCTGCTAAGTGAAGGGAATGACTCAAAATGTATTCCTCCCTGCATCCAGACCTACAGAATGTGACGGCCCTATAACGCGACAGACCTATAGCCGGAAATTGGATCGGGACACATTTTGTTTTACAAGAGAGACAGTTCTCAATTGAATGGTTGGATAGATAATATATGCGGTAACTACGGAGATTGAAGCAATAACAGAAGCTATCACAGCAGCGGCAGTGATAATAATAATAATAATAATAATAATAATAATAACAATAATAACAATAATAATAATAATAAGTCCATAATTAGACGTCAATGCATTCTATTGTTATCCCACGGCCTTATGCAGGAGCCCAGAGACGGGCGACGCTCCAGTGACCCTCAAGACGTGACAATCTGAAGTCTACTTTAATTATTGTTGTATGTGAAAATGTATGTGCGGACACGGTGAAATACAACTAATGGCTGTGGAAATGTGGTCTCTGAGGAAATGCAAAGAATACCATGAACAGACAGAAAAACCGATGGCCAAGTCCTATAAGAAACAAATGGAAACCGTAAACTGTGTAGAGAAATTAACCATGGACAGTCAAGATTTTGTGGGTCCGTCATGAGAAGAAATAAACTTGAGAACTTGGTGGCAACTGGCAAGATTGAGATGGAAGGAACAATGGAGAGGCAGATAAATAAATATCTGGATGTATTGGCAACATGGCATAATCCAGACTACATCAAAGAGCTGATCCACAACATTGGTGATCATGTCACATGGCGAAACATGACCGCCAACGCTTATCGTCATGGCACATGATGATGATGATTTGAAAATTCTGCCCATATTGTAGGAGGGGTACCAAAAAAAAAAATAATGTCATTCTTAGAGAGAAAACAAATAGACCTGCGGGTTAACAACATCCACTTTTATCATTGGCGACACTTGGAAAGCTTGTCAGGTTTGGGCAATGTCACGCGTAGTTCTTCTTCTATGTTCCTATCAGTTACCAGTTATCAGTTATCATTTGGGGTATCTTCATTGCACTCCGGATAGGTCCATAGGTGCTCAGATCCTCCCCCCAGCATATGCATCAGCGTTCGGTGGCTAGTAGTGCCAGTTCTGTGTTGGTTGACGAGGCGCTTTGTTTTCCCGATGTGCCTCTCGCGTCTGGCTGTGCCGATTCTTACTCCCAAGTCTTTCATCCTGGACAGCGATGTGGATTCACTGACGTCAACGTCCTCTGTTCTCGACATATCTTTAAGGACGTTAATAACATCGGTACGATCCATGGGCTGGCCATCTGCAGGGGGTGCAGAGCCAGCCAGTTTATCAGCTCGTTCATTTCCCTCGACTCCCGCGTGTCCCGGGACGAAGATGAAGGTGACTTTACGGACAACAGACTTCCTCTTTCCGTGGAATGAATCAACCAAACCGAGATGTGGATCCAGCAAGTTTGACTAGAACACGATCACATGTGACCAAGTGGACGTTGTGGCTAAAGTGCGTCACACCCAGTTATGCACCTCAGAGGTGCGCGCGCGCGCGTGTGTGTGTGTGCGCGCGCAACTTCAGCATTCATTTGTGTCAGGTGTGCTCCCTCTAGACCAGTGTTTCCCAACCTTTTTGTGCTATGCCCCACCTAAGCCTTTGTAAAATTCTTATACTCCCCCCCCCCCCCTCAACATATGCATCATTTTTAATATTCAAAAATTGAAATGTTCACTAAAGAAGCTTGAATTTTTTTTAGAAGGGCTCACGGTTCCCAGAGGGGCCAGAGCACACCCCCCCCCCCCCCTGCGTCCCTGTGTGTCGATTGTGTTGGTGAATTTTTTTTTTTGGCGGTTCCCCCGCCTACCCCTTTTTGTGTGGAACCTTAGTCTCACTGTGAGCTATTGCCCACAGTGGTCCACCAGGCCCACATCTAAGGTGAAGTTATGTGATGGGTTTTTATTTGATCATCTCGGCCCCTGACCAGACCAGGCGCACTACTGGGGGGAGAGCAGTCAATGCACCCGATCCTAGCCAAAGGACCGATAGGGTGTAGGAAGAAATCACTAGGAAATTATTGAGCAAACACAGTAAGTAAATTTTCAAAACATATAATGGAGAACTGAAATTCAAGTACAAAATAATTTTAATGAAAGATGTTTCTATATTATTTTAATTATTAGTAATTATTTAAATTTAGTGAGATCCTTGCGCTTGATGCTTGCTGCAAAGAGATTTTATATCAGGTTCCAATTTAGTTAACTTCAGTCTCAAGTCTCCCCGTTTTGTTATATCCAGCCGATTTCTTCCATTTTCGAAATTGCCCCCCATAACAATCGAATTGCCCCCCTGTGGGGCGTGGGCCCCACGTTGGGAAACAGTGCTCTAGACAGATTCCACCCCAGGTCACGTGCTCTATCTACCTGTGAGTGGCTGTTCTGCCCTAACAATTTTGCCCGGCAGCTGTTTTACTATTTATACCATCTTCTTCTCTTGCCTCGGATCTTGCCTTTCAGTATTTATTTATTTATTTATTTTATTTATTTATTTATTTCGCTCGCTCGCTTTGAACTCACGTGTCGTTCATACACACTACTTCTAGTGCACTGGATTTGTATTTTTTTTTATTTGTTATTTATTTATTTATGTATTTTTTTTTTTTATTTTTTTTTTGGGGGGGGGGGGGGGTGGATTAGCTTTCCCTATAACAAGTGTCCCTCGCCATCAGGCAAACTAACTCCGACCTCAGAGGTACTTGTAATGTATGTCCCCAAGTTAAAGACGAGAAGTCAGCATGTTAGATCAACTGTTCGGTGTAGGCGTTGAACCCCTTCCCTCGGCGTCAGCACACTTATGTTTAATAACTCGCATTCTTATCCATTCGGACACGCTGACCTCCTTCCAGTATTTTAATTAAAGTCAATTCCAGATAGCCTCCTCTCCTACGTTACACATATTTCTGAGGTGCATTTCTGTTCTTTTATATATTTAAGGGAGCTAGTTCTGTAAAGACAAACAATATACGGGAAACAACTCATGTGTTTTGTCATGTTTAAAGTGTTCTTTCATTTCCTGGTGTTTATGAACGAATAAGAAATATGCATCATTAAAGAAATTAACTTCAAATGAGTAGATAATATTTTTTTAATATGTGTCTTTTAATTCATTGTAATTTGAATAAAGCATTATTTATTTCTTAAAGAGTACATACCATAATATTATGAAAGAAGTGTCACTGTTCATATATAAATAGCTTTGTTGTATTTCTAATGTAAGGCCCGCAATCCGTAGATAGCTCGGCGACCGCCGCCCGTGCTCGCCGAATGCTATGCCCCTGGTGCTCTGCCGCTCCCCCATTTCATCTTTGTGACCATCGATTCGTTCTTTCGTTCATGAACAGAACGACCCGCAAGTCACAACGCTGCAACAGTGGCTCGGCAAAATACCCCGGATAAGCAGACTCCTCGGTTAACAAAGATGGCCTTTTTTGTTCTTCTCTTTCTCCCTATATTTCAGTTAAGCTTTGAGGCCGCTGAGACAGTTCATAAATAAACACACCTAGATATGGTTTATTCATACATGGCTTTTTATGTTGTCTACTGTGTCCTCTAGTCTCCACTTTTATGAGCACCACAAAACAACACATGTGTGTTTATGTGCTAAGAGAGATCAACTACATTGTACGGATTTCTATCCCGCACAGTTCGGTCTCTTGTCTCACAGACGCCAACCATCTGACGAAAGAGTCACAACATAGTTACAAATCCTTTACATGATGTCGCAGTCAACCCCAGCGTTATTTAGCTGTTTGTGATTTCTTGGCAAATTTAAATTCAATACTTGGTAGTTGAATATAGAATATAACGTCAAGTAATCGACAAACAGCAGTCTAAGAGAGTATGCAATCAAGGCGAGAGACAGACAGTGTTGGGGTCAACCTTCATTGTGGAGACGGCACTTGATTTATTGATTGAGTTTGCCATTGCTTTCTGAACGAGCGGGACTCATACCATTGCATGAAAACCAGCGCAAGGCGATGTGCTTCCAAATGGCCTGCAGCTGATGTCGGACTGGGTAT
The DNA here is from genome assembly GCA_963921405.1 of Cepaea hortensis. NCBI lineage: Eukaryota > Metazoa > Mollusca > Gastropoda > Stylommatophora > Helicidae > Cepaea > Cepaea hortensis. The sequence continues at coordinate 87,566,652 of OY992894.1, read as the reverse complement.
GCGGGATTGTTTATCGTGTTCGCTCAAAGACTTCGGCAAATATATCACAGAACATGAAGATATCACATTCAGTGAATAGATTGTATAAAATAACAAAGGGAACATGAAGTGAATAGATTAGCGAACGAAAGAAGAAGAATAAGAAGTGAATAGATTATATAAAATTTATAAGAGCACATGAAGATATCACATTCAGTGAATAGACTGTATAAAATATATAAGAGAACATGGAGATATCACATTCGGTTAATATACTGTATAAAATATATAAGAGCACATGAAGATATCACATTAATTGAATAGACTGTATAAAATATATTAGAGAACATGAAGATATCACATTCATTGAACAGGCTGTAGAATACATATTTCACTGCAACCCCCAACTCCCAACCTCTTTCCGAAATATGTGTCACATAGGAGAGACATCTATCACGGTTTGGTCGTAATACGAGACATGAATGTTTTAGGTGGGCAAGTAGTAGGATATAATAGGTGACTGTTTTCTATCGACAGATTGCGCACATAACACACACAGTTACTAACAAAGCAAAAATAATAACAGCGGCAGCAATAATAATAATAATAATAATAATAATATAATAATAATAATAATAATAATAATAATAATAATAATAATAAATTTCTGTAGAAAATTACACATAGCGACTATAATTATATTTTTCACTTGGGACAGTGAGGAGCATTTTGTGTGATATTCATTGGCTCGGGAATGGAGCATTATGGGGTGAATCGTTGCGGTACAGTTGGAACTGCGACTAACGACTTACGACTATTATTCTATTCATATCCCATGGCCTTGTGCCGGAACCGAGATACTGGCGAGGCGATCACTGTACTACGGCTGCTGCTGGAACTCTCAAGACTTGAAATCATCCGTACTCTAATTAAATTATTACTGCGTTTGGAAACCCTACCCATGTTGTTAGACGAGCAGAGAACCAATGTCTATATTAGAGACAACGTGAATTTCAGTTAGGATATCAGAACCATTTTATCACAGGCGAAACTTCGAAATTCCTCTTCTTTGTTCTTCCTTCCGGGGAAGTAGGTCACCCATAGTTATTGACTTCAATAGCGATAGCCTCGGTAAGGCAGTGGGTTGCGCGTCAGTCTCATGATCACAATAATCATGACTTTTTAAACATCAGTCTGTCGGATTCTGACATGCATCTGTGTTACTCTAGATAACTTCCACCCGAGGTAACGGGCGCTATCTACCCGTGGGTGGGTGTTCTGTCCTTACAATGTTGCCAAGGCAGCGGTTGTACAACCTACTCTTGGCTATTTCCAACTGACCCGGTGTATTTAACGCTCACAACTGGCACACGGGGCTGCCAGTTTTTTGCCTTTATCTGCGAAGGCTAGACATACGATCTCACTCCTAGGAGAGCAGGGGCCGTGTGATATCATTATGTATTATAGGTTCCTGGAAACATTCCCAGACCTATGCTGAGATCAAACCCATACCTTCTGAGTGTGAGGCACGGACCATGTAGCCTCTTAACCCCCGCCCACCTGTCATAGATAATGATACTCAACTCAGACATTTCCAACATTAATGTTAGTTGCTTGTCCTGTAAAAGACGTCGCAATCAACCCCAGCATTGTTTGAGATTTTCCAGGCAATTTCCCATTTTGCTTTGTGGACGACCGACGCTCACGCCATTATGAATATCAACGCAAGGAAGTCTGTTTTCAAATTGCCTGTGACGGATTTCGAACCAGGTAAGAAGGTTGTAAAACTGCGTTCACTGCTTCTAAGCCACAGACGAGCCCAAAGGCGAGGCCTCGGGTATTATTGCGCTCGCACTTAAACTTCCGGTGTCCAACCCTACATCGGTCAGCTGAACTAAAAATAAGGGGGGGGGGGTGCTGACAGCAAAGTCCTGTAAAGGATATGCAACTAACTTGAGACGCTGTGAGCAGGTTGTTTGTTGGCTTCTGATAAGAAACAGATAGGCATAGATATCGTGAAACGAAGTCCTTTACCTTACCCCATTTTCAGGGAGCAGGAGAAAAGCAAAATAAAGCCATTGTTAACCGAAGTGTCTGCATTACCGCGATAGTTTGCCACAGTACTAAGTTCAGTGTTGTAAATGTCGAATCACTCACACTTTTAATGAGCGACTCGACAGTCATAAGGATGAAAATAGTAAAGTGACAGAGAATTGCTTTAATGCATTTGGCAACATACAGGCGGGGATTGCCAAGGGACATCGTCTACGGATTGCGGGCCTTGTAAGAGAACACAATTAAGTCATTTATATATGAACATTGACACCGCTTGCATAATATTATGGTTTGTATTCTTTAAAAAATAAAAAATAATTTATTCATATTACAAAGAATTAAAAATACAATATGAAAAGATACATTTCACTCACTTGCAATTTATTGTTTAATAATGCATAATTTCTATTTGTTTATAAACTCCAGGAAATGGGGGAAAAAACTGTCAACATTGAAAAACATTGGAGTTGTTTCCCGTGTGTTGTTTGTTGTTACAGAATTAGCTCCCTTAAATATATATATATATATATATATATATATATATATATATATATATATATATATATATATATATATATATATATATATATATATATATATATATCCATCATGTGCCATGCCGGTAAGCGTGGACGGTCATGTTCTGCCATCTCACTCGATCACCAGAGTCGTGGATCAGCTCCGTGTTTCTGTCTCGACCATGCCACAAGGCCAAGCCATCCAGGTACTTGCTTCTAGGTCTTCCCCTTGGTCTGTTCCCCTCGATCTTACCAGTTGTCACCAAATTCTCCAATCCATTTCTTCTCATAACATGCCCAAAAAATTTTGACTGTCTACTGTTCTAACGTTCCAAGTTCCTACTTTCAATGATATTAATCTGTTGCACCTAGTAGCCTGTTGACGGTCTGGAGTCACCTACTATCCCTACCGGGCGAGGTTGCTCCTATGGAGCACCTATTTACGCCGTTTCTCTGATTATCGATGATTTCACACAACATGATTTTCTTGGCATCTGTAAAGAAGGTAGTTTGCCATTGCTTTCCTTCCTAGCAGTGACCATACTGGTTAGTGATGGTAGCCATTGTCTCCTTAAAATAGAGATCGTCTGCCTACCGTCGTGAAGGTGGAGACCATAACCTACAACTATCCGTTGGCTGCTCTACATCTTCATCCACCACCTGCACCCATGGCTTCACGTAACCCTGATCGGGGGGCTAAACGGGTACCACACCTTGCCCAAGGGTGTCCCATATATATATATATATATATATAATGCAGTTTCTGAACATTTATAAAAGCACACAAATGCACATCAGAACTATGTATAGCTTAAGAGCTGAGGGTGTCTTGAGTTGACTATAACAAAATATTGCTAAAAATACTGAAAGACAAGATCCGAGGCAAGAGAAGAAGATGGTGTAATAGTAAAACAGCTCATAAATAAACTCACAAGCGTGTTTGGCACTCATAGAAGGAGAAGAAAGAAAGAGAGACCAGAGGATACACTAGACAACATAACAACTGAAAGCTGAAAGTTACCTCATCGGGATTCGAACCTGTCACATCCAATTGACGACAACGCCTCAGGAACAAGCATACTTCGGCGCATGATCAACTAGACAACCTTTAATTTTAAGAATGCGACGTTCTGTAAGTTAGTTAATTAGTCGCGGTTCCAACTTCACGGCAACGGGTCGTCCCCATTATACTCCGTTCCTGTGCCAGTGAATATCACACAAAATGCTCCCCGCTGTCCAATGTGAAAAGTGAAACATGCAGGAATGTCGGCAAACCAACAGCCCGCACAGGTACCCTCATAATGCTGCCGTCAGAAGGCCAACACACAAGTCCTCCAAAAATATACAATTCATCGTCGATGGAAGCGGCAGACGTTCTTTAAATGACATGCAAGTAGCTTTTATTAGAAAAGGATACCTCATTCAAGATGCACAGAAAAAATCTGGTGCACAAATTTATGCTGAACTAAAGAGAGTTGCTGAGAATAAGAGATAGTGTCTGAGTGGCGCGGTAGGGTATGATCATACAACCAATGTTTGGACTGCTTGAATTCATGAATAAACGAGGAGAAGGCATAAGATAAGACATATTTAGTGGAAGTTCTCCATCGAATGGTTGGATAGTCAATAGACTCGGTAACTACACAAGACAGAAACAACAGCAGACACATTCAACACCACCGGCAACGACGACGACGACGACGACGATGATGATGATGATGATGATGATGGTGGTGGTGGCGGCGGTGGTGGTGGTGGTGGTGGTGGTGGTGGTGATGATGATGATGATGATGATGATGATGATGATGATGATGATGATGATGATGATGATGATGATGATGATGATGATGATGATGATGATGATGATGATGATGATCATGGACTCACTTGTAATAACATTTGGCTCGAGGGACGACACTAAAGTAATAAAGGATTACTACGACAGGAGGGTGATGCATTTCTCTTCCGCATAGTGGCAGGCGATAAATCATGGTGTCACCACTTTGAGCCGAGCAGCAATAGAGAGAGAGAGAGAGAGAGAGAGAGAGAGAGAGAGAGAGAGAGAGAGAGAGAGAGAGAGAGAGAGAGAGAGAGCATGCAATGGAAGCATGCTGGATCACCAAAAGCCAAAAAAAGTCAAGTTACATGTTTCCGCTGGTAACATTATGCTGAGCGCATTTATTTTTAGCATGAACGACTATTGTTGGCCGACGTTAAAGAACCTGGTGTCAACATCAACTCTACCCACTACTTGCAAACACTAGACAAGCTGCAAAAAGTCATCAAGAATAAACTATCCGGCATGCTTTCTCGCGGTGTGATTTTGTTGCACGATAATGCTCGTCCGCATGTCGCAAAGATTGTGCAGGAAGCATTACAAGGTTTGTATTTACCTATTATGTTGCATGAACTTTACAGAGGGTGAATACAAAACTTGGACCGGCAATATTTTCAAACACTGCACAGTCATTAAAAATACCCCCTATATGTCACATCGGAGACACAGCTATTCTGGTTTGGTCGCAATACGAGACGTGGATATTTAAACTGCAGATACAGGCAGGCAAAATTAAGGACAAGAGAAACGTTAAAAAGAAAAATTACACCGGAAAAGCATTGTCCTGTTCTTCCCCGAGAGGAGAGTGGGAATCAACAAGTACATCTTCAACTTATTATCTGTTGGGATTATTGCCTGACTTTAGTCTACCCTCCTCTCTTCTGTCTTCCCTTCCATATATCTAGTGGTTTCACTCTCTCTCTCTGTTATTCTCTCAACACATACTCCGACAACAGTTTCTTTCAACAATAAACAAAAGATTTATTAATAAAACTATGTCTGGTGTATGTATTGATTTTGTAAGTGTAGTGGATAGGGTGTTCTATGGTTGGTGTTAGAAAGAACTCTGCATGTCTATCAGCGGTGTTGTTTCTCGCCCCATTCATTCTTCAAGATCACAGGACAGCACATCAAACAGGACAGAGCTCACCCGGGATTATCCGTATGCTTGAATCTGATGGTAAATCCGTTATTGAATGAAACAAAAACTGTTCACCACTGAGTCACTGTACCGTAATAAAAGTCCCGTAAGTTTATGACTGCGCTCGAGTCTGTTTCATGACGGTGCATATCCAACATCGAAAAAACCACCACCTCGTCACAGTTATTCCTATTGTCTATAGATTAATATCAATGTCTCTAATTGTCTATTCTTTCTTCTTTGTTTACTCAAGGGTATTCCTCTTCATCTCTTCTCTTTCAGGGCCTTAGAGTTATGTTCGTTTGAGCATACAGTGTTCTGTATTTATTTTAACTTATTTCTTTCTTCATCGTAAATCTGTTCATATTCTGTTTTGTTCCGTGTAAGTACTTTGTTTGCTCAAGTGTATTCCTCTTCATCTCTTCTCTGCTTTCACTAGGAGAGTGGAACCTGGAAAAGTATAACAAATCCAGTGATAAGCAGCCGCCCCTTTCTACTACTTATGCAAGTGTCCTTCTCCAGCCATAATGATAAGGCTTCCGAAGTACATCCGCATAAGACATATGAATTCACCAAAGTCTAAACTATCCATAAATAGAAAGAAATGGTAATTGCTATTCACACACATCTATATTCCTATGTTAAACTATATCTAATATCTTTATACCTTATTTAGGCATCTATGTTCCTGGAATTGAAAAAACACTTAGCGAATAACACACTATTATCCCCTCTTTCCATCATTAGGGACGTGTATTTCTATTCCCACTCAAGAACATATCTCCTTCAGGTCAGTTTGGAACACACACTAAACTTACACAAAGAATTGACCCTCTTTATTTCGGTCATCTCTGCTGCATAGTCCTTGACCTTGCTTGACATCTCAAGTCCCTACTTCATTATCACCTTTTAGTGGAAAATTACAGAACTGGAACTTTTCCGTTATTCATTCACCCAGACCGCAATATGCTGTCCAATAATGCTGTCTGCCTTTGTCCCAAACGAATCTTTCCACTCGACCCTTTTACCTGCGCGGTTAGCCGGCCCCTTCTCCTGTCTTGACCTATAAACACATGCGCCTGGTCTCTCCTTTGTTAACCCTTCTCCTACCTGGGCAGTCGGTGTATGCAGTCGTCCATCTGGGAATCATTAACTCTCAGTATTTCACGACATAGGCCCCCTCTTAAGAGATTAGACCGCGTCAAATCTTTCTCACTGTAGGTTTGATTCCCATGATCCACACCCCTAGTCTTCTTCCTCCGGAGCTGGATGTCTGGATATCAAATCCGATCATACCTTCTCCTTACCAAGGATGTATTCCCTTGTGAAGTCCAGTTGCAGCAACAACGTCCATCACATCCACCGTGCGTTGAGTTTCTGCGAAGTAGCTATGACCATCACGTGTTGATGATATGATTGGATCCTCACGTGGCTCACTTCATTATCCAGTAGGCGCTCTAATTGACACCCTACTATACTAGTAACGACTGAAACTAGTGTCGGCTCCTCGCTCCTGTACGTCCGGTCGACCTACTTTCGACTTGCGTCAGCGACGGCTCACAATACAGACGGATTGTCCCATCTTGATTGTAACACTGCTTCCATGTCCTCTTGGTTTCCCCCGGCTTTGCCTCTGGGGATGTTTCGCCTCGTCCTCTTTGGACCGAGTCGTCTTTCCCAAACCTCCTGGACTTTTGCTTCCAGGACCATCTTGGGCGATATTGTATCTGGTCAGCCAATCTTCGGTTGGAGTCCTGGGTAATTCTCGCTTTTCCCGACGTTACCCACCCCTTCTGAACTTGGTTACCGGTGAAACTTTCACTCTTGTCCTTTCCCTGACTGGTGATTTCCCTCCTCCTGTCGTTGGGTAAATCTGACCTATCACGTACTGTCCCATAGGCCCTCCTAGGTTGTACTGGCGATCTCTGGTCTTCGTCTGGACTGGTAACTTTTGTCCCAATGGCTGCCATCACCATAAAGTGCGAAGCGGTGCTCCCGGATCTCTCTTCATATTTCCTAATGAGATGTCTAGGGAGATTTTTCTTCTCTTCCCCGATCCGTATTTTGTAGATGTTCTTGGACACCACCTTTTCCACAGGATAAGGTCCTTTCCATCCTACTTGGAGTATATTGGTCTCTGCTGGACTCCACACTTCCACTTTGTCTTCCACTTTAAGAGCTAGTTTCCTCTTAATTCGCTTGTTGGGTGGTGCTTTCTGGCACTCCGAACAAGACTTCACCCACCGGCGTACATCTCTGGTCATTCCTGGCCAGCAATAATGGCCGGATATTTGCTGCAAGGTCTCTCTGACACCCATATGTCGATTCTCGCCTATGATGTGTCCACTCTGAAGAATGTGAGGACGGTGGGTCTCTGGAACCACCCACTGCTCATGCAGGTTATCTCCCCTCCCAGCTCTCCGATAGAGTAGTTGATTCTTCAGAAAGTACTGTCCCCGTTCTGGTAGCTCAGCACTTCTTTGCAGCTTCCTGTAGCAAGGATGCAACGTAGTATCCTTCCTCTGGGCAGTATGCAATTCTCCTATCCCTGAGTTGTCGCATAGTGTCTCTGCCTCTTTTTCCTTCCCTTGAGATCCACTGACTACTGTTCCCTTGTGGGTTGGCTGTTTTGGCATCCCCAAAAAGACATATTTCGTGCCAATGATCATTGGGAATAGGGAGTCAGCTAATACAGCCGCAGGAATAATGCCCGTGACGTACCTGGATTTAATCTCCACCTTGGCGATTGGCAGCGTCATGGTAACAGCACTCCTCATTGCCGGCTTTAGCTCTATGGTCTCCCCTGTAAGTTGGTCTGGGCTTACCAAGCTGGCGTCTATCACCGCTTCCCCATCCAAACCTGTATCGTAGAGACAAGCAACCTGCTGGCCATTGACTTCAATCAGTTCAACCACAGGTGGTCTCTCTTGGTCCTGAGTGTCTTTCATCTCCTTGACCGTTTCCTTGCCTTCCTCTTTTGATTCCTCGAGGTTGGTTATGCAATTGGCATCGTTTGCCTTGCATCCGCAGTCCACAGTATTATGTGTTGTCGACTGGTAGTGAGTGCACCATGTTCCCTTCCTAGGTTTCCGTGTGTCCTTTGTGTTCCTTTCTCCTTCGCCAACCTCAGCCTTGTCTGTGATCACCGATGTAGGAATCACTTTGCATGCTGCGAAGTAAGAACTTTTAGGTTTCGATCTGCAGTCCTTCGTGTTATGCGATGGTACCTTGCAGAATGAACACCACCTCTCAGACCACGGTCGTTTCGCTTGAGAATTCGAGGTGTTCTTGTTTCCTTCCTTCACCTTCTCTGAACTCTCCTCTGTGTGCTTTATATAAGGTTCCCCTTTTTCTCCTTCCCAGTTTTTAGGTTTCTTTTTCTCTGGTTTCTCCTGACCTTTTGTTGGTGTACTTAGTTCCTCAGTTTCACCATGTACTTCCACGAATCGTTCTGCCAGCTTATTCACAACATCAATCCGTTCTGCCCCTTGTTCTCCTAAGAAGGTTCTGAGAGGTTTCGACATTTGCTTTCGCATCTGGTCGACCACCATCATCTCTTCGAGACTCTCATAATCCCTCTTGAATTCTGCCAAGTCCATCCATTTCTGGAGATAGGATTTCAGCCTTAGACTGTAGGCGGCGAATAGTTCTCCCGGCTCTCGTCTAGCCGATCTAAACTTCTTCCTATACGTTTGTGCTGTGACTTCATAATGTTTCATCAAAGCGGCTTTCAATTCCTCATACTGATTTTCCTGTCCTGGTGGTAGGCGTGTGTAGACCTCGTACCCTGAACCACGTAAAGACTGGGATACTTTAAGAGCCCATCTGGTTCTATCCAGTCCCATAGCGACTGCCATAGCCTCGAACCGATCCAAAAACTGGTATATCTTCTCTTTACTTTCATCAAAGACCGCCAAGGGAAACTTCATGGCATGGTAACCCTGTCCACTCATGTATGTTGCCCCAGGTGAAGATGAACTTCCTTCTGCTGCATCTATTTCACCCTTAGTTTGTGTCTTGAGCTCCAACTCTTTCAAGCGGTATTCATGTTCCATTTCCAGTTTCTTGGTCTCCTGGTCCATTTTCCTGGCCTCTTGTTCCATTTCCAGTCGCTTGGTCTCCTGGTCCATTTTCTTGGCCTCTTGTTCCATTTCCAGTCGCTTGGTCTCCTGGTCCATTTTCTTGGCCTCTTGTTCCATTTCCAGTCGCTTGGTCTCCACCTCTATTCTTCTCACTTCCAACTCGGCCTTCCGCTCTTCTCGTTCCGCTTGACGAATCTCTCGCTCTCTTTCCTGGATATAATCAGTTAAGTCTGAACCAGCCAACCCAATTTCCTCTCCGTTGGCCCTAAGTTCTGCTGTAGTTAGTTTGGGGGTGGCCATAGTTAAAGCAGGTAAGTCAGCACGTTGAGTAAAGACACCTCAAGGCAGTAAAGAGTACTCACTATACAATTATGTTCCTACCTAGAACCTATATCATTTATCTATGTCATTTAAATATTATTAATCTACAACCCCACACAGTACATCACAACCACTCTCTCATCCACAAGAGGAGATATAGGATAAAGACTTATGTAGACGTGTGACCGTGTGACTAGGTATGTAATGTGTCTTACCACCTATCCACATTCACTCTGTCTGGAACTTTCTCACTGTAAAGTCACCAGCATTAATGAACTGTTTCTACCATAAATGTAATGGCACCATATATCCAATGGACGTCCTTCCATTAAAAGTCATCAATATATACTTCTTTTTATTCTAATCAGTATGTCCCAACATGCAGGTACCCCTCTATGCATATGCCCTGTTATGCCCAGGTCATATGGGTATTTTTCCTACCCCGCTCGCTCCACCAATTATGTCCTGTTCTTCCCCGAGAGGAGAGTGGGAATCAACAAGTACATCTTCAACTTATTATCTGTTGGGATTATTGCCTGACTTTAGTCTACCCTCCTCTCTTCTGTCTTCCCTTCCATATATCTAGTGGTTTCACTCTCTCTCTCTGTTATTCTCTCAACACATACTCCGACAACAGTTTCTTTCAACAATAAACAAAAGATTTATTAATAAAACTATGTCTGGTGTATGTATTGATTTTGTAAGTGTAGTGGATAGGGTGTTCTATGGTTGGTGTTAGAAAGAACTCTGCATGTCTATCAGCGGTGTTGTTTCTCGCCCCATTCATTCTTCAAGATCACAGGACAGCACATCAAACAGGACAGAGCTCACCCGGGATTATCCGTATGCTTGAATCTGATGGTAAATCCGTTATTGAATGAAACAAAAACTGTTCACCACTGAGTCACTGTACCGTAATAAAAGTCCCGTAAGTTTATGACTGCGCTCGAGTCTGTTTCATGACGGTGCATATCCAACATCGAAAAAACCACCACCTCGTCACAGTTATTCCTATTGTCTATAGATTAATATCAATGTCTCTAATTGTCTATTCTTTCTTCTTTGTTTACTCAAGGGTATTCCTCTTCATCTCTTCTCTTTCAGGGCCTTAGAGTTATGTTCGTTTGAGCATACAGTGTTCTGTATTTATTTTAACTTATTTCTTTCTTCATCGTAAATCTGTTCATATTCTGTTTTGTTCCGTGTAAGTACTTTGTTTGCTCAAGTGTATTCCTCTTCATCTCTTCTCTGCTTTCACTAGGAGAGTGGAACCTGGAAAAGTATAACAAATCCAGTGATAAGCAGCCGCCCCTTTCTACTACTTATGCAAGTGTCCTTCTCCAGCCATAATGATAAGGCTTCCGAAGTACATCCGCATAAGACATATGAATTCACCAAAGTCTAAACTATCCATAAATAGAAAGAAATGGTAATTGCTATTCACACACATCTATATTCCTATGCTAAACTATATCTAATATCTTTATACCTTATTTAGGCATCTATGTTCCTGGAATTGAAAAAACACTTAGCGAATAACACACTATTATCCCCTCTTTCCATCATTAGGGACGTGTATTTCTATTCCCACTCAAGAACATATCTCCTTCAGGTCAGTTTGGAACACACACTAAACTTACACAAAGAATTGACCCTCTTTATATCGGTCATCTCTGCTGCATAGTCCTTGACCTTGCTTGACATCTCAAGTCCCTACTTCATTATCACCTTTTAGTGGAAAATTACAGAACTGGAACTTTTCCGTTATTCATTCACCCAGACCGCAATATGCTGTCCAATAATGCTGTCTGCCTTTGTCCCAAACGAATCTTTCCACTCGACCCTTTTACCTGCGCGGTTAGCCGGCCCCTTCTCCTGTCTTGACCTATAAACACATGCGCCTGGTCTCTCCTTTGTTAACCCTTCTCCTACCTGGGCAGTCGGTGTATGCAGTCGTCCATCTTGGAATCATTAACTCTCAGTATTTCACGACAAGCATGAATGGACGTCGGACACAGACCCTTGCTGAACCCAAAGAGAGTCCATAAATAAAAACACATAGTATTGTTTGGCACTCGTAGAAGGAGAAGAGGAAAGTAGAGATTTGAGGACGCACTAGACAACATAAAATTTGGAAGGTATAGTTACCGACCGGGATTCGAACCTGTCACCTCCAAATGACTCCTCGCTGCAGGAACAGGAGAGTTGCTGAGAATGTGGAGGCACTGGATGGGCCGTTATCAGATGATTTCAACACAAGACTTCTGACTGACTGACTGACTGACTGACTGACTGACTGATTGACTGACTGACTGACTGACTGACGTCATGAATGAACAAGGAGAAGATAACTGGACAATAGTAAAACGTTGCATGCCCTTGGCACCTTTGGCCGTGTTCTTTGGCGTGGGTACCTGTTGGGCCAGTGGTCGTCAAATCCACAATTTGGGCACTTTGTTCAGCGTCTTGGCATTGTGAAGAGGATGCGATGGTTGTTACTGGTTATACCAGGGATATTTAGCCTGGCATCATGCGACACCCCTTGGGTGAATTCACATGTATTGTTTGACAATGAAAGAAGTAGAAGAAAGATGGAGTGACAATAAAGCAACAAAGACTCTGGTAATACTTGGCGAGCACGATCGGAGATCGCCAAACACCACCACAATATTGCAGGCCTTGCAGCACAACGCAAGAGCGATATTTATATATGAAAATGTTTATATCTTGCATACAATTATGGTACATGATATTACATAAGTAAATATTAATTTATTCAAATTACAATTAAATAAAAGATCGATTCCATGGCAAAGGGGATTTACGGACACAGTTTGCAGTCCCACATACCGCGTTCGAAACACAGCTGTGTCGATTTGACAGCAGACTGCCTTACGTTGGTTTTTATGAAATGGTATGGGTGCCAGTAGTTCCGACAGCAATGGCAAATTACTGAACGTAAACTTGCCCAAGAATCACGAATAGCCTAAAAAATGCTGGGGTTGACTGCTACGTCCTGTAAAGGATAAGCAGCTAACCTTAACAATTAATTACAAGACATTATCTAAAAGAAATATATTTTTTCTTATATGTAATTCAATTTGTATAATTTATGGCGTTGACTGCAAAATTATGTAAATATATGTAAAAAATATAAAGTAACACAAAGTGATGCAGCTTTACAGAGGACAATAAAGGAAAACACAGGACTGTGCGGCGACTAGCCTCCGTCAGTAAACACAAAAAGCACAAAACACAACATACTAACTAACACAGGCAAGACAATACAGTGACTACATCAACTGATTCAATGACAAACAAACAGCAGGTCTGGACCAGACGTGGTACACAGTTAAATGAACAAGTATTATCATATAAATATCCATTCAATGAACATTGGAATTGCGTAAGATGCCATGAAACAAAACACAGAACACGATGACCCTAATATGGCGATATATCTTCTTCTGTCCAAATTTGAGGTCACCTTTTGCGATATGTACTGAATCAGTTTCCTTCTGTACTGAATCAGTTAAAGCATGAGAACGGGATGAGAATAATGAACATATGAAAACAATTAGAACAATGAACAGAAAATAAAAACTCGTGCTAATGATCCCAGAATCCTCGTATAAGCTAGGGGCGCTGGGCAAAGACTTAGAGTATCTCTCGAGGACTGTAATGAGGCCCACGTTCTGCCACTGACCTAGTAAATGAGAATGGTGTATAATAGAAACAAACGAGGCTTCGAACAGTACATGTTTTCCTACCGGCTGATATAACACAGGCCATCTGCTACATTTTTGTTACAGTTTTCACATTTTCTAATCTCGTTTAAAATGGCCACCGATTTGTGAACACTACCGATTACAATTTGTAAATATAATTGATTTTCATTTTCATACGCGATGCAGTCTCCTCATACACATATATAATCTCAGCGCAGTGCACAAACTCCGTAGCATTCGCTAGAATGCAGATGTGTGTATCTCAACATGACACATCATAGTTTTGTGGGTGGCTTTCCTATTTTTGAAATGTAAACTGAGTAGCGGTCTGTGCAGCTTTTTTTATTGGGGGGGGGGGGGGTGTGTGTGTGAGGGGGGGGGGGGTGTCCCAACTGTCTACTGGTAATCAAAGTGCACACAATACTCCCTTGTTTTTACCCCTTGTACGAGAAGGTTAGACTCTGACTCACTGCCCATCATCAGTAGTGGAGTGCCAATCTTTTCCCTTGTTATGAATCAATAAGTCATCAATCATTCCTGGTTAAGGCTAATAACGACTTTAAACTTCGTTACGCCGTCTTCTGTAAGTGTAAATCAATACCTGCTACTCATCAGTTCAATAAGAAGCATGTCTATTTCGGCCAGGTGACATGACATAACACTCTTATAAAAACCAAACTAGAGGATAAGGTTAAAGGCAAGCGAACAAAACATCAACAACTATACAGGTGGGAAAATAACATCAAGTGATGGACAAACAGCTATCTGACAGAATGTACGATCTGGCCGAGAGACAGAAACTGTTGGAGATCTATTGCAGCCAGCCTTCATTGTGGAGACGGCACCTGATTGATTGACTGATAAGAAGCTAGACAAGTGCAAAAAAGGCCGTTGTCCGTCTTTATTACCGCACTTCTTAACCCACTCTAGTACTTAATATACAGGATGTGCTAACTTGTCAAATAAATTGGTTCATGGTGAATGGCTCTTATCTTTTTCACGAATGATAATGATATGATAATCATATGATATGATAATGACATGATAAAGTAAAGGGAATGCAGTAATATTGTTGGCGAGCCAGTGCGGAACTAGTCCGCGCTCGCCAATACACATCAACGGATTGCGGGCCTTCAATATCTTTTATATTTATGCTTTTATATATGAACATTGTAACATCTATCATAATATAATGGTTATGTACTCTTAAATAGATAATTGTAATGTATTCATATTACACTGAATTAAAAGAAAAAGATTTGAAACAATATATTTTACTTTCGTGTAATTCCATATATATAATGAAAATTTTCTATTTGTTTGTAAACATCAGAAAATGAAATAAAATATAAACCATTTCAAAATATAGGAGTTATTTACCATATGTTGCCAGTTGTTACACAGTTAGCTCCCTTAAATATAAACTAAATTGACTTTTCCCCAAATATGTCAGAGTAAATCAATCAATCAATCAATCAATCAATCATATACCATGCCGGAAAGTGTCGGCGGTCATGACTCTCCATCTCACTCGATCATCAGAGTTGCGGATCAGCTCAGTGTTCCTGTCTCGACCATGCCATGTGGCCAAGCCATGCAGGTATTTACGTCTCTTGTCTTCCCCTTGGTCTCTTCCATTCGATTTTGCCAGTTGTCACTAAGTTCCCTAATCCATTTCTTCTCATAACATGTCCAAAAAATTTTGACTGTCTACGTCTAATTTTTCTAATCAATTTACGATTTTCATTTGTCTCCTGTAGTACTTGGTCATTGGTTTTTATGTCTGTCCATGGTATTCTTTGCATTTTCCTCAGAAACCACATTTCTGCAGCTATTAGATGTTTTTCGGCTTGACTGCTCATTGTCCAAGTTTCACATTCATATAAAATAACAGGCTCTATGTAGCACCTCAACACTCTTTTCCTCGTTTCAATTGTCATCTTTTTAATTGGTCAGAATGTTTTTCATCTTGCTAAAGGCGATTCTTATTCTGAGGACAGGTAGGCTTCGTGCAGAGTGGCTTGCTTCGCTTCTGAGGTCTGGATCTTTTCTCCGGGGCATGCTGGTGTGTTGGGGAATGAACAGGCGGACAGATTGGCTGGCTCTGCAAAACTTGGTTCAGTATCGATGCATGACAAGGCAGACGTGGTTGCGGCTTTGTGGGAGCACGTGTACACCTCGGAGGAGCAAATGGATCACCATAGTCTGGTAAGAATGAGGCAGCGAGGTGTGACGAGGGAATCTGGCCACGCTCGACGCTCAGAGGAAAGGCGAGACGGGCATACAATCCCATTGCTACTGGAACTATTAGTGTTGGAACTCTTCGCTGGCTGCTGAGGATGGGGACGGAGCGAATGCCCCGAATGCCCCGAATGCTGTGGTGTCGGTTCCTAAATCAATCAATCAATCAATCAATCAATCATTCTAATCTTTTCATCTCCCATCAGATGTTATGACTGTTCCGAGATAATTGTACCGATTCGCTTGTTGGCGAATATTCCAATTTACTTGTATATTACATTGTGGTATTTCGTTCTTTCTAGTGACGACCATAATCTGTGTCTTTTTACAATTTAATTCTAATCCCAGTTATTCACTGTGTGCAACAACCGCATCTACTAATTGTTGCAGATCCTGCTCATTGTCTGCAATCAATACTGTATCATCTGCATATCTAATGTTATTGATGTTTCGTCCTCCAATGCTTCTTCCATTTATATCTTCTACATTTCTGAAAATATTTTCACTGTATAGGAAAAAAAGATCTGGAGACATTACACATCCCTGCCTAACACCTCTCTTAATAGGCTAATATTGTCCCACTTCATTATCAATCCTAATGGCAGCTTGTTGTTTCTAATATATGTTTTTTTTTTATAAGTCAAATGTCTTTCCCATCAATTTGTAGTTCTGCAAGCATATATACCATATTGGCATGTCTTACTCTATCGAAAGCCTTTGTATAGTCAATAAAGCAAAGATGTATACCCTTGTTTACTTCTATAGCACGTTCAATAACTGTTCGCAGCATATACACATCATTTACTGTACCCTTTCCTTCTACAAACCCACATTGTTCTTCCCCTATTTCAGGTTGTATCTTCTTCCTCACTCTTTGCATGATAATTCTTAGCAAAATCTTTGTGATGTGACTCATTATACTAATTGTTCTATGTTGATCACATTCCAAGGTTCCTTATTTCTTTGGGATTGCAATAAATATAGAGTTACATAATTCAGGAGGTATATCTCCAGTATCAATTAATGTGTTCAACAGTCTGGTGACTTGATTTATTCCATATTCTGCTACAGCTTTAATCATTTCTGTTGTGATGTTATCTGAACCGGGGGCCTTGCCAGCTTTCATATGTTTAAGAACATTTCGAACCTCCATCTTCAAAAATGGCGGTCCTTCATTATTAAATCGAATATTATACTGTTCATCTCTATTATGATCATAAAGGTTTTTCACATAGTCAGACCAGACGTGCAGAATCTGATCTTTTTTCTATTATGATTTTGCCATCTTTAGTTTTTAGACAGCCTGTTGATGTACTTGTTCCTTTATTAGTAAGTTCTTGAATTCTTTTGTGCACTAATTTGGTATTTTGACTGGTGTTTTATTTCCAATTTCTAAGCAATTTTTCTCAAGCCATGCTTCTTTTGCCTCCTTACATAATATTCTGACTTGTCTGTGAATTTCTTCATATTTGGCAGAATTATTTTTGTTGAGTCTTCTTGTTTCCATTAGTTGTAACATTTCTTCAGTCATCCATTTCTTACGACCCACCTTCTTTAATTTTGGAATAGTTGTTTCTGCAGCCAAACTGATTGAATTCTTCAACATTTCCCATTGATCATCCACATCCTGGAATAGGATCACTAGATTAGACAATATATCAAATCTGTTCTGTACTTCTATGTTGAATTTGTTTTGTATTTCCTTGTCGTTATTCAATGTACACAAATCATATTCAATGTTTCCTGTTATATACTTGACTTTCTTTAACTTTATCCTCAATGTTCCTGTAAGTAATCTGTGGTCACTATAACAATCAGCACTGGGAACTGTTTTTGCTATTGTTATCGCATTTCTAAATCGTCTGCTAATCAGAATGTAAGCAATCTGGTTTTTAATCCTGCTGTCAGGACTCCTCCATGTCCATAATCTTCTAGGGTGTTGCTTAAACCAGGTGTTTCCTACAATAATTTCCTGCTCTTTTGCCCACTCTACAAGTCTGTATCCTTTTTAATTCCTCTCTCCTAAACCATAGTTTCCTACTGTGTATCTATCACCTCTTCTTCTTCTTCTTCTTCGTTCATCCGGAGTTTTTTTTCCGGATGTGATTGCGTTGTGCCTGTTTACAGCAGAGCTGCGTTCTTGCGCCGTTAGGCCGACACATCCGACTTCTGCGGGTATTTGTTGACCGGGTTAACCTTCCCGGGGGTATAGGGTCTAATGTGTAGAGTGTAATGTGTAGTGTAATGTATAGGGTCTAATGTGTAGAGTGTAATGTGTAGTGTAATGTATAGGGTCTAATGTGTAGAGTGTAATGCTTGCTTGTGTTCGTTGGCTTGAGCTCCAACGCGAAGTCCTGTATGTCGGATGAAGGCATCCTGTTGTCCAACATCAGTGTGATGTCATACAGGACTTGAGGTTTGCGTGAGTATCCGTTGTCCCATGTCTGGCTTATTGGTGTGCAGACTGGTGGTTCCTCGCCGTACAGGCAGACACTCTCCGACTTCGGAGGAATCGGCGATCCTACTGACCTTAGCCAGGACTCCGAAGGGACCTGTTGCCCAGGACGCTCGACGAGGACGCGTCAATAGGTCTTGGCCAGTATATAACCCGGCCCTGGTGCCTTGGAAACACCTCTGCGTCCCATCTATCACCTCGATTTCCAACTTTTGCATTGAAGTCCCGTATTATGATGTTTATTTCTGAATTTTTACATTTCTTTAAGGCAGACTCTATGTCATTATAAAATTCTTCTACACTATCTTCACTGGATTCTCATGTTGGGGAATATACTTGAATAATATTTATGCTAAAAGGTCTGCCGCTTAATTTAACTAGTAGAACTCTGTCTGACACGGCCCAATATCCTTGAACAGATTTTGATGTTTGCCGGTCCAAAATAATTGCTAGCCCCTTTGTCGATTTTCTCCTCCAGAATAAATAATCTTAAAATCTTCATCTATCTTGATGCCTGCCCCTGTCCATCTCGTTTCGCAGATCTCTAAAATAATAATTTTCTCTCTTTCCATTTCTTGTTTGATGTTATCTAATTTTTCGTCGTCGTTTAATGTCCTAACATTCCATGTTGCTAATTTTAATGTCTCTGTCCTTGTCTTGCGATGATCGGTCTTAAGGCGAATCATAATGGACTAGGCACTTTTAAAGAAGGTAGTTTGCCGTTATTTTCCTTCTATGGCAGTGACCATTCTGGTCGGAGACGCCAGCCATTGTCTCGTGAAAGAGATCTTCTGCTTACCGTCGCGAAACTTGAGAATATAACCAACAACTATCTGTCGGCTGCCCTCATAATTTCATCCACCACCTGCCTTCCATGGCTTCTTTTGAACGCTTCCAATAAACGAATACGAAATAACACCACATAATTGACAGGAAAACATTAACAACAGCGTATCCCGAAGAATAAACCCATCACATCGTCGCCATTTTTACCGGAAGTGGTAAACAAACGAAGATATTAAATTAATTGACGGGTTTCATATTCGGGTCTTATGATATAAACACGACACATTTTTTGCATTTGTTTTAATAAATCCTGCTTATTATGCCTTAATGTTGTCAATGCCGTGTCATTTTCGTGGTTTATATTTTGTTGTGTTTTCATGTTGTTGTCTTTTGACGAAGGTGCAACACCGCAACTTCCTCTGTTTCTGAAGTCCTGCTGTCCCACACTTCGTGTTTGTCTATTGTTACCATTTCAACAGCTTTATTGCAACTTTAATCTATTTAATTTATATTTGAACAACCGGAGGACCAAAAACAAGGCAAAAGAAAAAGAGGAATTGCCAATGAAAAACAGACTACACAAGCATGCAAGGATATGAGGACACAGACTAACCCTGGGCTGAAGAGGGTTGCTGAGAATAGAAGACAGTGGAGACAATCAGAGGACTTCAACACCCTTCTCTCAGCTGAAGAGAGTTAAAGAGAATAGAAAACAGTACAGAGACATGATGAGGGGACCTCAGCACCCTTCCCTGAGCTGAAGACATTTAAAGAGAATAGAGGACAATGCAAGGACATGATCAGAGGACCTCAACACCCTTCATTGAGCTGAAGAGTTGCTAAGAATAGAGGACATTGGAGGGACATGGTCAGATTACCTCAACTCCCTTCACTGAGCTGATGACAGTTTCCGAGAATAGAGGACAGAGGGTGGACACGATCAGAGGATTTTAACACTCTTCACTGAGCTGAATGAATCACTGAAAAACGAGAAGTATGTTGAGAGCTTTACCAAAGCACAACTACAAAAAACGATGAACGTTGCGGCCAAAGCCTTCGTCAGCACAGAACAAACAAACAAAAATCGATTAAACTATTGAGCACACAACACACACTGAATGGACTGTAAAAACCAACAAAAACTTAACAGACTATGAGGACGGAACATAAAACATATAGTAGCAGTTCGTGGGAATGAAGCGTGGTTATCGAGAATAAGGTGAACTGCGGTAAAACTTGAAAAGCTGAGCTGAGCTGAGCTGAAAAGAGTTCAAAAGAATAAAAGACCGTGCAGGGATATGATCAGAGGACTTCAACACCCTTCACTGAGCTGAAGAGAGTTGAAGAGAATAGAGGACAGTGGAGGACACGATCAGAGGACTTCAACACCCTTCACTGAGCTGAAAAGAGTTGAAGAGAATAGAGGACAGTGGATGACACGATCAGAGGACTTCAACACCCTTCATGACTGTATGTTATGTCAGATTGATGTTTGTCCATCTCTTGATGCTGTCTTACCACTTGTATCGCTGTCTACCTCTTGCTCGCTTGCCTTCAATCTTGCTATCCAGTATGATTTTATAAGAGTGTTATGTCTTTTAACGTAGCCTAAATATTTCACTTGCTTCTTTTTTTATTTCTTTCATCAAACCCTTTTTTCATTCCCAGTTTTTCTAGAACCTCTACATTTGATTCTTTTTGTTTCCTGAAATACGCCATATTCGTCTGTATATCCACATCTCCAGGGCCTCTATTCGACTTTCTAGTTGCTTGTTCAAGCGTCCAAGTTTCCGCGCCATACAGTAGCGTTAAACATACGTAACATTTGACAATCAATTCCTGGTAATTTATTAAGTTTCAAATTTACCAGAAAGGGGTCTCCGTGGCTAAGTGATAAAGCATAAGTCGTCTGCCTTGTGTCTAGAAGGTTGTGGGTTCGTTGTTTGGACTCCGTCATTGGGTTCTCGTGTTCAGGTTTTTTTTTTAGAGACAACTCGGGGACGTGGTCGGAGCCATACATTTCCTGCTCTCTGACGCTTTGATTCTCAATTCCGCATACCGCGTTCGAAATAAAGGTGCTGGAGATCTGGAAGTAGACAGCTTTGTGCCGGTTTTCATACACTGTTATGAGTGCCTGTTGTTCAGAAAGCACTGACAAACTACTGAAAGTAAACTTCCCAAGAAATAAAAGGCAAAAATGATGGGGTTGGCCACGACATCCTGTAAAGGATATGCAACTAACTTCTGATAGTTTCTGCACTTGGTTGGCTTCTGTATGGAAAGAAATCGAACTGTTCGAGATAGAAATCGGTGCAGCGTAGTCTGTCCTCCTAGCTTTTTGCTGAAGTGTTTTAGAGAGCAAGACAAGGGCAAAAAGGCCGTTGTTAACCGAGGATCTGCAACACTGCAGTGTGCTAATTGATTCATTTCCACCCCATCGGCCATCGGTTCAGGATCAAGTAACACTTGGCGAGCACGGGCGGCGGTCACCAAGCTCATCTACGGATTGCGGGCCTTGAAATATATGATCAGTATAGATATATATATGAACATTACATGCCTTGCATAATATTATGGTATATATTCTTTAAGAAATAAGTGATGATTTATTCATATTATTATTAATTAATAGACGCGCATTAAAAAATATATTTTACTCATATGTAGTTTATTTGTTTATTAATGAATATTTTCTGTTCGGTTATAAACACCAGGAAATGAATGACAACTTGAAACCTTACAAAACTCAGGAGTTGTTTCCCGTATGTTGTTTGTTGTTACAGAATTAGCTCCCTTAAATATAAAGTTTAATTTCGGCAACATTAATCAAAAGAACACACATGCACACGCGTGTATCGTTGGAGAGAAGACTATCTTGACTTGATTATAATACAATAATACTGAAAATACTGAAAGGCAAAATCCGAGGCAAAAGAAGAATAGGGTTTAACCGAAAATTAGCTCATCCATAAATTCACGGTCTCCTTGGCCTTGGGATTTTAACGTCTTTCTCCCCAACCCCGTATGTTCTCGTGAGTAACGCAGCTGCGCGAGAATCGGCAGCGGTTCGAGCCGCGCTGGTAACTTAGGGGGGTATGTGAGCCGGTCGCTCAGAAAGCAATGGCAAACTACTGAGCGTAATCTTGCCTAGTGCATCAACAGCAGCTGAAAGATGCTGGTGTTGACTGCAACGTCCTGTAAGGGATATGCAACATTTTAAAAAAAAATCGCATGTATTATTTGACATTGATAGAAGTAGAAGAAAGATGGAGTGACAATAAAGCAACAAAGACTCTGGTAATACTTGGCGAGCACGGTCGGGGATCGTCAAACAACACCACAATATTGCAGGCCTTCATAACGCAGGAATTATATTTATATATCACAATTTTTATATATTGCATAACCTTAAAGAATATGCTCTTAAATAAATGAATATTAATTTATTAAATTACAATTAATTAAGAGGCCAGCTCTGCTGTGAAGAGGTGACGGACGCAATTCGGAGTCTCGCATACCGCGTTTGAAACACAGCTGTGGGCGATTTGGCAGCAGACCCCTTATGTTAGTTTGTATGAAATGGTATGGGTGCGGTCATTCAGAAAGCAATGGTACTACTGAACATAAACTTGCCTAGTAATAACGAATAGCCAAACAATTCTGGGGTTGATTGCGAGTTCCTTTAAAGGATATAACTGACTTTCTCTCCTAATTTTGAAAATTAATCTAAGTAGCGGTCTATGCAACCCTTTCTTTTTGAATCCCAACTTACACACCAAACACATCACACTCAAAGCAAAAAACATACATACAGACTACTATTTATCAGGACACCAACCATAACAGCACAGCAATCCAAGCAAATAGCACCAGGCCAACTATGCAGACACAACATTCACGAAACAGAAGAATATATTTATTATACATGTTCAACAATCACGACACACAGGCTGCGCTACAACAATTATAGTATGTCCAGAAATGAATGCCGTCATTCACGATCAATTATTTTGAAACTGTCTGTTGCATCTTTAGGAAATTTTTCCTGCCGTCTTATATTTACCCCCACCCAAGAAATATGTCTTTGATAGGTCCAAAAGCAACTTAAATCATCATTCTTTGATGTTTTGGTGAAAAACTAGTGATTTCTCGCTAACAAACTTGTTTTTACAGTAATGAATGCCCCTACAATTCAGATGACGACACAAGGCGTATCCGGATTCGTATGGGAGTGGGTGCAGTAAAAGAAGTAGCTTAAAAGTCGACAGTGTTTTGCACCGGGTTTTTATCCCATATGGCTCAGTCTCTTTCCGCAGCGTGGAAAGCGTCGCACAAAGCACGAACTCCGTAGCTCCAGCGACGACCCTCGGGAGTCTCCGAAAAAATGCACTCGTAAAATGGAGGACGCGGCCCGGAATCGAAAATACAACCTTCGGAGCCCGAGTCAGACGGGTTGACCACTTCACCACGGAGAATCCCGAGAGGGGTGCAATGTGTAATATTAGCAAAGACAGAGAATTTACAGAGGCATTGGGTAAATAATGTGTAAATTGACAGGAAAGTAGAAGGAATATATTTCTTACCTTATTTTTCATTCCCTTCTTGTTTCTTCAGCTGCTGGTTAATAATGTGTACATAAGTATTCATGTTCGCTTTTTATATTGAGTTCGTGAAAGCTTCCAAATAGCTGTGCGTTAATGTGCGTATGGAGTGACCAGAAATGATACCGCAATTTAGTCATCATGTTTCCATTTTTAAGGATCTTTTCAGGCGTCTGTGTAGATTGTTCACACGTACACATGGGTGACAGACCCGTTTTGAGTCTTCGTGAAAGATTGTCTACTCTGCTGTTTACCGTTCAGAGACGGAACACGATTACCTATTTTGCACTATGAAAATAGTTGTCAGTGTCTCTGTAGTGGGCTTTCTTCTTAACGACCAATATGTTGGTCCTGTTTTCATTGAAGTTTATAGATTGATTCGTATGCACGTGTGTTGTCCCCTAATTTGACAACGTGTTTGCTCACACGTTTCTTGTTATGCCACAATATGTCAGTTTCCACCGCAATATTACTCTTCTATTGGTATTCAATGCATTTAGTGTGTGTGTTTTTTTGTTTTTTTTCAATGCAGTTGTTTGTCACCGCCGAGGGCGTGCGGGATTGAAAATTCATCACTGTGGAATACAAACAGTTGCCATTGACATTATACTGATGCTGTAATGTTTAGGGCCTGCAATTCGTCTGAATAGTTGGAGCAAAATATTCCAGTAAGTGTGCACGTAGATTAAGATCTGCGATCTGCTCAGACCTTAATCGGTGTCGGACGATTCAGTTGGTTGATGACTGCTCTCGGTTGCATAAAATTTAATCCATCCTTTCTCCAATAGTCCTCTTCATCTTTCAACACATGGTCTTCACATTTTTCCAGTAACTTTTATCAATATTTAATAGAGCGGACTGGGTTAGTATCTTGACGTCAGACAATTTGAATGTAGTATTGGCAGCTGCCACTTGTCCTTTAATTTTAGCCCACACAAGTTCTATAGGGTTTAAATGAGAATGATACGGCGGAAGTCTCAAGCACCTATGGCCATGCTCTTCTATCAACTTGTCTATGTGATATTTCTTGCTTTTTTGCGCCTGTTTTACAAGGGAAACAACTGTAGCTTGAAATATGTTTCTGGAAATAGTATATTTTCCCTTCGGAGCCATATCTTTATTGCTTCCGTTGTGCTCGATGCCGTAGGTATTTTGTCTTCTTGGGCAACAACATTGTGATATGATGCATTGTCCGTCATTAGACAAGACGGTCTATCAAGGGATGGAAGTACTGTATTCTCGAGCCAATCTCTAAATGCATTACCATTCATCTCATTATGATAATCCCTATTGTCTGTATGCTTTGATACGAACAAGAGCCCAGCATTCTGTAGTAAGCCATTATGAGTACTACCAGCTTAGGCTATGACCAAACGCTGTCCTTTACTACTGGGCACATATCGCTTTACCTTTCCATCCACTGATTGCCATTCCTTTTCACTTGTGTGGTGCGCATTGATCCACGTCTCATCCAAATACACTATGTCATAATTTTCTTTGCATATTTCCCTTATTTCACATAGGTATCTGCTTCTCATGGCTCCTAAATGCGGTTGCTCGCAAAAGATATTTCTACCTCCCTTGTACTTTCTAAAAGTGAAGCCTAATGTCCTTATAATTTATTTATATATTTATTTATATAATCACGTTTCACGAAAGAACCCACACTGAAGACACCTCTGAACAATCCATATAACTGCGCGCAGTTTGTGCCAAAATGGAAACCACGAGACAATTTTTTTAAAAAGCGCGGATGTGTCTTGGTGAAGCTGTAATACTTTTAAAATTATGGACTTAATCTCTGAGGCGTAAATTATATACCGCATATAAACAAACATTGAAATCTGCTGTACAATCTCCAGAACAAAATTTTTTTTTGATGGGTGGACATAATGATAAGGTTATATGCTAAATCTCATAATTTTCCCTCAGTTGGTTACTGAGATATGGAATTTTATGTTGGGGCAGAAAAAAATAAACAGATTATAATAGAAATACACACAAACAAGAAAACTGACATATGCAAAGCAATATTCATAACCACAATACCTACAACCACAAAAGACACATACACAAAAGTATTTGTAGCTTTAGCAGAGAACAGACACCTAATACCTTATATGGTCTAGCCGAAACTCCGCCACTCACAATAAGCATACAATACACTCACACATATTATCGTATATGTTTCAACGGAAAATTTCACAAGCTATCAATTCACACTAGCAATATACAACTCGATCAATTTCAAACTTCATACTATAATTTTCTAATACAGTCATAATGTGTACCCCTGTCCTCAGCC
Organism: Cepaea hortensis; assembly: GCA_963921405.1. Lineage (NCBI taxonomy): Eukaryota > Metazoa > Mollusca > Gastropoda > Stylommatophora > Helicidae > Cepaea > Cepaea hortensis. The sequence continues at coordinate 87,540,603 of OY992894.1, read as the reverse complement.
AATCATTCTTAGTACTATTGAAATGATCTTTAGTTTCACGTTTTGCACAGACATACACGACTGCACACTAAAAAAAACTTATTAATATGATCGTCAAGAACCCGGGGATCGTCGCTGGAGCTACAATGCTTGTGCTTTGTGCGACGCTTTCTTCAGTTCACTGCAGAAAGAGACTAAGCCATATGATAGAAAACCCGTTGAATGAAGTCGACTTTTAAACGATATTTGTTAGTTGCATTTTCTTTACAGGACTTCGCAGTCAACCCCAGCAATTTTTTGCTGTTTGTGATCTCTTGGCAAGTTTATGTTAAGTAATTTGCCTTTGCTTTCTGAACAACCGGCGCCCACACCATTTTATTAAAGCCCAACACAAGGCTGTCTGTTGCCAAATTGCCAGTAGCTGTGTTGTGAATATATTCGAGACAAAGCAAATACGCCTGCAGAGTAACAAACTCCACTGTTATCACTGGGGATATTTCGAAAGCTTGTCAGGTTTGGGCCATCTCAAACATAATTCTTCTTCTGTGTTCATCTTTCGGTGGGGTGAATCAACAATATCTAAAACTAGAACCAGTCAGTTTGACTAGAACACGGTCACAGGTGACAAAACGGACGCTGTGGCTAATGTGATGCACTCAAAGGTATATACCTGTATGCGACGCTGGCATGCATTTGTGTGAGGTTGTTTCCTCTAGACAGACTCCATCCAAGGTAACGGGCGCTATCAACTCATGGGTAGGTTTTCTTTCCTAATAAATTTGCCAGGGCTGTGGTTTTACAATCTACTCTTTACTATTTCCATCTGACCTGGTAATATTTAACACTCACAACTCGCTCACGGGACTATCAGTTTTCCGCCCTTATCTGAGAAGCTAGATATATGATCTCACTACCCAAGAAAACAGGGGATAAGTGTGATATCATTAGATACTGTTGGTAACTGGAAACATTCTCAATCCTATGCTGAGATCAAACCCCTACCTTCTGAGTGTGAGGCTTGGACCATGTATCTCAGAAGTCGGAGTGGGTTCGCCTGATGGCGAGGGACACCGGTAGCTGGGAAAGCTAATGCATAAGCAACAATCTTTGAAATCAAGCGTAGTTCATACACGTGATACTGCTTCCAGTGGACTGATTTTGGGGGTTTGGATTAGTTTTAACTATTACCAGTAACTCCCGCCATGTGGCAATTCAAATTACTGTGAAATATGGTGTGTTGATTATTTCAGTTTAACGGATTTATCTCATTGCTTTAGTTTACCTTGTGTTATTTTTGCATTATGTACCTGACGAGCTGCAGCGAAATATACTAGGCAATAAATCGTGTAATCTAGTGTTTGTGTCTTCGTTATTCAAATTCACTACGGGAAAACATGGTTTTAATGTGATAAATTTGCCGAATACCGCAACGTCATGTATTTTCCGTAATTGTCTTATGTAAAGCTGCATTACTTAGTGTTGTTGTAAATTGTCTACTTTCCAATGGACGGCTTGTTTCTATAATACACTTTCATCATGTGGCGGGTCCTTTCCAGCACGTGGTTCCCATTACGGCCATTGGGAAAGACTCTCGGTCCTCTGCCAGTTCCTCTACCTCATGCATGTTCATGTCATGGCGATTCGTGACTTAACTGTTTAAATGCCATGGGTTGATTAATCGTCTTAGGCGACTTTTTGTATCTTTTTATATATATATAAGACATGGGCTTATTTATTGCCGAAATGTCACTGGGAAAATGTGTCTCAATTAACTGATTTAAAACATTAGGTTTGGATTGTACACCATGTGCAATCAAATGAACAAGTATTATAATTCAAATGTCCATTCATTGAGCTTTAAAATTGTGGAAGACACCGAAAATGAACGCACACAAATAACAAACAACACAATGACCCTAGTATTAGTATGACGATATATCGCCATTCTGTTCAAATGGGAGGTCACTGAATAAGTTAAAATATCAATACAGTAGTTGTCAATAAGCGACCCCTCTTTAATTTGATAGATAACAGAACATGTCTGCTACCATATTACCAACTTTTAGGTCATAACTGTGACACACCCCTACTTCCCATTTTTCCGCCATCCAGTTTTGTTTGGTAGAAACCTACTTTTTATTTCGCACTGAATCTGTTTTTTTGTTTTTGTTTTTTTAAATGATTTTTACAAGACATCGTAATCAACACCAGCATTTCTACCGCTGTGATCTCTTGACAAGTTTACCCTCAGTAGTTTGCCATTGCTTTCTGAACGGCCGGCACCCATACCAACGTAACGCGGTCTGCTGCCAAATCGCTCTCAGCTGCGTTTCGAACGCGGGTATACGGGATTACGAACTGCATCCGTAAGGCCTTCGCCTCGGAGTCCTGCACTAATTCTGTTAAATGAGCTAAGAGTCTCCATTTTCAACTTCAGTTATTGTCACATGATTTTATAATTCATTACTTCCTAAATCATTTAACATGTCATAATTAGTTGTCATTTTGTTTATAAAAAGTCATTGTATACATGTTAATATAAACTTTCCATGTAGTTGAATGCTTGCGTTTGGTCCTGTATTACGTAAATGATAAATTTACTGTCAGGAAGAAGGGGAAAAAAAAAACACAGATAAAATTGCTCATATTTAAGAGGATATTGCATGTCCTTTGCAGGACGTTGCGACCAAACCCCAGATTGCTCATATTTAAGAGGATATTGCATGTCCTTTGCGGGACGTTGCGACCAAACCCCCAGATTGATCTTCTCGGCAATTTTATCTTCAGTCAACGTTGAAGTCCAACTGACAGGTGTAGGGATTGAACCCCCTACCTCAACATTGGGAGTGTAAGCACAAGCGTATTATTCCCCGCACCACGTCTAGGAGTTCATCTTTGGCTTAAAGGCAGTGAAAGCCGTTTTACCACCCCGCTTAACGGGTTCTACCTCAGGAGGTAGGGGTTTGATCTCAGCATAGGTCTGGGAATGTTTCCATGAACCTATAATACATAATGATATCACGCGGCCCTCTGATCTCTTGGGTAGTGAGATCGTATATCTAGACTTCGCTGATAACGGCGAAAAACATGTGGTCCCGTGAGCGAGCAGTTGTGAGTTTTACATACACCACGTCAGTAGGAAACAGCAAAGAGTATGTGGTAAATCCGCTGCCCTGGCAAAATTGTTAGGACATAAAACCTACAGATAGCGCCCGTCACCTCGGGTGGAATCTGTCTAGAAGAGGCACAGATGCATGTCAGAATCCGACCTTTGATGTGCATAACTAGGCGTGACCTAATTCCCTGTAAGGAAGAACAAAGAAGAGGAATTTCGAAGTTTCGCCGGTGATAAAAGTGGTTCTAATATCCTAAATGCATATTCACTTAGTCACTAATATAGACATTACTTATGTGCTCATCTTACCACATGGGCAGAATTTTCAAACACAATAATAACTGACGTAGTATACAGATTATTGTCACGTTTTGAGAGTTCCAGCAGCAGCTGTAGTCCAGTGATCGCCTCGCCAGTCTCTGGGCTCTGACACAAGCCCATGGGATATGAATAGAATAATAGTCATTAGCCGTTAGTCGCGGTTCCAACTTCACTGCAAAGGGTTACCCCATAATGGTTAGTTCCTGTGCCAGTGAATATCACACAAAATTCTCCTCACTGTCTCAAGTGAAAAATAGAATTTTAGTCGTTTATATTGTATAATTTTCCAAAGACATTTATTATTATTATTATTATTATTATTATTATTATTATTATTATTATTATTATTATTATTATTATTATATTATTATTATTATCACCGCTGTTGCTGTGATGGCTTCTGTTATTGTTTTTATCTCCCGTAGTTACCTTATATAATTATCTATCCAACCTTTCAACAGAGAACTGTCCCTCGTGATGTCTTACTATTTTTTCTGTAAATGTGTCCCGATCAGTTTCCCGCTATAGGGCCATGAAATTCTGTAGGCCTGGATGCAGGGAGGAACACATTTTGAGTCTTTTCCTTCACTTAGCAGGCGACCAGCCCAAGCGTCGAACCCTGGCCTACCGTTCCGTATCGACTTCGCTAACTCTGTGGCTATGTCTGAATGTTAGCTGGATTTGTTGTCCTCGTTCATTCTTGAGGTCAGTCAGCACAAAGACTGGTGTTGAAGTCCTCTGATCATGTCCCTCTATTGTCCTCTATTCTCAGCAAAACTCTGTTCAGCTCAGTGAAGGGTTTTAAGGTCCTCTGATAATGTCCCTGCACTGTCCTCTATTCTCAGCAACTCTCTTCAGCTCAGTGAAGGGTGTTGAGATCCTTTGTTTATGTCCTCCACAGTCCTTTATTTTCAACAACTCTCTTTAGCTCAGTGAAGGGTGTTTAAGTCCTCTGATTATGTCCTCCATTGTCCTCTATTATCAACAACTCTTTTCAGCTCGATGAAGGGTGGTGAACTCCTCTGATTATGTCCTGCGTCTTCCTCTATTCTCAACAACTCTGTTTAGCTCAGTGAAGGGTGGTGAGATCCTCTAATCGTGTCCTGCACTGTCCTCTATTTTAAGCAACTCTCTTCACCTCAGATTAAGACTGTACCATCACACACCTGCTTGCTTGTGTAGTGTGGTTTTCACTGATACGCTCTCTTTTTCCTTTGCTGTCTGAACGACTTGCACTCATACCATTGAATGAAAACCAACACAAAGCGGTCTGCTTCCAAATCGCCCGCAGCTGCGTTTCGAGTGCGGTATGCGGAATTATGAATTGCATTCGTGGCAGAGCCAGCAAGGCATAATAAGCAGGATGGAAACAAAATGAAATAATGTGTCGTACTTATATCATAAGACCCGAATATTTTTCTTTTTGGTTTGCGCTCGCTCGCTTTGAACCTAAGCGTAGTCCATACACACTATTTATAGTAATGATGGATTTGATTTTGCGTATGGATTTGTTTTCCCTGTTAACAGTGTCCCTCGCCAACAGGCGAACCCACTCCGACTTCAGAGGTACTTGTAATTTACGTCCCCAAGTCAAGGACAACAGGTCAACATTTTAGTCCAACTGTCCGGTGTAGTGGTTGGACCGATTACCTCGGCATCAGCACAACAGATGTTGAAGAACACGCGTTCTTACCCATTCGGCCATGCTGACCTGCAGCCTCGAATATGAAACCTGTCAATTCATTTAATAACTTCGTTTATGTACACTGACATATTTGGGAAAATGTCACGTTTGTAATATTAAAGGGAGCTAACTCTGTTACGACTAACAACATACGGTAAATAACTCGCATGTTTTTAAAAGGTTAATATTTTGTTTCATTTTTTGATGTATAAAAATAATATAGAAAATTTTTATAACATAAATAACATAAGGAAATAGTAGTGTATACTACATAGAATATCTTTTTCTTATTCATAGTAAAGGTAAAAAAATGTTAATATCTATTTCAGAGCATTCAACCATTATATTATGCCAGATGTGTGCATGTTCGTATATAAGTGATACGCACTAATTTGTGGCTGAAGGCCCGAAATCTGTTGATGTAATCGGCATTTGTTCGCAATGAACAAGTCGAAACAGTTGAATCATTTGACAAACTAACATAAAAATACAAGTACGCCTGTGATGATGCTGGCGGTCAGATGACAATGGCTTTCGTTTTGCACCTTCGGGATTACGAATTACGTTCGTAACCTCTTCCCCATGGTGCCGGTTGTAGGAAACTTTGTTTTACATATCCTTTTTACAGGACATCGCTGTCAACGCCAACATTTTACTGCTGTTGTGTCAAACTTAAATGTTTGCATATCCGTTACGTCCTGGACACACTTCCCACCATAACAGAAGTTAAGTGTGCTATAAATGAACTTGCATCTGACAAGGCTCCAGGTAAGGATGGGGTTCCAATAGAGGTAATCAGGAGTGGGCAAGACACACTCACTCTACAGATCCACCAGCTAATAGAGCTATGCTGGCAAGAAGGACAAGTCCCACAGGATTTCAAAGATTCAAGCATCATAACACTGGACAAGAACAAGGGAGATCGGAGCGACTGCAACAACTATAGGGGTATCTCACTTCTGTGTATTGTTGGAAAAGTATTTCAAAAGAATGTTTTCCCGTAGTGAATTTGAATAACGAAGACATTTGCCAGAATTGTTCTGCGCAGACTTAAAGTCCTAGGAGATCAAGTCTACCCCGAATCACAGTGTGGCTTTCGACAGTACCGGTCTACCATTGATATGATATTCTCATTGCGACAAATGCAAGAAAAATGCCGTGAACAGAATCAATCACTGTTTATTGCCTTCATTGACCTAACAAAGGCATTTGATCTGGTCAGTCGTGAGGGTCTGTTCAAGGCACTAAAGAAGATTGGCTGCCCACCAATTCTTCTGTCCATTGTGGAATGGTTCCACACAGGCATGAAGGGTACAATCAAGTTTGATGGTGCAACTTCAGAAGAGTTTGAAATCAAGAGTGGAGCTAAGCAAGGTTGTGTACTAGCTTCCACCCTCTTTGGAATATACTTTTCACTTCTACTGAAATATGCCTTTCTTGATCAGGATGGTGGTATATACATTCACTCACGCTCAGATGGCGGCCTCTACAATGCTCAGAGATTGAAGGCCAAGACCAAAATTAGGAGGGTACTGATCAGAGAGTTGCTTTTAGCAGATGATGCTGCAGTTACGACCCACTCTGAGGAAAAATTACAATGTCTACTATCTGCATTCTCCAATGCTTGTTCTGAATTTGCTTTAACAATTAGCAAAAAGAAGACACATTATGTCACAAGGTGCACATGGGGTACCATCAATCTTTATTGACAACGCCAAACTAGAGATAGTAGATCATTTTACATATCTGGGATCAGTAGTAAATGGCAAATTATCCCTAGATCAGGAAATCAACATCAGGATTGATAATGCAGCAACAACAATGAACAGGTTAAGATAAAGAGTCTGGGAGAACAGGAAGCTTACTGCCAAAACAAAAGTCCTTGTCTATCAAGCCTGTGTCCTTAGTACTCTTCTTTATGGCAGTGAAGCCTGGACAACATACTCACATCAAGAGAAACATTTAAACAGCTTTCATATGCGGTGTCTGCGAAGAATACTTGGTATTAAGTGGCAAGACAAAATCACAAATGCTGAAGTATTGGAAAGATCAGGATGTGTGACGGTTTATTCCATGCTCAATCTTCGTAGACTTAGATGGATAGGACATCTTAGGAGGATGGATGATGGTAGAATACCAAAGGACATCTATTTTGGTGAATTAAAGACGGGTAGGAGATCTCAGGGTCGGCCTCTACTACGATACAAAGATGTGTGTAAGCGGGACATGATTGATACAGGCATTATTAATGCACATTGGGAGCAAGTCGCCGCTGAACGTGTTACGTGGAGGGAAAATATCAGAAATGGAATAAAGACAAAGGAGAAAATTATTGCAAATAAGTCACACACCGAGCGTGTGAGACGGAAGATGGTGCATGATGGTGGAAATTACCATGTGTTCACATGCACCCACTGTGAACGAACATTTACAGTGCGAATTGGCCTTATCAGTCACATTCGCTACCGCCACGAGTAGTAGTTATTATGCCTTTTTGAAGCAAAACTATCGTCTGTCAAGCTTGTATAAATACCCAAGAAATCACAAACAGGTTGACTGCGACGTCCTGTAAAGGATACGTTACTAACTTGTGACGTTTTAGGCAGGTAGTTTGGCTTCTGCGAGGAAAGAGATCGAACTGTGTGGGATAGAAATCGGTGCAATGAAGTCGATACTCATAGCTTAACCCCCGTGTCATAGGGAGCAAGAAAGTTCATAAATAAACACACATGTTGTTTCTCCATTCACATAAGTAGAGGAGAGATAAATGTTTTGCGTATCCTTTTACAGGACTTAGCTGTCAACAGCAGCATCTTTCAGCTGTCTGTTGATCTCTTGGCAAGATTACGCTCAGTAGTTTGCCATTGCTTTCTGAGCGGCCGGCTCAGTATCCGCAAGTCACGAGCGGGGGTCGAACCACCTCAGTTCTCGCTCCGCTGCGAGACTGCGTGATAAACGGGATTACAGAGAGAAAGTGTTATAACCCCACAGCCAGAGAGACCGGCAGAGGAGAGAAGCAGATGAATTAAATAGAGACCAGAGGACGCACTGACAACAGAAAAACAAATATGTATGAAATACGATATATATATATATATTCATGTGCGTGTATTTATGAACTGTCTTAGTAGCCTCAAAGGCTTCCTCGACTGAAATGTAGGGACCAAGAGGGGGACAAAATAAGGCCATTGTTAACCGAGGGGTCGCATATCTACTGCGCTTTGCTGCTTTACCAGTTCAGTGTTGTGACTTGCGAGTCGTTCATGCTTTACATGAAAGACTCGTCGGTCACAAGGATGAAATGGTAAAGCCGTAAAGCGCAGCAGATACGCATTCGGCGAGCACGGGCGGCGGTCGCCGAGAAGTCTACGGATTGCGGGCCTTGCACATGAAAGCAACTACAACATTTATATATGAACATAGAAACATCTTGCATAATATTATGGTATTTTCTCTGTAAGAAATAAATTATGATTTATTCAAATTACAATACATTAAAAGATACACATAAAAAATTTGCTTTACTAATTTGAGTTTAATTTCTTTCATAATGCATATTTTTTATTCGTTTATAAACACTGGGAAATGAAAAAACTACTTTAAACATTACAAAACGCAGGAGTTATTTCCCGTATATTGTTTGTCGTTACAGAATTAGCTCCCTTAAATAGCTATTGCTACCCCCATCTGTCACCTTAAAATGACAACAGGACTTCGCTGCAGGAGCAGTCATATTTTCGCGCATGATCAACTAGATCTTTGGTCTTACGAATGCGACGTTGACATACAACTAACTTTCATTAGAAAAGGATACTTCACTCAAGGTGCAAGGAAAAATCTGGTGCACAGATTTATGCTAAGCTGAAGAGAGTTGCTGAGAATAAGTGATGGGATGGGAGTGGCGCGGTAGGACATGACCACACGACCTGTGTTTGGGCTGCTTGAAGTCATGAATGACAGAGGAGAAATTGTGAGATAATTATAGGACATAATTAGTGGGGTTTCTTCTGCGAATGGTTGCATAGTCAATATGCTCGGTAACTACACAAGACAGAAACAACAACAGAGACATTTAACACCACACGCAACGATAATAATAATAATAATAATAATAATAATAATAATAATAATAATAATAATAATAATAATAATTTTGGTGGTGTTGTTGTAATGGTGGTAGTGAAAATGATTAAATAAAGTAAACCATTATCATAACCCAATAGTATGAGCTCTTCTCACTCTTAAGCGCGCAGAGTGATGGGAGGTTTTATGACTGGCACCTTGCCGTCTTGACAGACGATAGTTTGTAAAATTGAGTTGTACCTCTCCATAACACAAAGCCTGGGCTGAATTTAGAGACCATGTGTTGCCCATGCAGCATGATCCCTCTATTTTAGTGTTGGAACTCTTCGCTGGCTGCTGAGGATGGGGACGGAGCACTTATCGGAATGCCCCGAATGCTGTGATGTCGATTCCTAAATCAATCAATCAATCAACCCCTCTCTCGGCCTGCCTAGTTTACTCCAAAGAAAGGGTAACACCAATATATCTGGAACAAGACAAGCTGCAGAAGCAGCCGGATCAGCAAAGCAGTGCTCTAACTGTCTACCTGAAAGCGCTCTAGAAAACGGGACTATCGAGATGAGACCGTCGTGGGAAATGGACGGATCAGAATCCGAGCAGGCTATGGCAAATCGTAGAGTGCCGCCATGTTAATAGTATTTTACTAATTTAGAATTATTTTAAGTAGTCATTACCTTGAATATATGGGAAGTATATTTATTACAGATGTGGCTTTGTGAATACAATGACACAATAGATGATGAGAAACGGTACGGTGTCCAGTGAAGTACTTTTATAGTTAGCGTGTTGTTCGTGGTTTCAAACTGGAGGATTATGTGAAAGATCGCACATGGCATTTGAATAGTGGTGATAACTATAACTATAACAACATGAGAAAATCAGTCTCACAATATAGATCAAATACCCTAGACAACGAAATGATGGAGTTCGGTTACAGGCTGGAAGATGAGAATTTGTAGAGAACAAACTCCTATATAACGATAAAAGCCAACTGTAACAAACCGTAACCAAATTTGAACTATAGTCTGTTTTAAATATTGAGCACAACCCACTACTGGCAACGCTGATCGTATTCCGGTATGAACCTAAGGCCTATCCACGTCAATATGGAAGCACTATACTCGAGTTTCGCCCTCGTTTGAGCTCGTCAGTAGTGCATATCCCTGACCGGATCCGGAAACAAGCCCCGGATCACCGGCGTGTGAAGCGGGTGTGTAACCACGCGGCACACGTTGGACACACAGCCAAATTATCATAACAGAATATTACAACGTCACCCATCGTAGGTTATGCTCAAGATTGCCCAATCGCCGCGACTGACGTCCGTCAATCGATGTGGACCCGAAACGATCAGGACTTCTCACTGGCAAGGAACACCAGGCCTGCTAAATCCAATGAGCAATAATCAAATTGATTTATGTGGTTATTTCGGGATTTGAATTTTAAATATTGAGCACAACCCACTGCTGGCAACGCTGATCGTATTCTGGTATGAACCTGAGGCCTATCCACGTCAATATGGAAGCACTATACTCGAGTTTCGCCCTCGTTTGAGCTCGTCAGTAGTGCATATCCCTGACCGGATCCAGAAACAAGCCCCGGATCACCGGCATGTGAAGCGGGTGTTTACTTTTGTCTGCCCCAATATAAAATTCCATATCTCAGTAACCAACTGAGGGAAAATGATGAGATTTAGCCAGGGCCGGATTTAGACTTGATAAGGCCCTAAGCTATTTGAAATATGGGGCACTTTATAAGTCCAGATATTATATGTCATATATACATATAAGGCAATTGCTCACTCGGACAATATTTTTTGGCGCCCCCCCCCCCCACTATCTTGGGGGCCCCAAGCTATAGCTTGTGTAGCTTATACGTAAATCCTGCACTGGATTTAGCATATAACCTTATCATTATGTCCACCCAACAAAAAAAATTTTTGTTTTGGAGATTGTACAGCAGATTTCAAAGTTTGTTTATATGCGGTATATAATTTACGGGTCAGAGATGAAGTGCACATTATTAAATGTATTACACCTTCACACAGAAACATTAGCGTTGAATAGTTAATTTTCACGTGGGACATGGGATTGGCCTTATGACAAGAGCCTCGCGATTACTGTAAACAAGTTTGTTAGCGAGAAATCACTAGTTTTTCACCAAAACATCAAAGAAATGTCGCCGCTTTCAATGATTTAAGTTGCTTTTGAACCTATCAAAGACATATTCCTTTGTAAATATAAAATGGCAGGAAGAATTTTATAACGATGCAACAGACAGTTTTCAAAATAACTGATCGTGAGTGAAGGCATTCATTTCTGGACAGACTATAGTTCCAGTTACACAGCTAACCAACTTGACGCATGACAACCACACTGTTTAAACAGGTTTAAGGGCAAGACAAAAAAAATGTGTCCTTAATCAGTTTCCTGTTACAGGTCTGTGATATGATTGCGCTATCATATTTTGTTGGCTTTACTGCAGGCAGGAATCGGTGACCAATCCTTTAATCACTTTCGCGGGCGACGAGACGAGGCATCGAACCTGCTTCAGATCGTGTTCATGACATTAAAGGTGCAGTCCGCTGTCATGGGGCGGCGCTGGTAGGGCCGCCGCGACTGCGCATATTGCGATCGGCCGATAAGTTGGCGGGGAGGGGGCGAATGTGCGTCCTTGGTGATTTGCAACCGTCGTCGCTGACGTGATGCCTCAAAGCAGTGCTCGTGCTTCGTTCTCGTCTAGGCGGATGACTATGATGGTCCCAAGAGAAAGTCACCTCAACTTGACCAATGGGTTCCCCTCACGCCCATGACCGCAACTTTCTCTAAGACGACTCCACTACGCACATAACAAGACCCTGGTTGACAGTTGACAGAGTATTATAACTACTATATTATATATTATACTATATTATACTATATTATATATACTACTATATACTATATATAGTATTATACTACTTCTTCTTCTTCTTCTTCGTTCATCCGGAGTTTTTTTTCGGATGTGATTGCGTTGTGCCTGTTTACAGCAGAGCTGCGTTCTTGCGCCGTTAGGCCGACACATCCGACTTCTGCGGGCATTTGTTGACCGGGTTAACCTTCCCGGGGTATTATACTACTATGTACCGCCAACATCCAATTCAATTTTCTAACTAAGTCATACCGCCAAATTGACGGAGTGGCCATGGGGAGTCCTCTTGGTCCTATTCTAGCGGACATCTTCATGGCACACTTAGAAGAAAAGAGATCCTCAGACATCAACAACTTGGCCTTTTACCGGCGTTATGTGGACGATATACTAATTATCACCACAGACGAGCTACAAGCAACATCGTTTCAGGCCACAATGAACAAGACGCATAAAAACATCTCTCTATCTATGGAACACGAACACAACGAAGCGTTACCGTTCCTAGATATTCTAATGAGACGTAGAGCAGACGGCACAATTCAAAGATCGGTGTATCGCAAAGAAACATGGACTGGCCAATACCTAAATTTTCAGAGCTTCACACCTGTCCAGTACAAACGGGGCTTAGTACGGACCTTGTTTGACCGTGCTAGAAAGATATGCACCCAGGACACACTGACAGAGGAATTTGAAACTCTGAAGAATGTCTTAAACCTGAATGGGTACTCCACAGGATTTATAAAGCGCCATTACCAACAGCCGAAACCCAAAGCAGACGTAACTACAGTCCCTAAACTCAAGGTATTCATCCAGCTAACCTTTCGAGGGGATGACGTAATGCAACGTCTACAAGACCGGCTTACTACAGCAGTAGGTCGAACGTTCTGTGCGGCAACTCCAGTCATTAGATGTAAAACCGTACCCATTCCTACACCAACAGTCAAAGAGCCTGTACGCCACAAACAATTGTATTTACCAATTCACATGTAGATGCCAGGCCGTTTACATTGGTCGAACGGAGAGACAGCTTAACAAACGGGTGTCAGAACACATACCTCAATGGGTCAACAAGATACAACACACAGGAGATGCTAGCCGCGAGGAGCCGACACACCGGAAGCTCCCGGCGTCTTCAATCGGCAGGCACATTGTCGCCAGTGGCCACGTTGTGTCCAGAGACACTGCATTTCGCGTGTTGTTTAGAACACAAAATACTCGTTTGTTAAAATTTGCAGAAGCAATTATGATCTATCAACGCAAGCCAGAATTGTGTAAACAGAAAGACATGTTAGTCAGCTTAAAATTATCGTGGTAGATAAGTGACATTACTGTGCGAATATGTGTATATTTCAACTTGAAGGATTTATCTAGTTAATTTCACGTAAGTTGGGTGATTTCTGCAGTATGTACCTGACGAGATGCAGAGAAATATGCCAGGCAATAAATCGTGCAATCTATTGTTTGTGTCTTCGTTATTCAGAGTATTATAACTTTATTAGCGGTGCTGCGTCATCATTGCAATTAGAATGTATGTCAAACGGCCAGCCGTTCATGCAGTCAAACCGACACGTTAACCTGACATCCACTCGGCCCCTGAGCGTCAGAAGCTAACTTGAGGAACATCTACAGTGTTTCACCAAGGCCCATACTCCTGATGTGCAGCCGCTCCACAGTTCTTCCACACGTCCTCCCTTACTTTTTTTTTTTTACCGGAGACGAGCCAACTTGTAACCGTTTTATGTGAATGCGAGTGTCTATAATGCGTAGTGTTATCTTCAGGTGGATGCCCCTGGCGGTTGGTCTGTAACTTCTAATGTGTAATCCTTACTTGTTCTGAATTGGACACGAGTAACGTTCTAGTCTGCGTACCGTTCTAATGTTCTTAACTTGTGTAATGTTGAAGAATAGTGGTGTTTGTGTCCGTGTCCCGTATTAAAGTCCTAACTTAGGGATGTTGACGGATAGTGGCGTTCATGTCTGTCCCGTGCTGAAGTGCTATCGCATCGTTTCTGTTGTCAAGCGACGCAATTCTGTGGCGTGTTCCTATTATGCTATCATGGTGCGTTTTGTTGCTACTTTTGGTGCCTAAAATCTACCCTTTTTATATCTATTATTATTTTATATGTGTGCATGCAGGTTTCCTCATTTCTGCTACATGGTACTCGCTATCAACTTCGCTAACACGTTTTAAGGACAAGACTTTGATACCCAATGTTTTAGATCATATGACTCGGTCTCTTTCTGCAGAGCCGCCTGCCCGAAACAGGTCCAGATGACGAACTTCGCAGCTCCAGCGACGACCCCTAAAGGTTGCCGATGTGGGGAAAAAAATTGAACTAGTGAACCGACAGACGGGGTTAAGAAACGAACCCACGATATTCGGAGTGCAAGGCAGACGGCTAGGCCACGCAGACCTCCGTTTAGTCTACACCGTGAATTCTATCAGATTTGCTCTATGTGGACATTGTACCTGTAAGACACTTAACACCCCTTCTATCTATGACAATTAATACAGATTGATGTACAGATCGAATGATCACATCAGTTAGAAAGCCAACAAAACCTGCTCAAGACGACTACCACGTTATGAACAGACCAGAACAAATTATTGTTCTGCTCCTCAGAACAGGATACAATAGATTACGCAACCACATCTATACACAGATCAAGAATCAGCCATGTGAACATCTGGATTGGCGCCGACTGCAGATCACATAGTCATACTCAAAGACTGCCCAAAATACAACATATCTTGGCAAACCTTCTGGTCTAGAGAAACAACAGTGGAATATCAACTTTATAGACCACTGAGTGAACTAACAAAGACAGTTAAATTAATACAAGAGACAACATTGCAGTTGTAGACAAATTTCAAGCGAAAGAAAGAAGTAGAAGAATATTTAAAGAGCAGCTGCATACGAGGGTAGGTCAGAATGGCCGAATGGATAAGAACGCGTGTTTTTAAACATCCGGTGTGCTTATGGAGAGGTAAGGGGTTCGTTCAACCTCTACATCGGACAGTTGGACTACAATGTCGGCTTTTCATCCTTGACTTGGGGAGAATTTTCTTTTTTTTTCCACATCGGCAACCCTTAGGGGTCGTCGCTGGAGCTGCGAATATTACAAGTACCTCAGAAGTCGAAGTGGGTTCGCCTGATGGTCAGGGACACTGGTTTTTAAATAATAATTTAAAAAGGAGGGGGGTGCTGACTGCAAACTCCTGTAAAGGATATGCAGTAAACTTGAGACGCTTTCGGCATGTTGTTGGCTTCTGTGAGGAAAGAAATATGGCATCCATATCGGTGAAATGAATTCGTTTGTTTATCTTACCTTGTAATCTTGCCCCTGTTTTCAGGGAGCAGGAGAAGGGCAAAATAAGGCCATTGTTAACCGAAGTGTCTGCATTAACGCAATAGTTTGCCGCTGTACTAAGTTCAGTGTTGTAAATGTCGAGTAGCTCATGTTGTTCATGAACAACTCGACAGTCACAAAGATGAAAATAGTAAAGTGACAGAGCATTGTGTTAATGCATTTGGGAAACACGGTCGGCGGTTCCCAAGCAACATCGTCTACGGATTGCGGGCCTTGTAATGTTCTATAATTAAAAAATTTATGTATCAACATTGACATATTTTGTATGATATAATGGTATGTACTCTTTAAGAAATAAATAATAATTTATTCAAATTACAAAGAATTAAAAGAAACACATCAAAATACAAATCTTACTTACTTGTAATTTATTATTTAATAATGCATATTTTCTATTTGTTTATAATATCCAGGAAATTGAGAAACAACGTTCATCCTTACAAAACACACGAATTGTGTCCCGTATGTCGTTTGTCGCTACAGAATTAGCTCCCTTAAATATATATACAATAAAAGTTTCTAAAAATGTACGAAACCACACAGATGCACCTCAGAAATATGTGCAATGTAGGAGATAAGGCTGTCTTGACTTGATTATAATAAAATATTGCAAAAAAAATGATGGACGGTAAGATCCGAGGCAAGAGAAAAAGATAGCGTAATAATAAAACAGCTCATAAATGAACTCACAAGAGATGAACCATGCAGGGCGATGCGCTACCTTCTTGATTTTCCAACCATTACAGACAGAATACAACTTTGCCGAGCACGTGCCTACCTCAGAGTCAACGCAAATACACAACGTCCACTGCATAGAGAAATTAAGAAGGTAAAGAAAGAAAAAGCACGTACGTTTCTTCTTGCGGGAGTTTAATATACCTATTTGTTTCCAATTCATAAGAAGGTAAAGGACAGCAGGTTAAAAAGAGGGAAATCGTGGATGGGTCAAACCGAAGACATTCTTCAGCAGGTGTGTTCACTTGAGAACATAGAGCCTGGCGTGGAGTGGGTACAAGTGCCAACAGAGTTCTGTACGTCCTTTTCAACTTTGCATTCAACTAGACAGGAAATGCAGACAAGAAACTCCAACAGCTGTGGAGGCGGAAGTACAGGCTCTGATCTTCGAGAATCTTTAGAGAGTGATGCTGTCATTTACACGGATGGGTCGGTCGTTCGACGAGTGAGAATTTCATGGGCCTTTACGGCTAAGGCCGGAGGGAGAATTGTGAAGGGAGAGTCTGGTGATTTTGCTTTGACCACAAGTAGCCTGACTATCGAAGTCATGGCAGTAAGTAAAGCACAAACATTCAGGAAGGTAGAGATGGGATGGGTGCGAAGAGAATGGTTGCTGTCTCTGGAGCGGTCTCGGCTGGCAAAGATTAGTTTCATTTTCGTGCCAGGGCATGCCGTTGTACAAGGAAATGAGCGGGCTGACATGCTTGCAGGTAAGGCTACTGTGGCGGGCGGGCGAGGCATGGACCAGGCAGACATTCTGAATGCTCTACGAGAAGTAAGCCGTTTACGAGAACCAAGTGATGACTGTGAATCTACAACCATGGTCAGGGTGCGAGAACAGCAAGTTAAGAGAGGTGTGACCAAACGAAAACACTACGCAGGAAACAAACGAAGATTAATAAACCAATACAGAAGTGGTGTCGTTAGCCACTACACGCTGCGGAATTTGCTGATGAGGGGATCCGAGCACTTATGGACTGAATAGTTCGATGTGCAATTAGGATGATCTGTAGACTAACTAACTAACTGACTGTCTATCTATCTAACTAACTAACTAACTAACTAACTAACTAACTAACTAACTACCTAACTAACTAACTAACTAACTAACTAACTAATTAACTAACTAACTAACTAAATAACTAACTAACTAACTAACTAACTAACTAAATAACTAACTATCTAGAGAGACCAGAGGACAACATAACAAATGAAAGGTATAGTTACCTCATCGGGATTCGAAACTGTCACCTCCAAACAACGACAGCGCTACCCTGCAGAAACAAGAATACTTTGGCACATGATCAACTAATTACCCTTAGTTCTTAAGAATGCAACGTTCTGTAAATGACATGCAACTAATGTGTATTAGAAAAGGATATCTCATTCAAGATGCACGGAAAAATCAAGTGCACAGATCTATGCTGAGCTGAAGAGAGTTGCTGAGAATAAGTGATGGGATGGGAGTGGCGCTGTAGGACATCACCACACGACCTGTGTTTGGGCTGCTTGAAGTCATGAATGACAGAGGAGAAATTGTAAGATAATTGTAGGACATAATTAGTGGGGGTTCTTCTGCGAATGGTAGATAGTCAATAGACTCGGTAACTACACAAGGCGGAAACAGCATCTCATCATCTCATCTCATCATCTCATCTCATCATCTCATCTCATCATCTCATCTCATCATCTCATCTCATCATCTCATCTCATCATCTCATCTCATCATCTAATCTCATCATCTCATCTCATCATCTCATCATCTCATCTCATCATCTCATCTCATCATCTCATCTCATCATCTCATCTCATCATCTCATCTCATCATCTCATCTCATCATCTCATCATCTCATCATCTCATCTCATCTCATCATCTCATCTCATCATCTCATCTCATCATCTCATCTCATCATCTCATCTCATCATCTCATCTCATCATCTCATCTCATCACCTCATCTCATCATCTCATCTCATCATCTCATCTCATCATCTCATCTCATCACCTCATCTCATCATCTCATCTCATCATCTCATCTCATCATCTCATCTCATCATCTCATCTCATCATCTCATCTCATCATCTCATCATCTCATCTCATCATCTCATCTCATCATCTCATCATCTCATCTCATCACCTCATCTCATCATCTCATCTCATCATCTCATCTCATCATCTCATCTCATCATCTCATCTCATCATCTCATCTCATCATCTCATCTCATCATCTCATCTCATAATCTCATCATCTCATCTCATCATCTCATCTCATCATCTCATCTCATCATCTCATCTCATCACCTCATCTCATCACCTCATCTCATCTTGTTCCTCTTGTACCTTGCAGTGTCGATTCGAAGCATAAACAGCGGGAGAGTTCCCGTTTATGAGCTACAAAAAAGTGCAAGACTGGACGAACGCAGACGCCAGTAAAACAAAAGGCGCTGGGGAGAAAGAGAAAAGAAAAAGCCCAGGAAACTCAGGAAACCGGTAGAATACCCAGATACGCACTATAACTGTGAGAGCGGCTTCAATTACTATATAGAGGACGGAGAGATCATCCCGTGGAAGCTCATGGAGGAAGACTGCGAAAGAGAGCTTAACTCTTTCTCGAAATTGAAAACAGACGCAAGAAGGAGGAGAATGAAAACATCGAAAAACTCCTACAGAAAATACACAAGAAAGGAGGCAAAAATACCAAATAAAAAGTCCTGTTAAGGACTGCAACCAATCAAGCCAGACAAGCCAGGAGCCTACACCAACAAAGGAAATCACAACAGGAGACGGGCACAAAGGACAGCCGCCGACCGATCCCCCAGCTGACGGCACAGACTCAAACGTTACATAACCAGTCCGAGATAGGACTTACTCGTAAGAGCGAACAAGACTAGAATTAGGGTGAATTAACCCACAAAAACCACTGACCTCAACAATAACCACAGCTGAGGAAGCAGGTTGAACGAGGCCGAATTTGGAATTTTTGTTTTAAAAATTGGAATGGAATTAGAATCGTTTATGAGCTTCATGTATCGAGATTTCCATGGACTCTGCTATTCCCTCTGTCCATCGTTTACAATGAACAGGACCTGCAACATTTAGTGGATGCGTTGTTACACACAGTGAACAGCTAGGGTTAGAATTAAATTGTAAAAAGACGCAGATTATGGTCGTCACTAGGAAGAACGAAATACCACAATGCAATTTACAAGTAAATGGGAATATTCTTCAACAAGTGAATAGGTACAATTATCTCGGAACAGTAATAGCATCTAATGGGAGATGCCATGAAGAGATTAGAACAAGAATCGCAAAAGTAGCCTTTAGCAAGATGAAAAACATACTGACCAATAAAAAGATGTCAATTGAAACGAGAAAAAGAGTGTTGAGATCCTACATAGAACCTGTACTTTTATATGGATGTGAAGCTTGGACAATGAGCAGTCAAGCTGAAAAACATCTGATGGCTGAAGAAATGTGGTTTCTGAGGAAAATGCAGAGAATACCATGGACAGACAGAAAGACCAATGAACAAGTCCTTCAAGAAACAAATGAAGATCGTAAACTAATTAGAGACATTAGACGTAGACAGTCACAATTTTTTGGACATGTTATGAGAAGAAATGAATTGGAGAACTTGGTGACAACTGGCAAGATCGAAGGGAAGAGACCAAGGGGAAGACCGAGAAGCAAGTACCTGGATGGTTTGGCCAAATGGCATGGTCGAGACAGAAACAGAGAGCTAATCCACGACTCTTGTGATCGAGTGAGATGACAAAACATGACCGCCCACGCTTATCGGCATGGCACATGATGGATGGATGGATCGTTTACTTGACCGATCTCTTCTTCTGCTTCCATGTGGTCAGAAATAACAACAGACACAATTAACACCACCAGCAACGACGATAATGATGATGATGATGATGATGATGATGATGATGATGATGATGATGATGATGATGATGATGAAGATGATGATGATGATGATGATGATGATGATGATGATGATGATGATGATGATGATGATTGTGGTGGTGTAGTTGTAGTAGTTGTCGTAACAACGATAAAACGACGTAAACCATACTGTTTTAAAAGGGTTGAGGGCAAAAGATAAAAATGACCCGAAGCAGTTTTCTGTTACAAGTCTGTGATGTGATTGCTCTATCGTATTTTGTAGGCCTGAATGCAGGGGGTAATTGGTGACTAATCCAGAATCCGATGAGCCCAGGCGTCGAACGTGCTTCAGACCGTGACCATGACATTACAAGTGCAGCTACCTATCAACTTCGCTAACACGTTTAAGTGTGGGACTTTGTTGCTTTATTACTTTTTATGTCTTATGGCTCGGTCTCTTTCAACGGAGCCGCCTGCCGAAAGCTGGCCCAGAGGACGAACTTCGTAGCTCCAGCGACGACCCCTAAAGGTTGCCAAAATGAAAAAAAGACAATGGAACTGGTGAACCCACAGGCAGGGTCCTGACACGAACCCAAGATATACGCAGCGCAAGGCAGACGGCTATGCCACTTCACCACGCAATCCCCGTATAGTCTACAGTCTACACCGTGAATTCTATCAGATGTGCTCTAGGTGGACGTTGTACCTGTAAGCTCCTTAACACAATTCTATAAGTGACAATCAATACGTATTGATTTATAGATCGAATGATCAAATCAGTGAGAAAGCTACAAAAACCTGCTCAAGATGACTAACAGACCAGAACAAGTCAGTATTCTGCGGCTCAGAACAGGATACAATAGATTACGCAACCACATATATACACAATTCAAGAATCAGCCATGTGCACATGTGGATTGCGCCGACTGCAGATCACATACTCAAAGACTTCCAGAAAATGACATATCTAGACAAACCTTCTGGTCTAGAGAAACAACAGTGGAAGATCAACTTTATAGACCACTAAGTGAACTAACAAAGACAGTTAAATCCATACAAGAGACAACATTGCAGTTGTAGACAAATTTCAAGCGAACAAAAGAAGTAAAAGAATATTTCATATCACCAGCTACATAAGAAACGGAGAGGGGGAAAAAAAAATAAGGCCGTGGTTACCCGAAGGGTCTGCATTACCAGACTACTTAAACTGCGGTACTATTTCAACATTGTGACGATTGTCGAATGGTTCAGGTGTTTATTGATACAACACCTGATACTGGCTGTCAATATTCAAATAATATAGCGATAAAGACGCCGGCAATACTTGGCGAGCACTGGCTGAGATCGCCAAACAACTTCTACGGATTGCGGGCCTTGTGACATAACGCAAGCACAACATTTAAATATGGATATGTTTACAAGTTACATAACCTTATGGTACCAGATTTTAAATAAATGATATTAATATATTCAAATTACAATTAATTAAAGATTTTTCTAGAAAAAATATATTTCGTTCATATATGTTTCAATATGCGTTATCAATATTTTCTATTCGTTTATAAACACCAGTAAATAAAACAATAAATTCAGGATTACAAAAGACAGGAGTTGTTTTCCGTATGTTGTTTGTCGTTACAGAATTAAAGCCCTTGAATATAATTAATAATCTTATTTCTGCCCATGTAAGTTAAGTTTGCTGCATGTCTTTACAGGACGTCGCAATTAACATCAGCACTTTTTTCTTGCTGCTGTTTGTGATTTACTTACTAAGTTTAGGTTCAGTAGCTGGCCACTGCTTTCTATCGGCCGAAGCTCATCCATCAATCAATCAATCGTGTGTCATACCGGAGAGCGTGGGCGGTCATGACTCGCCATTTCACTCGATCACCAGAGTCATGGATCAGCCCAGTGTTCTTGTCTCGACCATGCCATGTGGCCAAGCCATCCAGGTATTTACTTCTCGGTCTTCCTCTTAGTCTCTTCCCTTCGATCTTGCCAGTTGTCACCAAGTTCTCCAATCCATTTCTTCTCATAACATGCCCCAAAAAATTTTGACAGTCTACGTCTAATTTCTCTAATCAATCTGCGATTTTCATTTGTTTCTTGTAGGACTTGGTCATTGGTTTTTCTGTCTGTCCATAATATTCTTTGCATTCTCTCCATAAACCACATTTCCATAGTCGTCAGATGTTTTTGTTTTTTTCCAGCTTGACTGCTCATTGCCCAAGCTTCACATTCATACAAAAGTATAGGTTCTATGTAGCATTTCAACACTCTTTTTCTCGTTTCAATTGACATCTTTTTATTGGTCAGTATGTTTTTCATCTTGTTAAAGGCTACTTTTGCCATGGCGATTCTCGTTCTAATGTCTTCAAGGCATCTCCCATCGATGTTATCACTGTTCCGAGATAATTGTACCGATACACTTGTTGAAGAATATGCCCATTTACAGTATATTGATATAAAGCATATTATATTGTGATATTTCTTTCTTCCAATTGACAACCATAATATGTGTCTTTTTACAATTTAATTCTACTCCTAGTTGTTCACCATGTGCAACAACCGCATCTACTAATTGTTTCCGATCCTGCTCATTGTCTGCAATCAATACTGTATCATCTGCATATCTAATGTTATTGATGTTTCGTCCTCCGATGATGATTCCATTTATATCTTCTACATTCCTGAAAATAGTTTAAACTGTACAGGGAAAAATGATCTGGAGACATTACACATCCCTGTCTTACACCTTTCTTAATAGGCTGATATTTTCCCACTTCATTATCAATCCTTATGACAGCTTGTTGTTTCCAATATATGTTGTTTATAAGATAATTTGTAGATCTGCAAGCATGTCTACCATGTTGACATGTCTAACTCTATCAAAAGCCTTTGTGTAGTCAATAAAGCAAAGATGTATATCTTTGTTTACTTCTATAGCACGTTCAATAACTGATCGCAGCATATACACAGCATTTACTGTACCCTTTCCTTCTACAAACCCACATTGTTCTTCTACTATTTCAGGTTGTATTTTCTTCCTCATTCTTTGCATGATAATTCTTAGCAAAATCTTCGTGATGTGACTCAGTATACTAATTGTTCGATATTGATCACATTCCAAGGCTCCTGATTTCTTTGGGAATGCAATAAATACAGAATACATAATTCAGAAGGTATATCTCCGGTATCACAAACTCTGAGACTTCTCAAAGTACGACATATCAAGGCTAAACTTCTGGCCTAGAGAAACAACAGTGGAAGATCAACTTTATAGACCATATATATGTTCAGCTCATACGAATGTTAATAATCAACACAAGACGATTTGCTTTCAAATCCCCTGCAGCCATTTCGGATCGGTATGCGGGATTGCGAATCGCCTGCTCTGCCCCTTCGCCACAGACGCCTGCAAATATGTAAGAGAAAATGAAGATATCACATTAAGTTAATAGTTTGTACAAAATATATAAGAGCAAATAAAATATTTTTTTGATTTTTTTCCCCACATATCCTTTTCAGGACATTGCAGTCAACACCTGCATTTTTTCAGCTGCTGTTGATGTCTTGGCAAGTTTTACGTTCAGTAGTTTGCCATTGTTTCTAAACGACCGGCTCACATACCTCCGTAAGTAACCAGCGCGACGCCACCCGCTATTCAGTGAATGGATTTTGTAAAATATATAAGAGAGCGTGAAGATTCAGTGAATAGACTTACGTAATATATAAGAGGCTGCTCCATGGTGATGGGGTTACGGACGCAGTTCGTAATCCCGCATACCTGCGTTCGAAAC
Source organism: Cepaea hortensis (assembly GCA_963921405.1). NCBI lineage: Eukaryota > Metazoa > Mollusca > Gastropoda > Stylommatophora > Helicidae > Cepaea > Cepaea hortensis. Next base: position 87,516,709 of record OY992894.1, on the reverse strand, counting down.
ACAGCTGTGGGCTATTTGGCGGCAGACCGTACCGTTGGTTTTCTTACGAAATGGTATAGGTGCCGGTTGTTCAGAAAGCAATAGCAAATTATTGAACGTGAACATGCCAAGAGACCACAACAGCAAAAAAATGCTGGTGTTTACTGCGACGTCCTGTAAAGGATATGCAACTAACTAACAATATATAAGAGAACATGAAGATATCACATTCAGGAATAGATTGAACAAAATATATTTTATGACAACTACTCCACTCCCAATCGTCTTCCTACAAATGTCACAAGGAGACAATGCTATCCTGGCTGGAATGGTTTACGAGACATAGATGTTTGAACTGACAATACCGATCAAAGACAAGAAACATCTCATCATCATCATCAAGTGCCCTGCCAGCCGGCGTAGGCGTTCATGGCTCTCCACAGATCTCGGTCTTTGGTTTTCTGGGTCAACTATGCTGAGGATATTTCTCCAAGCCACCGTCTCAATCCATCTATGTTGATTGCACGTCAGGCACAGGTTTGTGCCGAACCCAAGACTTGCTGAGAATGTGGAGGATCAGATGATTTCAACACAAGTCTTCTGACTGACTGACTGACTGACTGACTGACTGACTGACTGACTGACTGACTGGTTGACTGACTGACTGACTGACTGATGTCATGAATGAACGAGGAGAAAATAACTGGACAATAGTAAAATATTGCACGTCCACAGCAGGACGTTGTGATCAACCCCAGGTTAATTGTCGAGGTAACTGTACGTTCAGTGGTGTGAAATAAATGACAGTTCTCTGTCGGGTGTTGGCAGTCTCCGTGGTCATGTCGATATGCCACCTGCCTCGCACTCTGAAGGTTGTGGTTCGATTCCGGCTCACGTCGTTCGGTTCACGGGTGCAATTTTCTCGTAGACTACTGGGGGTCGTCACTGGAGCTTTCAGCAGACTGCCCTGTGGAAATAGACCGAGTTATATTGGATAAATACGGTTCAATGAAGTCGACCCTCATGAATTGTAAAACCTTTTGATAAGAGCTCTGGCTCTTAAACATCCGGTGTGCTGATGCCGAGGTAAAGGGATCCTTACACCGGACAGTTGGACTAAAATGTTGACTTGTCGTCCTTGACTTGCGGATGTAAATTACAATTACATCTGAAGACGGAGTGAGTTCGCCTGATGGCGAGGGACACTGTTAATAGGGAAAGCTAACCCACACGCAAAATTCAGTCCAGTGAATGGACTACGCTTGAATTCAAAGCTAGGGAGCGCACAAAATAAAAACTGTTGAGTGGACATATATATATATAACAGATACTGTAATTAGACAAAGAAGTAACAACGGACACATCTAATGGCAGTAGCAACGACGAGACTAATAATTATATTTATAGTCATAATATTGATGCATGTCCTTTGAGGAATCCACCACAGCTTGATTTTTTAAAGCATTTTTAGGTTAAGTAGTTTGCCATAACTTGTGCTGTGACGAAGTTACGATCGCAACTCGTAACCCCGCATACCGCGTTCGAAGCAAAGCTGCGGGAGATTTGGCAGCAAACCGCTTTGCGATGGTTCTCATACAAAGGTATGAGTGCCGGTCGTTCAGAAATGGCAAACTACTGAAAATAAACTTTCCCAGAAATCACAAACAGCAAAACACACTGGGGTTGACTGCCACGTCTTGAAAAGGATATGCAACTATTTAACTTACTTTGCCACACTTACATGAAGGTATTATCAAGTCTGATGTTACGTCTTCTGAAGAATATGAAATCAAGAGAGGATTTAAGCAAGGTTGTGTATGTGGGAGAGGAGTGGGGATGAGTGGTCTCGAGGTATGGTGTCCGCCTCGAGTGCTGGAGGTCCCGGGTTCAAGCCCCGGTGAAGGCCGGGATTTTTTCACGTGGACTTCTAGTAACACAATTTCCCCTGGTCTCTGGGTAGTGAGATCGGACGCCCATTGTATTGCTGCGCACGTAAAAAATCCCTTGGCAGTTGGAAATCGAAAAAGAGTAGCCTAACGGCGCTGCCCCGGCAAAATTTTGAGTTAAAAATCTACCCAAAGTATTTCAGGATCCTCGCCGGTGCTACGGAGGTCGTGCACTGAGCCGAGATTCTGCGGATACAGGCTTGAGTTAGGAGTAGAACGGAGCACTTATGGGTTACACCCGTGTGCCGTGATATTGATCTATCGACTAAACTAAACTAAACATACATTACACTTCTATTGAAATGTGCCTTTCGTGATTAGGATGGTGGTATATACATCCACTCACGCTCACATGGTAACCTCTACAATGCTCAGAGATTGAAGGCCAAGTTCAAAATGAGGAGCTCTCCCCAAACTTCCATTCTCCCATGACCACGCACCAGTGCAGTAGCTCAGCACGTTACTATGGCGACACCTTTTACAATAACGAATACAAAAGCTGATGACGCATCGATGTTCAGTGTCCCGTGAAGGGATACACGGGATACCACGCCTGACTCTTAAAGGAAACGAAGATGAAGAAGACTACACATTGAATGCACGCGCTGGTTACAAATATACCTGTGCCGATTACAAAGGCAGATTATGTAACAGACAGACCAGCGCTGTTGGTAAGGAATACAAAATGAGCCGTTTAAGAACAAGACACAATAATCAACAAATCATTTGGGTGAACGTGTGTGCACACTTATGCGTCTGTATTTATGCAGAAAAGTCACACACACACACGCGCGCGCGCGCACAAGCACACATCACACAAGATTATAAAATGTACCCCATTATAAGTTGAGGAAATCTAAGAAAAGAACAGATTTATCGATTTCTTGCCTGCCCTACTTTTGATGGCGACATGTCGTAGGTGACCTAGTATTTAAAGAAAATCAAATTAACCCTGCGGATCGCAGCGGTACCAGGTCAGAAACATCAATACTCAAGTGTAAGCTCCTCTGTATAGTATTTCCCTTGGTGATAGAAGCAACAGCACTCAATTGTAAGGTATTCTCTATAGCAGGGTCGGGGAACGCCCGGCCCGCCGGCCGTATAAGGCCGCAAAATCATTTGGTCTGGCCGTGTCAAGGTACCCACAGACGGGACATGACATTCATTGAATCTGGGAGCTTTAATAATCATCAATAAATCTAGTAGCAACATCGTCGATACCATATTACATCACAAGCCTCGCCAAAGAGAGGCAGTTTCAGACACCATATTAGAGGTGAATTAATTAAGTGCGTGACGAAATACAGCAGGTTAATTTGTAAATTGATATTTTGTATGGTCCACCAATGATGTCATAAATACCCAAATTATCTACAGCAGAAAAAGGTTCCCCAATTCTGTTGTACAGTTCCGTGGTGATGCCATAAAAGAGGCATCAACACTCATGTGTAAGTTCTCCAGTATAATATTTCCCATAGTGATACCATAATAGAGGTATCAACACACAAGTGTAAGCTGTAACGTATAGTATTTCTTATAGTGATGCCATAATAGAGGCACCAACACACAAGAGTAAGGTATAAAGTATAGTATTTCTCATAGTGATGCCATAATAGAGGCACCAACACACAAGTGTAAGGTATAAAATATAGTATTTATCATAGTGATGCCATAATAGAGGCTCCAACACACAAGAGTAAGGTATAAAGTATAGTATTTCTCATAGTGATGCCATAATAGAGGCTCCAACACACAAGAGTAAGGTATAAAGTATAGTATTTCTCATAGTGATGCCATAATAGTGGCTCCAACACACAAGGGTAAGGTATAAAGTATAGTATTTCTCATATTGATGCCATAATAGAGGCACCAACACACAAGTGTAAGGTATAAAGTATAGTATTTCTCATAGTGATGCCATAATAGAGGCTCCAACACACAAGAGTAAGGTATAAAGTATAGTATTTCTCATAGTGATGCCATAATAGAGGCTCGAACACACAAGAGTAAGGTATAAAGTATAGTATTTCTCATAGTGATGCCATAATAGAGGCTCCAACACACAAGTGTAAGGTATAAAGTATAGTATTTCTCATAGTGATGCCATAATAGAGGCTCCAACACACAAGAGTAAGGTATAAAGTATAGTATTTCTCATAGTGATGCCATAATAGAGGCTCCAACACACAAGAGTAAGGTATAAAGTATAGTATTTCTCATATTGATGCCATAATAGAGGCACCAACACACAAGTGTAATGTATAAAGTATAGTATTTCTCATAGTGATGCCATAATAGAGGCTCCAACACACAAGAGTAAGGTATAAAGTATAGTATTTCTCATAGTGATGCCATAATAGAGGCTCCAACACACAAGAGTAAGGTATAAAGTATAGTATTTCTCATAGTGATGCCATAATAGAGGCTCCAACACACAAGAGTAAGGTATAAAGTATAGTATTTCTCATATTGATGCCATAATAGAGGCTCCAACACACAAGAGTAAGGTATAAAGTATAGTATTTCTCATAGTGATGCCATAAAAGAGGCATCAATACACAACTGTAAGCTATACGGTATCATCATCATCATGTACCAGGCCAATAAGCGTGGGCGGTCATGTTTCGCCATCTCACGCGATCACCAGAGTCATGGATCAGCTCCGTGTTCTTGTCTCGACCATACCACATGGCCAAGCCATGCAGGTATTTACTTCTCTGCCTTCCCCTTATTCTCTTCCCCTCGGTCTTGCCAATTGTCACTAAGTTCTCCAATTTATTTCTTCTCATAACGTGACCAAACAATTGTGACTGTCTACGTCTAATTTCTCTAATCCGTTTAAGATTTTTATTTGTTTCTTGTAGGGCTTGGTCATTGGTTTTTCTGTCCATCCATGGTATTCTTTGCATTTTCAACAGAAACCACATCTTCACAGCCATCAGATGTGTTTCAACCTGTTTGCTCATTGTCCACGCTACATATCCATACAACAACATAGGTTTTTTATTTTGCATATTCTTTGTTACAGGACATCGCTGTCAACACCAGCATTTTACTGCTGTTGTTGATGTCTTGGTAAGTTTACGTTCAGTAGTTTGCCATTGCTTTCTGAACGACTGACTCCCATACCAACGGTAGCAGCTGTGTTTCGAACGCAGGTAAGCGGGCTTACGAATCGCGACCGCAAGGCCTTTGGCCACGGAGGGCGGCATTCACAAATTACTGAACGTAAATTTGCTAGGAAATCACAAATAGACGAAAACCGCTGGTGTTGACTGCGACGTCCTGTAAAGAATATGCAACTAACTTTTAAAGTTTACCATTGCTTTCTGAACGAAAAGTCAAAGTTTAAGTCGAACCAACCGGTGTTGTACATTATACATATGCAAATTTAGCCTAAACATATGCAAACTGAGCCTGGACAGCGGTCGAGATCTAGTTATGTCCTGTGCCTGGTTCTGCCTGTAACGCTTGACCGGACTCGCCGTAATGCCTCGTAACAATGTTTTGCACCGGCAGGCGAAAGTGTCCACACAAATTCATGGGTTCTATGGATTCACTGAAGCGTGAACACGCATTCTAACAGATAGCTGTGAAACTGTGTCAAGGCCAGACTACGTCACGCCTGTACTTTAAGTGGGATGGTCCGGTCCTCCGACGTTCGATTGACGGTCGTCGCTGGAGCTACGGAGTTTGCGCTGTGTGCGACGCTGTCGGCAGCCCGCTCTGCGGAAAGAGACTGAGCATATGAAATAAAACCCGGTACGACGAAATATATCCTGTTATTGCGCTCGCTCGCTTTGAAGTCAAGCGTAGTCCGTACACCACAACTTCTAGTATTGCATTTGATTGCATTGGCACCTTTCCGACTTGACAGACGATAGTTTGGTACACTGTGCTTCAAAAAGGCTTAATAACTACGACCCATGGCGGTGGCGAGTGTGGCTGATAAGGCCAATTCGTGCTGCAAATGTTTGTCCACAGTGGATGCATGTGAAAACATGGTCATTTCCACCATCATGCGCCATATTAGTCCAACTGTCCGGTATAAGGGTTGAACCGTTTACCTCGGCATCAGCACGCCGGATTTTTAAGAACACGCGTTCTTATCCATTCGGCCATGCTGACCTGAAATATATCCCGTAAACCCTCCAGTAACAAGTCCAGTTAAGGGCAGTTAATGTGAAGGAAATAAAGACAAAGGATAGCTATGCAGATACTGACGGTCAACATTCTAAGTTAAAAGAGATCTTGGTCTTCTCCAAGAAGAAAGAAATACCACAATATTAATTTAGTTGCATATCCTTTACACGGCGTAAAGGTGATTACGTAAAGGAGAGCTTGTTACGTGACACCACGACCTCAAGTATGAGAATGGAGGTGGAGGGGGTAACTGCAGCTTTCCACTGGTTGGAGAACAAACTGTATGCGCATGTTGTGATTGTGACTGATTCACAAAGCATGCTGAATGTTGTGATTGTGACTGATCAACAAAGCAAGCTGACTAGGGTGACGAGTGGCATGCTTCGTGCAGAATAGTATGCATTGATCCAGAGGTCATAGGTTGTGAGAATTCGCTGGATCTTCTCTCCAGGACACTCTGGTGTGGTTGGAAATGAACAGGTAGACAGACTGGCTGGTGCCGCATCATTAATGGTGATTGAATGCATGCTTGCTTGCGTTCGCTGGCTGTGAACTCCAGCGTGAAGTCCTCTATGTCGGATGAAGACATCCTGTTGTCCAACATCAGTGTGATGTCATACCGGACTGAGGTTTGCGTGAGTATACGTTGTCCCATGTCTGGCTTATTGGTGTGCAGACTGGTGGTTTCTCGCCGTACAGCATAAACTCTCCGACTTCGGAAGAATCAGCAATCCTACTAAGTTAGCCAGGACCCCGAAGGGACCTGTTACCCAGGACGCACGACTAAGACGTGTTAGTAGGTCTTGGCCAGTATAAAATCTGCCCCTGGTGCCTTGGAAAACCATCTGCGTCCCATTGGATGCATGATAAGGCAGATGTGGTGAAGGCCCTCTGAGAGCACGCGAATAATGCAGAAGAACAGATATACTACCATGGGCTAGAGAGAATGCGGCAGCAAGGGGACGTCAGAGGATCTGGTAGACAGTTGTCACTCCGAGGTAAAGCAAGGCGGACATATAATCAGATTGCAACTGGCACCATTAATATTGGAACTCTACGCTGGCTGTTGAAGATGATGATTGAGCGCTTGTGGGAATCCTCCGAGTGCATTGATGCCGGTTCTTGACTTAACTCAACTTAACTTTACATGACGTTGCAGTCAACCCCAGCATTGTTGGCTGTTTGTGATTTCTTGGTAAGTTGACGTTCAGTAGTTTACCATTGCTTTATAAACAATCGGCATTCGTGCCATTGTATGAAAACTAACGCAAAGTGGTCTGCTGACAAATCGCTTGCAGCTATGCATCTAGTGCGGTATGCGGGATTACGAAATGCCACATCCAAGTAAATGGGGGGGGGGGGGGGCAAGAAACGCGCTTGCAAAGGTAGCCCGATACAAACTCACCAATAAAGACCAGTGAACTGTAGTGAGAAAAAGAGTTAAAAGTGGTACGTAACACTGCCGTTTGGTTAAGAGCATATGGTCCTGGCAATGTTCCCCCGATATGCCAGGGTGCCATGGGAGATAGATTGAGTTGAGTTCATCTAAGAACCGACATTACTGCACTCAGAACCTTCCCATAGCATCCCGTCCCCTCGTTCAACAGCCAGTGAAGGGTCATACTATTAATCGTCACCACCGCTATCTGATTTAAAGTTCTCCTGGTTTTCCCTCTCAGTTTTGAGATTTTTCCAGAGCCCCTGCCAATCCCTCGCAATATCATTCTTGGCACACTCGGATTCTCAGTCTGTATCCCTCCTACCTTCTCCACCTGGTCACACAAGCGCTCAACCATCTCTCTCTTGTTCATAGGTGGGAGCTAGATAATCCAGGCAATCGAGAAATTACCGAATACCGACCGTGGTGAATACCAGTCTGTGGTGCTATTGATATATACAATATCAGTACTTGAGACAATCCAGTCTTGGAAATTTCCGGTACTACGGACACTATTTTCTGAACTTGTCAGCCAGCGTAAGGTCACCAAAGAGTGGATACCATCTCACTGTCGACTGTCTGAACTAGCTAAGGAAGGAGCAATAGAAGAACAACCTGATGTGCATGTGACATACCGCCAACAGAAAAGAATGATCAAATCAGCCAAACATCAACTCAAGATGATTACCACTTTATGGACAGACCAGAACAAATAATTATTCTGCGCCTCCTCACAGGACACAATAGATTATGCAACCACATGTAGACACAATTCAAAAATTCAAGATTGGCGAATCAGTTATGTGTACATGTGGATTGGCGCCACAGACAGCAAGACCACATATTCCAAGACTACATAAAATACGACATATCTAGGCAAACATTCTGGCCTAGAGAAAGAACAGTGGAAGATAATTTTTTATTATATGTGGACCACTGAGCGAACTATAAAAGGCAGTAAGTTCATACATGAAACAACATCGCAGATATAGACACATGTCAAGAAGAAGAAGAAGAAGAAGAAGAAGAAGAAGAAGAAGAAGAATAAGAAGAAGAAGAAGAAGAAGAAGAAGAAGAAGAAGAAGAAGAAGAGCACGATTGTGTCAAATGCTACGTGTCTTAAATTATTAATTGTTCATAGAGGCAGAGGGAGTCACATACACAAACACACACAGAGAGAGAGAGAGAGAGAGAGAGAGAGAGAGAGAGAGAGAGAGAAGGACAAATGGAGAGCACAGAGAGAGAGAGAGAGAAGGACAAATGGAGAGCACAGAGAGAGAGAGAGAAGGACAAATGGAGAGCACAGAGAGAGAGAGAGAGAGAGAGAGAGAGGGGGGACAAATGGAGAGCACAGAGAGACAGAGAGAGAGAGAGAGGGGGGGACAAATGGAGAGCACAGAGAGAGAGAGAGAGACAAATGGAGAGCACAGAGAGAGAGAGAGGGACAAATGGAGAGCACAGAGAGAGAGAGAGAGAGAGAGAGAGAGAGAGAGAAGGACAAATGGAGAGCAGAGAGAGAGAGACAGACAGACAGACAGAGATAATTATCTATACTCGGTGTCATCCCATCCTCATCTGTCTATTTTGAACTTTACGTAATATGGATTAACAATCGGACACTATGAGTAAAGTTGAGTTGAGTCAAGAATCGACATCACAGAACTCAGGAAATTCCCATGCCTGCTCAGTTCTAATCTACAACAGCCAGCGAAGAGTCCAATAGTAATGGTACAAGTGGCAGTCTGATTATGTATCAGGCCTTTCCTCGGAATTTTGAGTGTCGGCCAGATTCTCTGGTCACTCCGATAGCACCATTCAATCCAAACCTACCCTTGATGATCTACCCGTTTTTCTGTACTTTAAACCCGATTCCAAAGGGCCCCGAGCACGTCTGCCTTATCATGCACCAATACCTCACTATGTGGTGCAGACTCAGACAATCTTTGCTTCCCACGACACCAGCATGCCCAGAAGTAGCCAAAAAATTTTTGGACACGTTATAAGAAATAAATTAGAGAACTTGTTGACAACTGGCAAATTTTGAGGGGAAAAGAACCAAAGGGAAGACAGAGAAGTAAAAATCTGGATGGCTTGACCACGTGGCATGGTCGAGACAAGAACACAGAGCTGATCCACTTTGGTGATCGTGCGAAATGGCGAAACATGACCGCCCACGCTTATCGGCATGGCGTATGATTATGTGAGGAAATACTATGCACGAGAGACTGAAGGGTGTCGAGTTGGTACACCCTGTTCCTGCAGTAAGCCACTGTTGTCATTCAGAGGTGACAAATTCGAAACCCGATTTTGAAAACGTTAGAATTCAAATGCTATTTTGTTTAATGGCTCCTATATAATCTTGCGGTTGTTACACACAGTGAACAACAAGGGTTAGAATTAAATTGTAAAAAGACACAGATTATGGTCGTCACTAAGAAGAACGAAATACCACAGTGTAATATACAAGTAAATGGGAATATTCTTCAACAAGTGAATAGGTACAATTACCTCGGAACAGTAATAACATCTGATGGGAGATGCCTTGAAGAGATTAGAACAAGAATCGCCATGGCAAAAGTAGCCTTTAGCAAGATGAAAAACATACTGACCAATAAAAAGATGTCAATTGAAACGAGAAAAAGAGTGTTGAGATGCTACATAGAACCTGTACTTTTATATGGATGTGAAGCTTGGACAATGAGTAGCCAGGCTGAAAAACATCTGATGGCTGTAGAAATGTGGTTTCTGAGGAAAATGCAAAGAATACCATGGACAGACAGAAAGACCAATGAACAAGTCCTTCAAGAAACAAATGAAGATCGTAAACTGATCAGAGACATTAGACGTAGACAGTCACAATTTTTTGGGCATGTTATGAGAAGAAATGATTTGGAGAACTTGGTGACAACTGGTAAGATCGAGGGGAACAGACCAAGGGGAAGACCTAGAAACAAGTATCTGGATGGCTTGGCCTTGTGGCATGGTCGAGACAAAAACACGGAACTGATCCACGACTCTGTTGATCGAGTGAGATGGCAGAACATGACCGCCCACGCTTACCGGCATGGCACATGATGGATGGATATAATCTTTACTTCTTTTAAGAACGCCAGTCATTACTTCTGAATTTGTTTAAGGGAGACAGGGAGGACTGAAAAAGGTAGACATTGAAAGTTTAAAAAATAATAATATAAGCAACATCAACGTCATTAAAATATCAAATAACAGTTGTAAAGTGGCATGGTCGCCAATGCCTGCCTCAGACTAGACACCTGAAGGGGAAATGCAGAAAGATATAAATAGAACTTACATCATCTTTTCAGTTTTACGCGACCTAAAAAGTAATACCAATGGCGGAATAATCTTTTTATGTATATTTACTTTTATACATAAAACACAAATAATACCAGCATATATTTACAATTTATGTAAAATAATATGTGTGTAATGTACAAATCTATTAAATGTTATCAATTAAAGAATTCATAATTTACAGGTTGATTCGTGGCTGAGTGATTCTGCAGAACTTTGACACTGCGCATGCGCACATGATCGAAACAATTCTCGTCTGTGTTACGGGAAGAAGGCGAAGGAGAGGGACCAGAAAATGTTTCTTCTGGCGATTTAACTAATATTTACCCACTCTCCATCATGTGTGACAGCTGCAGTGAGATTCTGGTGCTGATCAACAATCGTAAGTTTAAAGAATTCGTTTGTGAGGATGCGAAATTTAGCTGGCAATGTTTCGATGATTATTATGATTTATTTCTGAAAATTTCTTCATGTCCCAACATTGAAACCGAATCTGCGAGATCAAACGAAGTAAAATGAATTTCAAATAATTATGTAAACAGCATTTATTTTCAACAATGGTTTGTGTAAATCGACGTTTAATGAATAATGTGGGCTATTAAATAGGTGCATATTTCTCCTATTTCTAATTATTCAGTGTTTTGAATCTTAAGTGCCGGTACACATACACAGAAATATAATTTAAATAATTAAATTTTGATGGTGAGGTCCACGATGATCAGTTTCATTAAACAAATTTTAATACAATTATTTTACAAAACTGATGTCACTTGAAGCTAACGAAATTGTATCAAATTGCTTTCATGTCTCTTCGTCAATTCTCAGCAGAGATATTTATAAAATTTATTATTTGTTTGACATCCAGTGTAAATATAATATCAATAACAAAGAAGACCAGTAGTGCTGTAGTGCAGTAGAATGTCAGCACAAGAAAAGGCCAATTGCAAAATTAACCCAAGTGCACTGAAACAAGTGCATAAGGACTCAGTCTCTGTAAACACTAATTTTAGATTGTGTATGTAACTGCCCCTGTTACTTAGCAGCTGTGGACTCTGCATGGTATCTCCCTTTCATTGGCGGTCTATCTTTGCCTAATGAATGCAATAAATTTAAAACAGTATTATGAGTATTTCTACTAAACTTTGCCCCAAACAACTCTGGATTCCTTCAGAGTCCAGGTGTTTCATCCACTTTACTCTGTTGTGACATTATCTTAATCTAGGTGCTAATGTAATGTTATTGAAATTAGTTTCCCCACATAGGTGATCTCAGAGCCAGTGCATGAGCTTTTTCATTGCCATAGACTCGGGCACAGTGATTACAGTAGATTCACGTACATGACAGTAGACTCACACAAATGATAGTAGATTCATGTGCATGACAGATTCACACACATGACAGTAGATTCATGTGCATGACAGTCGATTCACGTACTTGACAGTAGATTCACATAACCTACACAAGAGCAGAGGCTACTTTATTCTTGGTGTTCTTTATTTTAACTTATTCAGTTCTGAAGGATAAAATATCGCCAAATGTGACCTCCCATTTGGACAAAAGAGCAATATAACGCCATGCTAGGGTCATCATGTTGTTTTTATTTATTTTTTTTTATCGTATCTTCCAGTTTCTATACTCAATGAATGGACATTGACATAATATTTGTTTATTAGATTGTGCACCATGTTTGGTGCAAACCTACTTTTTGTCTGACACTGAATCAGTTAAGAATTGACATCATAGCACGGTACGCAAACACACAGATGGCTTTCCTCAGCAAATATAAAACTCATAGATACGGATCGTTTCAGTAACAGATTTGTCCTCTCATGCATCCCTCGTGGCTGGAACCACTCCGACATCCAAACTCAAGCATACTTGAAGAATTTCATCTGTTATTGACTTCAACTAGCAGTTGTTCACAGATTGCTGGCATCTTGCTGCCTTGACAGAAGATACTTTGAAAAAGGCATCATAACTTCAACCCTTGGTGGTAGCGAATATGACTGATCAGACCAGTTCACCCGGCACTGATAAGTCTTCATGAAATCTTCAGTGTTCTAACTACTAGGCCTTTTGAAGCCAAAGGATACATTTACTCATTGCCCACACTGGCTTGACCAGGGCAGAATACTGTAAGTCCTTATACAAGATAAGTGTCTGTGCCTAGTATAGACTCCGCAGCCTTATACTCTGTTTAGACTTACAGAAGGTGGTTCTCTCTTCAAAAAACAATAAATTGAAGCACTAAAAACACAGTTTATTTTAAACACGTCAACTTAAGCCACTTTAGAACAATTACAAGAGGAAACACAACTAATGTTTTGGTGTTCTGACAGCAACCTTATGCATGTATGCCTGTGCGTGCTGTTAGCTTGTCGGGACTGCTGTCTGTTTCACCTTTCGCATGCAACAGTGAGGAGCATTGTGTGTGATATTCACTGGCACAGGAATGGAACATTATGGGGTGACCCTTTGCCGTGAAGTTGGAACAGCAAACGACGACTAACTCAGTATCCTCTCATGCTACATTTGTCCATTTCGAACTTCATTGTTGTTCAGACTTGAGAATCAGATACTTTGATTTCTTTGATGACTCAGGTACCCACAAGCTAAGCCAAGGCTGCAGTGATCTCTCTCTCTCTCTCTCTCTCTCTCTCTCTCTCTCTCTCTCTCTCTCTCTCTCTCTCTCTCTCTCTCTCTCTCTCTCTCTCTCTCTCTATTGCGCACACAGACACACGCACCCCCCCCCCCCCCCCCCAATAATCTTGACCTTTCTCTTGACCTTTCCCCTGATGCCAGGGGACAGGAGGATGCAGCGTATCTTACCTACATGTACCATTTTTTTTTTTTTCGCACATCCTTTACAGGACATCTCTGTCAACTCTAGCATTTTACCGCTGTCGTTTATTTCTTTGCAAGATTACACTCAGTAGTTTGCCATTGCTTTCGGAGCGACCGGCTCACTTATCCTGTAAGTTACCAACGCGACGAGAACCGCTTCCACTTCTCGCGCGCTGTGTTACCCTATGTGGATAAACGGGATTACGGAGAAAGCCGTTTAACACCTAGGCCAGGGAGACCGGCACATGTACCATAGTCTGCCATTTTTAATCTCCTGTGGCATGGACTGTGATTCTAAATACAATAACTGATCTCAGTTAGTTAGTTAGTCGCGGTTCCAACTTCACAGCAACAGATCGTCCCCATTATGCTCTGTTCCTATGCCAGTGAATATCACACAAAATGCTCCTCACTGTGCAATTTGAAAAGACAGGAGTCTCGGCAAGCCAACGGCCCGTACAGGTGCATAATGTCACCGCCAGAATGCCAACACTGAAGTCCTCCACAAAAAATACAGTTCATCATCGATGGAATCGGCAGTCATCAGAAAGACCTCATTGACCTGGTCTCTTTCCGCAGGGCGACCCGCCGAAAGCGCTACACAAAGCATTAACTCCATAGCCTTGCAACACCCAGGGTTGGTAGTTGGTGCTCTCACTAAGCTGTGGGGTGTTAAGAGCACAAAAATTTTCTTGTGAACGGCTAGCATGAAAGATGTGAACTAGCCTGCATTTGATTAACTCTTCAATCATGCCGTCATCCAGCATGGCTGAATGGATAACAGCGCTTGTTCTAGTATACTGATGCTGAGGTAGCATGTTCAACCCATACACGTTGGATTAAAATGTTGACTTCTCGTCCTTCTTTTTTTGTTCACTTGAAATGTGTCTCTTGTATGAATTTAACTGTCTTTTTTTGTTTAGTTCATTCAGTGGTCCATAGAGTTTTATCTTCCACTGTTGTTTCTCTAGGCCAGAAGGTTTGCCTAGATATGTTCACTATTGTTTCTCTAGGCCAGAAGGTTTGCCTAGATATGCCCACTGTTGTCTCTCTAGGCCAGAAGGTTTGCCTAGATATGTCCACTGTTGTCTCTCTAGGCCAAAAGGTTTGCCTAGATATGTCCACTGTTGTCTCTCTAGGCCAGAAGGTTTGCCTAGATATGTCCACTGTTGTCTCTCTAGGCCAAAAGGTTTGCCTAGATATGTCCACTGCACTAGAAGTAGCACATATAGGGATTTTGTTTTAAGTTCAAAGTAAGCGACCGGATACGCACGCATGCGCGCGTGCGAGCTAGTGAAGTTGGTTGTTAGCAAACTGCTGGTAATGTCATGAGCACGGGTGGATGTGGGTTCACATCCTGGGCTCGTCACTTGTCAAAGTAAAGGAAATATTGGCCACTGATTCCTTCTTGCTCTCTGGCATACAAATATGATAGTGCGACCACATCACAGACCCCTTGCAGGAAATTACACATTTTTAATTTTTTTATTTATTATGGAAGCTGTGTAGAGGAAACAAGTGATATAGATTTAAGCTAGAATGAAGTCTTTCTGGTGACTGCCGCTTCCATCAACGATGAACTGTATTTTCCGTGGATGACTTTTGTGTTAGTAATTTCTAATGGCAGCATTATGCAGTGTACCTGTGCAGGTTGTTGGCTTGCCGAAACTCCTGTCTTTTCCATTTTTCACATTGTACAGTGAGGAGCATTTTGTGTGATATTGACTGGCACATTAACAGAGAATGCAAGGGATGACCATGAAGTTTTGGAACTGTGACTAACTAAGCTAGAAACATGAATACATTACAACAAAGGCTTAATACCAACTTGGCCATGTGCACTGAATCATGACCAGGTTATATCCTAACATGCCTGTTCACAGATGTGAAGTTGCAGTACCACCCTTGCACACTATGTTGGTTTCTGGACTTGGAGAAAGGAGGGGGGGGGGATCTCAGCATCACAGACCCCATGGAGTCAATCTTAAGGCATTGAAAGACAACACTGCACATAGAGATAATTTATTTCAAGGAATTTCTGTCAGGTCTTAGTCAGATATGACTGAGCTACAGTAGATGGTACTACCAGCTTTATCTTAGTGCCGAATGTTGGCTGGCGCTCACCCAACGCGACACCCCACATTGTGCCAACTGCTTCGAGGCAGAAGAGATCAATTTAGAGGGTGCAATCCTTATCCTAGTGTGAGGAAATGCAACCTAAAGACTAAATATTATGGCAGGGCAGACAGGGCCCTAAGCCTTGGTTGGCAGTGGTCTAGTATCAAAGTTCTGACAGAAGGACAGTAAGACATTTCTTTGCTGATCGGCAACTTCTGCAGCTTGTCTTTTTCCAGATGTTTTAATATTACCTTTCCTCTGAAGTAAATTAGGCAGGCCAAGAGAGGGATCATGCTGTATAGGCAACACATGGTCTCTATAATTCAGCCCAGGTTTTGTACTAGAGAGAGATACAACTCCATCCCTAGTTCCCACTATGGGTTGTAGTTATACCTTTTTATTTTTTGAAGCACAATGTAACAATTATCTATCAAGACGGCAGGGTGCCAGTATACAGTATTTCAAGCAATTGAATGAAGAAGTAAATCTTCCAGAAGGTTTACAACCAGCATCCTCTGATTGTGGACAGATTTTTCCTCCTTTTCACATTGCATTAAGTAAAAATTTCTTTGGTTTCCCTGTTGCAGATCACAGCCGCCATGTATCCGGTGGGCTGTCCCAGCTTAGCAGAAATGAAGTGGAAACCCTCATTCGATATGCATTTTCTTGGAACAATAAGTGAGTTGCTTTACATAATCTCGGTCTACAGTAATGATTAACTTTGACTACTAATGTTAATTAATGTTAATGCTTCGAGGGTCGACATGGCTGACGGTGTAACGCACTTATAACTTCTCCGCTGACTGTGGCATGGTGGGTTCGCACAGTTTTACAGAATTATGTATTCAGTTTTGACAGAAATGGAATGTTCTGGATCATTACTCAGGATAGCCCTGGTCTCGCAAGATGGGTGGGTACCAGAGATTTTTTCTGGGGGAATGGCAACAATGAAGTCAACTGGAAATCCCTTTTGGTTATGCTTTTATCTTGTATATGTGAACAACTAACTCTATAGGGGGGCTGAATGGTCTCGAGGTATAGTGTCTGCCTTGAGTGCTGGAGGTCCCGGGTTCAAGTCCTGGTGAGGGCTGGGATTTTTTCACGTAGACTTCTAGTAACAAAATTTCCCCTGGTCTCTGGATAGTGAGATCGAACGCCCTGTGAATTGTTGCGCACGTAAAAAATCCATTGGTAGTTGGAAATTGAAATAATGTAGCCTAACGGCGCTGCCCAGGCAAAATTTCAAGTTAAAAATCTACCCAAAGTATGTCAGGATCCTCGCCAGTGCTACAGAATTTGTGCACTGAGTTGAGTTTCTCCGGACTCAGGCTTGAGTTAGGAGTAGAACGGAGCACTTATGGGTTACACCCGTGTACCGTGATGTTGATCCATTGACTAAACTAACTCTATACACCCCTACAGTAATGTTGGCTATGGGATTCTTCTTTGTGCTGTCCCAGTTCCTATGGAATTATTTTACACTAACAGAGCAGAGTTACAAAATGTATCCACCTGGTTTTGGTCGACCACATTCCTGACCTGGTTTGTTGCATGCACTCCAGCTTTGTTTTGATGTTTGTGTGTTTGTAGCATTTGTTTGCTTATTCATATTTTTTGTATAGCATTGGTTTGTTGTGTTTTTGTAATGTTGGTTTGAATATTTGTTTTTTGTAGTGTTGATTTGCTTGCTTGTTTTTGTAGCATGCATTTGTTTTTCGTAGTGTTGGTTTACATGTTCATGTTTTTGTGTGTTTTTGTAGCATATCATTTGCTTGTTCATGTTCTTGTACCATTGTTTTGCTTGTTCATAGTGTGGTTTCTTCATATTTTTGTAGCCTTGGTTTACTTGCTAATGTTTTTGTAGTGTTGGTTTTCTTGTTCATATTTGTGTAGCATTGATCTGCTTGTTCTTGATTTTTGTAGTGCTGGTTTGCTTGTTCATGAGTTTGTCACTTTGGGATTGATTGTTCATGTTTTTTAAACTTTGGATTTGCTTGTTCATGTTTTTTTGTAGTGTTGGTTTGCTTGGTCATGTTTTTATAATTTTGCTTTGCTTATCATGATTTTGTAGTGTTGGTTTCCTTGTTCATGTTTTTGTAACTTTTAGTTTATTTGTTCATGTGTTTGTATCTATGGATTTGCTTGTTTGTTTTAGTAGCGGTGGTTTGCTTGTTTGTTCTAGTAGCTTTGGTTTGCTTGCTTGTTTTAACCCTTTACAGGGCACAGGTTTTTCCAATTTCTAACTCTAAACGGGCAAGATTTTTGAGGGTTTTAGTCAGATTTTAGGTCATGTTAGTAAAAAGATCATAACTAAGTTGTTAGTGATTGGATTTTAGTGAAATAAAGAGCAAAATGAAAAGAAATGCATGCAGATTAATAATTGTACTCACATGTCATATGAATAATCCAGTCTTGTTGGTATAATGCACATATGAACACAAATATTTACAAAATATAACACATTATTTGTGAGTGTCAGTCATATATACACTATGTACAAACACTGCCAACTGCTCACTGGCCTCCAAGATGCTGGGGAAAACAAGTGTCCTTGCAGTAGTTCACTTGGCACACATCACAGCCATACGAACTTTCAATGGTTCGTCCTGCAGGGGTACGACGTTTGGCGTGACTGCACGCCACACAGGCTTTCTTCCTGCCCTCAAACCTCATGAGCTTGTGGTTGTGGACACTTTCTGGAGCTACTGCTTGGCCTTTCCTCTTTGCTGCAGCCCTCTTCCTGCTGGAGAATCCTGCGATTAGTTGCTTACATAAATCCAGACGGAAGTCCAGAAGGGCGTAGCGTTTGCTGGGCTTTGCTGTGGACTGCTCGAACAGGATGAAAGCATTGTTTATGCATGAATCAAAAACAAAACTGACGAGGTAGCGCCAGTATTTTCTGCACTTCTTCAGTGTAGAGTAATACCCCCTCATTTGATCTGCCTTGTCCACCCCTCCCATGCATTGGTTGTAGAGTTTGATGACAGCAGGGCAGGACACAGGCTTTCTGGTGCGAGTGTGCCGGTCCCATCGCTCAACAGTGGTCAATGTGTGTGAGGTATTGTTGGAGAGCATAAAGACATCCCTTTTATCATGCCACACAGTAGCAAGCAGATCCTCTTTCTGGAAGACTTGATGGTCCCCTTGCGTCATTTTTCTTTTTCCTCTGAATGCCAGAGGCAGATCTTTCCGGTTCTTTCTTACTGTTGCTGCCGCATAAGTTTTCTCTTGGAGAAGGTTAGTAAAAAGCGCAACTGACGAAAAAAAGTTATCAAAATAGAGGTGATGATACTTCCCCAAAAAGGGGGCAGCAAGCTGCATCACTACATCATGGCCCAGTCCATGCTGAATGGCACCATCTACTTTGCCACGGTAAACAGAAAACTGGAGGAGGTAACCAGTTGCTGACTCGCAAGCAAACCAAAATTTCATTCCCCATTTTGTTGGCTTGGCTGGTAGATACTGTTTTAGTGCATTCCTGCCTTTGAATGGCACCATTGCCTCATCAATGGCAATTTCTTTCTTAGGTTTGTAATGTTGTAAGAACGTCCTATTAGCCATGTCAATGAGAGGCCGAATGTTGTGGAGGCGGTCACTGCCGTCAGCTGTGTTGTTGTCAGCCACATGTAAATACTGCTCCAGCTTCTTGAATCTCTTCAGCGGCATCACATCCTTCACACCTGGCATTCCCAACATAATATCTGCAGACCAGCACAATTCCAAACGAGGAGGTTTGTACATCCCCAATAAAATGAGCAGACCAAAATAGGCCTGTATTTCGGTTGCATTGGTTGGAACCCAGCCTCGATCACCTACTCGCTCGATCTTTTGCCTAGCATACGTATTTGTTTGATCGGCAATCATTTGAAACGTTTGTTCCTCGAAGAGTTGAAGAAAGAATGCACGCTGAGAACGATCGTCAGTTGTTATTGATAAGTTGACGCCAGTTTCTTCACTAAATTCTTCGATAATCAGTGTTGTTGTTGTGTTGCTCCAACCGTTTGCGTCGCGAGACGGCCCCGCCCGACTTTCTTCAGCGACATTTTCTGAATCGGATTCACTTTCTTCAAAGTCCGAAAGATCTGAAGTGTGCACGCTACACACGCTGATATCACTGAGATCTAACTCCGATTCATCGTCACTTTCGTGCGTTTCAATGTCACTTAAATTGAACCCTTCGAACTCGCCGCTATCGCTTGAAGAATTGAGGAAATCCATTTTCATTAACAACGCACAAAAATCCCGAAAACTAATGAACAATCTGATCAAATTTAATGAAAACACTTGCAAACGTTACCCACGCTTTCACTCTATCAGCAAGACTGGTAGAAAGGAACAGGAAGTCTCGGAAATTCGCGAGATCGCATTTTTAAAATGACTAGTATTCAAAGCCGGAATCGGACGCTATGAGCGTTTTATCGCAGCGTGCCTTGTAAAGGGTTAATAGTTTTTTTTTTGATGTTTGGGTGCTTGTTTTAGTAGCATTGGTTTGCTAGCTTGTTTTCATATAATTGGTTTGCCTGTTTGGTTTAGTAGCGTTGGTTTGCTTATTGTGATGGAAGATATTTTGTCTACTTAAAAACTAAACAAAACATTGATTATCCTAGAAGCAAACTTAGGAGTGCAGCCTTGCTGTGAGCTTGCTAAACTACAAAACTTTGAAAAGTATAGTTGGAAATCTTAAAGTGTAGAAATTAAGGACCCAGCCCTGGCAACAATTGCAGAATAAGAAAATCTACCTACAGTATTTATTCTGATATACAAACATTGGGGAAGCTGCTAGGAATGACAGAGTTTGTGCACTGTGGAGGATGGAGCACTTATGGAGGTATCTGTGTACAATTATGATGGTTCTTGACAAACCTCAAACAAACAAAAAAACAAGATGTTTTCAGAAGTTGCATGGCTGAAAGAGTAAAAGATTAAGAGCACTTGCTCTTAAACTTTTGGGCGTTGATGGAAGAGTGGGTTCGCCCGATGGCGTAGACGGGTAATAGGGAAAGCTAGCCCACATGCAAACATCAGGCAAACTACACTGAAGTTCAAAGCAAACGGGAAAAAAAATGTTTTATAGAATTTAGTTATTGAACTAAGGGGAACCGGGAAAGTTAACCCGGTCAACAAATGCCAGCAGAAGTCGGTTGTGTCAGCCTAACGGCGCAAGAACGCAGCTCTGTTGTAAACAGTCACAACGCAATCACGCCTGGAAAAAAAACTCTGGATGAACACAGAAGAAGAAGAAGAACTAAGGGGAACATCAGAATGTTCTCTGTATGGCTAGTTAATACAGATACACTAACTCACTGAGCCAGTACGGAACTCCAGACTGTATGGAACTAAAGAGGAACTCCAAAATTGTCACCATGTTCATCATGAGAAGTCATCTAACGGGATAGTCATCAAAGATGGAAGAAGAAGAATCGTAGCACGTCTTGCCTTCTCTGTAACCTTGGAGGTCGCTGGGACATCACTGCACACTGTATGACCTTCCATAGGTATCCATATCTTAGCAAAGTATGCTTCTGCCAGGGTTTTTGCTGTCCAGAAAATGAGAACATTCTCTAAGAAACAAGTGAAAATTGTAAATTGATTAGAGAAATTAGACGTAGGCAGACATTATTTTTGGGCATGCTATTAGGACAAATAAAATCATAAATTGATTAGAGAAATTAGATGTAGACATACAATATTTTGGGGCAGATTAAGGGGACAAATAAACTTTACAATTTCTAACAACTGGCAAAACTGATGAGAAAAGAGCAAGGGATAAATATCTGGATATCTTGACCACATGGCATAAAGCACACAGACATGGTCCAGGTGATTATATGAGATGACCGCCCTCTCTTATTGGCATGGCACATGATGATGAGTTTTTTCGCTGTTCATTTCTATTATCTGTCCACTGCATTTTTAGCCTTCCCCGTTTCCAATTTCAAGGGAGATGTTCCTGTAGGTGTGGGATTTAACTGTCAACTGTGGAATAATGATTGAATCTTAAACTATCCTTTTGAGTTCCATATGTGAAATAATGATTGAATCTTAAACTGTGCTTCATTTGAATTCCATGTGTAGAATGATGATTGTATCTTAAACTGTGCTTCATTTCTGAGTTACATCTGTGAAATAATGATTGCATACTAAACCGTGCCTCATATCTGAGTTGCATCTGTGGAATAATGATTGTATCTTAAACTGTGCTTCATTTCTGAGTTCCAGGAGGTGTCTGTGTGTGTACAAGGACTTCAAGAACTTCGACAAGCTGACCAACCTTGTTCAAGTTGTCCTCAGCATGGGCATGGAGCTAATCCAGTCCCTCCCTGACATACTGCCCCGAAAGCTGAAAGTCAAGGCTCAGGAAGCTGCCAGAAAAGAGTGCACCCAGTCTCAGTCATCTGTAGATGAGGAGGTGATGAGGCGGAATAGTGAATCTGCGAGTGAGGAGAGTAAATCAGGCGAGGAGGGGAGTAAAGAGGAGGTTGGTTCAGATCCAGAGGATGAAAGTATTTGGAGTGACTGGAGTATAGAGGAGTTGAAGCGGATGTTGGACTTCCAGACTCACCTGTTTCTGTCCAATTTTGCTGTGTATATGGCACATAAAGTCATGACTGCTCACAACATGGAGGTGAGTACAATTTTCCTACACCAAGCAGTTGTTACTTTAGTTAGTTAAGCTGTAAAATAACCTTGGTTTGGGTATGAAGGAGTTGGTTGTGGATCCTCAGGAAAACTGAGCTCTTAACTCTAAAACCCAATTCTATGACATTCGGGTCATTGGAGCCCTGAAAAGGGTTTGCATGTGGTTTGCATGTGGTTTGCATGTGGTTTGCATGTGAGGTGAAGCAGATGTGTATACTTTCCTTGCCTTGGAATTTTTCACAACTGTGGAGAGGTATGGTGTTATAGGGAGTTACATCAGTAATACAATGGGGAAGAATAAATGTCTTATGTTCTGTGTGAAATCTGGATAATGTACTTGTGCAGTATCATCATTGTCTCAGAGATTATTGACTTGTGGCATGGGGAACTTTCATGGTTAGAACCATTGCTTGCCAACTTGATGGTTTGAGATTCAGTCCCTGGTAATGCTGTGATAAAGTTGCTTTCTGTAAGTCATTCATTATCATCTGGGTAACATGTCCTTTGTAGGACATTACTCTCAACACAGCCCACTAGAAGGTCAGCATGGCTAAATGGATAAGGCGTTTGTTCTTAGTCATCCCATGTGCTGATGCCGAGGTAGTGAGTTCAACCCCTACACTGGTCAGTTGGAATAAAATGTCGATCCCTCGCCCTTGACTTGGGGATGTAAATTACAGGTACCTCAGAAGCCAGAGTGGGTTCACCTGATGGAGAGGTACACTACAGGTAATAGGAAAAGCTAATCCAGGCCAAAAATAAGTCAAGTTCACTAGAAGTAATAGCACATGTATGGACTACGCTTGGGTTTAAAGTGAGAGAGAAAAAAAAAATCACAGCCCAATGAAGACTCCATTCTTCTTCAGTTCCTGCTGCCATAAACATTATAATGCCCAGGGTGTCTTGCATCCACTGTCATGTTAACTCCCACGTCTTCCTGGAAGTATGCTGACATTGTATGCATGTGTCTTATTTTCAGGAACTTTCCTCAGCGGAGACGACGGCTTTACATAACTACTGTGAGATCAATGTGAGTTAACAAAGATCCATTTTTCATGTTATGTAGTTTTATTTCCCCCCTTATAATTGGTCTAAAGTGGCTAGAAGTTGGCTTATGTTTAATTTACTGTGTTTTTAGTGCTGAAATTTACTGTTTCTTGAAGTGAACAATAACTTATATAAGTGTAGAGTCGTCTGTATGTCACAGCATCACTGGGAAGGTTAATCCAGTCAACAAATGCCTGAAGAAATTGGGTGTGTTGGCTAAAAGGCTTAAATGTCGCAGCTCTGCTGTAAACAGGCACAAGGCCAAAACAAACATTCCGGATGAACAAAAGAAGAGGAACTCATTGCAACGCACGTTCATTTATTCCTCTAGCCATTAAATATGTTTCTGAAACATTCCAATCCCAAGCAGTTGTCTCTTTAATAAATATCTGGGTCACAAGGATTTAAAATAATAACATTCAGGGACAGGAGAGAGTTCGATAATTTCCTGGGTCATGAGTTATTTAATAACAAGAAGAGGGTAGGTTAATAAACCACAACATGGTTTGTCAGAATTCATGGCATGCAATTTTAATTACTGTTACCTGTATGTTACAGAGCCTCTTAAGGGCAGCAAAACTAGTAACACTGTAATCCAGCTTGTTATATGAGCCGAGTAAAGAGGCTCAGCAGGGGCTGGCTGCCCCATTCCGTAGAAAACTTTAACACTGTAATCTAGCTTGTTATATGAGCCGAGTAAAGAGGATCAGCAGAGGCTGGCTGCCCCATCCCATAGGAAACTGTAACTGCAAAATCCAACCAATCGTGAACGTCTAAAGGGAGGTAACAAATGAATGATATGGGAGGACGTGGACAGAGCTTCACCTCGGCACTGCCAGGTACAAGATGAGATGATGGATACAGGTGCATGGGACAGCCGAGGATAGGAGGCTTGCAGTGAGATAGCTGCGGAACTGTGTCCAACTGGGGGATAATGGGTGAAAGGAGAAAGAGCATAGGGAAGACAAATAAATGAATGCCTGGATGGCTTGGCAACATGGCTTAATTAGGACAAGAATACTGGACCTGATTGAGAGATCTGGTGATCATGTGAGATGATGAACCTTGACCACCTTCGCATATTGGCATGTGCTTTATGATGATGATGACCTTGATCTGTAGATTGTTTAGTGGATTTGTTAGGATTTCTGATCAAGCTATAGTGTAATGTGATTTTGTTTCCCTTGAATCCTGTCCAGGACATTGATGCACCTCTACTGCTTCTTCGGAACATCTGCTTCTTCATAGACAGCAACGGAGTTGGGGCGCTGAGCCAGTGTTTTGAGAAAGCCAACAACAAGAACTTGCCACTCATCTTTGCTCATACGCTGATCACGATCATCACGCATGTAATTGATGTTTTCTTATTGAGTTGTTCTGTTGCCAGTTGTGATGATGTTATATTGGTGATGTAAAAATGTGTATGTGAAGTTTGTTGGATGGAAGTCTGCTGTTCTGTTAGAAGGGCTTATGCATCTCTGTGTCCCCAAGGACTTTGTTGTGGGTGGAGTAGCTACTGGTATGGTCACCCATCCCTAGCAGGACAGTCCAAGAGTAGATGCTAGATTAAGAGGGACATTGCGTGTTCTTGTTCTTTCTCTTCCTAATTCTCTTCTACTTTTGTTTCTCTTCTTTTTCTTCCTATTCTTGGAGACTCCTAGGGATTGTCACCGGGGTTACGGAGTTTGTACTTTGTGCGATGCTTCTGGCAGGTCATCCTGCCGAAAGAGACCAAGCCATATGGGATCAAACCCGGGCAATGAAGTCGATCCTCTCAACTTATAAGACTTTTTTGTTTCTTCCTCTTCCTACTTCTCTTCTTTTTCTTTTTCTGTTTTTGTTTTTCTTCTTACATTTTCTGAGGTCAACATAAATATATTTAAAGAAACCAGCAGTCAGCTTAAGGCTGTTGATATCTCCGTAGTTTACCCTCAAATGCAGCAGATGTAGGCCAAAGTGATTTTCACTGGTTAACTAAAGGAAACAATGAAAGACAGTGCCATGAAGTGTTCGGTTGTGTTACAAAAAGGCACACATTTTACAACTCTGCTGTAAACAATTATTGATTGATTGATTTAGGAACCGACATCACAGCATTCGGGACATTCCCATAAGCGCTCCGTCCCCATCCCCAGCAGCCAGCGAAGAGTTCCAACACTAATAGTTCCAGTAGCAATCTGATTATATGTCCGTCTCGCCTTTCCTCTGAGCGTCGAGCGTCGGCCAGATCCCCTCGTCACACCTCGCTGTCTCATTCTTACCAGACCCTGGTGATCCATCTGCTCCTCCGAGGTGTACACGTGCTCCCACAAGGCCGCAACCACGTCTGCCTTGTCATGCATCAATACTCCACCAAGTTTTGCCGAGCCAGCCAATCTGTCCGCCTGTTCATTCCCCAGCACACCGGCATGCCCAGGAGAAAAGATCCAGGTGATGCTTGCTACCCGTGACCTCCGAAGCGAAGCAAGCCACTCTGCACGAAGCTTGCCTGTTCTCACCCTTCTCAGCATGCTTTCTGAGTCAGTTACAATCACAATGTGTGTATGTATCGTGTTTTCTATCCAGCGGAAAGCTGCACTGACCGCCTCCACCTCCATTCTTAAGCTAGATGTAGTGTCATCATACGCCAGGCTCTCCTGCACCAAATGCCGACCATTAGTTTTTGCCAAGAACCCCCAGGCACTTCTCCTACCTCTCAACACTGACCCATCCGTGTAGATAATCACATCACCAGGGCGAGAATTTTCCTGAATTAGTTGCTGAATTTCCACTTCCGTGGCCCCTGCTGGCCACTCCCTGCACTCCCGGCTCAATGTTATTACAACTCTGCACAAGTCTGACTGCACGGCTGGCACTCTGACCCACTCCTCTCCTCGCCTGATGTTCTCCAAGGGGCACACCTGTCTGATCGTATCCTCCGCCTGAGCCATCCATGATTTCCCTCTTATCAGTCTCTGACCCTTAACTACGTCCAGCGCCTCATGCAACGGGTGATCTGTGTCTGCAGCTACTCTGAGGTATGCCTTCGCTTGCATCACCTTGTGCCTACCAGCAACAGTAGGCAGACCAAGGATGTAACGCATACACACTACTGGAGTGTCTCTGGTGCATCCCAGAATGACCCGCATCGCTTCATTCTGTATGCGCTCTAATTTCACCAGCTGACTCTTTGAGACAGTGAGCAGTCCTAGTCCATAATCAATCACTGAGAGGATCAAGTGCTGGTATAGTGTGAAGAGCATTCTCTGCTCTGTGTCCATTGCAGCCATAGTTTTAAGTGCATTGAGTCCCTTTTGAGATCTTGTCACAACCGTCTCCACATGGTCCTTGAAGGACAGACTCCTGTCAAATGTGATTCCCAGATACTTCAGTTTGTTCTCTCTGTTGACGCTTCTACCATCTATCGTGAGGCTTGGGGTATCATCTCTCACAATCCTGTTGTCCAGAGAGCACCGCAACACCCCCGCCTTTTCCGGGTTGATGACAGCACTCATTTCAGTGCACCAGTCAATCACTTTGTCTACTGTCACCTGTAGCTCCTGGGCTGTTTGATCCCTATTTCTCCCCTGCCTATATGCAAGAATATCATCTGCAAATGTTAGAATCCTTCCAACCCCTGGTGCTTCTAGGTATGCAATCTTGCTCGTATACACATTAAAGAGCACCGGTGAGATTGCAGATCCCTGTGGCAGTCCCGGGGTTAAAATATGTGGCTCTGAGGTCCATGCGCCCAGACGGAGAGCAACCTGACGAGAATGCAGGACAGCTGCTATCCAGTTCACCAACCAGGAATTGACCCCCTTCTCCATAAGTGCAGTCATCAAAATATCATAGCGAACTCTATTGTACGCATCTTCAAGATCAAGCGCTGCCGCCATCGTTTCCTGTCTACTCTGGAACCCCTCATAAACGTCAAAGGCAAAGGTGGCTGCATTTGACCAGGTATCTTTTCCTGGCCTTGTAGCTCCCCAGGCCTCTTGGAAGAAGCTTCCCCCTTTCCAAAAAATCCTGCAGCTTAACAGCGACTATCTTCTCTAAAACCTTCCCAAATGTATTCTGAAGGGTGATGATCTTAAAGCCGCCAAGCTTTGAATGATCCTTGTATGGTTTTGGGAGAGGGATGAGATAGCTATGCAGCCAATCCTGCGGTATTGACGCTGTCCTAATGCTCTGATTAAAGCAGCCGGCCATCACCTTCAGGTCTACATCGCTCAAAGCCTTCATGTGGCCATACCTGACACCATCAGGCCCTGGTGCCGTGTCTTTTGCCTTTTGCAAAATATGTTTAACATCTTCAAACAGTATGATGTCTTCGTAAGGCATATTCTCCATTGTGCCAGATAATTCCACTCTAACTGCATCCCTGGTATCCGCATCACTATGATTGGTCTGCTCTAAAAATCTCTGGAGAAACGCCTCCCCTTTCTCCTTGTCTGTTATCACGCGTACCCCATCCTCTTTATAAATTGTTCCCACTGTCATAGGCCAATCTTTTCTTTGCATTTGTCTGTACAGTTTCCAGAATTTATGCAGTGTTTTATCACCTCCAATATCCTTCATAAAACATTCCCATTAAACAATTACAACACGGTTAGTCCAAAACAAAAAAGTATTGGATGAATAAAGAAGAAGAAGAATAAACACTACTTAAGCAGTGGTCAGCCGGTCTCCCTGGCCTAGGGGTTAACGTCTTTGTCCGAAATCCTGTATATTCTCGTAACGTAACCTGTATGAGAATCAGTAGCGGTTCTCGCCATGTTAGTAACTTACGGGGTATGTGAGCAGGTCGCTCAGAAAGCAATGGCAAACTACTGAGCGTAATCTTGCCGAGTACATTAACAGCAGCTGAAAAATGCTGATGTTGACTGCAACGTCCTGTAAGGGATATGCAACAACAAAAAAATGCATGAGTTGAGCATTATTGTTGATGATGACCCGGTCAGAACAGAATCTGAATCTGGATGGGTTGTCCACTAAACAAACTGAGATAGTATTTTAATATCTCATCCCATGATTTTGTGTGTGGATTGTGTGAACAGCTTAACTGTTCTGTGCTGAATTGTCAGTATGTATGCTTAACATCCGTCATCGTCATCTGAGCCATTAGAGCTGATTTATCAGCCCACATCAGAGACCTTGTTACATGAAGATTAATATTAAATTTTCTTTCTCTCTCTCTCTCTCTCGCTCCTCCCCCCTCTCCCATCTCTTTCTCTGCACCTACCTCTCTCTTCTTTCGTTATGTCTCTAAATGTCTATCCCCATCCTCATTTTTCTGTCTGCTACTTCATGTGATGGTTTCTGTGTACACACAAACACATGTCTGCATAGTCACAGTGAACATATTTTATTGTGAATCTGTTTCCAGTTACGTATGTGGGTCAACACACCAACCATCATGACGTGCATTCTGCCGTTGCGCACCCCCATCATCCGCTATATGTGCACATTATCCGAGGCAGACATGAGGGCAGCAGCAGCCCACAACACCATGGAACTTATGTGGCAGGCCATTAAAGAGCCTATGGACTCACAGATGGCCTTTGACCGAGAAGTCATGGCCTTGGTATACAAATGTCTGACGGCTTCAACGTTGACCATTCGCCTCGGAGGCATCTGTCAAATCAGTGTAAGTATTCAATTGTAGTCATAGTGATGAGGTTGAGCATTTAATATCTGATTGTTGCTCTTTGACTGTGAGTTATCGGGGCTTATAAAGGAAGGGAAGTGTCATAGCACTGTAGCCTACTATGCATGTTTTAAGGGGAATGAGACTGACTACCTCATCCGTGACGTAGGAGAATTGGCATTATTCTTCTTTCGTTTACTAATTTGTCTATAACTAATGTTGTCTCTTGTTTGAATTTTGCTGTCTTTTTTAATTCACGCAGTGGTCCACAGAGTTTATCTTCCACTGTCATCTCTCTAGGCCAGAAGGTATGTCGAATTTTGGACGGTCTTGGAGTATGTGAACTGCTGTCTGCGGTGCCAGTCTTGAATTTTGTATACATGTGGTTGTGTAATCTATTGTGTCCTGTTCTGAGGCGCAGACTAATAATTTTTCTGGTCTGTCCATAAAGTGATAACATCTTGAGCTGGTGTTGGTGGCTTTCTTCTGATGTGATCATTCTTTTGGTTGTATGTCACAGTTACATCAGGTTGCTTCTTTCTTAGCTAATGGATCAGCTCACTCGTTTCCAGTTTCTCCACAATGAGATGGTACCCACTTTATTGTGACCTTACGCTGGCTGTGAAGTTCAAATAGTAGTGTCTGTACTACTGGCAGTTAGCTACATTACAGCTGACCTTTAGTGTGGAGATGGTCTTGGTGGTGGGTATTTAGAAATGGACAGGAAGAACCCTGGACGTCAAATGCTGGCAAAAAGGGAGACACCTGGGAAAACAAATCGTGTGGAGTGAAGAATGGTTGCCTAGTGATCTTTCCAATAATGGGGGAAGGCAATGCAGGGTCACAGTAAAGGTATTACATGTCACAGTGAAGGTATTGCAACTGGCAGGCATCTATGTTACATTTGTACATGTTCTATTACGTAACGTCCGACTATCATATAATTTATTCTTGTGACCTTCTATTAAGTAACATCCAACTATCATATAATTGATTCTCGTGATGTTCTATCACGTAACGTCCAACTATCATATAATTGATTCTTGTAACGTTCTATTAAGTAACATCCAACTATCATATAATTGATTCTTGTAACGTTCTATCACGTAACGTCCAACTATCATATAATTGATTCTCGTGACGTTCTATTACGTAACGTCCAACTATCATATAATTGATTCTTGTAACGTTCTATTAAGTAACATCCAACTATCATATAATTGATTCTTGTAATATTCTATCACGTAACGTCCAACTATCATATAATTGATTCTTGTAACGTTCTATTACGTAACGTCCAACTATCATATAATTGATTCTTGTAACGTTCTATCACGTAACGTCCAACTATCATATAATTGATTCTTGTAACGTCCTATTAAGTAACATCCAACTATCATATAATTGATTCTTGTAACGTTCTATTACATAATGTCCAACTATCATATAATTGATTCTTGTAACGTTCTATCACGTAACGTCCAACTATCATATAATTGATTCTTGTGACGTTCTATTAAGTAACATCCAACTATCATATAATTGATTCTTGTAACGTTCTATCACGTAACGTCCAACTATCATATAATTGATTCTTGTGACGTTCTATTAAGTAACATCCAACTGTCATATAATTGATTCTTGTGACGTTCTATTAAGTAACATCCAACTGTCATATAATTGATTCTTGTGACGTTCTATTAAGTAACATCCAACTATCATATAATTGATTCTTGTGACGTTCTATTAAGTAACATCCAACTATCATATAATTGATCCTTGTGACATTCTATTACATAATGTCCAACTATCGTATAGTTGATCCTTGTAACGTTCTATTATGTAACGTCCAACTATCATATAATTGATCCTTGTGACGTTCTATTAAGTAACATCCAACTGTCATATAGTTGATCCTTGTGACGTTCTATTACGTAACGTCCAACTATCATATAATTGATTCTTGTGAAGTCAAATGCCATTGTCCCTACCTAAGGCACATCAGATGTATGGTGCTCGACCATATCCGTATAAACCAATTGACATTCCATGTGGCCAGTATCACACCTAGTCTCCTTAGCTTCCCAAGCCATTTCCTGATACTCCTTTTAGGCTGAGTTGACTTGTTAGCCCAGGTTGGTTATATTCCAGGGGGCTTCAAATGAAAACGTTAAAAGTATGATAGAAAGTACAATAACCATGTCATTGTCTTGTAACCTGTCAGTGTTGTTGTTAAGGATATTAAGAGTATTAGGCACATGACATCACGGTGCAAACACGGTGATGTCATTAGGACAGTTTAAATATGGCCACCCCACTTTTGACATGCACCAAAGAGGAGCAGCGTTCTGTTACCCGTTTTATTTAATCAGTGAAGGGGTGAAACCTATAGAAATTCATCGGCGAATGAAGGTCCAGTATGGTGATGAATGCCTGTCAGTCCAGCAAGTGTATGAGTGGAACAGGAAGTTTGAACTCGCAATCATATCCAAACAATGTGTACTTCTGGGTAAAGGTGTTTTTTTGCAACATGACAACGCTCGACCCCCATACTCCCGCGCAACAGTTGAAACCATCGAATACCTCCACTTTCAGTGTGTACCACGTACTCCGTACTCGCCAGACCTAGCCCCAAGTGATTTCCACCTGTTTGGACAAACAGTAAGTCTAGTTTGGACAAACAGTAAGTCTAGTTTGGACAAAGAGTAAAACAGCATTTAAGGTTTTCATTTGAAGCCTCCTTATAAATCTGCTTCTATGTGAATTGGAACCCAATAGCGCTGGGTCAGCCGGCAAGCATCTAGCAACTACGCTATCATTGCTCCCGTATGATTGGTACTTGTTCCCCACTAGTTTTACATGCATTAAAATATGCTTCTGTGTTCGGAACAACTTACTGATACGGGCAGTTTTTTTTCAAAACTTACCATCACAAAGTGTTGGCTGCGCTCCAGGCTGACTGATATAAACCTGGAAAAAGCAGTTGCGAGTAGCATCATCAATACCAGCTAACATCACATGCCTCATCAAAGAGAAACAAGAAGTTGTGTATAGTTATTTTTGTATGGCTCGCGAATAATGTTATAAATATTCAATTAGCCCTTAGCGGGAAAAAAGGTCCTCCATTAAATTTATATAACTGCAAATTGTTTTTTTCCTGTCCGCAGACGATGATTAACACATACAATGATAATATCAGCAATGAATCGATGGCAGACGTTGAGAGGTTGGTTATATACTGATATCCTATTCTCTCTTTCTTCCTCTCCCCTCCCCTTCCTTTGTCCATATTTTTCTTCCCCTCTCTTTCCTATTTCTCTCTCTCTCTCTCTCTCTCTCTCTCTCTCTCTCTCTCTCTCTCTCTCTCTCTCTCTCTCTCTCTCTCTCTCTCTCTCTCTCTCTCTTTCTTTTTTTTTTTCTCTCTCTCTATCTATTTTACCAACAATATCTCTTTTTATGTGAATGCATAGAGTTAACTATGTTATTCGTATATTTTCTTTCACCACTTGTAATCTGTACTGTGCCCATGCTGTGTACATATAATTGTGTTTGCTTCTGTCTAGATCTAATAAAAAGTTAGTTGCGTATCCTTTACAGTACGTTGCAGTCAGACTGTGACCCCTAGGCAAATTTATGTTCAGAGGTTTGCCATTTTTTTCTGAACGACCGTAACCCATACAATTTTATAAAATACCCAACGCTAGGCGGTCTGCTGCCAAATCGCCCACAGCTGTGTTGTTAATGTGGGATTACGAACTGCGTCCGTAACCCCTTCATCTAACATAAGTAAAAAGGTAAAGGAACTCTTTTCATAGCATGATGGGTATATGGTGTTAGCCCATAATGTTGAGAACAATCGGCACTCAATATGTCATGTGGTTGGTAGCACGTTGCCCACCTTTGCTTCCGAAGACATTTTCTGGTGCCCATTTTTGGCTTGGTTGACCTGGAAGCTGAGAAACATCTAATGGCGGTGGAAATGTGGTTGTTGAAAAAATAATGGAAAGAATACCATTGATGGACAGATAATCAAATAAAACAGTGCTTCAGGAAACAGATTAAAAATGGAAATTAGAGAAATTACAGACAGTCAAGGTATTTTTGACATGAGGAAAAATGACTTGAAAATTTAGTGACCGCTGGCAAGCTTGATGGAAAGAGAGCAAGAGGAAGATAAAGGGATAAATACCTGGATGGTTTGACATCATGGCATGGTCGGGGCAAGAACACAGACCTGATGTTGAGACTCAGGTGACCATGTAAAATGGCGAACCATGCCCACCCACATGTATCAGTTCGGGGCTTTGTTGATGACCTGGAAGCTTAAGCCAATAAAAACATTACTGTTTCAAGGGGGTGTGAACACATGATCACTGAGTAGCAGAGTATGTTAGCCACTGAGTGAATGATATATGAGTTTAACATGCATCTTGTCAGTGTATTGTTAATGTGTGAATGATTAATGGTTTACAGGACCTTGCAATCAGCCCCATCATATTTTTGGCTGTTTATGATTTCTTGGCAAGTTTACGTTCAGTAGTTTGCCTTGCTTTCTGAACTACCAGCAGCCATATCATTGTATGAAAACCAGTACAGGGCGGTCTGCAGCCAAATCGTCCGCAGCTGTGTTTCAAACACGGTATGTGTTAGTGCGAATTGCATTCCTAAGCCCGTCGCCACAGAGCTGGTGATTAATGGTAATCAGAGCTGATGATTAATGGGAGACAAAGCTGGCGATTAATGTTAGACAGAGCTGGCGATTAATGGTAGACAGAGCTGGCGATTAATGGTAGACAGAGCTGGCGATTAATGGTAGACAGAGCTGGCGATTAATGGTAGACAGAGCTGGCGATTAATGGTAGACAGAGCTGGCGATTAATGGTAGACAGAGCTGGCGATTAATGATAGACAGAGCAAAACATAAGAGGAGTCAATGTACTAGACTCTGTAGTGGTATACATATTGCAGTTAACTTTATTTACCACTGGAGGTGATGGTAAGATTTGTAGAGGTGACCCACTGGAGTGTGGAAGCTTCTTTATACTCCTGCTAGATGGGATGGAGAGGTGCTCATATACTGCATGTAGTTGGATTTCATGCTGACCAGGGACTCACTTCACCTCCATGTGGGACATACTGACCAAGGCCTACCTCACCTCCCTGTGAGGGATACTGGCCAAAACATACAGACCAATGCCTTAATCTTCACCTCCATGTGAGACATTCTGACTAATGAAGAGAGTGTTAATCATAGTCTTTTTTGTGATGAAGCCTGCCAAGTACTACAGACTGTGCTTGCTATGTTGCTGTTAGAGAGTCACAACAATCCCTCATCATGATAGTTGATAGTCAGCACTCAGGCCTTGCACTCACCGCTTGGACAGCTCACATGCATGCTCTGACTGACTGACTATATTGCTGGCCTATGAGAATGGTATTAGCAACACTATGCCATAGGGTTAGTGGCTTGTCTGTCAAGATAGTGTCCGGGTTCAATCCCCAGCCGAGGCAGGGTTATTTGTGTCTGACTACTGTGGCTCTGTGGTTGACCCAGCCTCATTCAAATGGAAACAGGACAGTTTTAAGAATTTTCTGGGAATTGTCTCTCGTGGAAAGGTGATGAAAAGGGGGACTGGCCATCCTACCACATGTCGTGACCTGGAATTTGTTATACCCAGGAAGGTTAACCTGGTCAACAAACGCTAGTAGAAGTGGAATGTGTCGGCCTAAAGGCACATTATCACAGCTCTGCTGTAAACAGGCACAGTATTGCAGCTCCGCTGTAAATGGGCACAACGCAATCACATCCAAAAAAAGGCTCTGGATGAATGCAGAAGAAGAAGAATGTTATACCCTAACACTTCACACCTAAATAACAGTACCTGCAATGGGACTACATTTTTCCAGAATGAAAGCATGTCATTATCAGTCTGTAATTCAAGTCATACTTCTACATTTTTCCAGAATGAAAGCATGTCATTATCAGTCTGTAATTCAAGTCATACTTCTTAATCTCATTTGCACGGAGATCATGTCTTGAAAGTCCATGATAAGCATCATATGGTCAGTTTGGTATTTTTTCTTTCTTTTTTCGTTCACTTGCTTTGAACTCAAACGTAGTCCATACATATGCTACTACCTCTAGTGCACTGGACTGATTTTTGCGTGTGGATTAGAGAGCGGGGGGGGGGGGGGGGGGGGGGGGGGGGGGGGGGGGGATTGCGAACACGGCAGAAAACAAAAATATACATCTCAATTCACTGACTTGTGAATGTTCTTGATATATAATGTGTAGAGCTGAGGTGAATCATATTGTTTGTGATGTTCTTTGCAGTTTTGGTGAGGAAATGGCAAAGTGGTTGACAGAGCACAAAATCATAGATCTGATATTTGGACCAAACTTACACATTGAGGTTTGTTAATGTGTTGTTGTTGCATCTGATGTTGTTGTTATTGATTGTATAGATATTTGTTTCTGAAGTTGTTATTATTGATTGTATGAAAGTCTGTTAGTTGCTGCTGTTGCTTTTATTATTGGTGGTGTGGAGAACATCTGTTGTTTTTGATGTTATAGGTATTGATAATATTGAAAACATCTGTTAGTTATTGTTGATAGTATGGGGAGCATCTATTGTTGATAGTGTTGTTGTTATTGATAATATCAAGAACATCTGTTGATGTGGTTATATTTGACCGTATTGAAAACATCAGTTATTGCTATTGTTATTGATAATGTGGAAAATATCTGTTATTGCTGTTGTTATTGATTGCATGGAAAACATTTGTTTCTGATGATGTTATTACTAATTGTATGAAGAACATCCATTGTTGCTGTTGTTACAAGTAATAATTGGATCAATTCCAAGAACTTGAACTAGTACCCTGTTCATTCAGTTTGTTCATTCAAATTAGATACTTTTCCCCCTATTACTTTTTAAATATATACATCTGTTGCAATCTAGTTTTACTAACTCTGTTGCCATTTTGATGTATGTTTTATTTTACTGTGATCTTATATAGGTAACACTTGATTTATGTTTTATTTTACTGTGATCTTATATAGGTAACACTTGATTTATGTTTTATTTTACTGTGATCTTATATAGGTAACACTTGATTTATGTTTTATTTTACTGTGATCTTATATAGGTAACACTTGATTTATGTTTTATTTTACTGTGATCTTATATAGGTAACACTTGATTTATGTTTTATTTTACTGTGATCTTATATAGGTAACACTTGATTTATGTTTTATTTTACTGTGATCTTATATAGGTAACACTTGATTTATGTTTTATTTTACTGTGATCTTATATAGGTAACACTTGATTTATGTTTTATTTTACTGTGATCTTATATAGGTAACTCTTGATTTATGTTTTATTTTACTGTGATCTTATATAGGTAACACTTGATTTATGTTTTATTTTACTGTGATCTTATATAGGTAACACTTGATGTATGTTTTATTTTACTGTGATCTTATATAGGTAACACTTGATTTATGTTTTATTTTACTGTGATCTTATATAGGTAACACTTGATTTATGTTTTATTTTACTGTGATCTTATATAGGTAACACTTGATTTATGTTTTATTTTACTGTGATCTTATATAGGTAACACTTGATTTATGTTTTATTTTACTGTGATCTTATATAGGTAACACTTGATTTATGTTTTATTTTACTGTGATCTTATATAGGTAACACTTGATTTATGTTTTATTTTACTGTGATCTTATATAGGTAACACTTTTTACTATCACGCTGTAATGTTTTGTTAGCCATTTTTCCTTTTCACATAATGATTCTGTTCACCTTCCATCAAAGTTTGTTCATTTGTTCAATTACATACCTACTGTCAAAGGTTATCTTTTCTCCCTTATTGCCAATATAAGAGAGAGAGAGAATGAATGAATGAATGTGCATCTATGTGCACTTGTATATAAACATGCACATATGCAGACATACACACACATATTTACTATGTTTATACAAGCATATACATGTATTTACTATGTTTATTTTGCCAGATTATTAAACAGAGCCAGATCATCTTGAACTTTCTTGGTGCTGAAGGCAAAATCACCAATGCCAATCTGGATGTCATCTGGGGAGCTGCCCAGGTAATAACATTGTTACAGCAAGAGTAATTTTATGTCCTTAACTTTTAAGTCCCACCTATTGCATAGTGTGTTCTCTTATTTCTTTTAAACATTTTGTCAGGACATGCTAAATAAATCTGGCTTCTGGAGAGGCAACTTCACTGTGTATTTAGTCTATTTGAAAGTCATGAACAGTGATTATTGTGACTTTGTTCTGAAACTTTCTAATACTGTACACAAAAATTAATGTATGGTGAAGCTGAGGTAGCGGGTTCAACTCCTACACCGGACAGTTGGACTAAAATGTTGACTTCTGGTCCTTGACTTTGGGACGTCAGTTACAAGTACCCGAGAGGTCGACACTGATAATAGGGAAAGCTAATCCACACTCAAAAGTCAGTCCAGTGCACTAGAAGTAGCATGCGTGTGGACTACGCTTGAGTTCAAAGTGAGCAAATGCAAAAAAAAAAAAAAAAAATCTGTGAGAAAGAGACAAGGAGATTTTGGTCATATAGTGAGAAGAAAGGTATAGGACACCATTGTGGTGCCTGGAAATATTAGCAGAATTTGAAGTTAGTTCAATAGAAATGATGCTTGATGGTGTAAGACGACAGCATGAAGTAATATCATCTATTGATCTGTGGAGAGACTGAGCACTTATTTCTGTGTGCAAGACACATGATGATATTGTTGTTGTTTGGGTGTAACTGAGCTCGTAGGTAATAAACTACTGTTGTCTAGATGAAATCTGATGGCAGGTGCATTACAGTGATGATTCCCATCACTTGGCTCTTACATACACGTTGCCGACTGATGCTCTCGACAGAGTGAACAGAACGCACAGCGGCAGCTCAACGCAGTTTTATTTCATGACGCATTCCAGGCCTCGTTAGCCAGCCAAGCAGTTCATACACTGTGTGCTGACTCTCGTACACTATTCCACTAAAAATTGACCATTCAGGGGTTATCTGTCTTCTGGGTTTACACTGGTGCGGTAGTCACTACTAGCCGCAAATCGATGCTACTGGTGGATTAGGGTTGTCCTTAAGCCGTCTAGGAAAAGACTTACTGTGTTATGCTGATTGTTAGGATCTTGATGTGGGAAACTCTTCAATAATCGTGTAGATGTCTTGTATGGAGATATCACTGAAGTCTGTGTGTAGATGTCTTGTATGGAGATATCACTGAAGTCTGTGTGTAGATGTCTTGTATGGAGATATCACTGAAGTCTGTGTGTAGATGTCTTGTATGGAGATATCACTGAAGTCTGTGTGTAGATGTCTTGTATGGAGATATCACTGAAGTCTGTGTGTAGATGTCTTGTATGGAGATATCACTGAAGTCTGTGTGTAGATGTCTTGTATGGAGATATCACTGAAGTCTGTGTGTAGATGTCTTGTATGGAGATATCACTGAAGTCTGTGTGTAGTCTTGTATGGAGATATCACTGAAGTCTGTGTGTAGTCTTGTATGGAGATATCACTGAAGTCTGTGTGTAGTCTTGTATGGAGATATCACTGAAGTCTGTGTGTAGTCTTGTATGGAGATATCACTGAAGTCTGTGTGTAGATGTCTTGTATGGAGATATCACTGAAGTCTGTGTGTAGATGTCTTGTATGGAGATATCACTGAAGTCTGTGTGTAGATGTCTTGTATGGAGATATCACTGAAGTCTGTGTGTAGATGTCTTGTATGGAGATATCACTGAAGTCTGTGTGTAGTCTTGTATGGAGATATCACTGAAGTCTGTGTGTAGTCTTGTATGGAGATATCACTGAAGTCTGTGTGTAGTCTTGTATGGAGATATCACTGAAGTCTGTGTGTAGTCTTGTATGGAGATATCACTGAAGTCTGTGTGTAGATGTCTTGTATGGAGATATCACTGAAGTCTGTGTGTAGATGTCTTGTATGGAGATATCACTGAAGTCTGTGTGTAGATGTCTTGTATGGAGATATCACTGAAGTCTGTGTGTAGATGTCTTGTATGGAGATATCACTGAAGTCTGTGTGTAGTCTTGTATGGAGATATCACTGAAGTCTGTGTGTAGTCTTGTATGGAGATATCACTGAAGTCTGTGTGTAGTCTTGTATGGAGATATCACTGAAGTCTGTGTGTGTCTGTTCCTTAAGATGTCTGCGCCCTGAATGACAAGTCTCGCTAGCCCTTTCGCTCAGGTTGCTACCTCTGCTCCTACATTTCCCATGATCCGGTCAACTCCTTGAGCATTACTAATTTTGTCTTTGATTAATTGTTAACCCTTACTGTTCCTCTCTCTCTACTGTTCTACCACTCTTATGTCCATCTTATAACTCATTTCTGTCCATGACAATGATCCTTTTAAGAAAATGGTTTACACAACACCTAGATTTATGCAGTTGAACTGTTTAAGCATGTTCTGCCATGTGTTGCATCCCCAGCTGAAGCACTGCGGCAAGCAAGTGTATGAAGTTCTCCTGCCTCTCATTAAGTCTGTGGAACCAGAGCAGAACCAGCATCTGAGACATCTCATTGACAAACTGGACCCGGCCTGCTACAATGAGTCTGTAAGTATTTACATGAGCACAGTGTTTGTAGAAGATTACCAGTATTAAGGGACCACATATTTATTTCACTATGCCACCACACACTGACGACATGCTACTTAAGTGTCCTAATGACAGTCTGGGGTTCTGAGACAAGTAGCACACATTAAAACAAATGTTTGTCTTTTTCTTTTTCATTGATTTATTTTTTCTTATTTTTCTTTCTTCTCATTTGGTTGTTATGACTTATGCAGTCATTGTTGTATATACTCTGTGCTTATATGTTGTGCTGAAGGTGTTAGGGGTGCAAGGCACGTTCAAAACACATCTTTGGGGGATTTGGCAGCAACTGCCTTGTGTTGCTTCTGTAAAATGGTATGAGTGCTGGTTGTTCAGAAAGTAATGACAAACTACTGAAAGTAAACTTGCCAAGCAATCACAAACAACCAATAAGTGCTGGGGTTGACTGCAACATCCTGTAAAGGATATGCAACTAACTTTTCTAGTGTATGTTTGCAGATGAAGGCTTGTAGATACAATATCCTTTGTTTTCCCAAACTTTGTTCTGTAAAGTGACATTAGTTTGTATTATTTTAGGTTGTTTACAGGTTTAGATTGTTTACAGTTTGAGATTGTTTACAGTTTTATATTGTTTACAGTTTTATATTGTTTACAGTTTTATATTGTTTACAGTTTTATATTGTTTACAGTTTTATATTGTTTACAGTTCACGGGAGTGTAGCTTTTGGAAGTTGCAAACTTCTCAGCATTGTACCAAATGATAGGTAGACTGGGCAGTTAAGAGTAAAAGTGTTATTCATTTGACACTGCCGCTGTCATTTTATGTACTTCTGTCTGTCCCTCCCTCCCTCTCTCCTTCCCTCCCCTACCTCTCTCCTTCCCTCCCCCCCCTCTCTCTCTCTCTCTCTCTCTCTCTCTCTCT
Organism: Cepaea hortensis; assembly: GCA_963921405.1. Lineage (NCBI taxonomy): Eukaryota > Metazoa > Mollusca > Gastropoda > Stylommatophora > Helicidae > Cepaea > Cepaea hortensis. The sequence goes on along the minus strand of OY992894.1, from coordinate 87,476,038 downwards.
CTCTCTCTCTCTCTCTCTCTCTCTCTCTCTCTCTCTCTCTCTCTCTCTCTCTCTCTCTCTCTCTCGTACAACATAACAGTGGACGGTTGAAGAAAACGCCAGTCACTAAACCAACAGAAGCAGCACCAATGATGCCCACTGTTGCCAAAACAGATGGCCCCCCAGTTTTAAATCTAACAAGATGTGGCACTTTTTTCGGGGCTTAGGTGAACTGAACACCAGTACATCAGACATGACTCATTCTTCTAGGGGATTGACCGGCCAACCACGATGATATGTGAACTGGCCAAACCCACTTTTGTCAGCAATGCAACTTCTGATTGGAATATAACTCACAGGGAGTGGAATATAACTGTCACATCACGTTACAAGACTCGGCATGCCCACATGTGCTCCCTCCTTGTAGGATGTTTAAGAGTAAGATTTCATGAAGAGTATGATGTGACTGGCATGCTTGCCTGCCGCCATCTAGGTCATGTGTTCCACACGTCTTGGGCAGAAAAAGTGGCAGAGTCATATTAACCACATCACCCACAGAGTGGCCAGAGTCATATTAACCACATCACCCACACAGTGGCCAGAGTCATATTAATCATATCACCCATACAGTGGCCAGAGTCATATTAACCACATCACCCACAGAGTGGCCAGAGTCATATTAACCACATCACCCACACAGTGGCCAGAGTCATATTAATCATATCACCCATACAGTGGCCAGAGTCATATTAATCATATCACCCATACAGTGGCCAGAGTCATATTAATCATATCACCCAAACAGTGGCCAGAGTCGTATTAATCATATCACCCACAGAGTGGCCAGAGTCATATTAATCATATCACCCATACAGTGGCCAGAGTCATATTAATCATATCACCCATACAGTGGCCAGAGTCATATTAATCATATCACCCATACAGTGGCCAGAGTCGTATTAATCACATCACCCATACAGTGGCCAGAGTCATATTAATCATATCACCCATACAGTGGCCAGAGTCATATTAATCATATCACCCATACAGTGGCCAGAGTCATATTAATCATATCACCCATACAGTGGCCAGAGTCGTATTAATCACATCACCCATACAGTGGCCAGAGTCATATTAATCACATCACCCATACAGTGGCCAGAGTCGTATTAATCACATCACCCATACAGTGGCCAGAGTCATATTAATCATATCACCCATACAGTGGCCAGAGTCGTATTAATCACATCACCCATACAGTGGCCAGAGTCATATTAATCACATCACCCATACAGTGGCCATTATCCATTTAAAACAAAAATAATGCTAGCATAATCGGTCCAGTGCACCTGTAAACGTTAAAGGGGTCCTTTGCTTAAGTGGGGCTGAAATACCAGTTCTCCTTCGGGAGACCTGGGTTTGAATCCTCGGTAAGCTGTGGATTGTTTTATTGTCGGGGGCAACACACGCGCGTCCTACACGCATGGTACTACAGGCAGTGGTTGACAGTCTATATATTACATGATACCATTTACTTTCTGCAGGTTCTTTGTTTATCATCAATCCTAACTCGAAGCCAGTGGCAGACGTTTCAAGCAGAAGAAAGTCAGAGACGCAAGCTGACGGAGGCTACTGCCTTGACGGGAACCAGAAGTAAATCTTTTTATATTGTGTATCTTAGTTAGTTACCTCTCATCTACTTTTGTCATCGTCTGTAGCTTAACCATCTAATTTTGGCTTAACCATCTTATTTTTGTCCGCACCTATGGCTTAACCATCTAATTTTATCCACATCTATGGCTTAACCATCTAATTTTGTCCACATCTATGGCTTAACCATCTAATTTTGTCCACAATTGTGGCTGAAGGGATAGTGAAGCAGCTTCACAGTTTCCTGACATAAGCCATGGATTTTTTTTTTTTTTTTTTTTTTTTTGGCGCTCGCTTTGAACTCAAAATAGTCCATTTACACTATTTATAGTAGTGATGGACTGAATTTTGCGAGTGGGTTGGCTTTCCCTACTAACAGTGTCCCTCGCCATCAGGAGAACCCATTCATTATTTGTAATTTACGCCCCCAAGCCAAGGACGAAGCCGTGGATTTGAAATCAGCTGAAATGACTCGAAGGAGGTCGCTATGTGTTAATTTCAGTGGCATGAGTCATCGGTCATTCAAAAAGCAATATCAAACTTCTTTTTTTTTCTTGTTCGCATATCCTTTTTTTTTTTACAGGACATCGCTGTGAACACCAGCATTTTACTGCTGTTGTTGATGTCTTGGCAAGTTTACATTCAGTAGTTTGCCATTGCTTTCTGAACAACCGGCTCCCATACTAACTCGTTAAAACCCCAGCGCAACGCGGCCTGCTGCCAGATCGCTCGTGGCTGTGTTTTTAACTTGGGTATGGTCATGTCACATTGTCACACATTGTCATTGATGTTCTCATCCCATTGTCACATTATGTCACACGTCATTGATGTCACATCCCATTGTCACATTATATTACACATTGTCATTGATGTTCACATCCATTTGTCACATTATGTCACACGTCATTGATGTTCACATCCCATTGTCACATTATGTCACACTTGTCATTGATATTCACGCCCCATTGTCACATTATGTCACACATTATCATTGATGTTCACATCCCATTTTCATATTAGGTCATTCAGTGTCATTGATATTCATGTCCCATTTTCACATTAGGTCATTCATTGTCAGTGATGTTTGTGTCACATTATGTCACACATTCTTATTGATGTTATTTCATCCATTGTCGTTAAAAGTTTGTGTCCGATTTTCACATATTATCCATTGTGGTTGAAGTTTGTGTCCCATGTTCACAATCAGGAGCAGTGAAGGCAGCACCTGACCATATGAGCAGCAGCGACAGTGAGTCAGAGGAGGAAGGCGCACCACCCCCAAACAAGATACAACGGGTGACTTTTAAATTTATTCCCGTAATTTAGCAGAAATTTCATTGAATAAAATTAACAATAGTTTCTTAGCTGTGGCTAGAAATATTTGCCTTAAGTAAAAATGTATAGAGTGCTTAATGTTGTGCATATATGTTACTGGGACCCCACAGGGGATGGATTGAGATGGTGGATTGGAGGTATATCATCAGCAGAGTTGATCCTAAACATCAAAGACAGAGATCTGTGGAGAGACATTATTGCCTTTGCCAGCTGGCAGGTCACTTGATGATTAAGACGATGATGACTTCTAGTATAAAATAAGCAGACAGTACAAATACAGCAAGCAGGCACAGCTTTAAGAAAAGATTGATAATTGGTAGTTTATTATGTACATTTGTTCCAAGTGACTGCTTAGTAATCAAGAAAGGTTAGTTTTTCACTTGTAACCCTTACAGTGCCAGGGATTGACATTGCGTTTGACTTGTAGAAGTCACCGTCTGTTTTATCATTTCATTTTGTCAGTCAGGTTTACAGATTTGACAGTAGACGTTATTACCTACTTTCTGTTAGTGCTGAAGATTGGGAGGACGCTTACCAAACCTGACACTCCACATCGTGCCAGCGGTTTCGGGTGGAGGAGCGCAAATTTGAAGGGTACAAGCCTTATTCTTGTGCGAGGAAATGCAATCTAAAGACTAAATGTCATGGCAGGGCAGACCAGGCATTGAGCCTTGATTGGCAACTGGTATAGGATCGAAACTTCGATAGATGGACAGTTAGAGTATTGTTTTGCTGATCCGGCAGCTTCTGGGGCTTGTCTTGTTCCAGGTGTATTGTGTTACCTTTCCTCTGGAGTAAACTAGGCAGGCCAAGAGAGGATCATACTGCATAGGCAACACATGGACTCTACAATTCAGCCCAGGCTTAGTGTTTTGGGAAGGTATAACTCTATCCCTGATCTTAACTGGACTTGGAATCAAAGCGAGAGGTAGCAGTTATGGGTTATAAGTCCTCGTATGTGTGATGGTGGAAATGACCATGTGTTCACATGCATCCATTGTGGACAAGCATTTACAGCATGAATTGGTCTGATCAGTCAATTTGCTACTGCCATGGGTTGTAGATATTATGCCTTTTTTGAAGCACAATGTAACAAACTATTGTCTTCTGTCAAGACTGCCAGGTGCCAGTATATACAGATTTACATTAAGCTTGGTTTGAGTGTTATTAGACACAGGTTTAATGCCAACTCCCATCATTCGCAATGGTACTATGATGTTTTTAAAAAGTATATTAAAAGTTATAAACGGTATTGCTTCCTTTTGTTTCCTTTTTTACTGCCAGAATTCTCATTGTCCCATCCATTAAAAAAATCCTCAACTATTTCTGACATGCTAGGAAAGCAAATTTCCAAAATAGAACCATTGCCAAGAATTAGAACTCGGTTCACAACCTTTAACCTCAACCTTTCTTGATTACTGAATGAAAAGAGCAGGATCTTTAAAACTAATTATATCATTTGTATTGCATATCAATTGTAGGTTTTATACTTGTTGCAGAGATTGACTGACCTACATATGGCTTCCGTCTGTGACGAAGTGGTAGGGGCCTTAAGTCCGGAGGAGAACCATTGCTGTACCGGATGCATCCCCCGCCACACCATCCATCACCTCCCGCAGTCTCATCATCCTATAGCCCAGCATCACCACCACCATCACCATCAGCAGCATATACATCATCCTCAACATCACCACCACCACCATGGACCGCGACAGCAACACATGAACCTACATCATGATGGCGGCGGCTCCGACAGCTCAATGGAAGGTACAACACTGCATTTATTTTCTCGCTGTATAATTACATTTAGCGGGTGTGTTGGTGGGACGGTTAAGAAGTTAACGCTGACGATGGCATAAGGCAGGTAAGATAAGGGTTCGTTACGTGGTCTCGCCAGAGGGAAAGCCTAACTAACAATCTACTTCTCCGTGCACTCCTGATTGCTCATTTTGGCTGTACACTTAATTTTAGCATTATTCTATAAAACCATATTTCCAAGGCTTCCAGGGATATTTCGCTTGTTTACTAGTTGTCCAGGATTTGCAGCCGTATGTTAAAACTGGTTCTATGTAACATGCAAAAACTCTTTTTCTAACTTCCAAGGACAAGGACTTATTGCACAAAGCATTCTTCATTTGATAGAATGTAGTTTTTTCTTGTCATATTCTGTTCTTTATCTCAGTGATGCATCTTCCATTTGATATTATCCATGTTCCTAGATATCTGAATTTCTGCACTTGCCTCAAAATAACGTCATGTAATTTAATTGCACTCAGGTCTAAAAAATTTGATTAACAAACTCAAACCAGGTTCCTGCTTGGGGACTTGTGTTGTTTCTTTTTAAAATTTGGCCTCCTTTTCTACCCTTGAGTTTATTGTTTATAGGTAGCTCAAAAGCTTCTTGTGACATTATTCTAAACACACATGTACATAGCTCTCTCTTTTTTCTTTTCTCCCTCTCCCTCCATACTTTCATGCAGACTTAGTATTTTCTCTCTCATTCACATACTCATTTTCTTTCACTCTCACTCATGTTCATACCTCTCTCCATCACATGTACTCATTCATCTCCTATTTCCTCTGTCTGTCTGTCTCTCTCACCTTATCTCCCTCCCCACTCCCTCTCTCTCTATCTCTCTCCCTCTATTTTTGTAGATATCCATGTGCAGTGAAGGCGATCTTATACAAACCAACATTTGATACATTGTTATCCCCAGGTCAGTCAGAGCTGAGCTATGAGGAGGATGAAGAGGAAGACAACCCACGACTGAGGGCTGTGGTGCAGAGTGTCGTGGCCAAAAATGTTCAACACAGATCTGGCAACATTGACGACGGTGGGGAATCCAGCGAGGACGATGGAGGAGCTGATGTTGTTGTGAACAAGGAGGGTATTCCTCTGCGAAGATCTATTCGGGGTCGAGTAGGACGGAGACCTGAAGGTTTAGTTCGAAAAGATGTTAGCGGGTTGGAAGTGAATGCATTAATGGGAGTTGCATTGGCAGCTCAGAATGCAAACGCAATACAAGAAACAGCAACAGATGATGAAGAAGATGACGAGGAAGAGGAGGAAGATGAAGATGAGGAGGTGAGTTCAGATAATGATGAAGGCAGCGAGGGTCACCATAATCAGCATCGACACCACAGCAAGGAGCGAGAACGGCAGCTGCAGCTGGAGGCGGAGAAGGTGATCCGGCGGCAGAGGCTAACTCGGCAGTTGATGGCCTCTGGTCCAGAAGAACAATCACTGGTTGAAGTGCATGAGGTTGAGGAGGACGACGAGGAGGAGGATGATGATGAAGATGAGGAAGAAGAGGAGATGGAAGAAGGGAAGGAAGTTCTACCTGCCAAGGTAATTGTGACATTATCATTATCCAGAACATTGTACTCCCTTAGTGAATTTAATCACAGAAACCACACACAAAATGTTGCATAATTTATTGCCTGGCATATTTCGTCAGGTGCATACTCTAAGTTATATATCATATGAAGTGAATAGGTGAATAATACTATAAGTGAGGCATTAGCATTTAGGCGGTTCTAGCCAGTTTTATGCAGACAGAAATTATTTGTGTTAAATTTGAAATTACTGTGAGGATAACAGGCTGCACATTCGAACAATACTTGTGACTATGTCTTTTAATTGTTTCAGTTAAAGTATTATTAATTTATTCACTTGGTATGATATATATATATATATAACTCTCCAGTTTGCACCTGACGACATGCAGAAAAATATGCCAGGCAATAAATCGTGCAACATTTTGTTTGTGGATTCTGTGTTTAAATTATCATTAACATTACAGTAGGCTTACTAAAGTCCAGCTATCAGTAATCAGACCATTGTCGGACTCGAGAAAATGGTTGGCCACTGAATAGTAGTGCTTCATTTACATATGAATAAAATTTACTATGTACAGTATAGTGTGTATTATCATCATCATGAGGCTTCTATTTTGTACAATGTTTCATCACACCGGCTCAGTGGCAAAAGGGGTTGCAGGCGCAATTTATGATCCTGCATAACACATTCGAAACACAGCTGCGGGCGATTTGGCAGCAGATTGCCTTGCTTAGTTTTAATACAATGGTATAAGTGCCAGTCGTTCAGAAAGCAATGGCAAACTACTGAAAGTAAACTTGCCAAGAAATCACACACAGCCAAAAATTGCTGGGGTTGACTGACGTCCTGTAAAGGATATGCAACTAGGGTACCAGACTACAATCTCATATTTCTTTACATCCTAGGGTAGAAGTACCAGACTACAATCTCATATTTCATTACACCCTAGGGTAGAAGTACCAGACTACAATCTCATATTTCATTACACCCTAGGGTAGAAGTACCAGACTACAATCTCATATTTCATTACACCCTAGGGTAGAAGTACCAGACTACAATCTCATATTTCATTATACCCTAGGGTAGAAGTACCAGACTACAATCTCACATTTCATTACATCCTAGGGTAGAAGTACCAGACTGCAATCTCATATTTCATTACACCCTAGGGTAGAAGTACCAGGCTACAATCTCACATTTCATTACACCCTAGGGTAGAAGTACCAGACTACAATCTCATTTTCCATTACATCCTAGGGTAGAAGTACCAGACTACAATCTCATATTTTATTACACCCTAGGGTAGAAGTACCAGACTACAATCTCACATTTCATTGCATCCTAGGGTAGAAGTACCAGACTACAATCTCATATTTCATTACACCCTAGGGTAGAAGTACCAGACTGCAATCTCATATTTCATTACATCCTAGGGTAGAAGTACCAGGCTACAATCTCATATTTCATTACACCCTAGGGTAGAAGTACCAGACTACAATCTCATTTTCCATTACATCCTAGGGTAGAAGTACCAGACTACAATCTCATATTTTATTACACCCTAGGGTAGAAGTACCAGACTACAATCTCACATTTCATTGCATCCTAGGGTAGAAGTACCAGACTACAATCTCATATTTCATTACACCCTAGGGTAGAAGTACCAGACTGCAATCTCATATTTCATTACACCCTAGGGTAGAAGTACCAGGCTACAATCTCATATTTCATTACACCCTAGGGTAGAAGTACCAGACTACAATCTCATTTGACATTACATCCTAGGGTAGAAGTACCAGACTAAAATCTCATTTTCCATTACATCCTAGGGTAGAAGTACCAGACTACAATCTCATTTTCCATTACATCCTAGGGTAGAAGTACCAGGCTACAATCTCATATTTCATTACACCCTAGGGTAGAAGTACCAGACTACAATCTCATTTTCCATTACACCCTAGGGTAGAAGTACCAGACTACAATCTCACATTTCATTACATCCTAGGGTAGAAGTACCAGACTGCAATCTCATATTTCATTACACCCTAGGGTAGAAGTACCAGGCTACAATCTCACATTTCATTACACCCTAGGGTAGAAGTACCAGGCTACAATCTCATATTTCATTACACCCTAGGGTAGAAGTACCAGACTACAATCTCATTTTCCATTACATCCTAGGGTAGAAGTACCAGACTACAATCTCATATTTTATTACACCCTAGGGTAGAAGTACCAGACTACAATCTCACATTTCATTGCATCCTAGGGTAGAAGTACCAGACTACAATCTCATATTTCATTACACCCTAGGGTAGAAGTACCAGACTGCAATCTCATATTTCATTACACCCTAGGGTAGAAGTACCAGGCTACAATCTCATATTTCATTACACCCTAGGGTAGAAGTACCAGACTACAATCTCATTTGACATTACATCCTAGGGTAGAAGTACCAGACTAAAATCTCATTTTCCATTACATCCTAGGGTAGAAGTACCAGACTACAATCTCATTTTCCATTACATCCTAGGGTAGAAGTACCAGGCTACAATCTCATATTTCATTACACCCTAGGGTAGAAGTACCAGACTACAATCTCATTTTCCATTACACCCTAGAGTAGAAGTACCAGACTACAATCTCATTTTCCATTACACCCTAGGGTAGAAATACCAGACTACAAAACTCATTTTCAACTATGCCCTAGAGTAGAAGTACCATACCCTTGAACAGAGACAGATCAACATTTAGGTTATCAACATTAAGGTTGAAATGATATGTCAGAATCATGTGATTGGGCACTAACAGTTTGTGTATTCCTCTCCAGAGAACTGCCCGTGGCCAGGTGGAGGAAAAGCACAATAGCAGCCTGAGTGATGAGGAGTGGCAGGCCATACACGGACACATCCACGGACATGCCCCAGTCAGGAGCCACGGCCACCATCACGTCTTGATAGAGGATGATGAGGAGATGGAGAAAGAGCTCATGAGGAATCTGACAGCCAAGGAGCTCAAGCCAGGGTAACTGCTCTAACAAATTGCTTTTGTTGTTTTCTTTGATAAACTTGAAAAAAGTAGAGTTTTTGGTTGTTGTTAAGAGTGGCTGTTTGAGTGAAGGTTTCAAGTTATAGAGTTTGTTTGTTTTAAAAAGATATCTTACTTCTTAACATCTTAACATGTTGTCCTCCTCCAAAGTTTCAGCTATCTATACATTCATTCATTCCTTCAGTATCATGTCCTTTGCAGAACCTCGCTCCCATAGCAACCTTCTGGAAAACTCGGTCATAAGCAAGATGTTTGAGTCCGGTAATTTCTACTGTTTTAACTGCCTGAGAGCTGTGGTAGCCTGGTGGTTATATGCATGCCTGCCAACTCAGTAGTTACAGGTTCGAGTGCATTTTTAGAATTGACCTTGGCTCCCAGGTCAGCCCAGTCTCATCTCATCTCATCTCATCATGTTCCTCTTGTACCTGGCGGTGTTGAGGTGAAGTATAAACTTTGTGAGAGTGCCCGATTATGGGCTTCGTATATTGACATTCCCATGGATTCTGCTATTCCCTCAGTCCAGTCTAAACTGGGGAAATGACTTGAGAATGCAGGCAACAGGTCTAATATTGACCATATCATCCTTGGGTGCCGATTCTTCTAAACAAACTTGGGTTTAACACATGCATGGCAGATGACATCTTAAGCCCTGAAAAAAGGGGTACTTTTAACTTTAAGTTAATAATGTCTGAGTATCTTACTTGTCAGTGTATGGGCTTATAACATTAGTTTTGTCTTTGTCATCAATGCATCCTGAGTTAAGTTTTTTAAATACAGGTTCTTATGGGGTTAATATTCTGTAACATTAATTTTGTCTTTGTCATTGATGCATCCAGGGTTAATTTTTTGAAATACATGTATTTCTTTTCGCATTGGGACATATGGACTTCCCTGATAGAGGTTGTCCCTTCCCGATATGGGCGGCTTCTATGATACAGATTTTCCCTTCCCCATAGGGACATATAGCCCATAATCGGGCACTCTCACGATGTTTAAACTTCACCTCGACACCGCAAGGTACGGGAGGAACATGATGAGATGAGATAAACGTTTTGCACTCCCCATTTGGACATATAGATTTCTATTATATAGATTGTCCCTTCCACATTGGGACATATGGGCTGCTATGATTTAGGTTGTCCCTTCCCCATGGGAATATGTGGACTTAATATGGTCAGAAAAATATAATCCAGCCTCTGCTGGGAATTGAACCCAAGCCACAGTCTTTGCAGGCTAATGCACTAACCACCATGCTAGCATGCCTATCTCGGGACATAGTCTTTAAACATGTGCTTTCCTATCCCAATGAGGCATATGAACTTCATTAATATAGGTTGTCCTTCCCCATTAGGACATATTGATTTAATATTCTGTAATATTGTTTTCTTTATGCTTTTAGTCGACGGCATAGAAACATGGATTACCATAATCTGATATTTTACTATTTCCTTTCCTCAGGACGTATGGACTAAGTATTCTAAGCCCCGACGATGACGAAGGCAGCTGTCACAGTTCTCGAATCAGTAACAAATCAGAGAAAAACATGGCAGACTTTGATGGTGAGGAGGGATTGAGTGAGGAAGAGCTGGCACAGATCAATGCTCATGTCAGATTTAACCAGCCGGCCCCACACATCACTGCTCTATACCATCCTCACGCCAGAGGTCAGTATTTCTAACAGAACAACAATTCTATAATTCCATCAAGGAATGCCATCATACCATGGAGGAATATTGGATAGTTTTGCTATGTCCACATGTTCTTGATCACATAACAGTCATGTGGTGTGTGATGTGATCAGCAGGCCACCTGGCACCCAAGAGAAAAGTGTCTAATGCCTCATTTAAGAGACAAGGTCCTGGAGCTGCCAGGTCATATTCTTTTACTTTTGTTGGTTACCCTAGGCAATATATAATTTTCCTAACCCCTTTATACTTTTCCTAACTCCCTTTGCTACATAAACCCCCTCTATGCCAATTGATATTTTATTCCATTTGTTTTTACTTTCTCATTTTGTCCTATGTTTTATTATTTTAATTCCTTTAGTTTTCAAAATATGACATAAGGAGGTAGAGTGTCAAAATCCCTTCCTCACATCCATCTGTTCTAGAAAAGTCATGTCTCTTAATAGGTATTGGGCCTTTGGCAGGACAAAGTACAATTACTCACCTGGATATCTGAAACCTAATCCCACCAAAGTACTCTCTATACGATTATAGGCAGTACCCCCATGGTCCTGCCAGTGTTGGAGGCATTTCAGGAAGGCTTCCTTGGGAATGGAGTACAGCATGGTCATTGTGTTTCTCTACTTGTGGTTCAAACTGGGTGCCTTTCAGCAGCATTTCAGCTAGGGGAACAGCCAGAAATCACAAGGAGCCATGCTGTGAGAGTAGGGAGCCTGAGAAATCTTGTGTTTGGTGAAGAAAGTTTGAATCAGATGTGAAAAACTGGCTCATAAATTGTCATGATATATCTACCATATTCCCATTCATTACCCACTGGTACGCTTGTTCGTATTCACACGCTGTGATATTTTTAGCAGGCTGCTCTGTGGAAAGAAGACTATGTCTCATATGGGATAGAACTGAAGTTGTTCTTGCTTTTTAACCCCTTTGGTACATTCTGTCTGTCCATCATCAGTGTCAAAATAATGGGTGGAATTTTGAAACTAGCATGTCAGCTCTCTTGTTTCCTAGAGCCCCTGCATAACATGGACTGTAGTCTTATTATCTTCATCTTCTGTTTCCACAGAGCCTGTACGTCAATGTAGTCATCATCAGCATCATCATCATCATTATGAGATGACTAAAATGACGTACAGGCTCCATGCATTTTAGTGTTTGTTTCATTTTTCTATCACCTATTACGTTGCCCTACTTTTCAACATTCAGCTCTTTTATATAACCTTTTATCATTACATTATACCTCGCAGGTCATGGTGTGCGCAGGCCGAAGCAGAAACCCAAGAGTCCAGCATCTGACTTTTGTCTGGATGACGTATGCAAACCTGGGCATACGCTGTTGTGGGATCTGGTTCAGGACAACATGGTGGTAAGTATTTGAGCGGGATCTGGTTAAGTTGAAGGAATAACAGTTCGTAATCCCACACACCCACGATCGAAACACACCTGCGGGTGATTTGGAAGCAGATCGCCTTGCATTGGTTTTTTACAAAATGGTATGGGTGCCGGTTGTTCAAAAAGCAATGGCAAATTACTGAACATAAAACTTGTTAGGGATCACAACAGCAAAAAATGCTGCTGTTGACTGCGACGTCCTAAAAGGATATGCAACTAGCTTAACTAATAAGTATAAAGTAAAATATATTCTAACAAATCCCATCTACTGTGATTATACATAAACTGTCAATACTGCCTAGTGTACCCTGCGATGTAGGACAGCCTTGTGATGTAGGACAGGAGGGGTCTTGAACCCCAGAAGTTAATGACACATGGCTAGTGGGGTCGTCACATACTGCAGGTCAAGACTTTTTTGTGTACCCCTGATAGAAAAAAATCCATTGATTTACCAAGGATTCAATTAATATAATATAATATAATATTGATTGGCACCTTGCCGTCTTGACAGACAATAGTTTGTAAAACGGAGTGATAACTCTCCATAACACACTTCCATCCATCCATCATGTGCCATGCCGGTAAGCCTGGGCTGAATTTAGAGACCATGTGTTGCCCATGCAGCATTCTCCCTCTCGCTGCCTGCCTAGTTTACTCCAGAGGAAAGGTAAAACCAATACGTCTGGAACAAGACAAGCTGCAGAAGCTGCCTTTCAGCAATGCAATGCTCTGTCCGCCTATTGGAGCTTCCATCCTAGCCCAGTTGCAGACCAAGGCCATGACATTTAGTCTTTAGGTTGCATTTCCTTGCACTAGGGTAAGGATTGTACACTCCCAGTTGCACTCCTCCGCCCGAAGTCGTTGGCACAATGTGGGGTGTCGGGTTTGGTGAGCGTTGCCCAATATTCGGCGCTAACAAACAGCAGGTATTATCATCTACTGTCATAGGGTAGCTCAGTCACACCTGACTTATAATATGATATAATATAATATAATATCTCATCTCATCTCATCTCATCATGTTCCTCTTGTACCTTGCGGTGTCGAGGTGAAGTATAAACTTCGTGAGAGTGCCCGGTTATGGGCTTCGTATATCGACATTCCCATGGATTCTGTTATTCCCTCCGTCCAACGTTTACGTGGTCGGCCTCTTCCTCTGTTTCCATCTGGTCTGTACATCATTGCTTGTTGTGGCATGCTGTTGACTGGTAGCCTACTTGCATGGCCAAACCATTTGACTTGCTGCTTTCTAATAAAATCTAGAGCAGCTTTAACCCCCACTTTAGTCCTGATTTCTTCATTTCTGATCTTATCTCTTCTTGATACATTGAGTATTCTTCTCAGAAACCTCATTTCTGTTGTTGTGATTTTTCTTTTCTCTTTTTCTGTCATTGTCCAGGTTTGGCATTGGTAGCATAGAGTTGGTAGGAAGATTGTGTTGTAAAGTGCTTTCTTAGTAGTTATTGATACATGTTTGTTCTTTAGTATTGGTGCCATTTGTCCAATGAGTTGATTTGCCTTATTGCACCTATTTTCGATCTCGTCTTCTGATCTGCCATTTGATGATATTATACTTCCTAGGTACTTGAAGCTCTTTACTTGTTTCAAGGGATGTTCGTTTAGGTGAATTGTTGCTGTTTGTTCTTCTTTAGTTATAGTCATTACCTCTGTTTTGCTTGTGCTAATTTTCATGTTATGTTCCCTACACATTTCGTTTAGACCAGTGTTTCCCAACCTTTTTTATGCTATACCCCACCTAAGCCTTTCTAAAATTCTTATGCCCCCCCCCCCCCCCCCCCAAAAAAAAACATATACATAATTATTAATATTGAAAAATTGAAATGTTCACTAAAGAAACTTGAATGATAGGTTTTAGGAAGAAATCACTAGGAAATTTTTGAGCAAACACAGTAAGTAAATTTTCAAAACATATAACTGAGAATTGAAATTCAAGTACAAAACAATTTTAATGAACATTTTTCTATATTATTTTAATTATTAGTAATTATTTATTATTTAAATTTAGTGAGATCCTTGCGCTTGATGCTTGCTGCAAAGAGATTTTATGTCAGGTTCCAATTTAGTTAACTTTAGTCTCAAGTCTCCCCGTTTTGTTATATCCAGCCCATTTTTTTTTGTTTTTTTAGTAGCAAATAATTTATGGCACTAAATTCGCATTTAACTAATTATGAAGATGGAAACGGTAACAATAGTTCTCTTGCACATTTGGTTGCATTTGGATATTTGATTTCGGTTTCCCCACAAAGCCATGCCATCGCTACTTTTATATTAAATAAAGTTTCAATTGACACATGATTTTGCATTTCTGCGAGTTCTTCTTGATACTGCATATTTGAAATATTAGACAAATCCACTAACATTGGCTGCACCATCCAAGTTGGGAAATCAATTTGTTTCAAATCAGAAAATCTTTCATTTAAATCAGCCGATAAAATTTTCAGATGATCGACAATAACATATATAGCTGTATCAGTCACTTCACATTTTTGGAGCCAATGAAACTTTACAAAATTGTTGTTGTAAATATATTTCTGACAACATTCAATAAAGGTAATGAAACCAAATATCTTTGCTTTTGCATCGACAAGAGCTTTATGTGTTCCTTGAAGTTGTTTAATTAATATATTTAGTTTTTCAAAGATAAGGGCTAAATAACTCACAAATGCCTGACCGTTAACAGATTTTTTCATTTCAGGTTTTTCGCTTAAAAAATCACTAAGAGTATCAAATAGTTCCATAAGTCTTTTCAAGCAGTTCCCTTTCGAAAGCCATCTGACTTCAGTGTGAAGTATGTCTCTCATGGTCTTCATGTTGTTCTTCACAAAATAACTTGAAGAGTCGTTCATATTTGGCACTAGCTTTGACGGCATTGATATACTTTATAACTAAACTTAGTACTTCATTTAGAACAGGCGAAATGTTTTTAGCTACCAGGTTTTCCCTGTGAATAACACAATGCACAAGAAGCATTTCTGGATTCTCATCTTTCATCAACTTTAAGCAACCATGTTTCTTCCCCTTCATATTAGGAGCACCATCTGCAGCACACGATGTTATATTTTTTCATTGGTGTATTATTGGACAATGAGCAGTCATTGGTATATTATTGGACAATGAGCAGTCAAGCTGAAAAACATCTGATGGCTGTAGATGTGTGGTTTCTGAGGAGAATGCAAAGAATACCATGGACGGACAGAAAAACCAATGACCAAGTACTACAGGAAACAAATGAAAATCGTAAACTGATTAGAGAAATTAGACGTAGACAGTCAAAATATTTTGGACATGTTATGAGAAGAAATGAATTGGAGAACTTGAAGACAACTGGCAAGATCGAAGGGAACAGACCAAGGGAAAGACCGATAAGTAAATACCTGGATGACTTGGCCACATGGCATGGACGAGATAGGAACACTGAGCTGATCCACGACTCTGGTGATCGAGTGAAATGGAGAGTCATGACCGCCCACGCTTTTCGGCATGGCACATGATGGATGGACATTATTGACATCTAAGTAATATTTTAGCTTTATATATATATCTTTGGAGGTAGTGGTGCTTTCTAATGATTTACAGAACATCATTTCTTCAGCAAAATCACCTTTATCAATGCATCTTATGTTAGTTATAAGTACGGCCTCACTGTCTCTCAAAGTTGATTCATCCATTTGCAACGAGAATTTTTTTGTTTTCAGCTTTTTAACAAGTTGTATTTCAATATCCTCACTCATTTCGTCTATTCTTCTGCTAACAGTATTGTTACTTTGTGGCATAGCTTTAAAGTCTTTGTCATCTTTTTCCAGAACCGTTGTAAGAAATGCTGATATTGATGGTTTGATTAAATTCTCCCCTATAGTATGAAGTTTCCCAGATGTAGCGATGAGTAATGAAATTTGATAACTAGCCTCAAGATTACTATTGATAGTTGCATTATGAGCAGTAAATAGAGACTTTAATGTTACTCTTTTTTTCAAAATTTTTCTTTAAAGTTTCAAAGTAATTCAAATCTGAATTAATATGAGCATTATGTTTCGCCTTCAAATGTGCCTCAAGATGACATTGTTTCATTGATTCGTTGGTCAAGCATTGTTGGCATAAAAGACAAAAAGGTGACTGTTCATCGTGGACAAGCAGGTATCAAACCAAATTTTAAATATTCCTCCGAATACTGACAAATTGTTTTCCTGCTTGCACAACTCATTTCACTATGGGCCGAAATA
The DNA here is from genome assembly GCA_963921405.1 of Cepaea hortensis. Taxonomy (NCBI): domain Eukaryota; kingdom Metazoa; phylum Mollusca; class Gastropoda; order Stylommatophora; family Helicidae; genus Cepaea; species Cepaea hortensis. The sequence goes on along the minus strand of OY992894.1, from coordinate 87,459,368 downwards.
AATAAATATAAGATCAATTAAAAACGAAAATATATAATATGAACTGGAGTAAACGTAGACTAACAATGCATATTTAAATTACCACATTTACCCCACCACAAAAATAAAAAAAAAACATACTTTTTCATTTGACAAATTTTTTCTGGAAAATGATGCTTCTAAAACTGAAATTAATAAAAATTACCAATTGAATTTACATACCATTTATATATCACTTATATTTATACAATGTCTACGCCAACTGACAAGGACTTATAACCCGTAACAGTCGCCTCCCGCTTTGATTCCGAGACCGGTTAAGACCAGGGATGGAGTTATTGCCTCTCCATAGCACAAAGCCTGGGCTAAAATAAAGAAAACGTGTGTTGCCCATGCAGCATAATCCCTCTCTCGGCCTGCCTAGTTCACTCCAGAGGAAAGTTGACACCTATACATCTGGAACAAGACAAGCTGCAGAAGCTGCCGGATCAGCAAAGCAATACTCTAACTGTCCGCCTGTCGGAGCTTCGATCCTAGACCAGCTGGCAACCAAGGCTTAGGGCCTGGTCTGCCCTGCGGTGACTATTTTGTCTTTGGGTTGCATTTCCTCGCACCAGGATAGGGCTTGTACCCTCCCAATTGCGCTCTTCCGTCCGAAGCCGTTGGCACAATGTGGGGTGTCTGGTTTGGTAAGCGCCGCCTAACATTCAGCGCTGACAGAAAGCAGGTAGTACCGTCTACTGTCATACGGTAGCTCAGTCATATCTGACTAAGACCTGACAGAATTATACAATGTATATATGTTTTAAAACAACGAGACTTTTACAACAAATTAGCGGACGCTTATTTCAAATTAACACCAATGGTGAATGCTGAGTGTTATTGCGAAACACTGCAGAAACTGAGATTCCGGCACTAAGCATTTCACACCATTCAGAACAAATAGCGCAAAATGCTTGGCGCCAGCCCAGTATAACTAGTATAACCAGTAGTTCGCTTCTAACGTCTAACAAGAAATCAAGGCTCATGGCGGACAGATCTGACTTATACTGGACCCAGCTCGAGTAGTGACTGAGAGACGCCATACGGTTAACAAACTCTGGACGATTCCATTTTCGAATTGCTCCCCTTAACAATCGAATTGCCCCCCTAAACAATCGAATTGCCCCCCTGTGGGGCGTGGGCCCCACGTTGGGAAACACTGGTTTAGACTATTCATGTGGTCTTGTAATTCAGCTTCTGATTTTGCTATTAGTGCTTGGTCGTCCGCAAACAGGAGTTCTCTAATGGTTAGATTTGCAGATGGTTCTTCTTCTGTGTTCTCGTCATGCGGTATTCTTGCTGTCTCTGCTTGGCTGGTTTCTTTACATATGTTGTCTGTATATGTTATGAACAAGAGAGGGGACAGGACACAACCTTGTCGTACTCCAGATCTTATGGTGAAGGGTTCTGAGTGTTCTCCAGTTGCTCTCACTATGCATTCACTGTTGTTGTATAAACTTCTACATAGGTTTGTTAGATGTGTACTCACTCCATATTGTTTAAGGATTTCCCACAGCTTGTTTCTATCTACCCTATCAAATGCCTTTTCTTGGTCGACAAAGGCTAAGTAGAGTGTTTCATTGAATTCAATTGATTTTTCTATAAGTTGTCTAAGAGCAAAAATGGCGTCTGTGCATCCTTTGTTTTTCCTAAATCCAAGCTGCGTTTCGCTTAGCTGGGGTTCTAAAGTAGTTCGTAATCTTTTTTCAAGAATTTTGCAAAATATTTTCCCAGTATGACTCAACAGTGAAATGCCTCTGTATTGTGTGCCAGTCCGTTTATACTTCTTAGTTTTTCTACGAGCAGTATGAAGATCCCCTGCCGGCTTGCTAGGCCAGTCGCAGGTTTAGGACACTAATCTGACCACAGGGAGTCCATCCCCTATAATATAATATAATATAATATAATATAATATAATATAATATAATATAATATAATATATGCAAACTATGGGGATATTAACAAGCTTATGTTGACTGCTGTTTTCTTTGCATGTATTCATATTGATGCCTGAAGGTGAACAAAGAATAATAATAATATAATATACACACATGCTGCAATGATGCAGCTTTTAAGAAGTAGAGAATATCATGCACGGGTAAAAAGCACAACGACGATCCCTTGCAAGAAGTTACCCCACAAAGAGAATTGCTTACTCATATCAGAAGATTGTCCTCACTCTTTGAGCATGTCAACAGAAGCAGAAAACTGTAGGCAGTGACAATGTGGAAGTTGGAGGGGAGGTGAAGCGGGGGGAGACTGAGAAAGAGGCTGGACAGTTTGAAATCATGGCATGGGGGAACATTGGTGTCAGAATTGATTGGCAGTTTATGAGGCTGTGGGAAGATGTGATAATCCAAAACCTGTGCCAACTGGCATGGACTAGAAGAAGAAAAATGTATAAACCAGGCTGTCCCCTTAACTCTGTGTATTTTCTTTTCCAGCATGTTTATTTATTGTCAGATCAATGATTGATGTGTATCTTATTCAGGGTCTTCTTCCTGAGGGAATTGCCAGCGAGGCAGAGAAAGCTCTGACCAACCTGTTGTGCTGCCCAAACGATCGTCAGATTAGAATGAAGTTTATTGAGGCAATCATTGACAACCTGGCCAAGAACAAGTAAGTTCATTACCAGGAGCTCTCGGCTGATTTTACTCTTGTTTTAGTTCTTTAATAAGCATTTAGGACACTATGGTGGTGTAGTAGTTAGCGCACTAACTTCCAGACACAATGATCTTGATTTTGATTGTCAATAGTTGTAGGTTGACTATTTTGAACCAATGCAGCGGTGAACAAACGAATTAACAAACTTAGTTTACAGGGTTGAAAGTTGAAACACAGGCATGTACTACACATTATGCACATCTTTACCATTTGTCTTTCACATATTAATTATGTATTTAGCAGTATTAATGTAAAATCCACTTGGTGGCAGAAACAGTGTGAACAGGGCATCAATTCCATCTTTGTAGAACATCACTCTCATCACGGCCTGCCTGAAACGGTCTCAATCCTCTACCACAGTGGTTCTCAACCTTTTTTGGCCCATTCCCCTCTTCACCATATTTTCAGAACGCCATTCCCCCCTTCCTATCAAAAATTTGGCCCGTTCCCCCCTTCACCGTATTTTCAGAACGTCATTCTCCCCCCCCCACCCCCCCCCCCCCCCTTTCATATTTCCTATCTAAAAATCCCCTCACCCCTACACAGTATACGTAAAAGTGGAAGGCAAATGTAATAGCATATACTAAAACAAGTCTAGACATCCACATAAAACATGATTTGTGGGTCTACTTACTTTATAAAATGAATTTTAGAAGGACGAGACATACATAACTGTAAAGTATGAAGGGAAAAACTATGTCAAGTAATCGGTTCTTGTATTAACTCGATCTTGAAATGGTCTTCATTCCCCCCCTGGAAACCCTGAAATTCCCCCCTGGGGGGGAATTCCCCACCGGTTGAGAACCACTGCTCTACCACTTCTTCTGTCTCATGCAATTTTATACCCAGGGTGTCTTTCATGACCTGTGTCCACCTTCATTGTTGGTCAGTTTCTGCCTGTTAATTCCAGAATATGCCTTCCATTACCATTCTTCCCAAATTACTTTGATTTTAGTGTCATGATTACTTTCTTTGGATAGATAATGTGGTTGTTTCACCTTGCTTTCCACATTCAGATAGCCTTGGACTATGTCCTCAGCCATCAGCAATCTTTTAAGTTGCTAAGGAAATGATTGACCTACTCTGTGATACTCTAGCCCCTTTTAAAATTAGAAGTATTGAATTACGGACATTTACAGCGCGAATTGGCCTTATCAGTCACATTCGCTACCGCCATAGGTAAAAGTTATTATGCCTTTTTAAAGCACAAACTTGTCTGTCAAGACGGCAAGGTGCCAATGATTGAATTACACATGATAAATTACATATGTATGAAAAATACAGCTCATTATATACATGCATATGTAAATCAGTACATAATGAGCATGCTCTCTCTCTCTCTCTCTCTCTCTCTCTCTCTCTCTCTCTCTCTCTCTCTCTCTCTCTCTCTCTCTCTCTCTCTCTCTCTCTCTCTCTCTCTCTCTCACACACTCTCTCTCACTCTCACACACTCTCTCTCTCTCTCACACACACACTTACATAATACAAGCGTGTTATACATAAACACATTAACATTCATTATCTCTCTCTCTCTCTCTCTCTCTCTCTCTCTCTCTCTCTCTCTCTCTCTCTCACACACTCACTCACTCTCTCACACTCAATCACTCTCTCACACTCAATCACTCTCACTCACTCAATCACTCTCTCACACTCAATCACTCTCACTCACTCACTCTCACACTCATTCACTCTTACACTCACTCACTCTCACACTCAATCAATCTCACACTCACTCTCTCACTCACTCTCACACTCACTCACTCTCTCACACTCAATCACTCTCTCACACTCAATCACTCTCTCACACTCAATCACTCTCTCACACTCAATCACTCTCACACTCATTCACTCTCACACTCACTCACTCTCACACTCAATCACTCTCACACTCACTCACACTCACACTCTCTCACACTCACACTCTCTCACACTCACTCACTCTCTCACTCACTCACACACACTCACTCTCTCATACTTCCACAACCACCCACACAGCAAACTGTCCAGGGTCAAGACAGCTAAACTCAGATATGGAAGGGTAAGTCACTGAAATCAGTAGCAGTCATTACATGCAGGCATGCTCACAACCAGAGTATTCTCATTTCAGGTCTGTGGTGGTGTCTCTTCGCCTGCTAACCAAACTGTTCAGTTCCTTCAACAGCATGCGCCCCATGGCAGGTGGATCCCACCGAGTAGTCATGTAAGTCCTGACTTGGTGTTTTACATGTAGCCTGTTCAACCCTGCTGAGTTCAGTGTTTGGTTGCCGTGAAATGAATGCATGTTTGTTAGAGTTTGTGACCCAATTGTTTTTGTGTTATAGTTTGTGGCAATTGTTTTCATGTTTGTTGTAGTTTGTGACAATTGTTTTCATGTTTGTTGTAGTTTGTGACAATTGTTTTCATGTTTGTTGTAGTTTGTGACAATTGTTTTCATGTTTGCTGTAGTTTGTGACAATTGTTTTCATGTTTGTTGTAGTTTGTGACAGTTGTTTTCGTGTTTGTTATGGTTTGTGATGTGAGTGCTTGCTATGATCAGTGGATAACGAATATAGATAATAACTAAACAGTGAGAGATATCAAATGTTATTTTGTAGGTCGTCAGCATGGCCAAGTAGATCAGAACACATGTTCTTATAATATCTCGATTGCTGATGTTCAACCCCTACACCGTACAGTTGAACTAAAATGTTGACCTGTCGTTCTTGACTTGGGGACGTAAATTAAAGTACCTCTAAAGTCGGAGTGGAAGTCGAGGAACACTGTTAACAGGGAAAGCTAATCCTCACGCAAAATTCAGTCCAGCACTACTAGAAGTTGTGTGTACGGACTATGCTTGAGTTCAAAGCGAGTGAGCCCCCAAAAAACAATAAATAATTCAAGAAGATGGACAAGGGATTAAACAAAAGCTATAATCAATAATTTAACATAAAGGGTGTCAAATGTTATACAGAGTGTTTGTAAAGTACCACAACACATCGTATGTAGGACAGATTTGAAAAATAAAGCACATGATGTCATCAATAGCATTCTGTTTGGAGTGCAAAGAATTACTCCAGCCATTCGCTGCATATTGTTTCACGTTGGAGCACAATTTTGATGACATCACTTACTTCATTTTTCAAATTTGTTCTACATACAAAGCGTAGTGAGACTTTACAAACACACTGTATATACTGAACAGTACAATATGATAAAGAAGAGCATGGACAAGCAAAAGAGATAACAGTGAGAGGTGTTAAATGTTATAGATATATATTTACTCAACATTACAATATGATACAGGAGCAGGGCCAGTGGATAAGTATTTAGAAGATTGACCAATCATCCTTGAAATGTTGATATCCCCGGGAAGGTTAACCCGGTCAACAAATGCCCGCAGAAGTCAGATGCGTCGGCCTAACGGCGCAAGAACGCAGCTCTGCTGTAAACAGGCACAATGCAATCACGTCCGGAAAAAAAAAACGCCGGACGAACGCAGAAGAAGAAGAAATGTTGATATAGGTAAGCTGTGTCTTATGGAAGGAAACTACAGAAGCTGGGGATGAAAAGAGCTGAGGGATGAAATAAAAAAAAGACAGTTTGGCCACATGAAAAGACATGATGATTCTCTTATATAACTATACTTGAGGGAAAAGTTGATGACAGGCAAGCCAGAGGTGGGCAGCGACAAGTGGGAAGTTGGTATCAAGAGATGGACGAACAGCAGTCTGTCTGATTGTACCACCAGAGTGAGAGACAGAAGTGCTGGAAATCCATTGCATTAAGCTTTCATTGTGGAGAAGCAGCTAGGCAGATTGATTGTATGTGCATTTATATTCTAGGATAGAAAGAGTTAGTTTCATATCCTTTACAGGACGTCTCAGTCAACCCTAGTATTGTTTGGTTGTTTGTAATTTCTTGGCAAGTTTATACTCAGAAGTTTGCCATTGATTTTTAAACAACCAGCACTCATACCATTGTATGAAAACCAACTCAAGGCTGCCAAATTGCCCGTAGCTATGTTTTGACTGCGGTATGCAGAATTACGAATTGCATCTGTAACCCTTCACGACATCGAGAGCAGTGTTAAATTGTATTATTTTTGTATTTCAACTGTCCTTTACTGGTTTCAGATGGGCAGAGAGAACACTGAACATGATGACCCACTTCTTCAACAATTTGGTTCATTTCACAGAGCAGGCACGAGACAGAGCCACCTGGAGTTCCCAGTAAGATTTCTCATCTTTTTGTAATCATCTTCCCCTCCTCTGGCTAAATTAGCCAATTATCAAATCCTCCTTCAGAGCCATGAAAGCTTTTCAGCTATAAAAAGTTGGTTGCATATTCTTTACCAGATGCCGCAGTCAACCCTAGAATTTTTTGGCTGTTCATAATTTCTTTGCAAGTTTACTTTCAGTAGTTTGCCACTGCTTTGTGAACGGGTGGCACTCAGACCTTTGTATAGGAAACGATCTGCTTACAAATCGCCCGCAGCTGTGTTTTGAGCACAGTTTGCTGGATTACGAATTGCATTCATAACCCGTTCGACATAGAGCTGGCCATAAGCAGTCTCTTTTCATCCTCTGTCTCTTTCTCTGTCTCTATTTCCTTTTTCTTCCTTGCTCCATCTGTCTAGCTATATATCCACCTATTCCCTTACCCACCCATCTCTCTCTCTCTCTCTCTCTCTCTCTCTCTCTCTCTCTCTCTCTCTCTCTCTCTCTCTCTCTCTCTCTCTCTCTCTCTCTCTCTCTCTCTCTCTCCACTGTCTGTCTCTCATCTCCATTTATGTGTCCATTTATCTATTACTCTATGCCCTATGTATTGTAAAAGCATATTAATAATAGCTAGAATAATCTGTTCATGTCTAGAATACTCGGTGTACAGTGTACTCCAGTTATCTGCTAATACTTCACATTGTTAATTGTCTATAATTATTTATAGTCTTCAGTTATTCTTAATGTTCAGTTTATTTAAAGTCTAAAATTATTCATTTATGTCCTGTTTCTTAATGTCTCCAATTATTTTGTCTAAAATTATTCATTAATGTCCAGTTTAATGTCTAAAATTATTTATAGTAAGAATTTAATAATTAATGTCTAGTTTATTTATAGTCTAAAATTATTTATAGTAAAATGTATTAATTGATGTCAGTTTATTTATACTCTAAAATTATTCAATAATGTCCTGTTTATTGTCTCAAATTATTTGTAACTATTCATTAATGTTATTTACAAATTCTGGAGTTATGTATCAATATCTGGATTTATTTGGTAATGTCTCGAGTTATGTAGTCTAAAATTAGCTATTAATGTTTAGAATTATTTGTTAATGTTTCAAGTTATATCTTAATGCCACAAATTGTCCAACGTGTGACAAATTATTTATCAATGCTGAGAATGCATCATGAGTCTCAAATTGCTCGTTAATGTCCAAAATGATTAACTATTGTAGTATGTTATTAAAAAAAAGTTCAGAGCCCTTTTGTTTACACCCCCTGTAACATACAGGATATATGGTGCTAGCCTAATTTTGTATAGACCAATCAGCGTCCCAGGAGTGATGCGGTTGGTAACACGCCACCTGCATTTGCTTCACAAAGCATTTCCTGATGTCCACTTTAGCCTGCGGCCACCTGGAAGTCCAGGTCAGTTAAACAAATTTGCCTCAATACGAATTTCAATCGATGACCACCGGGTCGGCAGACAAGTATACCAGTCACTGCGCGACCACAGCTTCCTCCTAATTTGTAGTAGTAGTATATGATGATTGATACATGCATTGATGTTGCACCTTGGGAGCAAGTCACAGCGGATCACGATGCATGGAGAGAAAAGATCTGAAATGGAATAAAGAGAAAATTATTGCAGATAGGCCACACATCGTCAGATGGTGCATGATGGTGAAAATGACCATGTGTTTATATGCATCCTTCGTGGAGGAACATGTACCACATGAATTGGTCTGATCAGTCAACGTTCGCTACCTTTTTTGGACGCACAAGGTAACAAACTATCGTCTGTTGAGATGCCAGTTATTTGAAATCAATTACTTAAGTTTAAAGTCATTATTTGAATAATTGCCCAGTTTTCCTTGTTGCTGATTCACAATATTATTCATGATTCATTCATTACAAATATCCTCTCTGCTAATGTTTAAAGCATTGCTTTTGTTTTCTTCTTTCCATCTATACTAGCCATGGATTCAAAGAAGAGGTCTCTGCACGGCTTGTGTTTCTATCCTGTGTTTTCTCATGCCAGTACTCCCCGGAAAATTTTAGTAAGTGTTTATTTTTGCCTTCAATAAGTACTCTTGTTTTTGTTTTGATTACAACTTTTTGTTTAGAAGTAAATATAGAGGGCTTCAAATGAAAACCTTAAAAGTGTGATAGAAATTACAATAGCCATGCCATTGTTTTGTAACCTGTCAATACTGTTGTTAAGGATGTCAAGAGAGTTAAGCATGTGACATCGCGGTGCAAACGCGGAGACGTCATAAGGACAACTTGAAGATGGCCACCCCACTTTTGACATGCACCAAAGAGGAGAAGCGTTCTGTTATTCGTTGTTTGATCAGTAAAGGGGTGAAATCTATAGAAATTTATCAGTGAATGAAGGTTCAGTATGGTGATGCTTGCCTGCCTTGATTGGTGGAATCTGTCTAGAGGAAGTGAACTCTACACAAGTGCATGCCATAGTTGGACACACTGGCCTTTGTGAAGCATGACTGGGTATGATGCACTCTTCTTGAAAGAGGAATGAAAACGAAGATTTTGTTACTAGATTTGAAGTTACATTTGTTACTAATAGTATAATAGTAACAAATGCCAGTAATGATTTTAATCAACAAAGATATGGATATAGAGCCAGAGAAAGACCACGAGAATGATGCAAGCGAGGCATCTGGCCGTGGAACTCAAGTTTAATCTATGCATACCCCTATGGTTAACGGCAAGGTCGTTTTTTTAAAGAAAACTAGACATCATCCACCTGGAGGACTTATTCTTCTGTGTTCATACAGAGAGTATTTTCGGACGTGATTGCGTTGTGCATGCGTATAGCAGAGCTGCGTTCTTGCACCGTTAGGCCGACACATCCGACTTATGCGGGCATTTGTTGACCGGGTTAACCTTCCCGGAACAAAGGTGATTTGATTACACACATGTCCACTCCACAACAAGGAAACAGATGAACATAAATATATATTTTCATGACGAGATTTTCATGTAATTGTAGCGGTGTGTGTCTGTTCGTTGTTTGGTTGCTGATGAAGACTTTGGCTGCAGTATCCATATTGTTACTTGTGTTCATGTTCTAGTAAAGCTTACTGATTCTACGCTTTGTTGTTTTTTTCTTTTGGTGGTTTATTCATTGTATCAACAAAGATAGCACTTTTGTAAGTAACTTTTGACAATTACAGTGAAAGGAAAGACATTTTAATAAGTCACTCCGGGAAGGTTAACCCGGTCAACAAATGCCCGCAGAAGTCGGATGTGTCGGCCTAATGGCGCAAGAACGCAGCTCTGCTGTAAACAGGCACAACGCAATCACATCCGGAAAAAAACAACTCCGGATGAAAGAAGAAGAAGAATAAGTCACTCGTTTTTTTTTTTCAAGGACAATTAATGGTGATGATGGTGAAGCTAAATTTAAAAAGAGAATGGGCATAGCCAAAGGGAAATTCAGTAGAACAAACATTTATAAAACGTAAAGAAAATTACAAAATAAAATTACGAATGATCAAGTATTACATTTAGTTGACATTATTGCATGATGCAGAAACATGGGAAATGAATATTGTGAGGGGGAAAATTGAACATTGGCTGGTTTTGTTTCCAAGTCAGCATATATTTGAAAACCAAACTTGATATATATTTGGAGTCAACCCCATAAAATGGGTACCAAATAATTGTCAGCATTTTCTAGGGAGAACAAGCAGCAATGAAGAGAACTGGTCATCTCACTTCATACTATCATCACACTAACTGTAACTTTACCCATGTACACAATCACCTAAAGAAGAGACTAACTACCAAACAGGTTTACCCAGACTGTACATGTAACTGCCTATAAGAAATTGCTGTGTACTAACTGAGTGTTATTTTCTTTAGGGTTAAGTCAAGAGCAGACAGACAAGCTGTGGGAGTGCCTGGCGACAAATCCGGAAAGCTGCGAGGACTGCCTCAGTTGGTTTTACGACCAGGCTCGGGGCAAGGAGAACCATGCTCTTGACCTTGACACCATGAAGCATATATTTATCAATAAGGTGACTCACAGGGAGTTTGAAGTGTGAATGGATGAACTTTTCGTGTTCTCCGTGTTTCTGACCCATACAGTAGCACCAATTTAACATTGGAGTTGGGTCTCCATGATAAAGTGTTTATGCCACCTGCCTCGTGCACCAAATGATGTGGGTTCGATTCCAGCCTAATCGTTCGGTTCATGAGTACAAGTTACTCTGAGACTCCTGAGGGTCGTTCCTGGAGCTACAGTATTCATGCTTTGTGTAATTCTTTTGGCTGGCAGGCCGCCCTTCAGAAAGGCGAGCCATGTGGGATAAAACCTGGTGCAATGAAATCACTCTTGCCTTTTAAACCGTTTTTTTAAACATTGTAGTTGAATGTTCTACGTTTAATGCTAAGTTTGATTTCCTGTGACTGTCACAGATATCCTAGTGCTAAGCTCCTTTTGCCGTTTATGTTTTTATTTTATTGTCTTTGTCTGCTCCCCACATGTTTGTCGTTATTGCTAACTAAATAGGTGTATAATTCTTCCTCTCATAGTGGGGTTTCACTAAGGGAGATCGGGCTGCTATTTGTTTAGTTTAATATCATCTTTGCCTTTCCTTATGAATTTTTAGGCTTAAAAGTTGCGACCTCCCATCTTTTGTTTACCTAGTTTTTTTGTTTTTTTTGCTCTCGCTCACCTTGATCTCGAGTGTATTCCATACGCACTATGTCTAGTACACTGGACTTAATTTTGCTTGTGAATTAACTTTCCCTATTACCAGTGTCCCATAGGCGAACCCTCTCCGACTTCAGAGGTAGTTTATCTAGTATCTGATTGCGTGTGCATGATAGGAGCGCAGTGTCGTCACATTGTTACCATAGCTAGATGTCAACTAATTGGGTGTGGAAAAGAAGAAGAGATAGAAATGTAAATCTGTAAAATAATGTAAATGATTGCATTATCCGCCACCAATACTGTGTCATCTGCACAGCGTATATTGTTTATATTATCATAAAAACAAATGTTGGTGGGAAGGAGAGCTGTACTCATGGTCTTGATGGACAGAGGCGTCTGTTTGTTAGTTCGGTGTAGGTCTGTGTGAATTTGTGTCTGTTTGTTCAGTGTAGGTCTGTGTGAATTTGGTGTCTGTTAGTTCGGTGTAGGTCAGTGTGAATTTGTGTCTGTTTGTTCGGTGTAGGTCAGTGTGAATTTGTGTCTGTTAGTTCAGTGTAGGTCTGTGTGAATTTGTGTCTGTTTGTTTGGTGTAGGTCTGTGTGAATTTGTGTCTGTTAGTTCAGTGTAGGTCTGTGTGAATTATCATCATTGGAGACTAGATGTGTCCATAGATGCTCTGATCTCCTTGTCAGTCGGTGTGGCTGATCAGCGTAGCTCGGTGTTATAAACACATGGTATGTTGTTATGAATATTCATAATTGTTATGTTGAGCGACTTATATGCCCCTTTAATTATTCTCAGATGCCGAAGCTGGAAGCGGAAACAATGCCCATGATTGGACTCAACTTGTTCCAGCAGCTGTCTAACATCACCTGTATGTCCATTCATGGGAAACCAGCTCTCACAGAAGACCAGGTAACTGTTTTTATCCCACCTGTAATGTGTTTTACACTGAATATTATTCTTCTGCTAGTTTTCTCTGTAGATATTCATAGTTTCTCTTTTCTCACTTCTTTCATCACTTTCAGCCTGCACTTGCATTCCTCCAAATGTTCTTCAGTTTTTTGCTTAAACAAATAGATTTGTTCTGATGTTTCATATTCATAATGCTATTTTGTGTGGTTTCTTTAAATGTTCCAGGCGTGTGGCATGGATCAGCTTTGGGAGATTGCCCTGAAGGCCAACAACAAAGCAGTCTCAACAGAGGCCATTCACATACTCAACAACTACTACATCAACTATGGCGGTGGTAGTTTGGATAAAGAGGAGGAGTTTGTGCAGCGCTGCATGAACAGGCTAATGAAGACGATGCACACACTGACTGAGGTATGTGGATCCAGTTCTCTTTCTCAGTTGTTTTTGTAAAGGCTGCATGACTTGACAGTTTGATTTGTGAGTTTGTATAAATAATAGACCCACGTTTAAAAAAAAATATATATGATTACATGAATGTCAAATTTTTGCAAATTGCATACTTTGCAGATTTGTTAATTTTTGAACTTACATGTGTTTTAGTAAATGCTAAAGATTAATTTTGTGAGTTTGTGCAAACGCTAGAGAATATTATAATGTGAGAACATCAAACTGTAGTTGTATCAGCAAAAACATCACATTGTCTGGTGAGTTTTTGCAAATCTTTGAACATCACATTTGGTTATGAGTTTTTGCAATTTCTGACACATTGATTACGTTTTTGTCGCTTTAGCTAAAATACAAGATATTTACTTCTTTTTTTTTATGTAAGAAAATCTGGCCTGTTTAGTCACAATAAAAGGAAAACAAATAGCCAAAAATTGCTGGGGTTGACTGCAGCGTCCTGTAACTATGCAATTAACATAGAGGTGACAAAGGAGGGTTGGTGAGAGACGGACTACCACGTTCCGTAGAAAACTTACAATTACAAAATCCAACCAAATATAGTCTACAAAAGGCTTGGTAAGGGGCCTATGATTTAATGGGAGATGAAAGGCAGCAGAAAATATATCTGCTATAACAAGGTGAGAATGGTTTGCCATAAATCTATTGGTATAATGTTCTTGCGGAGCGGCTGGTCAAGTGACTAGAATGCTGGCTTTTCCTTTGGGAGACCTGGGTTTGAATCTTCTGTAAGGTCTGGATTGTTTTTTTTGTCAGGGCAAAAAGAAAAACCCCAACCTTGTACAGTTCGTGGTAACTGCATTAGCCAGGAGGCCTTAATTCCTCAGGCTCAAGAGACACCCTCCCCCTTCCTACACTGCAAGGGTCAATAGGCAGTAGATATAATGTTCTCTCTCAGCTGGGTGCTACCTTATGGAGTCTCTTCTTGTTGTAATCGGCTCATTCATTTATGCGTTTGTGAAATCTTTCTAGGATCCTGCAGGCAAGCTGCCAATAATCCAGCGTGGTTTGTTCTTGTGCAAGCATCATCTAGATGCCTTTCGTCAGCGATACGCATACCATCTTCACATGTGGCAGCTGGAGAATTATGGGATATCTAGCCATCTGCCAGCCAACAGGCCTCAAATGATCAGCATCTACCTGCAGAACACAGACATGTCAGACAAGGTGAGAACAATTCTTTAGTGTTCTTTTATGTTTCTGAGCAGCAGCAGATTCTTGTCTGGATAAGTTTCACATTATACATGTCTGGATACATTTCACATCATTTAGTAAGTTTTATTGCAGTTTCGTCAATATGAAATACAAACAGGTATATGTGGCTGCTGTGAAAAGATGAGACATACTAAACACAGACAGAGCGTACATACCTTACAATAGACTCCATAAAGGTGAAACTATATCATTCATTCATTCATTCATTCATTCATTCATTCATTCAGCAGCATGTCCTTTGCAGAACCTCGCTCCCATAACAACCTTCCGGAAAACCTCTCGATCATAAGCAAGATGTCCTGTGTCCGATACACCCATCTGGAGATAATCTGCCATATCCTGCACCCATCTTCTCTTTGGCCTTCCTCTTCCTCTCTTCCCAGGCATATACCCCTCCATTATTGTTCTCTCCAAACTTTTGTGACGTTTCAAGTGACCAAAATATTTCAATTTTCTTTGTTTCTTCTTCTTCTTCTTCTTCTTCTTCTTCTTCTTCTTCTTCTTCTTCTTCTTCTTCTTCTTCTTCTTCTTCTTCTTCTTCTTCTTCTTCTTCTTCTTCTTCTTCTTCTTCTTCTTCTTCTTCTTCTTCTGCTGCTGCTGCTGCTGCTGCTGCTGCTGCTGCTGCTGCTGCTGCTGCTGCTGCTGCTGCTGCTGCTGCTGCTGCTGCTGCTGCTGCTGCTGCTGCTGCTGCTGCTGCTGCTGCTGCTGCTGCTGCTGCTGCTGCTGCTGCTGCTGCTGCTTCTTCTTCTTCTTCTTCTTCTGCTTCTTCTTCTTCTTCTTCTTCTGCTTCTTCTTCTTCTTCTTCTTCTTCTTCTTCTTCTTCTTCTTCTTCGTTCATCCAGAAATTTTTTTCGGATGTGATTGCGTTGTGCCTGTTTACAGCAAAGCTGCGTTCTTGCGCCGTTAGGCCGACACATCCGACTTCTGCGGGCATTTGTTGACCAGGTTAACCATCCCAGAGTTTCTTTGTTTTATCGTCTTTAATAGCCAACTTCTTCAGTATTCAGCTCTTGAAGTATGGATGCATTTGTTGTTTTTCTTTACCCAAGATTTTCTTACAACTCATCTATAACAGAGTGAAAATCATCCCCCCCCCCCCCCCCCCCCCCCCCCCCAAAAAAAACAAGAGACCATAAAAAAGAAAAGCTACATATACCTAACTGTTTGTATATTTCATATTGTTAATCCTGCTGCGGCCGCTGCTTTTCTTTTTTTAATAATGTTTTATCAAGCCTTGGCTCTGTACATCAGACGTGGACAAGCATTTTCTCACGTTAACTTTCCCTAACTTTTGACTTTTCCCGAGTCTGCCCACAAGGCAGTAGGTTTGTGTATCCCTCTGTCTGGTCCATACTCCTTAACCTGTCCAACATGGGAGATACTACCAGTAGCTGCTCTACAATCTGTATAGCTCTTGGGGGTCATTGGAACATGCAATGTGGATACTCTGTAGGGCTTCCTGAGATTTCATTTAATTCCATTCTATTTTTGTTTTTGTTTCATGCCAATTTGCACATGTTATTATTCTTCTGTGTAATTTTATTCAGTAGTTTGCCAGTGCTTTTTGAACGGCCAGCACTCACACCATTTTATGAAAACTAATGCAAAGCGGTCTGCTGCCAAATTGCCCGTAGCTGTGTTACGGACGCGGTATGCGGGATTACGAATTGCATCCCCAACCCCTTGACCACAGAACCAGCAATGGCAAACTACTGAATGCAAACTTGCCAATAAACCACAAACAGTAACAAACTAACCCTCAAACATTTCATTGTTTCACTTCTACACTCCAGGCCCAGATTGAAATGCACCCAACAAATCTTGTCTCCGAACTACGTGCTGAGGTCACCCATTGGTGGGAAGACCTGCAGAAGCAACAGCCGAAGCAGTCAACCTCCACTTCAAGTCCCGGGATCATGTCTCCATTGTTAGGTCACATGCTGGGGGAGGGGCCTCTGAGAATGATCAGTTCTGGGCAGGAGTTATTCGTGGATATGGATGAGCGGACACTCGGGGATCTTCACATCAATGATGGACAGGTCAGCTGCATTCATTTTTATTATTTTTTATATGTTTTGTTCGCCAGCTTTGAACTTAAGTGTGGTCCATAGTACAAGCCACTACTTCTAGTGCATTAGACTGATTTTGCGTGTGGATTATTATAATTATTGTCAAATCTTTGTTCATTCTTTTGTTGTTCTTGTTTGTCTTTTCCTGTTTGCTTGCTATTTTTATTTCAAGTTAATATGTGCTACTCATCTGGGTTATAATTGGTAGACTATTAATAAACTTTAAAAGTTAGTAACAACCAACAAAATTGATGTGAATGGAGTATTATAATTAGCTAGCTAGTTAAATGGCATATTCATCATCAAAAAAATGCCTTGCCTGCTGTGCTCCATGTATTGCGATCTCCAACAGTATGCATCAGTTTGTGAGTGGACATGAACACAGCTGTCTAGAATTTCCTCTTGCTGTCTTCCTCTATCTCTTTTTTTTTTTTTTTTTCCGCGTTTCCATCCTGTTTCAGGATATTGCGGTCAACACCAGCATCTTTCAGCTGTATGTTGATTCCTAGGCTAGATTACGCTCATCAGCACGCCACGACTTTCTGAGCGACCGGCTCCATACTCTCATAAGTCACTTTTGCGATTCGAACCACTGCTAATTCTCGTCGCGTCACGTGACGAGAGTATTCGGGGTTAGCGGAGAAAGCTGCTAACCCCTCGGCCACGAAGCCGGTTCCTCTATCTCTTGATGACATCTAATTACAAATAACTTTGATGCAATACATATTATTTCTTGATTATTCCAGCATGTATTTGTCTCAATTGGAGCCAACCGGCAGCAGAGGAAAAGTGATGGGTCCATCCCATCCTCAGCGCTGCCCATCCCAGACAGGAAGAAGCTTCCCATGAATCTTCTCATTGCTGAGCCTCACTTTGATAACCTGTTCAAGCTTCTGGAACAGCTGAGTGATCTCAGCTCGCAGCTTGACAATGTGGTTTGTACTCGTCACAGCTCTCTATTCTAGACTAGACAAATTTTGTTGTTTCTGGTCTTTTTCTTTAAAAAAAATATTCCCAAAGGACAGGATGACAGTTTTTGGAACTGATATTTCCGCATGTTCGAGATACGAGACATTTTCATTGCTCTTAATTTGACTACACGACTCTGGTGAAGAGGTTACAGACACAATTTGTAATCCTGCATACAGCGTTCAAAACACAGCTGTGGGAGATTTGGAAGCAGACCGCCTTACATTGGTTCCTGTACAATGGTATGGGTGCAATGGCAAACTACTGAACATAAACTTGCCAATTAATTACAAACGGCCAAAAAATCACTGGGGTTGACTGCCAAGTCATGTAAAGGATATGCAACTAACTTGTTGTTATTAAATTTGACTAAACCAGCATCCGTGGCTTTGGGGCAGTGGATGTGTTTCGCTGTTCCCCAAGATACTGTGTCAGGGTTTGAAATTGGCTGCAGATGGTTTGGAAGCAGACAACCCTGTGTTGATTTTGATGGTATCAATGTCAGTCATTCAGAAAGCAATGGCAAACTACTTGACATACAAAAACTGGTCAAGCAATGCTGGAGTTTGTACTTCCTGTAAAGGCAGCTAACTTAAATTTGTAGTGTTTTCTTTTTTCAGACCATCCTGTTTGTAATTTTGTAACATAACACTTTGTAAACATGTAAGCTCCTGAGAGAAAGAGAGAAAGAGATGTATGCATGCACACACAACACACACCACACTCAGTGGTTAGTAAAGTTATATATATTAAACTTCCTTTTTTCACAGAGAACAAGATAAAATATACTTTCTGCTTGAGTACATTTTCTCTTAGCAGAGAGCACGATAACATATATAGAAGGGAGCTTCAAATGGAAAACCTTAAAAGTGTAATAGAAGTTACAATAACCATGCCATTGTCTTCTAACCTGTCAATATTGTTGTTAATGAATGAATCACCCAAATAAACGAGAAGTAGATTGTGAGCTTTACTAAAACACGACTACAAGAGACAAATTGGACGTTGCAGCCAAAGCCTTCGTCAGCACAGGACAAACAAATACAAACCAACACAAAACTACATGAAACACACTATGACAATATTAAACTATTAAACTAATTAAAATTAAATGTACTCATCTGAATACCGTGTCCTAGCTTAATATTGTTGTTAAGGATGTCAGGAGTGTTAAGCACATGACATCACTATGCAGAGGAACTCGGTGACATCATAAGGACAGGTTAAAGTTGGCCACCCCACTTTTGACATGCAACAAAGAGGAGCAGAGTTCTGGTATCCTTATTTTGATCAGTGAAGGGGTGAAACATTTTCAGTCCTATGAAGATTTATAGCAAGTGGTGCATGAGTGGTTACACATGCGACCAAGATAATTTTTTTCTACAGGAATCCAAGCACTTTATCGGCATTCGTGGACTTGCATTGAACGCAGTGGTGGATACATCGAAACATGTTACATTTGTTCTTTACTTTTTCGCGTGCGCACACACACACACATTTAAGGTTTTCATCTGAAGTCCCCCTCATACTTTCTGCTTAAGTACATTTTCTGTTTTAGCAGACAGCAAGATAAAATATACTTTCTGCTGGAGATCTGAAGTCTGACATGAACATGTCCATTATTGCAGGAGAAAGAAAGAAAGGCTAGCCTGCAAGCGGAGGCCCGGCGGCTGTCCCGGGACGTGTGGGAGCTGCTGATGATGTTGCCCTCTAACGAGAGTCTGCTGAATGGCTTCTTGAAAATCTCCACAGACCAGGTCAGTCAAATAACAGACCTTCAAAACAATGTTTTCCCATACTGAATTTGAATAATGAAGACAAAAACAATAGATTGCATGATTTATTGCCTATTTCAGCTTGAAGGATTTATCTAGTTATTTTACTTTTTAAAAAAAAAGTTGCATGTCCTTCACAGGACATAGCAGTCAACCCCAGCATTTTCTCTGTTCGTGATTCCTGGGCAAATTTTACATTCAGTAGTTTGCCATTGCTTTCTGAACAACCGGCTCCTATACCTTTTTAAAAAAAGCCAGTACTGCTGTGTTTCGAATCCGGGTATACGGGCTCACAAACCGCATTCGCAAGCCCTTGAATTCTGCAGTATATACCTGACAAGATGCAGCGAAATATGCCAGGCAATAAATTGTGCAATCTATTGTTTGTGTCTTCGTTATTAAAAATAACAGACCAATTTTACATGCCTACGGTGATTTGGGTAAATGATGTCAACGCCATATTTTCATCGCCCAGTCATCACTTCAAGGGTAATATCGTTACTATGCCGGCAGTCTTTATTTCCCATGACAATTCCTGGTATCAACTCGAGGCTGGACCAGCCTGAGAGCTCAAGTCAATGTTTAAAAATCGAGTCTCAGCGGGGATTTGAACGCGCGACCACCAGACAAGGCGGCAAACTTGCTAGCCACTGCACTGCTATAGTGCATTCACAAATGTTTGTCCTCATTCACATTCAAAAATTATTTTGAAAAGGATCTGTTGCATCGTTGTGAAATTTTGCCTACCATCTTGTATTTACTCCCACCCAAGGAATGTCTTTGATAGGTTCATAGGCAACTGAAACATGGAAAGCGGCATAATTATAGTAGCTGTCAGTAGCGAATTCCATAGTGCCATTACCGGAAATGGCGAAAAAAAGTGATATACGGAGTCACCTAGTGGTGACTCACCTTGTCCCGGAAAACGCTATCTAATGTACCAGGCATTCTTTCGACGTCATTCATTCATTCACATCTCACGTGACAAGAACACACGTCATCCGGGGTTTCCCAGGAAAGGTATGCCCAATATTTTGTGCACAGCGATTGGTTGAAATCATCATGACCTTTTATATAAATAACATTATATTTCATACTTACCGTAATTAATTTTATTTTGGTGTTCTAAGTCGAATTAGATCAATTATAGATGTATTTTTGAATTCTGCATACAATTTAAAATATATCTGGAAAGTTTCATCGCTTTAATCGCTGCCGGATGGATGTAAACAACATTTCCTTCGAAGATGTGTATTATTTTGCTCTTTGCGCCATGTATATCGGACTGGCACGTACACTTTGTAACACTATTCTGGTGTTTCAGATAGAATTACATCAATTATAGATGTATTTTTGAATTCTGCATACAATTTAAAATATATCTGGAAAGTTTCATCGCTTTAATCGATGCCGGATTTATGTAAATAACATTTTCGGCGAAGATGTGTTTTTGTTCTTTGTCCATATATATCGGATAATATCGGACTGGCATGTGCACTTTGTAACACTATTCTGGTGTTGCAGATAGAATTAGATCAATTATAGATGTATTTTTGAATTTTGCATACAATTTAAAATATATCTGGAAAGTTTCATCGCTTTAATTGCTGCCGGATTTATGTAAACATTTTCGGCAAAGATGTGTTTTTGCTCTTTGTCCATATATATCGGATAATATCGGACTGGCATGTGCACTTTGTAACACTATTCTGGTGTTGCAGATAGAATTAGATCAATTATAGATGTATTTTTGAATTCTGCATACAATTTAAAATATATCTGGAAAGTTTCATCGCTTTAATTGCTGCCGGATTTATGTAAACATTTTCGGCGAAGATGTGTATTATTTTGCTCTTTGCGCATAGTCACTCGGACTAGCATGTGAACTTTGTAACACTATTCTGGTGTTGCAGATAGAATTACATCAATGATAGATGTATTTTTCAATTCTGCATACAATTTTAAATATATCTGGAAAGTTTCATTGTTTTAATCGCTGCCGGATGGATGAAAACCAATATTTTCGGCAAAGCGTTTCTTTGTGAATGGGTAAGCGCATGGCATGCGTCATGGTGACTGCGCATGCGCGTATCGATCACTGTGGCATGTTACACTTTCACTTTAAAACACTCAAAACGTGCAATCTGACCTACAAAAGTTAAAGAGAACACAAGTTTAAAGATTATTAATAATTTATTTTTATACTTGTACTATCTTTTAATTATTTAACATGACGGAACATATTTTTGAAGTCAGTTTTCATAATCCGTCTATGACCCGTTTGGTTGAGACCAACCTCGCACGCAGAGAAAAATGAAAACGGCAGATTGGACCGCAAATAACTTTTTTCTGACGCTTGCAATAGAAAACCATCAATTGTAGATGGGTCTTCGAATTTAGCATCAAATTTTTCAGAGATTTGGAAAGTTTCATCGCTAAACTTGCTTTAATTGTGGTTGAAAACCAGGCGAAAATGCTGCGATCGTAAAACCCCAAACGGCAGCTTTACTATATAAATATCTTTGCAGAACAAGCATTGTCTTCTCGCTAGCGTAAGTCGTAAGCAGCCCGCCTGTCACACAGGAGTTCGGGGTTCACTTCCCGTCTGGGCATGTATTTTTTATTTTTTTATTTTTCACGAAATTATTAGGTGATATAATAGAAACTATTAAACATTACGAAGTAAAATATTATACAGAACTAAGAAACTGGAAGTTTGTGAATAAAGTGTGCTCTATGGATCTGTGCCGACTGCCGGGGAGCAAGCAGCGGAATTATCGCGCATCGGAACCGATGAATCCAATAGATGTCTTTGTTTAATGTGAATTTTTATTGCCGTATAAAATATCTCCCCTGAATCAGCAAAGTTTCATCGCTAAACTTGCTCGAATTGTGGTTGAAAAACAGATTTTCTGCGAAGATGTGACTTTGTGAATTGGAAACCCACGGGTCATGACGGCCGAGCATATCGATTGCGCTGCACTTTTCAACACATAAAACGTGCGATTTGACCTACTAAAATTAAATAGAACACAAGTTTAAAGATTATTAATAATTAATTTGTATACTTGTACTATTTTGTAATCATTTAACATGACGGAACATATTTTTGAAGTCAGTTTTCATATGACAGTTTGAGACAATCTCGCACACATAGACGCGCAGACACTAGCGGGTGTCGCTGATTGGAGGAAAGGGACACATTAGAGAGTTCTCTTTACGGATGAATAGGATGAAAAATCGCAACTCGTCTCACCTTCACAAAGATGTGAATATCTTCACTTAGAAGTGACATACAGGCATCATTGAGGTACCATTAGATTTTGAATTTCAAGGCCTATCTACTGTGGCAGTCTCATTTGTAAATACTCAAAATTAAATTGATGATGGTTCATGCTACTGTCAGCATTACCTTTACACTTTCTGGGGGTTGGCCCACCAGGGTCATGACTCCAGGTATCTTTCTCCTGTCATGATTTTGAGTCGTTTTCCCACTTGTACCACAAAAGCACATCGTACCGGCTCCCAAGCCAACCCTCCCTTGGATAGAAGAACATTGTGCACCAGGTGCTTCGTGCCCTCACACATATTCTAGCACCTTCAACCATGAGAAGCCAGCTTCTTTCCTGGCCGTACGCATCTATCATAACCTCTACATCATCTAGTGCTTTTCTTCTTTTTCCGCAATATTCTTGTCATTGAAAGGGGACTTAAACACATGAGCATTGGGTACCAGCCATGGCGTTAC
Organism: Cepaea hortensis; assembly: GCA_963921405.1. Taxonomy (NCBI): domain Eukaryota; kingdom Metazoa; phylum Mollusca; class Gastropoda; order Stylommatophora; family Helicidae; genus Cepaea; species Cepaea hortensis. The sequence continues at coordinate 87,436,648 of OY992894.1, read as the reverse complement.
CAAGGTTTCTGTGAAAACAGTCAATCAGCACAGCCATGGCAGATTTATATTTGCCTGACCAGTCCTGCCCTAGGGCTCGACCCGGCCTAATAAAATTAGTGCCAGATAATTTCTAGAATGTTCTCAGGATTGTCTGGGAAGGATAGGTGGTAAGAAAGAAAACTGGTCACTTCACCTCATGATGCATATAATATGTGAAGACCTAACAATTCACACTTCAGTAGCAGTATCTGTCTTTGGACTGCCTTTATGTGTTTGCGAAAGTGGGTGCGTAATAAAAATGAATGTAAGTAAAACATCTTTACATTGTTATTTTGTACAGGAGGTGACTAAAGAGGAATGGAAACAGCTTCTTCCACCTAACAGCCCTCATAGACTCTACTACTCTTTACAGACAGTGGAGTTCTTAGCTCATGGTACCAGATTAGCACAAAAGAGTATGGTAAGTGATGTTAAAACTCATCTGTGATATGTTTTCATTCACCAGTTGAATCCTGTAAGTGTTGCAGTAAACACACCTGATTCCCCGGCAGTTTTCATGACTTAAAATTTTTTGGGCATATTGTGGGGAGAAATAAGCTCAAAAACTTTGTGGTAATTGAGAAAAATTAGTGGGGAAAGGGCAAGGGGTGGCAGAATGAATGGCTTGGGCACATGGTTTAATCAGGACAAGAACCCAGACCTCACCCAAGACTGGAGATAGTGTGAGATGACCAACCATGTTTCTTTGCATGGCACATGATGATGATGCTCATGTCATGACTTTGACAGTGTGCTTTTTCTTTCCAAAATATATAGTCAAAATATAAGGTTGTAAAACTGCATTGCACTGGGTTTGATCCCATATGGCTCAGTTTCTGTCTGTAAGAATATAGATTTAGTTAACATCTCACTGTAAGAATGAACAAACTTTATTTTCACAGGGTAACAAATTGAGCATGCAGGCCCGCCTTACATTCAGCCCTTCCAATCCCTCATCTTTCGATCATCAATAATGCATGGTACATTCACATAGGAAAAAAACATTGTCAAATGAATGTTGTAAACATAAACAATGCATATTACCATGTTATGAGATACATCCCCCACTCACCCACACAGCCCCCACACATGCATCTCCTACCCACACACACACCCCCAGGCAAGCATACATGCCCCACCCATCCCCCCACACACCCACACATCCTCCACCTACCCACACACACAACCCAGGCACACATACATGCACCAACCCACACATCCCCCACCCACACACATCTCACCCATTCCATAACACACTCACCCACCCACATATCCTCCACCTGCCAAGCACACATCCTCCACCCACACATACATCTCTCCACCAACTCACACATCCTGCACCTACCCACACACACACACTTGCCACACCCACCCACACATCCCCACATACACATTCCCCCACCCACACACACCCTCCAACCTACAGACACTCACCCACCCACACATCCTCCACTAACCGCCCAGTCACCCATCCCCCAACCACACATCCCCCACCCACACACATCTCCCCACCCATACACACATCCCCCCACACACACCCCACCCACACACACATCTCCCCACCAACCAACACATCCCCTATCGACTCACACACACCCCACCCACACATCTCCCACCCACACACACCCCCATCCATACACACATTCCCCATCCATACACACATTCCCCATCCATACACACATTCCCCATCCATCCACACATTCCCCATCCATCCACACCTACCCACACTAACACTTCCCACTACCCCAAACACCTACACACCCTCACCCACCCAAAAACATACCCCCACCCTACTAGAGGTGAACTAGAGATTCAGTTAACATCTCACTGTAAAAACTAGTCATTCAGTTAACATCTCACTTAGGAACTAGAGGTTCAGTTAACATCTCACTGTAAAAACTAGACATTCAGTTAACATCTCACTGTAGGAACTAGAGGTTCAGTTAACATCTCACTGTAATGTAAAAACTAGAGTTTCAGTTAACATCTCACTGTTAGAACTAGAGATTCAGTTAACATCTCACTGTAAGAACTAGAGATTCAGTTAACATCTCACTGTAAGAATTAGAGATTCAGTTAACATCTCACTGTAAGAACTAGAGATTCAGTTAACATCTCACTGTTAGAACTACAGATTCAGTTAACATCTCACTGTAAGAACTAGAGATTCAGTTAACATCTATCTCACTGTTAGAACTAGAGATTCAATTAACATCTCACTGTAAGAACTAGAGATTCAGTTAACATCTCACTGTAAGAACTAGAGATTCAGTTAACATCTCACTGTAAGAACTAGAGATTCAGATAACATCTCACTGTAAGAACTAGAGATTCAGTTCAAGAATACAGTTGGTAATTTCTAGTAATTGCTGCAGAGAGAAGATATGTAGAGCTTTTACTCACAGACACTTTTTCTCCAGATGCGCTCTGGGGGAGGTGATGCTTCTGATGACAAGAAGTCCGGTGGTGTCTGCAAGACGCCATGGTGTGTCAAGGTATGAGCCTGTTTGCAATTGAAGTCTGATATTCTGATATCCATTAGTGTGTGTGTCTATAGGAGAACAGATTGCTGCCAATAGAAGAACCCTACCAACAACAACTTTCTTCAGTTATATCTGACCTGACATATGCCCTCTATGAGCAGGAAACTTCAGTTTGTACAATGCAATACAAAATGAAAGCAGTGTGGTATGCGTGAATCCTGTGAAAAAGTGAGAGTTAATAAACACAAAGTGTACATAATTACAATGAATACAAATCTGCCAAATGACAATCACAGTGTAAAAATAACGATGATAATAATTATCGTAAAAATAATTTATAATGTTTCATATCGACGTTGTGATCTTACTGATCTTCATCAGGAACAACACAGACAGATCTAAAGAAAAACATGAAATTAGAAATTGTAATTAAAAATAGAAACGTAAGCAGTAAACGTATTAGTATCAAACATTGAAGCCATTGCACATGCTCCGTTTCTAGGAAAGGGGCACAGAAGTTCAGTTGTGAAAGGTGCCAAATAAGAAAATATGAAGTGAAAAATGTGCAGACAGATATTGATATATGGAGGGAAGTCAGTAGAGTTATACAGTGGCATTTACAACAGTATTGATTCCTGCTGGATGGATGCATCCCAAAGAGTTAACTGGCTTTCAATTTTAAGTCTAATTAAACTGTTATAGCTGATGGACTGCTCATTTTCTAGGTGATTGAAGAGTTGTATCTCAGCAGTTGCTAGTTAGTCACAGTTCCAACTTCACGGCAAAGGGTCGCCCTATAAAACTCCGTCCCTGTGCCAGTGAATATCACACAACATGCTCCTCACTGCCCCATGTGAAATGTGGAACAGACAGGGGTCTCGACAAGCCAACTATCCACATAGGTATAATACGCATAATGCTGCTGTCAGAATGCCAACACAACTGTCTAACATGGATAAAGCAATTGTCACTAGAAAACCAGCAGCTGGACATTACTGCATAAGGCAAACCTGTAAGTTCAGCAACCGGCGGCCGCCATTTTTCTGAACATACAGTTCATGATACAAACAAATGCGGACAGATGTAAAAGCACTCCACATGAAATCCACAGTGTCGCTTCATGCACTAAACTCAGTATCTGGGCGATGGAACCAGCAGTTGCACAGCTAGCCTCCCTGGTCATAGACTGCAAACTTGTCCTATCTGCCAGGAGCAATGAAAACATATATGTGACCCATGTAGTTAGTCCAAGAAATATTACACAAGGACATAATCTTCTTTCAACACAGGTCATTTATGCATGCTATCCCTGCAGCTCTATGAGCAGGAAACCTCCCTTGCCCAGCTAACCTTCCTTTCATCAAGTTCTTTTCTCCTCTACTCGTTGAAGTAGTCTCCTTTCATAAGTTGAAGACGATTGTGTACCATTTGTTACAGCCATTTCCTTCCAGGCTGTGATGTTTATCCCAAACATTTTCATGTCTCAATTGCACATTTTTCAATCAAATCTGTGGACATCCAATTTTTCTGTTATCCTTTGCCCGAGAGAATGCCCCTTGGAATGCATCCATTTGGCATGCAACCCACGTGATATGCCTGAATTAATTGTGAAAAGCAGTTGTTCAGCATTTTCTCTCTCTCTAGCTGTTGCTTCAGATATTTATTGTTTTCTGCTTCTTGTGATACTCGTGCTGCACTTCCACTCTTTCTTATTTATACTTTTCTGCCTTTTTTCTACTCATTTATCTCCTTCTCTTGGTACTTCTGGTCTTTTTTCCCCATAGTATTCGTGCTCCTCTTCTCCATATTCCCCCTCCTCTTCTCCATATTCCCCCTCTCCTGCCTCTTCTCTGAAATGTTTATTGGAATGTGAAACAACTATTGTGTTGTTTAGCCCTCCAGGGACACTTTACAAAAGTTCATGATACTTCTCCACCATGTTGGTTTTGAGCTTTATAATTCTGTTGTTGTCCGAACATAAAAAAATAGTAGCCGCTGGATATAACATGTTACCTGTAATATTCTTGACCAGCAACACATTTACATTATTTCTAGCTTCCTTCTTTCCTTTACTGAAAGCAAGAGTTTGTCCATATGAAGGACTTTGCTGCATGTAATAAAAACCTTGCTGGCAGGTTGATACCGTGGGGTAATCTTGTGTTGTCTGTCTCATCTAGTTCATTTCCAAGGGAGGGCTGGGTCATATGATGGAGATCTTCATGAATGGATCGCTGCAGAGTAAGGAAGGCAACATCTGGAGTCAGGTAAGAACCTCCACACTCATTGATCATGTTATATAAACACTTAAACATGCCAGAGTGGCGTGTCAAATTATCAGAATGTCCATCTCACACATTGTGGGACGTGTGTTAAATCCTTGGAAAGGCCGGGGGTTTAAATCCTTTCCTGTAGGTCAGCATGGCCGAACGGATAACAATGCGTGTTCTTAAACATCCGGTGTGCTGATGCTGAGGTAAGGGGTTCAGACCCTACACTGGACAGTTGGACTAAAATGTTGACGTATCATCTTTGACTTAGGGACGTTAATTACAAGTACCTCTGAAGTCGGAGTTGGTTCGCCTGATGGCGAGGGACACTGAATAGGTAAAGCTAATTAACATGCAAAATTCAGTCCAGCACTATTAGAAGTAGTGTGTGTGGACAACGCTTGGGTTCAAAGCCAGCGAGCGAGCGCCCAAAAAAATCCCTTTCCTATAAACTTTGTGGTTTGTGTTTGGGCAATCAGCTTTATCTCTCAACTGAACAAGACACACACCAGCAAAATGAAAACAAACTAAAGGTTGAGTTGATTGTTATAGATATGATAGAAGACGTTGCTGCATAGGATATGCCTATTGAGAACACCTGAGAATTGTATAACTAGAAAGTACTTATACTGGAATCACAGACACACAGAGAGTTGAGTTCAGTCAAGAATTGACATCACAGCACTTGGGACATTCCCATATGTACTCTGTCCTCATCCTCAACAGCCAGTGAAGAGTCCCAATACTAATGGTACCAGTAGTAGTCTGATTATGTGTGCATCTGGCCTTTCCTCAAGAGTCCTGAGTGTCACTCCTTGCAGCACAGTTCTGTCCAGATGTTATGATCTGTCTGTTCTTCTGCATTATACACACAATCCCAGAGTGTGACCATGTCTATTTTATCATACACCATTACCTCACCCAGCGGTGCAGACCCAGCAGCCAGTCCACCTGCTCGTTTACCCACCACACCAGCATGTCCTGGGGGGAAAATCCAACAGACGCTCTCTATTTTCTATTGGTGGGATAAAGGGCATAAAATGAAGACATGGTAGGAAACATTACCCGGTGTGCTTAAATCATTTGAGAAAGCATGGATGGAAGGCGCACCTCCCTTACTTACACCCTTGATGTTACCGTACACACAGATGATTTGTATTTGTATCCCAGTTCTGTTGAGTTGCCTACTTTTGACACCCCATTGTCACTCTTATGAAGGTGCAGTCGCTTTACAGTTGTTCTGAGAGTTAATTAATAGCACTTGGGGATGGCAGCTGATGTAGTTTTTTTTTCTGGCATGTGAAAATGTAGACAGTTCAGAGACAGTAGAGGCAGTAGCAGACAGTCCAGAGACAGTAACTGATAGGTCAGAGGCATTAACTGACAGTTCAGTCAGTAGAGACAGTGACTGACAGTTCAGAAACAATAACAGACAGTTGAGTTGGGTCAAGAACCAACATCATTGCACTCGGGGCATTCCCATAAGCGCTCAGTCCTCATCTTCAACAGCCAGCATAGGGTTCCAATACTAATGGTGCCTGCTACAATCTGATTATATGTCCGTCTGGTTTTACCTCTGAATGACGACTGTCTACCAGATCCTCTGACCACCCCCTGCTGCCGCATTCTGTCTAGACTATGATAGTCCATCTGTTCTTCTGCATTGTTACCGTGCTCCCAGAGGGAGACATCTGTCTTATAATGCATTAAATCACCCCTCAATGATGCAGCGACAGCCAATCTGTCTGCCTGTTCATTTCCAGCCACAACAGAGTGTCATGGAGAAAAGATCCATCGAATGCTCACATCCTGTGATCTCTGAATTGATGCATGCCATTCTGCATTCAGCATGCCAGTCTTCACCTTTGTCAGCATGCTTTGTGAATCAGACATAACCACAACTTGCGAATACAGTTTGTTCTCCAACCAGTATAAAGCTGCAGTAACCACCACCTCCTCCATTCTCAGACTTGAGGTTGTGGTGTCATATGCCAAGCTCTCCTTAACTAAACATTAAACTGACAGTTCAGAGACAGTAACAGACAGTTCAGAAACAGTAACAGACAGTCCAGAGACAGTAACTGACAGTTCAGAGACAGCGGAGACTGTAACAGACAATCCAGAGTTAGTAGAGACAGTAACAGAAGTCCAGAGACAGTAACACAGTCCAGAGACAGTAACTATAGTTTTAACTAACAGTAACACAGACAGAATTTAGCCATTAATATTTAAGTGTCCCTTTGCTGCTACTGCACAGACTATTGAAATTGTAAAAATAATGGCTAAAAGTTGTGATTATCACAACCAATGATTAAACAGAAAATCTCTTTCTGACCATATTAATTCATATGAAATAAATTGTAGTCAGCAAGTGAGTATCTCAAATACAATAAACACCAATGGTTATATACACATACAACACCAACGTTTTGTAAATCTGCTCCACAGTGGAATCAGGAATGCTTGGGGTACATGCTACGCTTGATCTCTCAGTTCTCAGTCGACGAACCCGGCCAGGGAGAGGCTGAAGGCTGCAGCCCCCGTAACAGGCGGGCTATGAACAAGAAAAATGCTGCCTTTGTAATCTCCACAATCTCGCAGGTGAGTGAGTCAGCTGGGTGTGTGTTCTTTGTTTATTGTACCTGTAGTGTGGACCTGAAGCAAGAGCTGAACATGTCATGATAATCCCAGGATAAATACAGCTGTTAGCTTGTGACGTGTTTGACCTTGACATATAATCAAAGGTTGAAAAAGTAAACAATTCAGGAGCCAGCCCCTTTCTCTCAGGAGACAACCCCTACTTTTTCTCAGGAGACAGCTCCGTTTTGTTGCTGTTATTATTGTAAATGCTGGTTAAGAAAATGATTGACAAATCAGACGAAAGGGGACAATTTTCAGCGACCGAGGATTTGTCTATTCCCGCACATTAAGGTAAAGTATTATCTGCATTGCGACCTAGGGGTAGTGAATGCAATTTACAATTCACCAGACTGCCTCATGTTGTTTTCAATGGTATGAGCGCTGGTCGTTAAGAAAGCAATGGCAAACTACTGAACATAAAAGTTGTCAGGTAAATCACAGGCAGACAAAAAATGCTGGGGTTGATTGCAACATCTTGTAAAGGACATGCAACTAACTTAACCGATTCAGTACCAAAAAAAAGTAGGTTTAGACCAGACATGGTACACAATCAACTGTGCAAGTATTATAATGTAAATTTCTGATCACTGGGCATTGAAATTGTGGAAGAAACCAAGAAACAAAACAAATATCACAATGACCGCAGAATGGTGATATATCGTCCTTCTGTCTAAATGGGAGGTCACATTTGGCAGTATATTTTCTTTGGCACTGAATAGGTAGCTAATCATTTTATATCCAATCATATATTTACTCTGCCTTCTCTTATGCCAATTTTCTGTATCCAATAAATATTATTAATAATATATTATTAATAATGTTGTCAAAATATATGTTATTTAATAAAATATTACTGAATAGACCATATTCTACCTTTTTCTCTCCGTCTTCACTCCCTCCTGTGGGCATGGGTGGGTGTTTGGTGAATAAATAAATGAGAGAGAGAGAGTGTGAGTGGGGCAGTCAGAGAACTCTTGTAATCAACTATATTCAGCCATGTTTGGGGAGGGTGCACTGACAAACCTGTACGTACAGTTTAGATGTTTTGTTAATAAATTTCATTTATGTTGTTTTGCCTGATATCTAGTCCATACTGGAAAAACTGGATGTGCAGACAGTTGTGAGAATACTCATGCAAATTCTGTATGATGCTGCAATGCCAATGTGAGTACATTCATTCATTCATTCATTCATTCATTCATTCATTCATTTATTGTCTTCTCTTTTGTTCTTTGAGAGAAATAAGCCCTTGTTGTCTATAAGATCTTAAAGTCTTGTACTTCTAGCCTAGGATGTAGAGGGAAATAAGATCTTGTGGTCTTGTACTTCTACCCTAGGATGTAGAGGGAAAAAGATCTTGTAGTCTTGTACTTCTGCCCTAGGATGTAGAGGGAAATAAGACCTTGTGGTCCGGTACCTACTGTTATGTGTAGGGGAAAATAAAACTTTGCGGTTTGGTACTTCTACTGTAGGGTGTAGAGAGATGTAAGAACAAGCAGTTCTTTGTATCTAACATTATTGCAGAGTGCCGATGTCTACATGACAGAAAGGTGTAATGTACTCACATTTAAACTTTTTCTGACCTCGGTAGTGGGTTCATTTCACACCCAGGTCATCTGAAAATTAAATGTTGATTTCCTGTTCATAAAGTTAGTTATTTGTTAGTCGCGGTTCCAACTTCACGGCAAAGGGTCACCCCATTATGCCCTGCTCCTATGCCAGTGAATATCACACAAAATGCTCCTCACTGCCCCATGTGAAAAGTGGAACAGACAGCAGTCTTGACAAACCAACAACCCACACAGGTACATTGCATAATGCCGCTGCCAGAATGCCAACACAAAAGTCCACCATGAACAATACAGTTCATCGTCGATGGAAGCGGCAGTCACTAGAAAACCAGCAGCCACTCATTACTGCTTAAGGCAACCCAGTTCAGTGACCGGCTAGCCACCATTTTTCTGAACATGCAGTTCACACTAGAAACAACTGCTGACATGCAAAAGCTCTCCCCACGAAATTAACAACTCACAGTGTCGCTCCACTCACTCAACTCAGTTCTGTTCAGAAAGCAATGGCAAACTATTGCATAGTAAATCATATATAGTCAATAGGGTCTGGGGGTGATTGCAGTGTCCTGCAAAGAACATGCAACCCTTAGAGCATTATCGTACTAGCACTGTTTTTGGTTATTTAACAGCACAACTGTGGCAGCACATTGAATAAACCCATGACATCTGTGTGAGGAAATATGTGTAACCGCAGTAACATTAGGCTGCCATTATGACCAGAATGTTTTGGGTATACAGTAGAAGTATTGACTTGCAGAGTTTGTATTTATAAATGACAATGTTTCCATCTGGTTATCATTGACACCTCATTATGTATTATTGGGTCAGTGTTTGCAGTTTGAGAACCACTGTTTTTGTTTGTGTTATTTTTGTTCTTGTTGTTTTTATCCTTGTTTTATTCTTGCTGTTTTTATCCTTGTTTTATTCTTGCTGTTTTTATCCTTGTTTTATTCTTATTGTTGCTATCCTTGTTTCATTCTTGCTGTTTTTATTCTTGTTGTTTTTATCCTTGTTTTATTCTTGTTGTTTTATCCTCTGTGTATTATTCTTATTGTTTTTATCCTTGTTTTATTCTTTTTGTTTTTATCCTTGTTTTGTTCTTGTTTTTATTCTTGTTGTTTTATTCTAGTTTTATCCTTGTTGTTTCATTCTTGTTGTTTCATCATTGTTGTTTTATTTTAGTTGTTACAGTACTCAGTACATGATGATGTGGATTACAGCTACTGTTATAATTTTTCAGGGATTCGAACCAGCTGTACTGTGGTACTTGGGGACGGAGGGAAGGTAAACACATTGTCCTGTTTTCAAGCAGCTTTATTTCATCTTTGTAGCAACTTGTGAGAAATTTGTAGTTATTAGTATATGGTGTTTGGCTGAAACTTATGGGCTTTGTGCTACAATAACATCAATAATACTGACACCAACACAGACACTAACACCAGCAATAACATCTATAACACTGACCCCATTAATAACAACAGAAACAATAACACCAACAGCCCCAACTTCAATGACTACAAAAGCACCACCAACAAAAATACCAACATTTGAGGTTTTCCCTTTCGTTTTGAGCTCACTGGCATTAAACTTGAACTTTGTGCACACATGCAATTACTACTAGTAGAGGTGACAACTACTTGTGGGTGCACTGAACAGATTGTGCATGAGGGTTAGCTGTCTCTATTACCAATGTTCTCCGCTATCAGACGAATCCACTCTGATTATTTGTGAGTAGGTAGACTACATGTAGAAACCCTCCTCACCACGGTCAAATTCAACCAGTTCCATTCTTGATTTTTCACTCCAGCAGCCATACATCAAAATATTCATCGAGACATGTCATCATGCACTGTGCATTATTTATCACCCGCAGCATGTCCCCCTCGTCCATCTTCAATATTCCAATTATAGATTGAAAGTTAAGAAGCTTAAATGTCAGCACTCACTTCTGTGCACCACAGAACAACTGGGTCCAAAGTTCCACACGCATTTCCTGGAGATTTGAGACTCTTACGGTGGTGTCTTTAACATGTGGAGTATTTCAAGGGAAAGAGAGGGTGGAAAGGAACTGGGCAACATCACGGCACACGGGTGCAACCCATAAGTGCTCCGTTCTCTTCCTAACTCAAACCTGAGTCTCCCCGGGAAGGTTAACCCGGTCAACAAATGCCCGCAGAAGTCGGATGTGTTGGCCTAACGGTGCAAGAACGCAGCTCTGCTGTAAACAGGCACAACGCAATCACGTCCGGAAAAATAACTTCGGATGAACGCAGAAGAAGAAGAAGAAACCTGAGCCTGGAGAAACTCAGCTCAGTGCACGAACTCCGTAGCACCAGTGAGGATCCTGAAATACTATGGGTAGATTTTTAACTCGAAATTTTGCCTCAGGCAGCGCCGTTAGACTACTCTTTTTCAATTTCCAACTGCCAAGGGATTTTTTACGTACACAACAATACACACGGGCGTCCGATCTCACTACCCAGAGACCAGGGGAAATTTTGTTACTAGAAGACTATGAGAAAAAAATCTCGGTAATCACCGCGGGTTGAACCCGGGACCTCCAGCACTCGAGGCGGACACCATACCTCGAGATCACGTAGCCCCCCAAGGGTATATGGAGTGTATATGAACACATACGTGTCACACCTGGGCAGCAGTGACTGCCATGAGATTACCTTTACTATTTGTTTGCGCTCGCTGGCTTTGAACTCAGGCGTAGTCTATACACACTACTTCTAGTAGAGCTGGACTGAATTTTGCAATGTATTAGCTTTCCCTATTATTTTGCGATTATTTCCCATCAGGCGAACCCACTCTGACTTCAGAGGTACTTGTAATTTACACGGGTAAGTTAATAAGTAAGTCACAAATGGCTGTAGAAAAATAACTAAATATGATAACAACTTAAAACCAGTTTATTTGTATACATACATTGTCCCTTTATTTCTCAACATAATTTCCACCAACATTGATGCACTTATCCCATCATCTTATCAGTCCTCCCACACCCGCTGCATAGAACTGCATGACTTACTTATTAACTTACCCTTGAACATCCCCAAGGACAAGAGGTCAATATTACAGTCTAACTGTCCGGTTCAACCCCCTTACCTCGGTATCAGCACAATGGATGTTTAAGAACACACGTTTTTATCCATTCAGCCATGCTGACCGCCTTACCTGTACTTTAAAACAATGTTTGCTGTTGAATTGCCAAGATTGTACCCAAATTGTTGCTCTTAATGAATGTTATCATTTGTGGGTATTTTCTTCAGTGGTGCAATATGCCATGTCTTTCTTGGTGTCGCTGGCATTTTCATGTGATAGAGTCCTGGACTACCTCTGCAATGCTGACAACTTTCACATTTGGTTGAAGAGACTCACTTTGGAAGCTCCAGAGGTAATGTGTGACAGTGTTGACTACAAGAGCCCTGTTTCATGATTGTGTGGGTGGGTGGTCGATTTTGTGTGAGCCTCTACTTGCCAATGTCTACACCTTGTTTGACTGTTAGTCTGGCTAACTGTTGGACTGTCTTTGTGTGGGTGAAGCTTGCTAATTCATTACTTGGTTACAGCTGTGTTTAATATATATATTTGTGTGTGTTTAAATGTGTGTATCACCACTTGACTATGTCTACAGTTTGTCTGATTAACTGTTGGTTTGTCTTTGTGTGGATTGGGCTTGCTGACTGGTTGGTTACAGCTGTGTGTCATTTGTGTGTGTGTGTGCATGAATTATTATGTATACTTGTATGTATATCACTGCTCTACTTCTTCTTCCACTTCCATCTCTTCCTCCACCTCCTCTTCATCTTCCTCCTCCTCCTCCTTCTCCTTCTTCTTCTTCTTCTTCTTCTTCTTCTTCTTCTTCTTCTTCTTCTTCTTCTTCTTCTTCTTCTTCTTCTTCTTCTTCTTCTTCTTCTTCTTCTTCTTCTTCTTCTTCTTCTTCATCATCATTGTCTTCTTCTTTGCCGTCTTCTTTTTCTCCTCCTCCACCTTTTCTTCTTCTTTGTCTTTGTTGTCGTCTATTATTGATGTGTTTACATCAGCTTACAAGAAAATCTGGTAGCTCCAACCTACAGTCATAATATTGACATCCTCATGGTTCATATGCCCAACTTGCTTGAATAGAGACTGTGCATGTGTTGAAACAATATACAAGCCTGCAGCATGGTCTTGCTTCCCACTGCATATTAGGGTAGAAGTGCATGATCAATCTTATTTCCTCATGTGCCTTAGTGTAGAATTGCAAGAAGCATAGTATTTCCTGTACTCCTTTAAGGCAAACATTGAGGGATTATGGTTTGCCATCCCACATTATTAGTTTAACAGTCTCAGTTAGGCCTGTTTTCTTATTCTGATTGTTATTTAGCGAAGCCTTTTAGGTATTTCTGTATTTTTCTTCCTCATTTCCCATCAGGTTTACCAGTTATCACTGAGTTTTCAAGTTTATTTTTGATAACACACCCAGGCATAGAAGTAAAAAAATAAACAGGATGTTTTCAAACACACCCAATGTATGAAAAAAAGACACAAATGTTCCATTTGTGTCCCTTCACCCTAGAATATATAGAAGTACAGAACGCAAGGTTCTATTTGTGTCCCTTCACCCTAGAATATATAGAAGTACAGAATGCAAGGTTCTATTTGTGTCCCTTCACCCTAGAATATATAGAAGTACAGAACGCAAGGTTCTTTTTGTGTCCCTTCACCCTAGAATATATAGAAGTACAGAATGCAAGGTTCTATTTGTGTCCCTTCACCCTAGAATATATAGAGGTACAGAACGCAAGGTTCTATTTGTGTCCCTTCACCCTAGAATATATAGAAGTACAGAATGCAAGGTTCTATTTGTGTCCCTTCACCCTAGAATATATAGAAGTACAGAACGCAAGGTTCTATTTGTGTCCCTTCACCCTAGAATATATAGAAGTACAGAACTCAAGGTTCTATTTGTATCCCTTCACTCTAAAATGAGTAACAAAGATAAATTTTATAAATGTAATTTGTTCCAGGCTCACGTCCGCAAGCAAGCCTGCCTGGGACTCCACCAACTATGTCTGGGCAAGACCAAACAAGAGAAGAAGGGGACGTCCTTCCTAGCTCCAGTGTTGGAGCAGCTTCTGACCTTTCTGTCTGATACAGAGCTCTTCAAGCCAAAGAAATATGAGGTGATTTGTTACAGCTTGCTGCGTGCACCTTGTCTTTGTAAACATGATGATGATAGTGAACTTGACATTATTATCAGCAACCAGTCTTTCTAGAGGCTCTAGATATTAACCTGCTCTTGTAGAAGCAGTAACTTGATATTATTAACCAGTCTTGTAGATTATGTAATTTGATTTTACTTAATAGTTTCTTCTAGAAGCTGTAACTTGATATTAATAATTTCTTCTAGAAGCTGTAACTTGATATTAATTAGTTCTTTTTGAGAAGCTGTAATTTTATATTAATTAGTTCTAGAAGCAGTAACTTGATATTAATTAGTTCTTCCCCCCGGGAAGGTTAACCCGGTCAACAAATGCCCGCAGAAGTCGGATGTGTCTGCCTAACGGCGCAAGAACGCAGTTCTGCTGTAAACAGGCACAACACAATCACGTCCAAAAAAAAACTCCGGATGAACGCAGAAGAAGAAGAAGAATTAGTTCTTCAAGGAGCTGTAACTTGATATTCATTAGTTCTTCAAGGAGCTGTAACTTGATGTTATTAGTTCTTAAATAAGCTGTAATGTATTAATTAGTTCTTCTAGAAGAAGTAACTTGATATTAATTAGTTCTTCTAGAAGCTGTAACTTGATATTAATTAGTTCTTATGGAATCTGTAATTAGATATTAATTAGTTCTTCTTGAATCTGTAATTTTATATTAATTAGTTCTTCTAGAATTTATTTTATTTACCAGCTCTTCCACACACAAGAACTTGATATTATTAACCAATTAATCTAGAAGCTTTTATTCAAAATAATCTGTAACCGGACGTTTTAAAAAAGTTTTTGTCCAGTAAGTTCTCGTTGTAAGATGATTGGATATAGTTGAAAGTTATTTGTTTATTATTTTTTTTAATGTAAAATACACTTTGGTAAAAACAATGTCATAATTTATGATCTCATAGATGGATTTCTGATTTTTTAAAATGTCATAATTGGTGTTTCATACATGGATTTCTGGTTTTAAAAAAATCATGATTGGTTTTCACAGATGGGATTTCTGGCAAAAATAGGTCGTAATTGATGTTTCGAACATGGTTTTCTGGTTTTTAAAAATGTTATAATTGGTATTTATAGATGGATTTCTGGTAACAAATGACATAATTGGTATTTCATAGATGGATTTCACAAGAGAAGAGAAGGAAATCTATGGAGCTGGTTGCCATGACTACTTCATCTTTCTTCCCATGTGCTTGGATGAGCTGGACCATCAGCAGGTAGGCTGATTGTTTCCTGTTGACTTGTCTGTGTCAGTAATCTGTTGTGGCTAGTCGGATAAATTATAGCTAATTTTGTCACTTTTAGCTAGTGTTATAACTAATACCATATAGCTAATATTATAATATATAGACAGTCTCATAACACATAGTCTTATAACATATAGACAGTCTCATAACATATAGTCAGCCTCATAATATATAGCCAGTCTCATAACATATAGAATAGTCTCATAACATATACACCATCTTATAATATATAGACAATCCCATAACTTTAATTAAGCTGAAGAAGAAGTTTGATACAGAAGGACCACATAAAAAAGAGCTTAGTTCTCCATGTTTTTAAAGAAACAAAAATAAAAGCGTCCCAAAGATTGAATCAACAACCCGGGAAGGTTAACCCAGTCAACAAATGCCTGAAGAAGTCAGATGTGTCGGCCAAAAGGTACAGATATCACAGCTCTGCTGTAAACAAGCACAAAGCAATTACATCCAAAACAACATTCCGGACGATCGCAGAAAAAGTCTGTGGTGTGATAAGGCTATCACATTTTGTTGGTCTGATTGCACGGAGGACTAGATGGCCAGTCTTTTCCTCTGCTAGCTGGCGACGAATGCAGACATCGAACCATCGTCCAACCGCATTTGTGACATCGGCGTAACCCCCCTTTAACCCTTTACAGGGCAGACGCTTGTCCGTTTTCTAGTCCTGAATGGGCAAGGTTTTTTTAGGTTCGGTAAAATTTCGGGTCGCGTTAGTAAAAACATCACAAATAAATTGTTAGTCAACCGATTTTAGTTAAATAAACAACACAATGAAGGGAAAAGCATACAGAATATGTTACTCACATGATTGTCGTCGGTAATCCATATATGAACACAAATATTTACGAAATACAGCATGTTGTTTGTGATTTTCCGTCATCTATACGGCAATTTACAAACACATTTTCAGAATCATAATCAATTTATTTAAAGTCCGACTCAGACTGCTAATGCAAAGTAACGCTTTGCACTGATATCTAGCTCCGATTAATAGTCAACTTCGTGCCCTTTAATGTCACTTAAATTGAACCTAGCGAAATCTCGGCTATCACTTGAAGAATCACCGAAATCCGTTTTGAAAAACAGCGTAAAAACCCCGAAAACTATAAAAAAAAAAAAAGTCTGTAAAACTCCGTTCAAATTCATAGTCGGCGTTTACAAATGGTGGCCATGTTGTCAAGCTATCAGCGAAAGTAGCCGTCGGAAGTGTCGGAAAGCCGAGAGATCGCGTTTTTACAATAGTATCGGGCGTTTTGGGACGTTTCGCTCGTTTACGGTATCAGACGGAAATGGCCATTCCACCCTGTAAAGGGTTAAACGACGATAATGCACCCACCATGCTTATTAAAGGTACAAAAATTCATCTATACTGAGACACCTGCAGCTAATTAAAGTTTGGTTTTTCTCTTTCTAAATAAAACTGCTAATGTCAACAAGAAAACAGACAAAAGACCAGTTTATTTATTATTTTCAGACGAACATCAACATGGATGCCCTTCTGAAGCAGGTCACAGATGACATCCTCAACCGGCCCTACTACGAGACATACAAGGGTTACGAGGAGGATGAAGGTTTAATTGGGCTGTTGAATGTGGCTGCAGCACTGTACAAGCACAGTCCTCCGTTTGTGCAGTCGGATGAAAATGCTGTATGTTGCCACACTCTAGACCTCTTGTTCTTACGTTTTCCTTCCACTTATCCCTCTTATTCTTCTTCTCTTTCTCCTCCTCCATCCTCTTCTTCCTTCTCCTCCTCTTCTTTCTCCAACCCCTCCCCTCCTCAACTGCTTCATTACCCATCATTCCTTTCTCCTCCTTCCACTTTCTCTTTCATGCCCTATTCCTTCCCCAATATTATTATTATTTTTTTTATGATTATTATTATTAGCCTGTGTCTACTTTCTGCAGTTATCACTATTTTCATACTCTTCAGCTTTGTTGACTGTCATGAAGATCTTTAAAAACAAGAAGAAACAATATGTACACTAGCAGTTTCATTTTTCATCTTGTTTGTTACCATTTCTTAACTTATGTTTGATATCTTTTTTAAACTTCTGTAGGATACTTATTATGCCTTTATATTCCATGTTTATTCTAAACCAGATGTTTTTGTTGTCTATAATAATTTCATGATTTATACATGATCAAGTATATTTGATTTGTGACTACACTTGTTAAACATGTGACAGTCTCAGGATGATTAACATTGTTTTGCTCTACCTTCTTTTCGCCAGCGATTTCTGGATTCTCTCTTTGACTTCCTGTTCCAAGTTCCCAGTCCCAGACTGCCATATCTCCCCAAGTGTAAGAGCCTGAAGACACGGCAGGCAGCCTACGACCTGATCGCTGAAATGTGTAACGGAGTCATGAGAAATTATTCCATCGCCGTCGACAAGTTCATGAACCAGAATACCAGGGGTATGTAGCTATTCAAATGTCACCATAAAAAGTATAGGGTGCTTATGCATAATATTTTATTGTGCTGAGTCTTGTCAACTGTTTTAATATATAACAAGATTTTCTTGTGTTTTCTTATACCTAAAGGGAATATATATGTGCTGTGAAATAATGAGAAAGGGTTTTATAACTGTTGACAGTACATTCATAGAACCAGAACAGAACATGCTGAATCTTTATTCACTGTTGAATTCCACTAGGTTTCATTCTTTCACCGGCTTGAAAAAGAAAGGTAACATAATCCTATTCAACTTTGATTCATGTCACTAGTGGGTGGTCATATTTGTATTCCAATTCTGACATCACGTCTGTACTTGATGTAGGCTGCAGGACACTCTTGATATCCTTATCAACAATACTACTAACTTACGCTACAATGGCATGTGCTTGCAAGTTTTGTTGCAGCGTCCAAATACTGTAAAAGACCAGTTCACAATGACATAATTTCTCCTAGCAGAACAAGATAGTCATAAATTTGTTTGTTTGCATGCGATGAGAGGGCTTGGAGAAGATTGTGACAATCAGGAATATCATTGATGTTAGAGGCAGACGTCGGCAGAGACATGTTGGATGGGTAACTGTGTAAAATGTGGACTTTCATTCCATCATTGATTGAACTACTCAAGAACATGGAGAGCAGGTGTTTGTGGAGCAGTTTTGAGCACCTGCACCTTTTGGCATTTTTCAGTTCTTATTTTGTCCTTTATCCCTCATTAAGTTATACTGTTCTCATTGTATGCCCTATCCAGAGCCAGCGTCTTTTCGTCACATCTTGATTAACTAGTATTTGTCTCATTCTCTCCATGATCTCCTCATGGTGATTCTGTCATGCTGTTTTAGTCCTGTCTTGTGCAGGCAGCAGCTAATGAATATTTTTAGTTTATCAGCATTGTTAAGCATGGCACATTATGATGATTTAAAGTTTAAGATGTTCATTTGTAGTCTCCTCATTTACCAGTTAATAGTCTAGGTTACTGAGAATAATCCAGCATTATGCAACGTGCATCAGAGTTTTCTCTGGGAAATCAAGGTTGTGAGAAAGGAAACTGTTGACTTCACATCAAAATGTAACAATCTGAAACACCCGATTAACAACACAAAATTTGATGGCTCCAACCCTACTTAGCCATCTCCTGCAGCAAACATGGCAGGTTACAGTTTCACTTTTCTGCAACTCAAAATTTTTCAGGATCCTCACTGGTGCTACAGAGTTTGTGCACTGAGCAGAGATTCTCCAGACTCAGGCTTAAGTTAGGAGTAAAACGGAGCACTTATGGGTTACACCCATGTGCCGTAATGTTGATCCGTTGACTTAACTAAAAACTAAACTAAACTTTTTCTTTGCTTCCCTTATGGACACTAAAAACACCTCCAATGTATACAAATGTTCTTTCTTTGTCTCTGATCAGAAGCCCATGCTCCGTACCCCTGGGACTACTGGCCACAAGAAGATGGGAGAGCCAAGTGTGGCTACGTGGGCTTGACCAACCTGGGAGCCACATGCTACATGGCCACGGCCATCCAACAGCTGTTCATGATCCCCAGGCTGAGGCAAGCCGTGCTGCACTTCCAGGTAGTCATGCAGCAGGTCGTGTTTGTTCACTTGTAATCATTTTATAGTTCCAAGATTTTGAAATGTTTGAAAAGTCATAAAAACTCCATTAAATGCAGACTACTACAGTGATCATAGATTAAAGTAAAAGACCCAGCCAGCATCGGTGGTGAAGGGGTAACGAATGTGATTTGCAATCCTGTACACAGCATTCAAAATCAGTTACTGGTGATTAGAAAGCAGGCCGCTTGTGTTTATTTTAACAATGATATGAGCTTCAGTCATTCACAAATCAATGGCAAACTACTGAACATAAACTTGCCTAGTAAATCGCAACAATAAAAAAAATGCTGGGGCCAATTGCGACATCCTGTAAGGGACATGCAGCTCACTTTTAAAGAACCCTTTCAGGAACATCAGGCTAGATCTATATTTTGATGGACCTCCTTCTCCCGATGTTGGTACATTGTCACTGTATAATGTCTAGTGATACATCTTATGTAGAACTGCTCAAGTAAATGTACAATATTTCCCCCATTCATTTTCTATATAAATACGAGACATATGTAAGGTATGTGGCCAACAGGCATCACCGTACTGAATACTGAACATTCATTAGCTGAAGGTAGAACATGCATGGTAGGTTTTGACATCTCATGCTGATCATTCTGACAGGTTGATGATTCTGGGCCACATTCCCCGATGATGATGGAGCTCCAACATATGTTTGCATATCTGCAGGTGAGTAACCAATGAGCAAGTTCTATAGGAGGCAAATGAAAACCACAAACTGATTAGAGAAATTAGATGCAGACGGTCATATTTTTAAGACATGTTATGAGAAGAAATAAATTGGAGAACTTGGTGACAACTGGCAAGATTGAGGGAAAAACAACGAATTGAAGGCAGGGAAGTAAATATCTGGATTGCTAGATCACCTGGCATGTTCAAGACAAGAACACGGAGCTGATCCTATCTAGCGAACGAAAGAAGAAGAATGATCCACAACTCTGGTGATTGTGTGAGATGTTGAAACATGACCACCCACGCATACTGGCATGGCACATGATGATGATGATGATATGCAGGTAAGTGTGTTCTAGAGGCAGACCATTGGAGTAACAATAGAGAGAGGTTTAAGGCACTTCAACTTTCCCCCTGACGGCAGCCTAGTGGGGTCATACTACACACCTGTTAGATGGAGATACAGGTTGACTTGTCACTCTGAAAAGCATTGGCTGAAACTGCAATAGGTTAGTAAATCACAGTTAATCAGTAGAAGTTGAGGTTGATTGCAACATCCTGTTAACTGTCAAAGACATACATGCACATCTACGTTTTGAATTATATTCAGCTGTTTAGAACAGACAGAAAAACCAATGACCAAGTACTACAGGAGACAAATGAAAATCGTAAATTGATTAGAGAAATTAGACGTAGACAGCCAACATTTTTTGGACATGTTATGAGAAGAAATGGATTGGAGAACTTAGTGACAACTGGCAAGATTGAGGAGAACAGACCAAGAGGAAAATACCTGGATGGCTTGGCCACATGGCATGGACGAGACAGGAACACTGAGCTGATCCACGACGCTGGTGATTGAGTGAGATGGCGAGTCATGACTGCCCACGCTTTCCGGCATGGCACATGATTGATTGATTGTTTAGAATTATATTCAGCCGTTTAAAATGATATGATTGATTGATTTAGGAACCGACATCACAGCATTCGGGACATTCCCATAAGCGCTCCGTTTAAACTGATATTCAGCCGTTTAGGATAATGATATTCAGCCCTTTAGGATGATATTCAGCCAACTCTTTAGAATTATAGTCAGCTCTTTAGAATTATATTCTTATAAATAATATTATTATTAATTAGAATTATGTTTAGAATGATATTCAGCCATTTAGAATGATATTCAGCCGTTTAGAATGATATTCAGCTCTTTAGAATTATATTCAGCTCTTTGAAATTATATTCAGCTCTTTACAATTATATTCAGCTATTTGGAAGGATTTTCAGCTGTTTGGAAGGATTTTCAGCTGCAGTTTTGGACTTGAGTAGCACTCAGGAATTCCTATATATTATATTGTCAGTATAAATGAAACTATTGAAAACCCTCAATCTATGTCCTGCAGGAGAATGAGTGTACAGCATGCATGTATATCATATTGTGTTAATTAATAGCATAACTTAAGCAGCTATGATGCCCACTGAGTGAGCGTAGAGCATTCATGTATATCATATTGTATTATTTAATGGCGTAACGTAAGTAGTTATGATCCCACTGAGTGAGCATAGAGCATTCATGTATATCATATTGTATTAATTAATGGCATAACTTAAGTAACCCATGCTACTGATGAAAACCCTTCTGTCGTTGTCCCGCAGGAGAGTGAGCGTAGAGCATACAACCCCAAGAGCTTCTGTAAGACCTACACCATGGATAGATGCCCCCTGAATACAGGCGAGCAGAAGGACATGCAGGAGTTCTTCACAGATATCATCACCAAGCTGGAGGAGACCTCGGCCGACATGGTATGTCTCCGCAGAAGTCAGTCACTTGAGTAGTGTAGAGGTTTCAGGGTTGGGTTGTACAATCTGCTTGCTGCCAACCATTCGTCATTTGCATATTAACTAGATATTTTATGTCAAGATTGTTGATTAACTAACCGGGTGTTTGAGATTGTTAATTAACTAACCGGGTGTTTGTAAAGTCTCACTACACTCATATGTAGAACAAGTTTGAAAAACGTACATAATGTCATCAAAAAATGTGCTAAAAAATTCATTAAATTAATTACAATAGTCACTGTTATGGTCTAACGTTGTTTTGGGGAAGCTGGAAACTTTCCATTACCAATGAAGTATTCATTATAACAGGTGTTGGAAATGTCCACCATGGCTTTCAAGACATGACTGTACACGTCTCTTTGTATTGTCAGATACCTTCTGTGACATGTCTGTCATTTCTTGAATGGTAATTCTGATTGCTTTTTTCATGTCCTCAATTGTGTGTGCATTATTTTTGTGAATATTTCCCTTCAAGAAACCCCATAGGTAATATTCTAATGGAGTTAGATCTGGAGACTGAGCAGGTGCGTGATATGGTGCGATTTGTGAACATTTCTTCAAAAATAATTCTTTCTTCCATTCTGTTTGAAGTGCAAAGAATTACTCCAGCAGACAACAGCCATTTGCGGCATTTTATTTCACAATGAACTGTGGAGCACATTTTATGATGACGTCATGTACTTCATTTTTTTTTTCAAATTTATTCTACATACAAAGTTTAATGAGACTTTACAAACATCCTGTATTTGACATGATTAACATGATAATTAGTAATTATATATTTAACATGAAGTTTGTTAACTTTATATTTAATATGCTTTTAAAAAAATAACTATATATTTAACATGATTGTTAATTATCTGTATATTAACATGATATTTGTTAACTATATATTTGACATGATTGTTAATTAACTCTATATTTAACATGATTGTTAATTAACTATATATTTAACATGGTCATCACTAGGAAGAAAGAAATACCACAATGTAATATACAAGTTAAAAGACCACCGTGTGAATGTGGAAGGCAAGGGGAAACCACCACATTAGCTTCCCAAGACTTCATGATGTAGTGGGGAATTATGGTTTAGGTACAAGAAATGAAAGAGGGGAAATGCTAATAGAATGGGCAAATATCAATGAGATGATAATTGGAAACACATGGTTTAAACACCATAAAAGACGACTGTACACATGGATAAGCCCTGATAAGAAAATACGCAACCAAATTGACTACATACTAATTAATAAAAGATTTAGAAATGCTTTAATTAATGTAAAGACAATGCCTGGTGCTGACTGTAATAGTGATCATGTACCACTATGTGGACAAATAAAAGTAAGATTAAAGAGAGGGAAAAAAATGGTTAAGAACATGAGACTTAATAAAGAGGTTCTGAAAATAGATAAAGAAATGCAAGAACAATACAGAGTGACTGTGAAAAATAGGTACAATGCAATAACTAAAATACAGAGTATAGATGAACAATGGGAAATGTTAAGGGACTCCATTCATCAAACTAGCAAAGAAGTATTACCGGAGAGAGGCAAAATAGCTAAGAAAAAATGGATGAATGAAGATATCTTAAAACTGATGGACAAAAGAAAACAGAGTAAAAATGACAAACAAGAATACGCTAAGATAAATAAAGAAATAAAAGATAAATGTGGGAAGGCTAAAGAAAGTTGGTTAAACGAGCAATGCAAAAAAATTGAATTAAATTCCATTAAAGATACAAAAAATATGCACAGAAAATCAGTGAGCTTACAGGAAGAAAAATAAGAATAAATACAGGGTGTTTGAAATCAAAAACAGGAAAGATAATATTAGAGGAAGATGCTATAATGAAGAGGTGGAATGAGTATATAAGAGAATTATATGAAGGAGAAAGGGGAGAATTAACAGAAGATAGTAACTTAGAAGGTCCACCTATTCTGAAAGAAGAAGTCGCTGACGCTATGAAACGTATGAAGAAAGGAAAAACAGCTGGGCCAGATGAAATCACAATAGAAGAATTAGAAGTATTGGGAGAATTTGGAGTAGATGTATTAACCAAAATGTTGAATGATATTTACAGCAGTGGATATTTACCCAGTGATATGCTGAAATCTTTATTTATAGCTATACCAAAAAGACCAGGAGCAATCGATTGTGAAGATTTTCGTACAATTAACCTTATAAACCATATCACTAAGCTTCTACTCAGAATCATAATGAGAAGAATCAAAAAGAAAATAAAAATGGAAATTAGTGAAGAACAGTATGGATTTGTGGAAGGAAAGGGCACAAACAATGCAATTTATACATTACGGACACTAATAGAAAGGTCAATAGAGAAACAGAGAGACATATATTTGTGCTTCATAGATTATACTAAGGCATTTGATAAAGTAAAACATGATGAACTGATTAAAATGTTGGACGATATCAACATTGATGGAAAAGATTTAAGAATAATAAAGAATGTTTACTGGAACCAAGTAGCAGCAATTAAAATGGGAAATAAAGAGGGTAGTTACGAACGGATAAAGCTAGGAGTACGACAAGGGTGTGTCTTGTCACCAGATCTTTTCTCCCTGTATAGCGAAGTAATAATGAGAGAGATCAAAGAGATGCCAGGAATACTAGTTGGAGGTTATAATATAAATAATATACGCTATGCAGATGACACAGTATTGGTGGCGGATAATTCAACAGACCTACAACAATTATTAGACGTTGTAGTAACAGAGAGTGCAAGGAAAGGACTCTCCTTGAATATCAAGAAAACAGTAACAATGGTAATATCAAAGAAAATGGTGACACCAAAATGTGACATAGAAATAGAAGGGAAAATCCTTAACCAAGTTGATAATTTTAGATACCTAGGGGCATTTATAACATCAGATGGAAGATGTACAACAGAGATTAGGAGTAGAATAGGGCAGGCAAAAGCCGCTTTTCAGAAAATGAAGAGTATCTTATGCAATAAGTCACTATCACTGAATGTAAGAAAGAGAGTGCTGAAATGCTATGTAGAACCAGTTTGGCTGTATGGCAGTGAATCTTGGAACGTAAATGAACAAATTAAGAAGAAATTAGAAGCAACATAGATGTGGTTCCTGAGACGAATGTTGCGAATTCCTTGGACTGCCAGAGTAACTAACGACGACTGCCTGAAACAGGCTAATGAAACTAGAACATTATATACAACAATAAGACAGAGACAAACATCTTTCTTCGGTCACGTGATGAGAAGAGAGGCATTGGAGAACATCGTAACAACTGGAAAGATCGAGGGGAAGAGAGGCAGAGGTAGACCAAGAGAAGTGATGCTGGATGGATTGAGACGGTGGCATGGAGGAATATCAGCACTAGAGTTGATCCAGAAAACCAAAGACCGAGATCTATGGAGAGCCATGAACGCCTACGCCAGCCGGCACGGCACTTGATGATGATGATGAATATACAAGTAAATGGGAAGATTCTTAATCAAGTGAATTGGTACAGCTATCTCAGAACAGTCATAACATCTGATGGGAGGTGTCTTGAAGATATTAGAACTAGAATTGCTATGGCAAAGGTAGCCTTTTGCAAGATGGAAAACATACTGACCAATAAAAATAAAACTCAGTTGCGATGTGAAAAAGTGTTGAAGTGCTATATAGAACTTATACTGCATGTCAAACACAGACAATAAGCAGACAAGCTGAGAAATATCTAATGGCAGTGGAAATGTGGTTTCTGGGGACAGTGCAAAGAATACCATGGACAGACAGAAAAGCAAATGAGACAACTTACAGGAAAGAATTGAAAACTGCAAATTGATTCCAGAATTTTGACACAGACAGTCAAGAAAACTTAGTGACAACTGACAAACTTGATGAGAAAAGAGCAAAGAGAAGGCAGAGAACTAAATACCTGGATGTCTTGACTACATGACATAGTTGTAACAACACAGACTTGATCCTAAACTGGTGATTGTGGGAGATGGTGAACTATGACCTCCTATGTTTATCAGAAGAAGAAGAAGAGACCTCCTATGTTTATCAGCATGGCACATGATAATGATGATCATTATTTAAAATCAATATTTCTATTAAATTTCAGAAAACAACAATAAAGGAAATGTTTGGTGGAGAAACAACAAACAATGTGGTGTCCTTGGTATGTATTCTTTTGTTTGTTTGTTAGTTAGTATTTCTCCTGTTTTTAAGACTTAGATACCAGAGAGTTATGGTAGTCGGCATGATATGACCCAATTATTGTTCTGCTACTAAGAATGAGTCCCAAACACAATATCCCTTATGGACCCTGATAGGATATCGACTTGGTTGATTTGTATTTGTATGGACCCGATGCGTGTCCCAGCGTGGTAGCATAGATTGACTGGGGTTCGCTGTAGCTTCATTCATGTTGCATGTCTACATTATTATAAATATATACTGGGAAAACCTGCACTTGGAATAGAAGAAAATATTGTTAGGACATGGAGGGCACTGTAGGAGATGGCGAAAGATAGAACAACTTGGCATGGGTTGAGCGAAAGTCTACACCCCAGTAAGCAGTAAAAGACAGAAGAGGAATTTTTCAACCATCTCAACGTGAAACTTAATAGGGCATCTGCCACCACCCAGTGTGGTCAGTGAGTACTGTTTGTTACAGTGGCATGATTGAGGACATGATCGGCTGCAGTGTAGATGGGTGCAGTCATGTTTCACATAATTACTTTTGAAATAGTCTATATGCTCATGTGTTGGCTGCATATAGAAATGTTTTGTGTGGGTCTCTCTCTCTCTCTCTCTCTCTCTCTCTCTCTCTCTCTCTCTCTCTCTCTCTCTCTCTCTCTCTCTCTCTCTCTCTCTCTCTCTCTCTCTCTCTCTCTCTCTCTCTCTCTCGACGGGCCTGCGTGCCCAATTTGTTACCCTTTTAAAATAAAGTTTGTTTGTTCGTTCGTTCGCTCTCTCTCTCTCTCTCTCTCTCTCTCTCTCTCTCTCTCTCTCTCTCTCTCTCTCTCTCTCTCTCTCTCTCTCTCTCTCTCTCTCCTCACACACTCACTCTCTCTCTCATTCACTCTCTCACTCTCGCTCACTCACTCTCTCACTTTCTTAAATGTGTTGCATTGGTGGGAGAGAACAAACAAACTTTATTTATATCTAGGCAGCCATAATATAATAAAGCAAATGTTGATACATCTGAGATTGCAGTGAAATTTTCCTTTTTTTATTTGCCACCAGCACCTGTGTGATTTGTGTGTGTATATTTTTTTAAATTTAACACTCTAGTAAGATTTTAGCAATTTCATTTAAATGGCATTTTTACTAACTAGATACAGCAAAGGTGTCATATGTACTAAGTAGATACATTAAAGGTGTCATATGTACTAAGCAGATACAGTAAAGGATGTCATATGTTTAAAAAAAAATTAGTTGCATTTCCTTTACAGGACATCACAATCAACACCAGCATTGTTTGCTGTTGCATGTCATATGTACTAAGTAGATGCAATAAAGAACCCATTGCCATGAGTTGTATTAGATATAGGGCACTAGCCTAATATTTTTTATAGGCATGGGCAATATTGACTCACTTAAAGGAAAAAGCCCAACAGATGGGGCTGGTTATCAACCAAGATAAGACAGAATATATGGTAATTTCAAGAGACGGAATGGCTAAAAACTCTGGCCACATACAAATAGATAATATGACCATTAAAAGAACGGAAACATACAAATACCTGGGTACAATCTTCAACTGCTCCAACATAATAAGGGAAGAAATACAAGCTAGAATCAACTCTGGAAATAAGATATACTATGCACTACAACATCTGCTAAAATCAAATGTGCTATCTCGTAACACCAAGATCACAATATACAAAACACTGATCAGACCAGTTGTGCTGTATGGCTCTGAGACCTGGAGTAGAACTAAAGGAGACGAAGCTTTGTTACAAACCTTTGAGAACAAAGTCTTAAGACGCTTCTTTGGACCCATTAGGGATACACAAAGTGGAGAGTGGAAAAGAAGAAGTAACAAAGACATTTATGATCTGTTTAAGTCCCCACTAATCACTGGTATCATGAAGGCTAATAGACAATGGCTGGGGCATATAGAAAGAATGGAAGATAATAGGGAAACAAAACTCACTTACACTCAGGAAATAATTGACCGTAGACCCTGAGGTAGACCAAGAAGACGGTGGAGAGATAATATATATACAGACCTACAAGCACTTGGAATCAATGGCTGGCAGGAGAAGGTCAACCAGAGAGACGAATGGAGACGGATTGTATCTGCAGCAAAGGACCTCAATGGCTTGGAACGCTGAAGAAGAAGAAGGCATGGGCATTCGATGGATGTTGTGGTCAACATCCCTGGTTCCCCTTTGAGACTGGATCAACTTGGTAGCCCAAGTCAAATTTTAAAAATACATCCTGCCTGAAGGAAGATTTAAGCACTTGATCACCAGGTGGGTAGGCAAGAATGCTATCACAGCTGCCAGTCTGAACTAACATAATAACAGAGTGTATTTGTAATGACTGTGCCGTGTTTGAAAATATTGCCAGTCCAAGTTTTGTATTTACTTATTATGTTGCATGAACTTTACGGAGGGTGAATACAAACCTTGGACTAACAACATTTTCAAACACTGCACAGTCATTAAAAATAACCATAAATTTGTCCAGAATCAATGTCCTGCCATGGATCTGTGATGTTATTGGGCTATTATATTTTGTAGGCCTGAATGCACGGAGAAAAGTGATTAATAATGTCCATACATTATAGCTAAGACAAATAGGGCATCATTATCATGATCATGTCCTGTTTGTCTTAGATATAATTTATTGGACAAAAATGGTATTTATGATGATGTTTCCATTTGTCTTAGATATAATTTATGTACAAAAAATGATAATGATATTGTCCAATTTTGTCTTAGGTAATTTATGGACAGAAAATAACCATGATGTCCTATTTGTCCTAGATGTAATTTATGGACAAAAAATGATCATGATGATGTCCTATTTGTCTTAGTTGTTATTTATGGACTAATAGGACAACACACGTTTTTTTAAAAAAACAGGTTAGATTTGACATAAATTAGACTGAGATAGTATGTGAAATAGATTTATTACATATAGTCAATATAGGTTTTGACCACAAAAATGCATTTTACTATTTAGAAAGTGATATAACGTGTCTTCTGCTTGTGTTCAGGACTGTAATCACGTGAGTCGGACATTTGAAGAGTTCTACACTGTCAGGTGTGGGGTGGCCCACATGAAGGACCTCTATGTGAGTTGACATTTGTTATTGTCTTATCATGCAAATGTCAAGATGTGTGTATAACAATGTGTTTCTATATAATATTACGTTTATATTTGACATTGTGTTTGCACCAACAGTTTTTGTAGTGAGTTTTTATTTACTGTGTTATTTAACTAATTCATTATCATAACACTGATTATCTTGCATTTTATATTGGGTCTATAATCCAGTGTATTTAATTACACACATTTTGGGCGAGCGTCTCTTTCCTGGCCCTGTCCTAAAAGATCTTGAGTGCAAGGCAGCAGGTTTAGTGTCTCTGTTGGTCTGCTTTCTCCTGTTTGACAAGGGAGGCACTGCAACTATCATAGCTCTTGGGGGTCACGTGGTCATGTCAGCCTTTCCTGTCTTTCTTTCCCTTTCCCTGTCCTCCCCTTTCTTTCCCTCTTTGTTGGAGGTCTCTCTGTCTCCCTGACCTCTCACCTCTCTCCTCCCCCCCTCTCTTCTCTCCCTTTTCTCCTGTCTCCCTCTGCCCTCTGTCTCTCCTTCCCTTCTTCCCCCCTCACTCTCCCATCCCCCTGTCTCTCTCTGACCTGTTGGAGGTCTCACTGTCACTCTCGCCTCCCCCCTCTCTCCTCACCCTCTGCCATTTTCACTCCTTTCTTTCTTCCCCTCTCTGTCCTCCCCCCCCTCTCTCTCTCTCTCTCTCTCTCTCTCTCTCTCTCTCTCTCTCTCTCTCTCCTGTGATATTTTGTTAGTGAAGATAACAAACTAACCTTGTACAAATGTTATAAACCTGGTAAATGCTTGCAGGAATCCCTGGATGAGGTGACGGTCAAGGACATGTTGGAGGGGGACAACATGTACACCTGCTCTCAGTGCCACAAGAAAGTCCGAGCCGAGAAAAGGTGAGAATCAATACATCTCTCATCACACCACCACACAGAACACTCAGTCTGACAGCTCTTCTGGCACCTCACAGACCCAGTAACAGATCTGCTTGCAGCCAGTACTCACTGCTCTGCCTGTGTGTTACTGGGGGACATTAGAGAAGCAAACAATAGAGACACTGTAACTGGCATGTCATACGAGGAGACCTAGGAGGGTTGGCATGGGACTGACTGCCTCATCCTGTAGAACACTTCAGCTGCAAAGGGCTGGTCAGGAGTTGGTTGCAGCAGGAGAATACTTAAGCTTCCCTGAGAACTGGAGATGACCAAAGCTACACTCTCCTCCACATGTCATTCTTGGAAATAGGCTCTGTACATGCAGTCTGGTAGATAGGGATCAAATTAAATTAACCCCCCCCCCCACCCCCCGGGGGGGGGGGGGGAGTCGGGTGTGTTGGCTAGACAAAAGAAATAATCATAGCCTTTCTAGGACAAACGAAATAGGATTGTAGTGGTCAAGGAAACATTCAGGTGACATCTGGTGTTCTGATCCCCTGACTTGCATTTGTATGCTTGTGCACTAAAAGCCTTGCTACCATAACCTGTGACATCTACAGAGTTATTTGTCAGATGTTTGAAAAATTGTATTTTATATATTCATGCAATTATTGCTTTAGAATGTATGTCCACAAGCTGCTATCTGATTTAGAAAAAGCACAAGATAAACATACGAGAACGCACCATTCTGTGCCCCAGAATAGTATACAGTTGATTACACAGACTCATGTAGACAAAATTTAAGATTCATATATCAGCCATGTGCACATGTGGATTGTGCGCCTGTCTGCAGATCATATACTCCAAACTGGGACGGCTAACCAGGTCAGCAAACGCCCACAGAAGTCGGATGTGTCAGACGAAAGGTGTAAATATTGCTGCTTTGCTGTAAACAGACACAGCTCAATTATGTCAAAAACACACAAAATATCGGACAAGTGACACAGAATAAGAAGGAGGAGGAGAAGAAGAAGAAGAAGATACAGTCCAGGACTCCACCAAATACGATATAAGAAAGTACACCTGGCCTAGAGAAACAACAGTGGAAGCTAAACTTTATGGACCACTGAGTGAAATAACAAAGACAGCAAAGTTTATACAACAGACAATATTACAGATTTAGATAGTCTCAATTTAATGAAATGAGGAGGCAGAAGTATGTATATAAACTGTCAGAAAACCAAAACTGAACTGTAAGTAATGTTTAGTACATGCATTTTGTAGAATATCTCTTAATGCTGCAGATTAGGTGTCATAGATTATTAGAAACAGATATTTGTAAAACTTGACTGGTACTTGAAAGCCATACTGTGCTGTATATAATAATTCCTA
This sequence comes from Cepaea hortensis, assembly GCA_963921405.1. Classification (NCBI taxonomy): domain Eukaryota; kingdom Metazoa; phylum Mollusca; class Gastropoda; order Stylommatophora; family Helicidae; genus Cepaea; species Cepaea hortensis. Next base: position 87,405,074 of record OY992894.1, on the reverse strand, counting down.
TGTACATCATCTCAGAACGTGTTTCCGCAAGCTGCCCCAGATCCTCTGCTTCAACACCCTACGCTACTCCTTCAACATGTTGACCATGATGAAAGAAAAAGTCAACACCCACTTCTCATTCCCAGACACCCTGGACATGTCCCGCTACATGGAGCACAACCTCATTGGCAAGGACAAGATCCAAGGTCGGTCGTCCTTCAAGGAATATCTGCAGTTGTTTCAGAATTATATGGATGAAAGATTGGTTATATTGGGTATCACATATCTGGATATATTGTTGTTTGAATACTATTGTACTGAGTTGTTCTTCTCTGTATGTTGTTTCAGCATTATATGGATGAAAGATTGGAGATATTGGTATCACATATCTGGATATATTGTTGTTTGAATACTATTGTACTGAGTTGTTCTTCTCTGTATGTTGTTTCAGCATTATATGGATGAGAGATTGGAGATATTGGTATCACATATCTGGATATATTGTTGTTTGAATACTATTGTACTGAGTTGTTCTTCTCTGGATGTTGTTTCTATATTACATGTATTTCATTTTTGTGTGTGCGTGGTGTTTATTCACTTTGAATTCAAGCGTATTCTATACACTTGCTACTAATCTAGTCCACTGGACTGAATTTTGCGTGTGAATTAGTTTTCCCTATTACCAGTGTCCCTCGTCATCAGGCGAACCAACTCCGACTTCATTATGTTAAAAATTAGTCCAGTGCACCAGAAGTAATAGTACGTGTACGGACTATGCTTGAGTTCAAAATGAGCAAAAAAAAATTAAAAAAAACAACAACAGAATGTGAAAAGAGAAAGCTTATATTCAGGTGGTAAAAGGTGAAGTTGTATGTGGAATTTAAAAGTTTACGTTCAGGAGGGGAAAGGGGAAGTTGTATATGAAAGATTAAAGTTTTATGTTCAGATTGGAAGCGGTGACCATTCATGTTTAGATGTGAAATGTAAAATTGCTTGTGAAAGGTGAACATTTATGTTCAATTGTGAAAAGTTAAACTATATGTGAAAGGTTAGCATTTATAACAGAAGTGAAAGGTGAACGGTTATTTTCAGATATAACAGGTGAATGTTCATATGTGACAAGTGAATGTTTATGTACGGATGTGAATGATGAAAGTTAATGTTCAAATGTGAACGCTGAAAGTTTATATTCAGATGTGAATGTTGAGAGGTTGATGTAAAGGATAAAGATGATAATTATCCCTTTATATTTAGATGTCAAATGTGAAGGTGACACTGAGCGAGAAGAGGAGCAGTCCTACGAGTACAGCCTGATAGGAGTCACAGTCCATGTTGGGAGTGCCGAGGGGGGCCATTATTATAATCTCATCAAGGACACCCAGACCAACAAATGGTATGTTCTTGTCTGCCCGTGACCTTCATTGTATGTTCCCATGTGTCAGAACTCTTTACATGTGACGTAATAAATTATTGGTTTGGGGATGGCTTAGAAAGGGTCACTTTTATTGCACACTGGTGTCTCCTTAAGTGCTCCAGTCTCCTTCTGTATATCACTTGTGCATTTCATGCGTTATTCCACACACAAAATTTTCACTTGTTAAAATTTGCAGAGGCAGCTGCCTTACCCATGGCTAACCCTGAATTATGTAAACAAAAAAACATGATAGTCAGTTTAAAACTATTGTGGTAACGTGCATTCAAACGTCAACTATAAGAATACATAGTGTTTCTTTACTTTACATTTGATTTATTTATTTATGTAGTATGCACCTATGTTGGTGTCAGGTCCGCTACTGCCATAGGTAAAAGTTATTATGCCTTTTTAAAGCACAAACTATCGTCTATCAAGACGGCAAGGTGCCAATGAACAATGGAGTCAGGTCTTAGTCAGATATGACTGAGCTACCGTATGACAGTAGGCGGTACTACTTGCTTTCTGTTAGTGCCGAATGTTGGGCAGTGCTTACCAAACCCGACGCTCCAAATTACCGTATTTTACGGATTATAAGACACACTTTTTTCTTTAAAAAATTGCCTCCAAAATTCAGGAGCGTCTTGTACTCAAAATTAATATAAAAATGGTAAAAATGTTATAGTCCGTAGCATCTTATAGTCCGTAAAATACTGTATACAAACGGCTTCGGGTGGAGGAGTGCGTTTGGGAGGGTACAAGCCTTACCATAGTGCAAGGAAATGCAATCTAAAGACTAAATGTCATAGCAGTGTAGACCAGGCCCTAAGCCTTGGTCGGCAACTGGTCTATGATCAAAGCTTTGACAGGCGGACAGTTAGAGCATTGCTTTGCTGATCTGACAGCTTTTACAGCTTGTCTTGTTGCAGAAATACCTTTGTCACCTTTCCTCTGGAGTAAACTAGGCAGGCTTAGAGAGAGATCATGCTGCACGGGCTACACATGGTCTCTAAATTCAGCCCAGGCTGTGTGTTATGGAGAGGTATAACTCCATTTTACAAACTATCGTCTGTTAAGACGGCCAGGAGCCAGTCATGCACCTGACAAGATACAGCAAAATGCCAGGCAATAAATCATGTAAACTGTAGTTTATGTTCTCATTATTCAAATTCACAAGGGGAAACCTTTACTTTAGATTATATTATCATCATTCCTTAATGTTCCAGGTACCATTTCAACGATGCTGACGTGAAACCGTTTGATGCCAGTAACATTCCTCACGAAGCCTTTGGAGGGGAGATGAACGTAAGCCATATTTGGTGTCACAACTGTCTTATAGCATGTGCATTGGGAACTCTACTGATTTGTGCATGTGGATTAGCTTTCCCTTTTATCACCATCAGGTGAACTCACTGCAACTTCAAAGATAATTATAATTTACATCCCCAAGTCAAGGACGAGAAGTTAACATTTTAGTTCAACTGACTGATGTAGGCGGTGGCTAGGCTGCATTTTGGGGACATTTGGTTTTCATACTCCCCCCCCCCTCTCTCTCTCTCTCTCTCTCTCTCTCTCTCTCTCTCTCTCTCTCTCTCTCTCTCTCTCTCTCTCTCTCTCTCTCTCTCTCTCTCTCTCTCTCTCTCTCTCTCACACACACACACACACACACACAGACAGAGAGACACAGACAGACAGACAGAGGAACATTCTGGTTCAATTAAAGTCGTGGGGTCTTTCCTTGCATAAATTTGGGTTCATTCTAATTTGTCTTCTTTCTGATAATTAAGAAGTAAATGATTGTGCTCTATCTATAACTTCAGATATGAATGATTCAATTGTCTGAAACAACAAATATGAATAGCTATGTTTTATGTACAACAATCGTAAATGATTGTGTTCTGTCTGAAACAATAAGTGTGAATGATTGGGTTTTACATTTACAACACATGTGAATGATTGTGTTTTGTCTAAAACACCAACTATGAATGACATTTTTATGTAGAAAAAATATGAATGATTGGGTTCTGTCTAAAGCAACTACTGTAAATGACTGTTGTGTGTACAACAAATGTGAATGATTGGGTTCTGTTTAAAACACCAACTATGAATGACGTCTTATGTAGAACAAATGTGAATGAGTTTTTTCTTTGCACGGATATCAAATGTGACTGATTGAGTTCTGCATGTGAATGAATGAATTGTAATATCTTTTTTTTTTTTGCACTTTCTTGCTTTTGAACTCAAACATAGTACACACTGCTTCTAGTAATTCTGGACTGAATTTTGTATGCAGATTCGATTTCCCTTTTTTAACAGTGTCCCTCGCCATCAGGTGAACCCATTCCGACTTCAGAGGTACTAGTAATTTACATCCTCAAGTCAAGGACGATAGGTCAACATTTTAGTCCAACTGTCCAGTGTAGGGGTTGAACCCCTTACCTCAGCATCAGCACACCGGATGTTTAAGAACTAGTGCTCTTATCCATTTGGCCATGCTGACCTACAAACATGAATAATTGTGTTCTGTCTGAAACACAAAATGTGAATGATTGGGTTTTACATTTACAACAAATTTGAATGATGTTTTTTAGATCTGTCTAAAACAACAACTATGAATGACTGTTTTCTGTACAACAAATGTGTTTGTACAGATAACAAATGTGACTGATTGAGTTCTGCTTGATACAACCAATGTGAATGAATGAGTTGTAACATGCAAATGATTGTCATTGGTCGCTGAGCTGCCATTTGTTATTTATATCATCATGAACATTATCACCACTATCTGTGTTATCATCATCATCAACAGCACACATACAAACACATAAACCCAAAGTGATAAAAAGTTAGTTGCATATCCTTTGTGGACATCACAGTCAACCCCATCACTGTTTGGCTGTGTGTGATTTCTTGGCAAATTTTACAGTTTTACAGTAGTCTGCCATTGCTTTCAATATGACAGGCACTCATACCATTGTATGAAAATCAGCGCAAGGCAGTCTGCTTTCAAATCGCCCACAGCTGTGTTTCAAATGTAGGATTGTGATTTGCATTCATAGTGCCTTCGCCGCTAAAATGTAGATTAAGATAAAATGTTGCAGTCTTATACTTTAACCCTATAGAAATAATTTCTGAGATCCCCTCAGGTGTACAGTCATCTTGTTTCATATATTATGTTCTAAATTTCAGGGTAAAACCTATGACACAGTTTCTGAGAAGTACCTGGACTTCCCCATTGAGAAGGTATGTATAGTCCCTATATCTTCTTATCGCAGTTTAAAAAAAACTATAGGTTTAGAATTTAAATAATGAAGACAAACAATATATTGCACTGCATATTTCATTGTAAATCGCCAGGTGCATACTTAAGAAAAAGCCCAGTATATATTAAAGCTGTGTAGTAATTCTTTTTATCTTTCTAGCTGAAATTAAAAAAAAAAAAACACATTGCCATTTGTTTCATTTTCGCCACAGCAGGTTTAGAGAGACTGTCAAGTCTTTTTGTTTACGTAATTTATCTTGTTTGTTTGCTTACTTTATCACAGTTTACCTGCTGTATTGCAGACACCTGTATTTCTGTCGAAGATTAGCTTCATAAATGATGTATGAATGAAATAATGTATGACAGCAGAGAGATAAGAAGGACAGAAAGTCAAATGGGCCTGCGTGCCCAATTCTCAACCCTTTGAAAATAAAGTTTGTTTGTTTGTTCGTTCGTTCAGTAATTACAGAGCTATGCAGAGGCATCTGCTATGCATGAGGATAAACAACAGTTGTGTAATAAAAAGTCTCTTGAAAACTGCAGTGGCTACGGTGAAACATATGGCAATGTGCTTTGTGGATTTCAGTTAAAAGGATGCATTACGCTGCTTTACTATATGTTGAACTTTTCTGTGGTATGCAGCTGATGACATACAACTAATAAATTGTGTAATAGAGTGTTTATGTCTTCATTGTTAAAATTCGCAATGGACGGACATTGTTTTGAATATTTAGAAATAAACTATTGTCTTATTGTTAATATATGTGCTTTATGCCTGCCATACCTGTGATTGATTTCCTTTGGCAACATATGGGTGTAAATTCAGATCTATCCATCGAGAATTCAGTTATTGGTGAAGATTGGTTATATAACAACATTGTCCTTACCCATAGATTTACCTACAGACTAACATTATTATCCTCACTCTGTACCAGACAAACAGTGCCTACATGTTGTTCTATGAAAGAGTGTCACCCAGACAGACTGAGGTCAAGGAGGAGTTCAACTTTGTGCTCAACCCTGAGCTGGCTGATGTAAGTTGGTTACCTTTGTGATGTGTGATGTTTATAAAATGAGGGGCTCGAGATGCTCACCTTCCAGCCCAGTGGTCAAGGGTTCGATCCTCATCGGGTTGGATTCCAGTTTGTCAAACTAGCCTGGGCTCCCAGGTCATGCCAGTCACATGGTTACCAGCACGTGTACCGGAAAGTTAAGGCCGCCGGCTTGATACTGCCTGCACCACCCACTGAATGCTAATTAGTTTATAAACATCTGGGTCCAACAAATGTAAGACATGCAACCTTTTAAACTCTGTGTTTTATATATATATGTGTGTGTGTGTGTGTGAGAGAGAGATAGAGAGAGAGAGTGAGTGAGTAAGTTAGAGTTTAAAAGTTTGCATGTTCTCCCAATCATCCCCAGCTTCTCTTGACTGTGGGGGATTTACAAGGCTATTTTAAGTTCAGTAGTTTGCCATTGCTTTCTGAACAAGAGGTCAGCGTTTAAGTCCCAACTGACCTGCATGTGGAACAAATCCGCTGGTGCGGTCACCAGGGAAAGTTTATGCACCAGCATGTTCAACTTTTCAGCCATGGCAACCTCAAGTTGGGTTCATGTAATAATTGTACAAGGTACAAGGAGTTTCAGGATAGCATATTGCGTATAGAGTTACCAGTAAACACATGTTATGTCACATGGTCATTCATTTATTACCAGGTCCCTTAAGAGAAGCCGTGAATAGTAACACTAAAGCCTATCATAAATGTTGTTAGAGGTGACCAAGGAGAGGAGGTGGTGTTTGGCCATTAAGAATGATGATGACCATTCATTTCATCCAGCAGGGTTGGAAGATTGGAGCCATGAGCTCTAAGATGGCTGGTAAGGCCTGTTTTGGTGAGAATGACTTACAATATGAATTGGATTAAAGTGAGGAAGAGTTGTGCAATTCGTCGATCTCACTCTCTCGCCTGAGTCCATCTGAGTCCAGTGGCTTGACAAGTTAAATCAAGACTCCCAGGAATGCTACCTGGTCAAAAAAAAGCACGCTGTAGTCGGATGTGTTAGCCTACGGGTTTCGGCTCAAGGGCGCATAACAGACACACCGCAATCACATCTGAAAAAACACTCCGGATGAACGAAAAGAAGAAGAAGAAATCAAGACTACTGGAGATAGATACAGGTGCAGTGGATGACCAGGGCGCTCTACGTGCCTTGCCGTGCTCATTACATTCCACAACGCTTTACAAGTAAATGCTGTCTTGCCCGTTGAGTTATCAATGATTTCTTCCACGCAGTCTGCCACATCATGTCTTCAAATGCTGCCCATGGGCATACCCTAGTTCACCAATTGGTTTGATACGGAATTGGTGACCCTCGCCTGGTTTTGCCGGCCTGTCACGGCTGTTGCCCTGGGTGTGGCCGCTGTAAGGAGGGGGTGGTGTGACACTGGCTACCACACCCTGTAGAAAATAGGTACAAAATCCCACCTGTCAGAGCCTATGTAGAATAGGAGGATTAAAATGCTATGACAGTATCACTCGTGTGGAGCTGAGGGAGAGAACCACATTAGTGATTTATGAAAGACAGAAGACTGGTCATGCTGACATGGTTTTTTTGGGCACTACTCTGATCCATAAAGGGAAAAACAGGATTAGCTTACCAACAAAGACATGTGGACAGGAAAGAGTTCATCTGTGCAGTACTAAGGCTATTTGTATATTGTCACACAGAATGACTAGATCATGTGGTGTTGTATCAGGATGTTTACGAAATGTTTTATATAAACTGTCCATGTCATATATTTCATGTGTATAGCCATGTTGTTAATGTGAATTTGGCATTCATCTTGGCAGTGGATCTGGAACGATAACACCCAGTTTCTGAAGGATCGCAGCATCTTTGATCGCATGTATTTTGAGTAAGTCATTGTGTGTCTTTAGGCATTATAAACTGTTTCATGTGTGTGTCTTTAGGTATTATAAACTGTTTCATGTGTGTTTCTTGCACTGTCATTCCGTAGTTTGGTGTTTAGTAAATATAGTATATATAAATATATAAATTATTCCGTGCTCTTTATGTGTGCCGGCTCCGTGGCAAGGGGGTTACAGATGCAATTCGTAATCCCATATTCTGCGTTTGAAACACAGCTGCCTGCGATTCGGAAGCAGACCGCCTTGCATTGGTTTCCCGTACAAAGGTATGAGTGCCAAAGGCAGTGGCAAACTACTCAACATAAATTTGCTAAGAGATCTCGAACAGCAACAAGAAAAACTGCTGCGGTTGACTGCAGCATCCTGTAAAGGATATACAACTAACTTTTTTTTCTTTATGTGTACCTTTGCTGTTAACTCTCTTGTATAGTCCATGAGGCATCCATGCCCAGCAAGAGAACAATTTAGCACCATCACTCCTTGGTGTCTGCACTCTACCATCAGTTTATCTTGGAAGGGCAGAGAAACAAATGTTCAAATACTCTAACAAACTAGTCAGCAACCCATTTGTTTAGACAGCTCAGAAAGCAATGGCTTGGACATATAGGCCATGTGCCCGATGGATGTATTTCAAAGAGCATTCTCTGTGGGTAGCTGGCAGGTAGTGGTAGAAAACTTGGATACAACAAGCAGAAGAGAAACGAACACACCACAAGGAAGACCCGTCAAGACAGCTGGATGCTTTCTACTCATGCAGTGCATCAGTCATAGTATTATATGACGGAAGGAGATGTGTGGAAGAAGGCAATGGACAAGGATTTGATCCACATCAGGGTGGATTCACATTTTTAAAGTTTACCTGAACCCCCCCCCCCCCCCCCCCCCCCCCTCCAGGGCCAGCCCAGGCTAAATTGGCTACCAGGAAATCCTTTGGGGAGTCAACACAGTCGGTGTGACACTGACCACGTCACCCGCTGAGTGCCGATAAGTATATACAAATATGGGTCTGGCACCATTTCTGCAGTGCACCTTCAGATTTTAAAAGGATTCTGTACTCTACTCTACTTGATGTTGTGGTATCATACGCCAGGCTCTCCTGCAGGCACTTCTCCGTGTTGATGAACACATGGCCCTGTGGCGAATTGTCATGGATCAATTGTTGCACCGCCCATTCAGGCCTAGGCAGTATTATACATTACATATAAATTGCAATGAATTTTACGTGGGTTGTTATATTCAATATTCTAACAAATCAGTGATATCTGGTGCAGAATATCAGTAATCCATTAGATATCAACAGTCCCGAAGACTCATTTGCCTCAAGATTCAAATCTTCCGACCTAAATTTCCCATGCCAACCAAGCTGGTTAGTTGCACACGAGAAACGTTCTCACCTCCAGTCATTGAACGCAGCTCCACATTTGATTCCCAACTCTAACAGCCCTAACTCAGAAGATTCATCTAAAGATGTGTTACCGTGTACCAAACTATCATTTATTACCAGCACATGATTCTTGCGCAAGTTTATTCTGATCCTAGAAGGCCGGTCATTATACAATGTGCAATTGGGTCTTGCAAATCTATTCATATCCTAGAAGGCTAGTCATCGGGCAGTGTGTACATGTCTTGCAGTGTTACTCTGACCCTAGAAGGCTAGTCATCTGATCCACTGAGACTGGATCAAGGGTAGAGTAGACCGTCCTTTCATCATGATATAAAAAGTGTGCAACTGATAAAGAGCTAATGGGATTCTGTTTTATGAAATCTATAATTATGTATATAAGCTCCAATATGGCATAGGGCTTATGGTGACCACGATAAGAAAAACACTTTGTACACTGTATTGTGATAATGAGGACAAGAGGCAGGCACCTCAGTCTCGTGTCTAATTATCCATACATGATCTAGATCATATATGCAATTTTAGCACACACAAGAAAGCAATGTTCGGCTGTTTCCTGACAATACAGTTTTTCTAATGTTCCAGTGATTGTTCTTTTAACCTCATATAGAATCAAAGTTTGCTCTGTGTGGTGTCACATTTGTATTGTGCATGGAATAAAATCTAACCTTGTGTCAAAACACATTATGCCTTGCATGGTATCACTTTTTTGTGTCTGGAATCACTGTTATGAAGTGTTGAAGATCAGTTTCCACGGGATTGGGATTACACATGTGTAGTAGGTTACCCTGGCAAAGGGGTTAAGGACGCTGTTCATAATCCCGTATACCCACACATGAAATACAGCTGCGCGAGATTCGGTAGCAGAACGCATATCGTTATTTTCTTACAGAAAGGTATGTGAGCTGATTGTTCAGAAAGCAATGGCAAACTTTTTTTTGTTTGTTCGCATATCCATTACAGGACATCGCTGTCAACATCAGCATCTTTCAGCTGATTGTTGATTTCTTTGGATGATTACTCTCAGTAGTTTAATGGCAAACTACTGAACGTAAAAACTTGCTAAGACATCAACAGCAGCTGAAAAATGCCGGTGTTGACTGCAGTGTCCTGTAAAAAAAAAAAGTAGCTTAGTTTAGTTTAGTCGACGGATCAACATCACGGCATACAGGTGTAACCCATAAGTGCTCTGTTCTACTCTAAACTCAAGTCTGAGTCCGGAGAATCTCAGCTCAGTGCACAAATTCTCTAGCACCGGCGAGGATCCTGAAATACTTTGGGTAGATATTTAACTCAAAATTTTGCACGGGCAGCGCTGTTAGGCTACTCTTTTTCAATTTCCGACTGCCAAGGGATTTAGCTTACCAGTGTTTGCAAATGCCACGGGAAGAGAGCATTTCTTTAGCTGTTTGCAACTTTAGTGTTGACCACACATCATAAAATGAGTTCCGATATATTTGCCAGGGAAGGAAAAACTGAGGAAGAGAACTGACAGCCCATCTCTTAGTGCAGTGACTAGAGCAGTAGTTCTCAACCTTTTTTGGCCCATGCACCCCTTCACCATATGTTCAGAATGTCATTACCCCCCCCCCCCCCCTTCATGTTTCCTCTGTATAATTTTCCCCCACCCACACACACACACACAAAGTATACACAAAAATGGAAGCTAAATTTAATAACACATACTAGAACACGTCTAGATGTCTACATAAAACGAGATTTGTGAGTCTACTTACGTTATAAACGAATTTTAGAAGGCTGAAAAGTACAGAACCATAAAGTATGGAGGGAAGAACAATATCCAGTAATTGGTTCTTGTATTAACATGATCTTGAAAATATCTTAATTCCCTCTAGAAACACTAAAATTCCCCCCTGGGGGGGGGGGGGGATTCCCCACTGGTTGAGAACCACTGTACTGGACTATGTGACCTTACTTCACTACATGATGGCAGTTTCTGTCATTGGGTGATTTTACTTTTAATGTTAGTTTTTTTTTTTTTTTAAATTGCACATAATTGATCTTTGCTTTATCATATGCCAGAATGTCATTATTAAACTGTTTTCAACCAAATCTGCAGCCACATTTGGCAGATGTGCTCCCATATTCCTGGCACATTGCCCATTGAATATACAGATACCGCCAACCACAAGGCTGTCATTTTGGCCTCCTGTTTTGTTCTTGAGTCTTTCATTCATGCGAAAGAAAAGGTTAGTGAAAAGCCCTCTCTGTCTGTCTGTCTCTCTGTCTCTGTCTCTGTCTCTGTCTGTCTCTCTCTGTCTGTCTGTCTCTCTCTCTCTCTCTCTCTCTCTCTCTCTCTCTCTCTCTCTCTCTCTCTCTCTCTCTCTCTCTGTCTCTCTCTCTCTCTCTCTCTCTGTATTATTTCATTACCTTTAGTCTTTTTTAATTCTGTCGTTTCTTCATGTTTGCTTCATCTGCCATTTTCCACTTAGCTTTTTTTTTTGTATTTTTCACTAATTTAATCCTTCTTTCCATTTCTTCTTACATTTCCACGTGTCTTTTTAAAAGAAATCGTTATTTCATCTGTTTTTCGTCTAGTGTCATTGTTTTCTTCCATCGTTTTTTTTTTCTTTCTTGTCATGCATTCATTTTCACCCCTCTTTTCCTCTTGCCCCCTTCCTTAACTCCCTCCTCCCATTTCTCCATCATTTCTCCCACTATTCCTTCACTACCTCCACATCTATTATTCCCTTCTCTTTCAGTCCTTCTACTTCCTTATCACCCTAATCTTCAAACAGTAATAAAACATCATTATTCTCTGGGTGTTTGTATGAGCAGATATTCATCAGCTCGCTGTTATCAATGTCTTCTTTTGTAAAACACAACAAAATAGTCACATGCCCAGTTTAATGGCCATTTAGGCATATTGTGGAATATGTTGTTTCTTATTGTGGTGTTGTTTGTCTGATTGAGACTGATGGCAGAGATATGAGTTTCAGAGGTGGAGGTACAACAGATCTCTACAGTTTACACATTGGTAATGTTTAACTTATTTCATTATGGTTAGACAGGTCACAATTCTCCTACACACATGTGAGGGAACATTCTCCTATACACATGTCAGGAAACATTCTCCTATACACATATGAGAGAACATTCTCCTATACACATGTGAGGGAACATTCTCCTATACCCATGTGAGGGAATATTCTCCTATACACATGCCAGGGAACATTCCCCTATACACATGCCAGGGAACATTCTCCTATGCACATATGAGGGAATATTCTCCTATACACATGTGAGGGAACATTCTCCTATACACATGTGAGGGAACATTTTTCCTATACACATGTGAGGGAACATTTCTCCTATACACATGTAATAGAACCATCACTGAGCTTGTATAATCATCCGGTACCTTCCTGATCCCTCACAAACATCAGCTTGATGGTCTCCATCAATAGTATGCACATTTGTTAGTGTATGGGGCAGCGAGAGAAGGAGAGAGAGAAACAGACAGAAAGAAACACAGAGATAAAGAGCAACTTATACACAGACAGAAACAGAGAGGGCATGCAAAAGAGAGAGTGGGGCAGACTGAAAGATTGAGAGTGGGGCAGACAGAAAGACTGAGAGTGAGGCAGACAGAAAGAAACAGGTAGAGAGCAGACTAGAGTGAGGGGGGGGGGGAGTAGGAGAGACATAATTAGAGCAAGAAGACAGAAAGAAAGTGAGAGGGTGTGTGCGCGTGCGCAAAAAGTATAAAACTGTTTATCAACTGTTTCCTTCTGCAGAAGTCTATGCCAAATTGGATTGATTACCTGATGAAGAAATTCAGTAGCTGTTTGGGTCCCTGTGAGGTAAGTAGCCATGATATGTTTTCTATGCCACATTAGGGCCTTGTGCCAAGCCTGAGGAATTAAGGCCGCCTGGCTAGTGCAATCTCTGCTAATTGTGCAGGTTAGGGGTTTTATTTTTTTCTCCTGACAGAAAACAAGCCTTCCTGAGGATTCGAACCCATATCTCCCCCCAGGTGCCTGGCACAGTCACCACTTGGCCAGATGCTCTTCATACCCAACAATAATTCATCTAAATAATTGTAAATATATAAGTATGAGTATTTAGTAAATATAAGTAAAGGACATTTAGTAAATATAAGTAAAGGACATTTAGTAAATATAAGTAAAGGACATTTAGTAAATATAAGTAAAGGACATTTAGTAAATATAAGTAAAGGACATTTAGTAAATATAAGTAAAGGACATTTAGTAAATATAAGTAAAGGACATTTAGTAAATATAAGTAAAGGACATTTTTACTTGTCTCTAATACCGCCAATCATTTCTGATAGCGACATTTCTCCAAGCCATATCAAATTGTCTAGCATCTTGTTCCTCTCTCTACCGTGGTGACTTCTTATTGTCCATGCCATGGTGATCATGTCTGTCCCCAGCCTTGTCTCTCATACCGCAATCATTTCTGATAGCCACATTTCTCCAAGCCATATCAAATTGTCTAGCATCTTGTTCCTCTCTCTACCGTGGTGACTTCTTATTGTCCATGCCATGGTGATCATGTCTGTCCCCAGCCTTGTCTCTCATACCGCAATCATTTCTGATAGCCACATTTCTCCAAGCCATATCAAATTGTCTAGCATCTTGTTCCTCTCTCTACTGTGGTGACTTCTTATTGTCCATGCCATGGTGATCATGTCTGTCCCCAGCCTTGTCTCTCATACCGCAATCATTTCTGATAGCCACATTTCTCCAAGCCATATCAAATTGTCTAGCATCTTGTTCCTCTCTCTACTGTGGTGACTTCTTATTGTCCATGCCATGGTGATCATGTCTGTCCCCAGCCTTGTCTCTCATACCGCAATCATTTCTGATAGCCACATTTCTCCAAGCCATATCAAATTGTCTAGCATCTTGTTCCTCTCTCTACTGTGGTGACTTCTTATTGTCCATGCCATGGTGATCATGTCTGTCCCCAGCCTTGTCTCTCATACCGCAATCATTTCTGATAGCCACATTTCTCCAAGCCATATCAAATTGTCTAGCATCTTGTTCCTCTCTCTACTGTGGTGACTTCTTATTGTCCATTCCATGGTGATCATGTCTGTCCCCAGCCTTGTCTCTCATACCGCCAATCATTTCTGATAGCCACATTTCTCCAAGCCATATCAAATTGTCTAGCATCTTGTTCCTCTCTCTACTGTGGTGACTTCTTATTGTCCATGCCATGGTGATCATGTCTGTCCCCAGCCTTGTCTCTCATACCGCAATCATTTCTGATAGCCACATTTCTCCAAGCCATATCAAATTGTCTAGCATCTTGTTCCTCTCTCTACTGTGGTGACTTCTTATTGTCCATGCCATGGTGATCATGTCTGTCCCCAGCCTTGTCTCTCATGCTGCCAATCATTTCTGATAGCCACATTTCTCCAAGCCATATCAAATTGTCTAGCATCTTGTTCCTCTCTCTACTGTGGTGACTTCTTATTGTCCATGCCATGGTGATCATGTCTGTCCCCAGCCTTGTCTCTCATACCGCAATCATTTCTGATAGCCACATTTCTCCAAGCCATATCAAATTGTCTAGCATCTTGTTCCTCTCTCTACTGTGGTGACTTCTTATTGTCCATGCCATGGTGATCATGTCTGTCCCCAGCCTTGTCTCTCATACCGCAATCATTTCTGATAGCCACATTTCTCCAAGCCATATCAAATTGTCTAGCATCTTGTTCCTCTCTCTACTGTGGTGACTTCTTATTGTCCATGCCATGGTGATCATGTCTGTCCCCAGCCTTGTCTCTCATACCGCAATCATTTCTGATAGCCACATTTCTCCAAGCCATATCAAATTGTCTAGCATCTTGTTCCTCTCTCTACTGTGGTGACTTCTTATTGTCCATGCCATGGTGATCATGTCTGCCCCCAGCCTTGTCTCTCATACCGCAATCATTTCTGATAGCGACATTTCTCCAAGCCATATCAAATTGTCTAGCATCTTGTTCCTCTCTCTACTGTGGTGACTTCTTATTGTCCATGCCATGGTGATCATGTCTGTCCCCAGCCTTGTCTCTCATACCGCAATCATTTCTGATAGCGACATTTCTCCAAGCCATATCAAATTGTCTAGCATCTTGTTCCTCTCTCTACTGTGGTGACTTCTTATTGTCCATGCCATGGTGATCATGTCTGTCCCCAGCCTTGTCTCTCATACCGCAATCATTTCTGATAGCGACATTTCTCCAAGCCATATCAAATTGTCTAGCATCTTGTTCCTCTCTCTACTGTGGTGACTTCTTATTGTCCATGCCATGGTGATCATGTCTGTCCCCAGCCTTGTCTCTCATACCGCAATCATTTCTGATAGCGACATTTCTCCAAGCCATATCAAATTGTCTAGCATCTTGTTCCTCTCTCTACTGTGGTGACTTCTTATTGTCCATGCCATGGTGATCATGTCTGTCCCCAGCCTTGTCTCTCATACCGCAATCATTTCTGATAGCGACATTTCTCCAAGCCATATCAAATTGTCTAGCATCTTGTTCCTCTCTCTACTGTGGTGACTTCTTATTGTCCATGCCATGGTGATCATGTCTGTCCCCAGCCTTGTCTCTCATACCGCAATCATTTCTGATAGCCACATTTCTCCAAGCCATATCAAATTGTCTAGCATCTTGTTCCTCTCTCTACTGTGGTGACTTCTTATTGTCCATGCCATGGTGATCATGTCTGTCCCCAGCCTTGTCTCTCATACCGCAATCTTTTCTGATAGCCACATTTCTCCAAGCCATATCAAATTGTCTAGCATCTTGTTCCTCTCTCTACTGTGGTGACTTCTTATTGTCCATGCCATGGTGATCATGTCTGTCCCCAGCCTTGTCTCTCATACCGCAATCATTTCTGATAGCCACATTTCTCCAAGCCATATCAAATTGTCTAGCATCTTGTTCCTCTCTCTACTGTGGTGACTTCTTATTGTCCATGCCATGGTGATCATGTCTGTCCCCAGCCTTGTCTCTCATACCGCAATCATTTCTGATAGCCACATTTCTCCAAGCCATATCAAATTGTCTAGCATCTTGTTCCTCTCTCTACTGTGGTGACTTCTTATTGTCCATGCCATGGTGATCATGTCTGTCCCCAGCCTTGTCTCTCATACCGCCAATCATTTCTGATAGCCACATTTCTCCAAGCCATATCAAATTGTCTAGCATCTTGTTCCTCTCTCTACTGTGGTGACTTCTTATTGTCCATGCCATGGTGATCATGTCTGTCCCCAGCCTTGTCTCTCATACCGCAATCATTTCTGATAGCGACATTTCTCCAAGCCATATCAAATTGTCTAGCATCTTGTTCCTCTCTCTACTGTGGTGACTTCTTATTGTCCATGCCATGGTGATCATGTCTGTCCCCAGCCTTGTCTCTCATACCGCAATCATTTCTGATAGCCACATTTCTCCAAGCCATATCAAATTGTCTAGCATCTTGTTCCTCTCTCTACTGTGGTGACTTCTTATTGTCCATGCCATGGTGATCATGTCTGTCCCCAGCCTTGTCTCTCATACCGCAATCATTTCTGATAGCCACATTTCTCCAAGCCATATCAAATTGTCTAGCATCTTGTTCCTCTCTCTACTGTGGTGACTTCTTATTGTCCATGCCATGGTGATCATGTCTGTCCCCAGCCTTGTCTCTCATACCGCAATCATTTCTGATAGCCACATTTCTCCAAGCCATATCAAATTGTCTAGCATCTTGTTCCTCTCTCTACTGTGGTGTCTTCTTATTGTCCATGCCATGGTGATCATGTCTGTCCCCAGCCTTGTCTCTCATACCGCCAATCATTTCTGATAGCGACATTTCTCCAAGCCATATCAAATTGTCTAGCATCTTGTTCCTCTCTCTACTGTGGTGACTTCTTATTGTCCATGCCATGGTGATCATGTCTGTCCCCAGCCTTGTCTCTCATACCGCAATCATTTCTGATAGCCACATTTCTCCAAGCCATATCAAATTGTCTAGCATCTTGTTCCTCTCTCTACTGTGGTGACTTCTTATTGTCCATGCCATGGTGATCATGTCTGTCCCCAGCCTTGTCTCTCATACCGCCAATCATTTCTGATAGCGACATTTCTCCAAGCCATATCAAATTGTCTAGCATCTTGTTCCTCTCTCTACTGTGGTGACTTCTTATTGTCCATGCCATGGTGATCATGTCTGTCCCCAGCCTTGTCTCTCATACCGCAATCATTTCTGATAGCCACATTTCTCCAAGCCATATCAAATTGTCTAGCATCTTGTTCCTCTCTCTACCGTGGTGACTTCTTATTGTCCATGCCATGGTGATCATGTCTGTCCCCAGCCTTGTCTCTCATACCGCAATCATTTCTGATAGCCACATTTCTCCAAGCCATATCAAATTGTCTAGCATCTTGTTCCTCTCTCTACTGTGGTGACTTCTTATTGTCCATGCCATGGTGATCATGTCTGTCCCCAGCCTTGTCTCTCATACCGCAATCATTTCTGATAGCGACATTTCTCCAAGCCATATCAAATTGTCTAGCATCTTGTTCCTCTCTCTACTGTGGTGACTTCTTATTGTCCATGCCATGGTGATCATGTCTGTCCCCAGCCTTGTCTCTCATGCTGCCAATCATTTCTGATAGCCACATTTCTCCAAGCCATATCAAATTGTCTAGCATCTTGTTCCTCTCTCTACTGTGGTGACTTCTTATTGTCCATGCCATGGTGATCATGTCTGTCCCCAGCCTTGTCTCTCATACCGCAATCATTTCTGATAGCCACATTTCTCCAAGCCATATCAAATTGTCTAGCATCTTGTTCCTCTCTCTACTGTGGTGACTTCTTATTGTCCATGCCATGGTGATCATGTCTGTCCCCAGCCTTGTCTCTCATACCGCAATCATTTCTGATAGCCACATTTCTCCAAGCCATATCAAATTGTCTAGCATCTTGTTCCTCTCTCTACTGTGGTGACTTCTTATTGTCCATGCCATGGTGATCATGTCTGTCCCCAGCCTTGTCTCTCATACCGCAATCATTTCTGATAGCCACATTTCTCCAAGCCATATCAAATTGTCTAGCATCTTGTTCCTCTCTCTACTGTGGTGACTTCTTATTGTCCATGCCATGGTGATCATGTCTGTCCCCAGCCTTGTCTCTCATACCGCAATCATTTCTGATAGCCACATTTCTCCAAGCCATATCAAATTGTCTAGCATCTTGTTCCTCTCTCTACTGTGGTGACTTCTTATTGTCCATGCCATGGTGATCATGTCTGTCCCCAGCCTTGTCTCTCATACCGCAATCATTTCTGATAGCCACATTTCTCCAAGCCATATCAAATTGTCTAGCATCTTGTTCCTCTCTCTACTGTGGTGACTTCTTATTGTCCATGCCATGGTGATCATGTCTGTCCCCAGCCTTGTCTCTCATACCGCAATCATTTCTGATAGCCACATTTCTCCAAGCCATATCAAATTGTCTAGCATCTTGTTCCTCTCTCTACTGTGGTGACTTCTTATTGTCCATGCCATGGTGATCATGTCTGTCCCCAGCCTTGTCTCTCATACCGCAATCATTTCTGATAGCCACATTTCTCCAAGCCATATCAAATTGTCTAGCATCTTGTTCCTCTCTCTACTGTGGTGACTTCTTATTGTCCATGCCATGGTGATCATGTCTGTCCCCAGCCTTGTCTCTCATACCGCAATCATTTCTGATAGCCACATTTCTCCAAGCCATATCAAATTGTCTAGCATCTTGTTCCTCTCTCTACTGTGGTGACTTCTTATTGTCCATGCCATGGTGATCATGTCTGTCCCCAGCCTTGTCTCTCATACCGCAATCATTTCTGATAGCGACATTTCTCCAAGCCATATCAAATTGTCTAGCATCTTGTTCCTCTCTCTACTGTGGTGACTTCTTATTGTCCATGCCATGGTGATCATGTCTGTCCCCAGCCTTGTCTCTCATGCTGCCAATCATTTCTGATAGCCACATTTCTCCAAGCCATATCAAATTGTCTAGCATCTTGTTCCTCTCTCTACTGTGGTGACTTCTTATTGTCCATGCCATGGTGATCATGTCTGTCCCCAGCCTTGTCTCTCATACCGCAATCATTTCTGATAGCCACATTTCTCCAAGCCATATCAAATTGTCTAGCATCTTGTTCCTCTCTCTACTGTGGTGACTTCTTATTGTCCATGCCATGGTGATCATGTCTGTCCCCAGCCTTGTCTCTCATGCTGTCAATCATTTCTGATAGCGACATTTCTCCAAGCCATATCAAATTGTCTAGCATCTTGTTCCTCTCTCTACTGTGGTGACTTCTTATTGTCCATGCCATGGTGATCATGTCTGTCCCCAGCCTTGTCTCTCATGCTGTCAATCATTTCTGATATCAAGCTTTTTCTCCAAGCCATATCAAACTGTCTAGCATCTTGTTCCTCTACTGTGGTGACCTCTTCTTATTGTCCGTGCTGTTTTTCCCCCCGCATACAATTCATTATATATTTGTGTGAGTGCAAATATGTGTTTACCCTGAGTCCATTTGTAATGTCTGATTTAGTTTTAATGTATTAATTTATGTTTGCATATAAATTACCAAATTTATGTATTTTATTTCTAAAATTGCTGATTTGTTTCCTCCCTGCGCTTGGATAGTGGTTGCTGGACCACATGGCAGAGGATGATTGGTGGGTGCAGCACATTCTCATCAAGTGCCCCAACACAACCATCCGGCAGATGTTCCAGCGCCTGCTCATCATGGTCATCACCCAGCTCAGCAAAGCTTCCAAGGAGTACATCGCTCTTGGGTACGTTCAATCCTTCTCTCTCTTTTGTTTTCTTTTTTTTTCTTTTTTTGCACTCACTCCTTTGAACTCAAGCGTAGTCCGTACACACTACTTCTAGTAGTGCTGGACTGAATATTGCGTGTGGATTAGCTTTCCCTATTAAGTATCCCTCACCATCAGGTGAACTCACTCTGACTTCCGAGGTACTTGTAATTTACATCCCCAAGTCAAGGACGCTAGGTCAACATTTTAGTCCAACTGTCCGGTGTAGGGGTTGAACCGCATACCTCGGTATCAGTACACACATCAGCACGCGTTTTTATCCATTCGGCCATGCTGACCTACAATCCTTCTATTGTTTTTGACCATGGTTATTAGAATTAGAATCAAGCAGCCCTATCCATGTGAGATTTCTAGGGAGGTAAAAACATTGTTAAAGCAGTCTCAGGACGAATTGGAGGAAGTAAAATTAAAAATTGCTCTAGAGGCTGGGTCAACCCTAGAATTGTACTCATCAAAACATTTGAGTTAGGCTGGGTCAACTCTCGAATTGTAGTGATCAAAACATTTTAGTTAGGCTGGGTCAACCCTAGAATTGTACTGGTCAAAACATTTGAGTTAGGCTGGGTCAACCCTCGAATTGTACTGGTCAAAACATTTGAGTTAAGCTGGGTCAACCCTAGAATTGTACTGGTCAAAACATTTGAGTTAGGCTGGGTCAACCCTCGAATTGTACTGGTCAAAACATTTGAGTTAGGCTGGGTCAACCCTCGAATTGTACTGGTCAAAACATTTGAGTTAGGCTGGGTCAACCCTAGAATTGTACTGGTCAAAACATTTTAGTTAGGCTGGGTCAACCCTCGAATTGTACTGGTCAAAACATTTGAGTTAAGCTGGGTCAACCCTAGAATTGTACTGGTCAAAACATTTGAGTTAGGCTGGGTCAATCCTCGAATTGTACTGGTCAAAACATTTGAGTTAGGCTGGGTAAACCCAGAATTGTACTGGTCAAAACAAATAACCTTGCCTCTGCTGGGGACCCTCCACCTGGACCCTTTCTTGGCTGGCAAGCACATTAACCATTGAGAGACACTGAGGACACTTATTTGCATTGTGTTTACATGCCTTGCAATATATTGAATAACTAGTGCCGGGCTCATATGTCCGTAGATTTCATTTGTGTTCTGTGGTTGACGTGGTCAAAGTCATGCCATTAGCATTTACTTCTCCGGACATTTAATGGTACACATTTGAGGCTGGCTTGGCCTAGGAGCCCGTTTCAGTTTACAAAATCATGACTTGGTGGAGGTTTGAATACTTGACCACCTGGGTGGCAGGCAAGTGTGCTAACCACGGCACAACCTCAACTTCTCTTTGACCAGTAGTGTGTTGTTAAATGGGTCAGGGACGGCTGGGGCTGTGTTGTCTTGTAACCTTCTACTAAATATTCGGGGGAATACAAGCGACCGGAAAGATATTGATCACATGACCTATTTAGTGCTGAATGGTCTATAAAACATTGGGCCAGCACCATATACCCAGAACACCTCAAGGCAGGGACAAGGATTCTTTACTTGTCATGTCTATCTGTGCGTCGATGCACCATATTTTAGTATAAATATGAATAAAATTGGATGGAACTGCGGTAAAGCTGTGAAAATGTAAACAATATAAAATGACACAAAGTAGTGCAGCTTTACATAACAGAATTACGACACACACAGGACGTTGTGGCGATTAGCCTTCATCAGCAAACAAACACATTCACAAAACACAACATATAGTCAAGGAGATCTCCTGTGACTACATCAAAAGGTGATGACAGGATGAGAAGGACAAAAGGATGAAAAAATGAAAGCTATGAAGAGAAAATGAGAATTGGAAAAAATTTTCATACTTACCTCACAATTCCGATCTGTGTGTAATCTGTGGGTTACACACAGAACGGAATTGTGAGGTAAGTATGAACATTTTCAGCTGCATAACCTTATCTTCCTTTCAGGTTCTATTCTCCTGTGTTTGTTAACTAGTCTTCTTTCACTGAGTTCAAGATGGTTCCTCGCAGTACATATCCACATATCTTCTTCTTCTGTGTTCGTCTGGAATGTTCTTTTAGACATAATTGCGTTGTGCCTGTTTACAGCAGAGCTGTGATATTCAAACCTTTCAGCTGACACATCCGATTTGTTCAAGCATTTGTTGGCTGGGTTACTTTCCTGGGGGTTTCGTAGGATTTTTGACTCTCACTATTGTGGTGTTGGGTGGGCCCAGCTGGGCCATTTAGAACAGCTGAAGACATCCCAGTCAGCCCTCAGGGGAAGGCAGGGGCAGACCATGGGAATTCCCTGCCATCCAAGGAGGCTTCCTTAACTGCAGAACCGACACATAGCTCTCTGGTACTAGGCTATCCCAAGGAATTGTCACGTCTTGCACATGGCTAAATCCACATAATACAGTAATACACTATTCCTTTCAAAGTGTTAGTATATCCCCAAAATTTTCATCTTTCCTCCAGGTATCTTTTAATTGTAGCTGTGGACATACATTTTTCTGTTTCTGTTTGCTAGCTGCCCAAGAATGTCCTTTGTATTATGTCCTTTTGACATATGGTGTATGTTGCTGTGTCACATTTTCTGTTAACACCAGTGGTACATATGTTTATGTGAATGTATGTTTACCACATATTTTAACAATTGTTGACATGTTTTGTTATTTTCAAACCTGTCTTTTATGCAGGGATGGTATGGACACTGCAGAGCTCTGTGGCCACAGTTGTTTGACTCGTTTCATCACAAAACTTTTGTCTAATGTAAGTCCAAGTTTTCGTTGTCAGTAACTAAGTCATGTTTTTGGTTATCGGGTAAGCAAAGTTCATTATTGATGTTGGTAAGGTAAATAGGAATATCCTTAAACAACTGAATCAGTACGTTTATTTCAGAACAGTCATAACATCTGATGTGAGATGCCTTGAACAGATTAGAATAAGAATTGCCATGGCAAAGGTAGCCTTTTGCAAGATAGAAAACACACTGACCAATAAAAAGATATCAGTTCCAACAAGAAAGAGTGTTGAAGTGCTACATAGAACCTGTACTTTTGTATGGGTGTGAAGCGTGGACAATGAGAAGACAAGCTGAAAAACATCTCTTGGCTGTGGAAATGTGGTTTCTGAGGAAGATGCAAAGAATACCTTGGACAGACAGAAAAAACAACGACCAAGCCTAACAAGAAACAAATGAAAACCATAAACTGATGAGAGAAATTAGACATAGACAATCAAAATTTTTGGGACATATGAGAAGAAATAAATTGGAGAGCTTTGACAACCGGCAAGATTGAAGGGAAGAAAACGAACAAATGAAACAACTTTATTTTCAAAGGGTTACAAATTGAGTATGCAGGCCCATCTTACATTCGACCCTTCCAATCATTCATCTTTCGTTCATCATTGTGCATGTTACATTCACATTGGGAAAAAATATCAAATGAATGTTGTAAACATAAGCAATGTATATTACCATGATATCAGGCAGGCAGGCAGGCACACGCGCACATTCATAAACACATATATACAATCCTGCATACATACTTACATCATTTACCCAAATTCTCACAGTTATGCACCCACTCGATAACACACAAGTACACACTCCCTCACATACATATATACTTTCTCACAATCAAAAACTCACTAACATAAGTTTACACTTACTTTTTCACACACACACACCCAACCACTCTCTCTCTCTCTCTCTCTCTCTCTCTCTCTCTCTCTCTCTCTCTCTCTCTCTCTCTCTCTCTCTCTCTCTCTCTCTCTCTCTCACACACACACACACAATCATGCAAGCAGCAAGGCACACACATACACTCCTTCCCATATACAAACAATTGACACATACACACTTTTACACACGCAAATACACAAATACTCACACAGTCCGACACACAGAACAAGGAGAAGGCAGAGAAGTAAATACCTGGATGGCTTGGCCATATGGTATGGTCGAGAGCTGATCCACGTCTCTGGTGATCGCGTGAGATGGCGAAACATGACCGCCAAAGTGCTTATCAGCATAGCACATGATGATGATGATAAGAAAGAGTCTTATATGCTTCATGGTCATATAATGAGAATAGAAGCATTGAAAAGTATCACGCCAACTGGACACATCAGCAGTAGAAGAGGTGGGCCTAGAGAAATGATACTGGATGATTTCAGACGGAGTCAAGGAGGAATAACGTCAGTATAATTTATTGTTTTTTGGGGCGCTGACTTGCTTTGAACTCAGTCGTAGTCTATAAACACTACTTCTCGTAGCACTGGACTGAATTTTGCATGTGGATTAGCTTTCCCTATTTTCTGTGTCCCTCGCCATGAGGCGAACCCACTCCGACTTCAGAGGTACTTTTAATTTACATCCCCAAGTCAGGGACGAGAAAACATTTTAGTCCAACTGTCCAGTCTAGGGGTTGAAGCCCTATTTCAGCATCAGCACACCGGATGTTTAAGAAGGTGTGCTTTTATCCATTCAGCCATGCTGACCTCCTATCAATAGAATTAGTCCAGAACACCAGGGACCAAGATCTGTGTAGATACATGAATGCCTACATATTTGACAGGGCACATGATGATGTTGAGTGGATACCATAGCCTACCCTGTACAGTTCCCAACTACTGCGGAAATATTTTGTTTCTGAATTCTAACTTTGTTAACTTGCTCTATTATATCTCAAATGTCCATGTTTATGTAATGGATGTGCCTGGCTGTCCACAGCTGGAATGTGGCATGAGGCCCAGCAACAAGTACCTGACGGAGTACTTCACGTTTCTGTTTGAGTTTGCCAAGCTGCAGGACTCCAACGCCGACTTCCCTTCAGCCTCCTTCCTGAACGCCATCAACGCCATCAGCATGGTGGTCAAGTTCTACATGGGCAGCAAGTCCGCACAGTCTGATTACGTGAGTTGTTGGGTCATAGGTCTTCTTGTTACATGTCCAGTCTGATTATGTGAGTTGTTGGGTCATAGGTCTTCTTGTTACATGTCCAGTCTGATTACGTGAGTTGTTGGGTCATAGGTCTTCTTGTTACATGTCCAGTCTGATTATGTGAGTTGTTGAGTCATTGGTCTTCTTGTTACATGTCCAGTCTGATTATGTGAGTTGTTGGGTCAATGTCTTCTTGTTACATGTCCAGTCTGATTATGTGAGTTGTTGGGTCATAGGTCTTCTTGTTACATGTCCAGTCTGATTATGTGAGTTGTTGGGTCATAGATCTTCTTGTTACATGTCCAGTCTGATTATGTGAGTTGTTGGGTCATTGGTCTTCTTGTTACATGTCCAGTCTGATTATGTGAGTTGTTGGGTCATAGGTCTTCTTGTTACATGTCCAGTCTGATTATGTGAGTTGTTGGGTCATAGGTCTTCTTGTTACATGTCCAGTCTGATTATGTGAGTTGTTGGGTCATTGGTCTTCTTGTTACATGTCCAGTCTGATTATGTGAGTTGTTGGGTCATAGGTCTTCTTGTTACATGCCTTGTTTGATTATGTGAGTTATTCAGTCATAGGTCTTCTTCTTGCATGTGAATGGACAACACATTTTCTCTAAATTCAGCCCAGGCTTTGTGTTATGGAGAGGTATAACTCCATTTTACAAACTATCGTTTGTCATGACAATCAGGTGCCAGTCAGTCAGTCAGTCAATAACTGGCATAGTTCATTAACAGCTGCTGAAGATCTGCCAGTTTGTTCTCCATACCAGTCTATTCAATCCTTGCCCAGGGTAATAATTAACACATCCCAGCATGGTTACTCTCTCATTTGTAAACTGCTTTCACCATCCATTGACTTTCTTTAGCCTATCGTCTAGGTTTTTATGAAGAGAATGGTTTGTATTTTGTCATTAGTTATACTAATACATGCTCTGATAAGAACAACAAGTTGCAGTTTGTGAGACGAGAGACCAGGTATATATGTCATGACTTTGATGGATATATCTGTATGCCTCCAAGGATCACCTGCATGCACTCATTCGGGATGACCTATAGTCCAGCACATAGTGAATTAGACAAAGTTACTATTCCTAAACTGCATTTGACAACAGACAACACCAGGCGTAGGAACAACTAGAGTGTTTGTTCTGTATGAGCAGCATTGCTTTTAAGGCCACTAATTTATGCTGACATATTTGTATGATGCTGTCAATGTGTGTGTCTTTGTTACAGTGGCTTTGGTCAAATGTTATTTCCAGATACCGCACTCTACCTTTTTCTCTTCGTAATTTTTCCCATTTTGTGATACTGGAGACATACATCTTTCTGATTGAGTTGTTTAGTAATGATTGATTGATCTAGAAACTGATATCACAGCATTCTGGGCATTCCCATAATTGTTTAGTAAAGACCACAAAAACTTAAGTTTTATTCAGATTGGCCTGTAAGCTCACCATGAGATAACTACCTTGGTTGTCTCATTAAAGCTGTCCACCATTTAACTCTCGGCTCAACCAGTTCTGTGTACTAAAATATCATTGAAGAACATGGTGTTTTTCTAGGCCACTTGGTTGTGTCAACAGTAAATAGCACATGTGAAAGCAATGATCTCAGGTATTTGATTGGTCAGAAATAGTAATAGATTCATAGACATTGATTAGTCAGAAATGGTAATAGATTAATAAATGTTGATTGGTCAATAATAGTAGTAGATTCATAGATGTTTATTGGGCCTTGGCATAATCATTGAGGCTGTGATGACCAACCTCGCAATCAAAAAGCGATCACCTTCTCCAATCACACAGCAACCCCCGTTAGCCATACATTCACAATATCAGAGTCCCTTAGTCTACTCTATATTACATATCTCCTAGATCAAATGAGGCAGCAACTATCTCTTGTTTTTGCTGGAAACACCCCTCCCACGAGCATCAGCCACAAAAGTCCCTACATTTCCCCATGTTCTCTTCCATGAACTGTAGTTACCCAAAGTTTTAAGTAGAACCTACATGTGTTCTAGATGGTTTAAGATAATTCTTGCTACTACTTTCTCTAATAGTTTGCTGTATACAATTTGTAATCTTTACATCCGTTACCTGCTCACATCATAGGAATCTTTCCTAGGAACAGACTTTAAATAACTTTTGCAGCCAGTCTTTTTATATGCAGAAATACAGTAAGCTGTTTTTAAAGTCTCTTTTAACTTCTTGACTGACCATGCCATATTATTTGTTTGTTTTGTTATTTGAGAAATACATGTGTACATTTTTGACATCCCCAGGTTGAGATCCTGTCAGATGAAGATGATGATGAAGAAGTTCTGGTCATGACCCCGGATGAAACAAGACCGACGGCCCTCAGCAAGATGGTGTCACTGATCTCGTTCCTGGTGGAAACTTCCAGGGAGGGCCATGTCTTACATCTCAGCGAGTCGGACATGAACTACCTGATCCGAGGAAGGGTGGGTTTCTTTGCTGGTCATTTGTAG
This sequence comes from Cepaea hortensis, assembly GCA_963921405.1. Lineage (NCBI taxonomy): Eukaryota > Metazoa > Mollusca > Gastropoda > Stylommatophora > Helicidae > Cepaea > Cepaea hortensis. The sequence continues at coordinate 87,377,822 of OY992894.1, read as the reverse complement.
TGTGAGTGCGAGGAAATACAACCCGAAGACTGAATGTCATGGCAGGGCAGACCAGGCCCTAAGCCTTGGTTGGTGGCTGTTCTAGGATGGGAGCCATCAACAGGTGGTTAGTTAGAGCATTGCTTTGCTGATCTGGCAGCTTGTCTTGTCCCATATGTATTGGTGTTGCCTTTACTCTGGAGTCAACTAGGCAGACCAAAAGAGACATCATGCTGCATGGGCAAACATGGTCTCTTAATTCAGCCCAGGCTTTGTGGTATGGGGGGTACAAACTGTTACCTGTCAAGATGGCAAAGTGCCAGTCATTTGTAGTTTGATGATCAACTCTGGTGATTGTGTGAGATGGCGAAACATGACTGCCCAGGTCATCAGCATGGCATATGATGATGAATTTGAAAGTGCCTTTCAATGGTTGAAGGGCAGCACAGCCATACATGTTTGTAACAGATTCACAGAGTATGCCTTGGAAAGTTGTAGCTAGCTTTTCCGAATGAAGTGGCTCACATCTCTTGACAAGATGCAAGTTGTGAGCATATCGTGGGCTCAATGCCCAGGTATGTAGGTGTGTGGGGCAGTGAACAGGTGGATAGATGGGTTGCTGCTGCCCCTCTAGGTGAAGAGCTACTTTATGATAACAGTGATGTGGAGAAGGATCTCCACGATCAGATGGAGTGTACAGCTGAACAGATGAGGTATCCATATCTGGAGAGACAGGCTCAGAAGGGAGTGAGTAAAGGTTTTGAACAATACTTAATATGTAGAAGAAAAGCCATCTGATTTAATGTAACTGCTACTAAAATTATCAGCACGGGAACTCTGTGCAGACTGTTGAGGAGGGAGACTGAGCATGTGATGATATGTCCTGAGTGCCGTGATGTCGATTCTGAAGCAAATGTTAACCATACATTTAAAAAATGCTGAGGTAGCAGGTTCAGTCCCTGCACCAATCAGGTGGACTACATTGTTGACTTCACATACTTGACATGGGTGTGTAAATAACAAGTACCTCAGAAGTCAGAGTGGGTTTGCCTGATGGCGAGGGGCACGCAAAAATCAGTCCAGGGCACCAGAGGTGGTAGCAGATGTGTGGAATACGCTTAAGTTCACAGCGAGCGAATACCCAAAAAGAAAAATATTTCTCATCTCATAAGATCACAATATTTTAATGAATTTGTTGTCTTGGCTTACACATCACATGTGTTCTCATTTTTTAGGGCCAGCCATTTCTGATGTACCAAGTTCGAGACAATATCAACATAGAACACACTTGTAACCTCATTGTCAGTCTGTGCATGTTCAATGAGCCTTTGGCTGTCTCTGTAAGTATGCTGTTGTTATTACTGCTTCTATTGGTGAGAGTCATAGGGTGGAAGGTAATTGATTGGTCAGATATGGTAATAGCTTCAAAGACATTGATTGGTCAGATATGGTAATAGATTCATAGATGTTGATTAGTCAATAATAGTAGTTCATAGATGTTGATTGGTCATTAATTGTAGATACATAGATATTGGTAAGACAGAAATTATGATAGGTTTTATTATTTTAGGTTTGTAAGCACTGATTAGAATTAAATTATAAGAAGACACAGATTATGGTCGTCACTAGGAAAAATGAAATACCACAATGTAATGTACAGATAAACGGGAATATTCTTAAGCAAGCAAATCGGTAGTTATCTCGGAGCAGTCATAACATCTGAGACATAACATCTGATGGGAGATGCCTTGAAGAGATTAGAACAAGAATCGCCATGGCGAAAGTATCCTTTTGCAAGATGAAAAATATACTGACCAATAAAAAGATGTAAATTGCTACGAGAAAAAGACTGTTGAAGTGCTACATAGAACCTGTACTTTTGTATGGATGTGAAGCATGGACAATTAACAGTCAAGCTGAAAAACATCTGATGGCTGTGGAAATATGGTTTCTGAGGAGAATGCAAAGAATACCATGGGCAGACAGAAAAACCAACGACCAAGTCCTACAGGAAAGAAATGAAAATGGTAAACTGATTAAAGAAATTAAGACTTAGTCAAAATTTTATGGATATGTATGAGAAGAAATTAATTAGAGAACTTGGTGACAACTGGCAAGATCAAAGGGAAGAGAACAAGGGGAGGACAGAAGTAAATACCTGGATGGCTTGACCATGTTGCTTGGTCAAGACAAGAACACGGAGCTGATCCACAACTGGTGATCGAGTGAAATGGCAAATCATGACCGCCCACGCTTACCAGCATGGCACATGATGGACGGATGGAGGGATTGATTGGACAGAAATATTAATACATGTATAAATTTATGGATATTTATGGCTCAGTAATTGTAAGTTGCTAGGGGTTAAACGACTTTCTTCGTAATCCCGTTTATCCATGAAGGGTAACGCAGCGGGTGAGAATTGGTAGCAGTTCTCGCCGTGTTGGTGACTTTACGGGATAAAGTGAGCTGGCCGCTCAGAAAGCAATGGCAAACTACTGAGCGTAATCTTGTGAAATCAACAACAGTGGTAAAATGCTGGTGTTGATAGCGATGTCCTGTAAAGGATATGCCAAAAAAAAAATTGTAAGTTCATTAGTGAGAACAGTAGGAGATTTATAACTTGCATTAAGTTTGTTTCTTGTCCTTTCCATTACTAGGCATTATTAGTTAGTAGTTTGCTGTTACTTTCTGAATGTCCAAACGCCTGATACCATCAAAAACAGTGCAAAACGGTCTGTTTCCAAATCACCTATTGCCGATTTCAAAACCTCAGCTTATATGTCAGAGAATTATCAAAAGTCTGTTTTACTATCCCCTAAGCCTCACCGCAAGTTACAGCTTGTGTAAAAAATATTAATAGGTCTGTAGGTATTGATTGATTCAAAATATTGACAAATTAACTTAAATTGATTAGTTGAAAATAGTTACAAATATTAGGTATTGCTTATTCTAAAATAATAGGTTTTGACTGGTTGAATATCATAATAAATAGGTTAGTAGGTATTGCTTATTATGGACTAATAAGTATTGACTGGTCGAATATCGTAATAAATAGGATTCTAGGTATTGCTTATTCTGGAATAATAAGTATTGACTGATTGAAAATTGTCATAGAATAACCACTATTGATTATCATTAGAGCGGGAAAAGAAAAGCTATTGTATTCTCTGTGTTTTATAATACCTTATTCTTCCCAATTTGTCTTCTGCATGGTTTGAACACTAATTGTTTAAATGAATGTATTTGATTAGGGAATTTTCCAATGAAAGATGCACGTAAAATGTAATGTTATGACCAGGCTCCTTTGATGCAGACAAGTCTATGAAAACACGAAAGACTTAACTGACAGTTTAAATATTTCATCTAAACACAAAACAAGTTCAACATGACTCAGAGATCCATAAAAAGAAACCAGCTTGTTATATCTTCTTCTTATGGTTTATGCTGTGTGATTGTTGCTAATCATGTCTGTCCACAGCCTTCTGTCTCTTGTTCTTTCAATAATTTCTGATACCAACATTCCTCATGCCATGATATGAAACTGTCCAGCATCTTTTCTCTAGGTCTCTCTCTGCCTCTCTTCCGTCTTCGTCACTAGGAAGAACGAAATACCACACTGTAATATACAGGTAAATGGGAATATTCTTAAACAAGTGACTTTTAGGACTAATTACTCTCTCTGTGTCTCTCTGTCTCTCTCTCTCTCTCTCTCTCTCTCTCTCTCTCTCTCTCTCTCTCTCTGCATCTGTGTGTGTGTGCGCGTGCGTGTGAAAACTATTTGCTAAATATCTTATGGCATTCAATTCATCTATTTACAGATTGTCTCAGCAATCTTCAACAATATCAAGAAATTGGGCGATGTAAGTGTTTACTGTTTCTAACAGTTGATTTGTTTTCTGCTAAATTTAATTGTTTTCAGTGTAACTGCATAGGTCATCATCCTATTTACATAGACTAGACAACTTGGCATCAAAGTATGGCAAACTATTTGTATCAGAAATCATTGCTAATACATCATAGTATGGAGTGACATTTGTATCTGAAATTATTGCTAGTGCATCATAGTATGGAGAGACATTTGTATCAGAAAATTATTGCTAGTACATCATAGTAGGGAGAGAAATTTGTATCAGATAAAATTACTCGTACAAGAGGATTTGCACACCCATGACAACCAATACCATTTGGTATGGACTAAACAAAAAGGACTGGCACCTCAGTACCACTGTTACTAGTACGTTTCGCAGCCGATCCCATGGTTGTATGTTTGAATTCCCTTCCAGGCAGGCCATGTCCACCTAGCCTACAATGGACTAGAGGGAATTCCTGGTAATTAAAGACGGTCAGTGTGTTACCAACCACATCACCATTTGGTGACTGATTGGTCTTAAAAATAGGGGCCAGTGACGTATATCTAATACGTGTCTGAATTGTGACGTGCACTTGTATCATAAAACTATCTTCTGGTGAATAATCGACTTCTCTTTCTCCTGCTTTAGGAATCTGTCAGAACTCTCTTTTCTCTCTCTCTCTCTCTCTCTCTCTCTCTCTCTCTCTCTCTCTCTCTCTCTCTCTCTCTCTCTCTCTCTCTCTCTCTCTCTCTCTCTCTCTCTCTCTGTCTGTCTCTCTGCCTGTCTCTCCCTACTCCCCCTCCACTTCTCTCTCTTTCACTTCTACCTTTTCTTATCTCTGTGACTCCCTCCTTCCCTCTCCCTTCCTCCTCTTTCTCTTCCCCCATTGATCTTACAGCAGCTCACTCTATTTCAATATTAAATTCAACGATATCTTTACTTCTCTTTCTTGGAAACCAAACTCCCCCCAGCATTCTTTCTCCTATGTTGTCTGATTTATAATTTGTCTACTTCATCGTCATCATCATCAACACTACCACCATCATCATCACCCCTACCATCTACATATCATCCTGTGCTGCATATGTTGCCGTTGGACTTATAAATATTATATTATATCATATCTTATCATATCACATATTATATTATATTATATTATATTATATTATACCAATCAACAGCTGGCAAAACCATTCTTTGACCTGCTGACCCACATGACGGAATATTGTGGACGTGTGGCAGGGTACCCACCCTTCACCCAGCTCATCGTGTCCAGGCTCTGGGATGTAAGTTTTACCATGGCATCTTCTGGTTTTGTTATGTGCTGTTTTTCCTCTTCAGATAGCTCAAGACAGACTCATGGGAGATATTTCCATTGGGATGTGTTCACATATTCTAGGCCACAGCATAATGTAAGATGATGTGGCCATTTCCCTTCCTCATCTCCATTCCTTCCCAGACAATTTACAGATAATTCTCTAAATTATCCAGTACTCATATTAGGATGTGAAGGTTAGCATGGCCAAATGAATAAGAATGCTTGTTCTTAAACATCCGGTGTGCTGCTGCCGAGGTAAGGGGTTCAACCCCTACACCAGACAGTTGGACTAAAATGTTGACTTCTCGTCCTTGACTTGGGGACATAAATTACAAGTACCTCTAAAGTCAGAGTGGGTTCGCCTGATGGCAAGGGACACTGTTAATAGGAAACTCATCTCCTGACTTCTAAGACTCAATGTTGTGTTGTGTTGACTCTAGGTCAAAAACAAGAATGCAGCTATTGTTGGAGGATTGAACCAGATCACTGTTTTGGTCAGCGCATACACCAACCTCTGCACCACCACAGTTCCTGATCTGCTGTTCATCTCCCAGTGGAGCATAAGTCTTCAACCAACTCACGCCCAGCCCTTTGTAGGCTTCACTGTGATTGGTTCGAATGTGCAGCTCAAGTTTTCTATGGAATGAGGTAGCCATTCATATGCCACCCCTCCTGAGTTGCCTCTTGTGACATGCATGGTAGTTTACAGTGTTGCCATTCTCTGCATAATCCCACAATTTTGTCAGTAATATAATGATCCACCCGCCTTATGGTTATAACCTTACATAAGGAATAAAACACTTTATATGCCAAGATGCAAGGCTCTAGAATCTCCTCCGCTTTCTCTTGTCTCTCTTTCCATTGGTATTACCAGTTGTTGTGATATATGTTCAGTCCTTAAGTCATCAATTCAGTGATATGTCTTGACTCTTAGTATACCACGTATCATTTGAACTGGCTCAGAAATTTCTTCAAATTGACCAACCAAGCTCCTTGTGAAGTGCCTCCAGTTGTTAGGACTACAAGTTTAGATTAAGTATAGTATATGGCTCTTATTCTATTTCATGGGCAGCCTGGCTGAGAAGTTAGTGTCCAGCGCAGGCTCAGAAGGTACTGGGTTCGATCTCAGCCTAGAACCGGAACACGTTTCAACAAACCACTGGTATCTAATGATATAACACATCCTTCTGATTTCTTGGATAGTGAGATTAGATGCCTAGTTTCCTCAGACGCCTACATAAAACGTGATTTGCGGGTCTATTTACATTATAAAACGAATTTCATTAGGGCGAGAAGTACAGAACTGTAAAATTTTGAGGGAAAAACAAAATCAAGTAATTGGTTCTTGTATTAATGTGATCTTGAAATAATCTTAATTCCCCCCCCCCCCCTTCCCCCCTGGAAACACTAAAATCCCCCCCTGGGGGGAAATTCCCCACCGGTTGAGAACCACTGGTCTAGAGGGAGAAAACCATACACATATATGCTGTAGTTGGATATGCTGACCTTAGAGATTCACAACTAATTGAGACACGCTCCATCGAGCAAAGAACAAAGTAGTAGTATTCCATTTCAGTATATCTACAAGCCACTTCCAGCAATCTGTATGTCAGTATGTAGTGGAATTTTCATCAGTCTGAAGCAATGAGCCACAGATTTTATTACTAATGATGACCTGGAAAATGAGTTTATAAAAACGATGCATTTTTAGGAGGTATAATAGTTTAATGACTACCAAAGAAAAATAATATGTAATATAAAATGATGTTTTTACATTGGCACAGATTACATTTACTTTCACCATTGGCTTGTTCTTGCAGCTGACTAAAGTGACCCCTAGACCCTGCCTGGAGTGGCTGACCCACAAGGTGACCCACAACCGACTTGCCCGACAGTGGACCCTGGACTGCATGGATGGTTGGGTGGAGCTGTATATGGTCGCCTACAACAGTAATCTAGTCAGAATGGGTAGGTAGTATTTCTGTTTTGATCGGGGATGTCTGTGGTTCAGTGATTGCTAACCTGCCAACTAAGAAAGAAGCCTGGAGTTTGATCCTCAGTGAGGCACTGTCCCTACTCTTTGTCAGCAGAGGAAAATAAATGTGTGTAATTATGCTAAAAATAAAATGTTCATAATGATTTTTTTAACAGACTTAGTGCCAAACAAAACGTAGGTTTGGACCAAACAAAAATGGATGGCAGAAAATGGAATGTGTCACAATTATGACTTTAAAAGTTGTTAATATGGTAGCAGGCACGCAGTATTATAAATCAAATTAAAGGGGGCTGCAAAGGTAAAACTACTGTATATAAGAACATGGCAGATACAGGAAGTCACTTAAGACGATTAATCATCCCATGGCATTTATTCACTTAAACCCTTCAATGAAAAACAAATCCGTGAAGTGGGTCTGTAAGGATCTTTAGATTCCAAGCTGGAAGAGGAATGATTATATGAAAGTGGATCTGTGAAGATCATGGGATTACTGTTGAAGATCATGGGATTACTGTAACCTCAAACCATGTTTCTCTTGTCCTTCGCTTGCAGCCAGTGCACAGCTGCTGGTCTCCCTAGTACCAAATGAGATGTTCAGATCCTCGTACAGACCCAGGGTCATTGCCACGTGCCCTTCGTCGATCACAGTAAGTGGCTGTTGGTGTTGTTGTGTGTTCAACTGTCAGTTCTACACATCTTTAATTTAATTCTATCTTTCGCAGTTGTGACTTTAATACATGCTTGAATCTAACAGAATTAAAATAACATTATGGAACAGAAGTGGTTGGTTGGTTGCAGCCTCTGGGGTTTCGGTCTGTGTAAGTAAAACCCCGAGAGCAATTTTCCCAGAGACTCCTGCGGGTCATTGCTGGAGCTTAAGAGTTGTGTTTTGTGCGAAGCTTTCAACAGGTGGCTTGCCATTCTACAGAGACTTAGCCTCATGGGGGAAAAAACCTCTGCACTGAAGGTGACCCTCTCACCTGTAATCTAATCTCTGACAGAGCAAATTCTAACTCTTGTGTTGATATTCAGGTCACATCAGCTCCATCTATCAGGTTGAGACTGGCATACAGACTCTCCTCCCAGCCCCATCTATCAGGTTGAGACTGGCATACAGACTCTCCTCCCAGCTCCATCTATCAGGTTGAGACTGGCATACAGACTCCTCCCAGCCCCATCTATCAGGTTGAGACTGGCATACAGACTCTCCTCCCAGCCCCATCTATCAGGTTGAGACTGGCATACAGACTCTCCTCCCAGCCCCATCTCTCAGGTTGAGACTGGCTTACATACTCTCCTCCAAGCCCCATACAGAGGTATCATCTTCATAGGAACTGTGGTGCAGAGAACTTCTTGCCGTCTCCAAGCACAGGAAATAGGATGTGCTAGACTAAAACTTGAGCATCTGCAGAGGGAGATGGCAATCCTTGGAACACTAGACAGACAATGAGCCCTGTCTGTGGGTAGCTGCACCACACACAGGTGCTCTTAAGTGTTGGCCAAAGATGTAAGTCCTGTCCAGGCCCTGTCACCTCTGCAGCCTGACAGCTGGATGGACCACGAGGAGTTACGAAACCATTTCATGCCTGCAGTTACCAATGAACATAAGGTGTGCTGTATAATACTATCTTCTACTTCTGCCCTTTATTTCCCCATCAGGCCACAGGTTCTAACCAACCCACACCAAGTCCTCCTGTCTTTTGCTATCTACTGCATTTCCCTCTTTGTCCTCCCCAAATTATTCATTTGTCTCTAATGCTCTTCTCTGCTTGTTTTACGTCTCCCTCTTTTTCATTCCAAACATACTAAGCTGATATCTAATTTCTTCTACCACCTGTGCCATCGTCCTCAATTCATAGTTCCAACATTCCAGGTGAAAATTCTAGAGAATTTCCTGGGTGAAAGGAAGTAAGCCAGCAATCCAGAGTCCTCACCAGCTTTCTCAGCATCATGTCACACCTCTCCTATTGTGCTATCTCAATGGTTAGATACAAATTCTATCCATATTCCATCGTTGTGGGTTCATGTTTTTCATACAAGTCAGTTAGATTAACTGAAAATCTATCTATAAACTATCAAGTAGGCGATGTCACTTTTCATATGCACACTTGCTTTTAAGTGTAGGGAACCCTGTACTTCAAGGCTAGATGTGTTGCCTTTGTTGTGTTGTATTCATGTTTTTATTATACACACTAGCTGACCCGGCCCGGCTTCGCCCAGGCCCTGGAGGGGATCTATCTATCTATCAGTCTGTCTGTCTGGCTGACCCGGCCCGGCTTCACCCAGTCCCTGGTGGGGAGCATCTCATTTAATTCATATACGTAGTCATATAAGCTCTCCCGTTCCCGACTATCTGTTTGTCTGTCTATCTGTCTGTCTGTCTGTCCCGGCCCGGCTTCACCCAGTCCCTGGTGGGGAGCATCTCATTTAATTCATATACGTAGTCACATAAGCTCTCCTGTTCCCGACTGTCTGTCTATCTGTGTCTGTCTGTCTGACCCGGCTTCACCCAGTCCCTGGTGGGGAGCATGTCATTTAATTCATATAAGTAGTCAAATAAGCTTCCGTTCCTGACTATCTGTCTGTCTATCTATCTGACCCGGCGTGGTTTCGCCCAGCTCCTGGCGCACAGTAACTTAAAAGAATGTCCTTCCACACACCATTCATTATTTTTAATGAAACTGTTTTTAATCACCGACATGACAGTTGATAAGTTCTTTAAGCAGAAAAAGATGGGCTACAATGTTATGCATTATGCATTATTTTTATGAAAACTTTGAAAATGCCTTAAATATTATATCATTATTTATTATAACTCATATGCCTGAAAATAACTATAGACAAAGAGTTTAACAATAATACAAGTAAGTCCAACAATATGACTATAAAGTATATAGAAATGTTATTAAAAGTTATGCCCCTTGAAATAACTTTTCTAGAGTGAAGTCCCCCTGCTATATAGAACTTATATAATGAAAATGAAAAAGTAAATGTTATTAAATAAGTAGAAGATTTTACACTAAGAAACTATTATAGTCGGTTGCACAGGAATGAAAGGAAGACGTGTACAAAATTTCATCTCAATCGAATGTACCGTTATCGAACGCATCCAATACAAAGCTACCCACAAACACACAAAACCACATACACTCTGTTTTATAGATATAGATAAGGTTAACTGGAAAGTTTATTTGTTTAATTATTATTATTATTATTATTATTAATTAGATAGACTAAACATATAATACTCTTTGTCTAACTTGTCAGCTTGACTGAAGCAAATTATAGTTTAATAAATATTTTCTTGACTGAAAAACAATGATGGATTGATATACATTTTTTTTTTCCATTTGTGTGTGCAGTGGAACAAGGAAGAACTGACCATTATGCACAGGGTAAGTTTTGAAGATCTGGTCCAGGTTTATTTACTTGCTTAACCATTTCCTGCCACTTCATGTTTTTATTTATTAACTCTCTCACTTCTAGAAGGTTTCGCACACAAATCTTCAGTTTTCATTAATTAAACCCACAAAAGTAAAGTACAGTAGACCACATGTGAGATCAGAAGTTGCCACTGAAATAGCTACATGTCTTTAGTATGTCCTGTTCAAATGTAAGAAGACGACGCAAAGTTTGGGAAACATGGAACCAAATACACATCACATGTTTGGGACTAAAAGAGTTAAGACAGTTAGACACATTGTATTTAGTTGTGTCCTGCACTGCCTGGAAGTTTCCTGCACAATGTGGCTTCCTGTGCAGCTTAATGGCTTCCTTGAGGCGGGTAAAAGTGTTCTTTTCTTCACTTTGTTACTTCTTGTTTTTAATTCTTTTTGACTAATATTTGACAATCATGCTGCATGGGCAACACATGGTCTCTACACTACAATTCAGCCCAGGCTTTGTGCTAGGCAGAGGTCTTTTTGAAGCAAAATATAACTATTGTCTGTCAAGACGGCCAGGTGCCAATGATAAATATTTGATAATAAGTTGTGATAATTGTACCTAGGCAAGTTTTATGTCTTTTTAAGCACCTAGGTAGTGTTGTCCTTTTATGTTTCATTGAGTAGCCAGGGTGGCAAAGTTATTAGTCTTATTGCTTGCCAAGACAATGGTCCGGGTTAGATCCGGCAGTGGCAGGATTATTTTGTTTCTGTCAGTATGGCTTGGGTGGGCCCATCTTCATAAACTGCTTCATAACATTCTTCATAACATTCTTCATAACATGCTTCATAAAATGATTCATAACATGCTTCATAAAATGGGTAATATTGCTGCTGGACCAATAAAAAGATATCAATTGAAACGAGAAAAAGAGTGTTGAAGCTACATAGAATCTGTACTTTTGTATGGATATGAAGCGTGGACAATGAGCAGACAAGCTGATAACATCTGATGAGAAGTAAATACCTGGTTGGCTTGGCTATGTGGCATAGTCGAGACAAGAACATGGAGCTGATCCACGACTCTGGTGATTGAGTGAGATGGCAAAACATGACTGCCCACGCTTACCTGCATGGCACATGATGGATGGATGGATTGTTGCTGTCCTTTGCGAGACATTGCCCTCAACCCCAGGTTCATTTTCTAGACGATGACACATTCAGCAGTTTGCCATTGATTTCTGAATGAGAAGTTGTCATTTAAGAACTTGAAGCTGTTGTGGGGGTATTGAACCCCTTACCTGGCCATCTGTGGACTAGAAAGCTTTTATCCTTTCGGCAACGCTGAATGGGTACCAAATAATTGTTCAGAATATTCCGGAGGTAGTCTGGGAAGAACTAAAGAAGAAAGGAACCAGTCACCTCAACCTCATTATGATGGGGACTTAGAATTGGTGAAGGTCCACACTGTACACTCCTGAGGGTTATCTGTATGTAACTTGAATGTTAGTTGACTTTGTTGATGTTGCTTGATTTTGTTAATGTTGGTTGACTTTGTTGAAGTTGCTTGATTTTTATATTCATTATTTCAGATCTACCAACATCTGCTAATGCTGCTGAAACGAGCCCACGTTCACATTGGTAATACTCCAAGATCTGCTTTCATCTGTGTTTTTATCTCTCTCTCTGTTCGTTCTACTTTCTTTATCTTGTCTCCTAGTTGTGCCTCCATTTTGTCTTACATTTGAGCTCGTTTGTGCATGTGTTTAGCCTCTCTCTCTCTCTCTCTCTCTCTCTCTCTCTCTCTCTCTCTCTCTCTCTCTCTCTCTCTCTCTCTCTCTCTCTCTCTCTCTCTCTCTCTCTCTCTCTCTCTTCTCCCCCCCCCCCCCAACTCTTTTCTCCCCTATTTGTCTGTATGCCTCATTTGTATTGTTTTTCTGATTGTCTATTTCTTTGTCTTGGCTTTCTGTTCTGTTCTTGGCTTGTTATTTTGTCTTCCTCTTTTCCTAATTCTTGTTGTCTCACCAAACTCCTGAAGGAGCCTACATGGAATAAATGAAGAATGACCAACACTCATACCATTGTATGAAAACCAGCGCAAGGCCATCTGCTTCTAAACCGCCCACAGCTGTGCTGCGAATGCACTATACAGGATTGCAAATTGCATTCGTAACCTTTTCACCTCAGTGCCAGTTAAATGAAGTAAACAGATAAAACAAATGTATGGATTATTGAGCAAGGCCGAAGCTCTGGAAGACCCCATTATTTGGGGTGATCATTAATCATCTCTTGTATAATCCTGAATGTTCCATAATGTAGGCACCATGGGAAACAAATTGCTAAGGAAACTTACTAGAGCAAGGCATCATGATTGCTCTCCACATTTTGCACAAGCCTTGATGAGAGAATCAGACTGGAGATGAGAACCTGGGCAGCTGAAGTCTCTAGGCGTGTATCAGGTTTACTCTGACCAAGAACTAGAGGCACTTCTTTTTGGTGTGGCCGAAATACAGGAGCTTCTATGATAAAATGGTCAGGTCAAGGGCCTTGTGATCTGAAGTTTTTGAGTTCATTTCCAGACTGCATCCTTCAGGTTACAATTGCAATTTTCCCAGAGAAGGAAGGTTGTGTGATGCCTTCGGCAGACACTTTCTGCATAGAGAGAGACACGCCAGATAGGGTAAATCTGATGCAATGAAGTCTGTCCTATGACCTTTAACCCTATATCTACAGGCTGAAAAACATTTGAAGGATAGCATTGTCTCTACAGATGTGAACTGCCAGTACCAATCTTGCATAATCCACTGGTTTCTGAGGATGGAGAGGGGAAGGATAGCCTGCAATATAGTCCCTGTGGAGATGTTACTTCATTACTGGGCCTGGGAAAATTTTTCATGTGGAGTAACAAAATTTCCCCTGGTCTCTGGGTAGGGAGATCGGACTCCCATGTGTATTGCTGCGCACGTAAAAAATCCCTTGGCAGTTGGAAATCGAAAAAGAGTAGCCTAACGGCACTGCCTGTGAAAAGTTTTGAGTTAAAAATCTACCCAAAGTATTTCAGGATTCTCGCCGGTGCTACGGAGTTCGTGCACTTAGCTGAGATTATCCTGACTCAGGCTTGAGTTAGGAATAGAACGGAGCACTTATGGGTTACACCTGTGTGCCGTGATATTGATCCGTCAACTAAATTAAACTAAACTAGTCTCAACACTGAGCTCATTCAGACCCCAGCCATTTTGAGCTCAGACAACCTAAACATCTGGCATCAGACTTAAGAGTAGAGAGCAGCATTCTCGCTCTTAAACTTCTGGTGTGCTGGAGGCGAAGTAGCGGGTTCGCGCCTACACATGTCAGTTGGACTAAAATGTTGACTTCTCGACCTTGACTTGGGGACATAATTACAAGTACCTCAGAAGTCTGAGTGGGTTCGCCTAATGGCGAGGGACACTGGTAATAGGGAAGGCTAATCCACACGTAAAATGCCAGTTCAGTGTGGACTATACTCAAGTTCAGATTTTTTTTTTTCAAAAGACTTAAGAGTTAAAACTCAATCTTCTGAAAGATTCACAAGCAACCAAGAAATCAACTTGAGGACAAGTATGCTACTGACTCTTATTTGGTTTGTGAAATATCAGAAAAGTCAAAAGTCCAGATCTTGAGTATTATCTCAGAGTAAGATGTACAAGCACTTGCTGAAAGAGTAAGCTTTGTTACCTAACAACAGTCATGACAAAAGGACTGCGCACTATACTTCAGCATCGTCGTCATCATCATCATCATCATCATCATCATCATCATCATCTTAGCATTTGTAATCATCACCACCACCACCATCATGATAGTCTTAGCTCTTGTAATCAGCTGCTGTAATCTGACCTGGACATATGCAAACCTCAAGTATTGTATGGTATCTACAGCTCATTACGACAGCAACCAGCCAAACATGGTGGGTCCGTCACATGCTAAACTGCTGTCTCTCTTCTCCGTGCTTAACTACTGCTTGTATTCCAGGAGAGAGAAATTAATGGTGAGTTGTTTTATTCAAGTTTCAAAAAAGTTTATTAAGTCTCACTACACTTTGTATGTAGAACAATTGTGAAAGTACATTATGTCATTACAAAATGTGCTTAGACATTAATTAAATTAGTTACTATAGTCACTGCTATGGCCTAATGCTGTATTGTGGAAGCTGGAAAGTACCAATGAAGTATTCATTATAACTTATTCAACAAATTTCTAACTGTAATTTGAAGAGGAGATTGTTTATGAGGAAACCTTGTTATAAATCTGTGAACAATCATCCCCATGTATCGACCGCGATTCTAAAACACTTTTTCTTTTCTTTTTCTTCCATTGATAACACCATTCTGTTTGGAAAGCTTGTGGTGATGAAAATGGGTTTTAACACAAGGTAAAAGTTACTGTTACATGCCTTAAAGTGCATTGGACATACGGAGCCTGACCCGTATTTGTATAGACCAGATGGTATTTGTGGGTAATGTGGTAGTGCAGTGGCTTGATTGCCTGCCGACCCGGTGATCGTGTGTTTAAATCCTCATCGAGGCGGATTTGTATCAAATTGATCAGGGCTCCCAGGTCGACCTATGGGAACTAGGAAATCTCCTGGCAAGTAAGATGGGCGGAGTAATAATGACCCCGTAACTCCTTAAGTGCTGATTGGTTTATAAAATATCATGCTAGCACCAGATACCTAATAGGCTTGACATTGTGTAAAGGGTCTTTGACTTAAATTGTATGTCACAAGTTTAACTTGACCCTATCCAAGAATAGATGTTTTAACTTATGATTGTATGTCACAAGTTGAACTTGACCTTGTCCAAGAAGAATAGATTTTTTTACTTATGAGTGTATGTTACAAGCTGAACTTGACCCTATCAAAGAAGAATATATTTTTTTGCTTATGATTGTGTGTCACAAGTTGAACTTGACCCTATCAAAAAAGAGTAGGTGTCAATTTCTGAAAACAAGAAAAGAAATACAGACATTCAAAAGTGAAGCTAGGGATGACAGGAGAGCTGCTGGAATTAATACGCATGAAACAAGGTAAATGTGTTGGCCACACACCAAGCACAGAGTTGGTGGTAGTTGAACAGAGCTGCAAGCAGGAAGATACCATCAGAAAATCCCAACACAGCCACTGCGACTGACACGGTCACTGAGACACAATCATTTAGGCTGACACAATCATCGAGAGTCACACAACAGAAGAAACTGAAATTGTCAGAGATCCTTTGCTGCCAGCCTTAAACGTGATTGATTAATACAGTCCACTGCAATAGATTCCCCATCATATCTTTACTGAACATTCACATGTATTTGTGTTTTTATGTTATCTCTTCCAGTTCACACCATATTTTCTGGATCTCTGGCAGTTGTTTCACCCGTTTATGCTTGAGCCACAGGTCCCACTCAACCACAATAAGCAGGTTTGTCTTTATGTGTACAAGTGTTTATTATTTCATTTGACTCAACCAGTTTAAACTGTTCTTTTCAGTTCTCTCTTTCTCTCTCTCTCTCTCTCTCTCTCTCTCTCTCTCTCTCTCTCTCTCTCTCTCTCTCTCTCTCTCTCTCTCTCTCTCTCTCTCTCTCTCTCTCTCTCTCTCACACACACACACAGACAGAGAGAGAGAGAGAGATATCTTTATCATCTCAACTGAATCACAGGTAGTAGGTCAATGGCGTTCCACTTCCTGAGTTGTCCACTTTATAACCTGTCCGCTTCCTAAATTCTCTGCTTCCTAAGTTTATTACTTCCTAAACTCTCTGCTTCCCAAGTTTATCACTTCCTAAAATCTGCTTCCCTGGTTTATCACTTCCTAAACTCTGCTTCCCAAGTTTATCACTTCCTAAACTCTCTGCTTCCCAAGTTTATCACTTCCTAAACTCACTGCTTCCCAAGTTTATCACTTCCTAAACTCTCTGCTTCCCAAGTTTATCACTTCCTAAACTTTCTGCTTCCCAAGTTTATCACTTCCTAAACTCTCTGCTTCCCAAGTTTATCACTTCCTAAACTCTCTGCTTCCCAAGTTTATCACTTCCTAAACTCATTGCTTCCCAAGTTTATCACTTCCTAAACTCATTGCTTCCCATTGCTTTATGTTTCTTAAAAGAATTTTAAACATATATTTCACATTTGTGCCATGACATCTGCTGTCAGGGTATTGCCATTCTTGAGGGTCATTTATGACATCTGTCTACAGGCACTGCTGATGTTCTGGTACAACGTCAGCCAGGATTGTCCAGAGAATCTGCAACAGATGGTCTCCAACCAACACGTCTGCAAGAACATTGCTTTCAACTACATCCTGTGAGTGGACTTTGTTTTGTTGTTTTCTTGGCCTTTTTATTACTTCTGATTTTATTATTTGTATCTTATCTAAGTTTGTTGTTAAAAGATGTGCAGGAGAGAAGTAGTGGAGGTGAAGCATGCAGTTGTCAAGCGATGGATTGGAAGAAGCATGTATTTCTACACAGTGAAAACCCAGTACAGAGGATGTTGAAGATTCATGCAGCTGACTTTCAGAATGGATTTGACACTTGTTGATAATTATCTTGTTTTTCACTTTGCTTATTTGTATTTATAGGTTTCTTACTGTGCTCATGATTATGTTTGTCCTGTATGACATGTTCTTGACTGGTTGTTCAGCCAAAAGACTGGTGTGAAGTGTTCAGAACATGTCATTCCTCCATAAATCGTTTTGTGGCTGTCAATAAGTAGCTGGATGGCTTGATCACATGGCATAATCGGGCAAGAACACAGATGTGATCCTAGGTTCTGTTTGTGATAATCACAAGAACACAGATCTGATCCAAGATTCTGTTTATGATAAACACAAGAACACAGATCTGATCCAAGATTCTGTTTACAGTAATCACCGGAACACAGATCTGATCCAAGATTCTGTTTACGGTAATCACCGGAACACAGATCTGATCCAAGATTCTGTTTATGATAATCACAAGAACACAGATCTGATCCAAGATTCTGTTTACAGTAATCACCGGAACACAGATCTGATCCAAGATTCTCTTTACGGTAATCACCGGAACACAGATCTGATCCAAGATTCTGTTTATGATAATCACAAGAACACAGATTTGATCCAAGGTTCTGTTTACAGTAATCACCGGAACACAGATCTGATCCAAGATTCTGTTTACAGTAATCACCGGAACACAGATCTGATCCAAGATTCTGTTTACAGTAATCACCGGAACACAGATCTGATCCAAGATTCTGTTTATAGGATGGCTATCTCATATTTAATTTCAGACATTCTGATTTTTAAAAAGTGAATCCTGGAACATGTTATAAAACAAATATTTTTAAATAAGTACAATGGCATCCTAGTAGCTAGGCTTCAATACCCTTTGGGCTGGCTATGACCTTTGGGCTGGCTATGACCTTTGGGCTGGTTATGACCTTTGGGCTGGTTATGACCTTTGGGCTGGCTATGACCTTTGGGCTGGCTATGACCTTAAAATCCATTCTGGCATACAGTCTTGCAATTTGTTCACATGTGGGTAACATGAAGTGTTTCCATTGAATGTCAGTCTCACAATGATTCCTGTGCTAAACAGTTGGATTATTTTATCCACTGATTTTCCTGCTCGTTTATTCACAGAATTTACACTCTCATGCAGGTTATTAGTGCACCAACCCTCCCCGTGGAGTGGTGAGTTGTAAACACTCACATTGGCTGTAGTCCCCAACCCCATACCTACCCTTACTGAAACTAAGTCAGGGTCTGCATGGTCTCGAGGTATGGTGTCCGCCTCGGGTGCTAGAGGTCCCGGGTTCAAGCCCCGGTGATGACCGGGATTGTTTCTTGTGGACTTCTAGTAATATAAATTTCCCCGGGTCTCTGGGTAGTGAGATCGGACGCCCGCGTGTAATGTTGCGCACGTAAAAAAATCCCTTGGCAGTTGGAAATCGAAAAAGAGTAACCTAATGGCGCTGCCTGGGCAAAATTTCGAGTTACAAATCTACCCAAAGTATTTCAGGATCCTCACAGGTGCTACGGAGTTCGTGCACTGAGCTGAGTTTCTCCAGACTCAGGTTTGAGTTAGGAGAAGAACGGAGCACTTATGGGTTGCACCTGTGTGCCGTGATGTTGATCCATCGACTAAACTAAACTGCTAAACTGAACCCAAACAGTCATGCAAGTCATGATCTAAAGCAGTGGTTCTCAACCGGTTGAGAATTCTCTCCCCCCCCCCCCCCCCCCCCCCCAAGATCGCGTTAATACAAGAACCGATTACTTGATATTGTTTTTCCCTTCATACTGTACGGTTCTGTACATCTCACCCTTCTAAAATTCAATTTATAAAGTAAGTAGACCAACAAATCATGTTTTATGTGGACATCTAGACTTATTTTAGTATGTCCTATAAAATATAGCTTCCATTATTATGTATACTGTGTAGGGGCAGGGGCGGGATTTTTAGGTAGGAAATATGAAAGGGGGGGAATGACGTTCAGAAAATATGGTGAAGGGGGGCATGGGCCAAATTTTTAGGTAGGAAATATGAAAGGGGGGAATGACGTTCTGAAAATATGGTGAAGGGGGGGCATGGGCCAAATTTTTAGGTAGGAAATACGAGGGGGGGGGGGGGGAGGGGGGAAGAGAGAATGACATTCTGAAAATATGGTGAAGGGGGGCTGTCACAGTCCTGCACTCAGGCAAACCTCATCTGTACCTCACCAATAATAATAATATGCACAGATGTTTTCTCTACAATATTTATTCAGGCAAGCCTGACAATTCTCTAAGGCGTTCTTTGCCTGTACATAAATAGAGAATACTTATTAATCACATTACACAATGTATGAATTCACAACACACTCTCGCTAAACATTGCATGCGTTCATAGACAATAACTTAGAACCACGTCCAGTCAGAAAGCCGTCTGTCCCCCGTCTGTCTTAACTCAGCTCGCAGCTTGCCTACGCGGTCAAACTCCCTCGTGGGGTGCGTGCTAATCCCTTTGCACACAGCACTATCGTCTCTGCCTTCTAGAGTCCTGTTCTACTTCACCTTGTCACGTCTACGTCTGCCGCCCCCTATTCCTGGGTGGGTCCCTCTATTGTCCTAACTATAACACGTTAGTGTTCCCACCCGAGTCGTCATATCTGTTATTACGTCTTGGCTTGGGTGCTGTCTCTATTCAGTCTATACCTTTATAGACGTCCTGTCTCTATGTCCTGTAAGTCCTCACCCCTCTACTGTCACTAGTCTGTCTCAGTACAGTGTAGGACCTTGACAGGGGCACAGGCCAAAAAAGGTTGAGAACCACTGATCTAAAGGATATCAAAGATTGTGTCAACAACTTGCTTGGGATATAAGGAGTTAGTGTCATGTAAAGTGGCTTATTTCTTCCAAGGAGTTAATGTTATGTAAAGTGGCTTATCTTGCTTATTTCTTCCTCGTCTATTCTTTTTAATGCACTTATAACTTGTTTTCTGCCTTGCATTCTTTCACGCAGCCCACCTTAGTGTGTTGTCACATACAGCTAAATTCATAAACAAATTATGTTCTTTTCAGTGCTGACCATGAAGATGAACAAAACATCCTCTTCAACCGAGGCATGCTGCCAGCTTACTATGGACTACTGAGGATGGCCTGTGAGTACTCAAGCCACTTCATGAGACAACTGGCTGTCCACCAGAATCTACAGTGGGCTTTCAAGAACATTCTGCCGTACCCTCATCAGTATCTTCAGGTCAGTTTGTTGCATTGGTCTTTCATTGTTGTTTTAAAATGCTGTCTATTTGGACCATTCACTTTTGTTGTACGACTTGAAGAATTGAGACTTGTGATGACTTGGTGCCTTCCCAGAAGGCAAGCAACACACTCATTGCCAGCATGTTCATAACAGGAACTTGCTGTAGGCATAAGAGGTATAATGGCCTTCACATGTTGTAGGCCTCTTTCTTCTTTAATTGTCCTTTCCTGTTTTATTTACTCTTTTCGTGACTCCCTGTCTTACTTACTCACTCTCTTCCTAAATCTTTATTTTAATATTTCACTTCCTTCCTTCCTTCCTTCCTTCCTTCCTTCCTTCCTTCCTTCCTTCCTTCCTTCCTTCCTTCCTTCCTTCCTTCCTTCCTTCCTTCCTTTCTTTCTTTCTTCCTTCCTTCCTTCCTTCCCCTTTTTTATTATTTTCCTTTCTTACTCTTATCATTTCTATCGTTCAACCTTCTTTCCATTCTCGCTTTAATTCTCCCTTCCATCATTCCATTCATCAATCCAGCCATCCACCCTTTCTTTCTTCCACCAATCCTTCCTTAGTGTACCCGTGCCCCCCCCCCCCCTCTCTTTCTCTTTCTTGCATGCGTGTCTCTCTAGGGATGTCTCTCTCTCTGTCTCTCTCTCTCCCTTCCCTCCCTCTTTCTCCATGTGTCTAATGTTTAACAGTTTTGCTGCTTGCCTTGCATTCATGACAACCTGTATTCAACATATTATTACACCCCTCCTCCTGCAGGCCACTGAAGAGTTGATGTGCATGATGAAGATGATGGCAGAAAGGAAGAGAGAGCACACCCCGGAGGAAGCTCTGGCAGTGGAGAATTTCCGCAAGACAACGCTGGTACTGGTCACCCAGGGACTCGACCCCAGGGTCATGTGGCAGACATTATGCTCGTAAGGTTTTCATTAATTTGCTTCTGTAGTCTTTTCCTCAATCAAGCCAGAAAATAGCAGTTATGGCAGTGTAGTGGTTAGAATACTGGCTTTCCAGACCAGTTGCTGCCTCACATTAATTTAGAACGTGTGAGAGTGTTGTTCAGAAAGCAATGGCAAATTACTGAACAAATCTCGAACTGACAAAAAATGCTAGTGTTGATTGTGATGTCCCTGTCTTTCCCATCAGTTCGGAAATCTGGAAGTATCGTTACAATTTTGACATGTCTTATTTATCTGAAGCCTTTATGTAGTCAGTGAAACAAATACATTATCAAATGCATGAAGTTGATGCATTATCAATGTCGTTAAGATAATCATTGAAACATGCGACTGCTTGTTGTTTCAGGGTGTACAAAATCTTGGTAGTTACCCCAGAAGATTACATGAACTTGCTGTACCAGAATGGACTTTCTGTGCTTAGCCAGGTATGTTTGTGTGTTCTCATGGAGGTGTAGAGGAGAAACCTGTCTGTAGTATGTATATATTCTGTTTATGACAGTGTCTTTGTTCTATTCAATGTGTTTGTTTATATTGTCCATGTTTGGGGAATTGAAAGCAGAAGATTGAAGACTTTGAAAACAGATCTGTGATAAAAGCTGTTCTTGTTGCCAGAAGAGAGACTGAATGAGAAACAGTGATTTTTAAAGAATTACTACATCATTATCGTGTAAGGAATATATAGACAGAAAGTAGAATGGTTTGGTCATCTGATCTGAATGAGGCCTAGCCAACTGCCCTTTTGACTACAAGATAAAATTTCTGGTTCTGAAGTGTGAGACAGCTCAAGGTGCAGATGGTTTGATAAACATTAGAGGTATTTTGAAATGGCTCAACTTCCTGTCTGTCTGCAAAGGGAAAAGAAGCATGGACAGGCCTAGTATAATCAATGCAGTGTAGACTCGATTGGTGGATACTGACAAGACACCGACTCTAGGCCGACTGCCTGAGCTGGGAGTGAAGCCTGGTCAAGTATGTCAGTGCTGCCTTGGGAAAGAGAGGAGATACCATAATCACCTCCTAATGGAAATAGTGAGCAGACTCACTTTGGGATGGCTGCTGCATCGAAGGACTAAGCACGCATGGGAATGATCAATGTCATTCGACATAACCTAACCTAACATGGCAGTTGATCTCACTGGACAGAGCAGCATATCTGGAACAAGAGAGAAATCTGAAATTACCCACTATAGCTTAATGGCAAGCAAGGACCTAAAAATGTTGCCTTCTGTCTGCCAATGGATAAACACACTCTGTCTAGACAGTTGTGATTGTCTCTGCTTATGTGTATATAGGAGAATTCTTTTTTCCGAAGTTATGATGTCTTGGAATGAATAATGTAGTAGTTTCCCCTTTGATTCCCACATCCACAGGATTATAGATTACATCCCTGGTATTCAGCAACCTGCCAGGGTGAGTTAGTACTCTACTCTATGGTGCTCTAGCTAAAGGCTAAAGGTACTCTAGCTAAAAGCAAATGGTGCCTCTGAGGTGTAGACTTATTCCAGTGGATACTTGGTCCTCAGAGCTGTGCTTGCCACAATGTGGTGTCTTTCTCTTTGTTATGAGCTGCAATATGAGCTCTGATCCCATTGAAGCGTGTGCACAGCCTTACAGCGAGAGAAGCAAGCTTTAACGATGGTCAGGAGAGAAAGGTCTCTCCTTAACTGGGCACTCTGGATCGAGACAGTGTAGACGTTAGACCGGCTCAGACTCAGTGTAGGCAAAGGCAACATTCACCTTGCCGCCAGATATAGATATTTTAGGAATCAAATGTGATAGTTCTTGAGTATTTTAAGAAGTATATTTGGTGATTGTAATTCGTGATCATATTAACTTGTGTAAATGTGTGCAGGTGAATTAGATCAAATGAAACGAATTGGTCTTATGTTGTACTTCCTTAAGTATTTTGTTCCTTAACTGTTTTGCAGCATGAATGGTAATGTAGATTCAATATAATATTGTGGCTTAGTCCACTCAGACCAGTACTCAATCCGTTCAGCAACCAGTCATACTATAATCTAGACAATGAGGAACTATCATCCCAGCATAACTATCTGTGTCCTGACTGACAACATAAGTCTAACCAGCCACTCAAAACAATACCATCTCGTGTCCTGCCAACATGAGGAAAATGTGTTAATCCAACTACCGTGTCAACACGAATGATGTCTAAGACCATCTATCGTGAACCATGACACTCATCCTCCACTATGTGACGGGGTGTCTCCATGGCAAAGTGGTTAGGCTGCCTGCCTCATGCTCCGAAGGTTGTTTGTTTGATGCCGGCTTATTTCGTTCTACATTGAAATACATTTGTTTATTTTGCAGTCATTTTTCATCATCTACGCCATGTTCCACGAGGCAACGGCCTGTCACATGACTGGAGATCTCATTGATGTCCTCCAGCTCATTCACTCCTTGCTGATTGCAGCCAAAGATGGCGAAAGAAAAGGTACACACAGCGTTCTGTCTTGTTGCAGTCTTTGACTCTTCTCTTAAACAGAATGTGACAACTCAAAACAGTGTATTCCTTTAGTGAACACTGAAGTCACAAACAGTATATTGCACGATTTATGCCCGCCATTTTTTGCTATTTCTTGTCAGATGCAAACTTCCGTATTATTCACTTCCGTATAATATATAACTCTGCAGTATGCACCTGACGAGATGCAGCGTAATATGCCAGGCAATAAATCGTGCAATATAAAGTTTATGGCTTCTGTGTTAAAAATAGGGTATACAAAGATCGTGAGAGAAAAGGTACGCATACTATCTTTGTGTGGTCTTTAAGGAGTGGCTGTAGCGTATTGGCCAGAAACCCACTTGCTGCACTAGTAAGGGTTCGATCTGCACTGGGGTGGATTCAACATTTTAAGAATTGAACATATGGTGCTATATCTATATTTGTAATGACCCGTCAGTACTCCAACAGCGACGTGGTCAGTCTCACACTGGTGATGTGGTCAGTCTCACACTAGGCTGCCTTCACTTCCTAGGGTGGGGGGAGGGGTGCTTGGCGAGTGGATGGGTGGAAGATGTGTGGGAGGGTGTGTGTGTGTAGGTTGGGGGTGGGTGGGGGTTGTTTGAGTGGGTGCAGGTTTTGTGTGTGGGTAGGTGCGGGATATTGAGTTGGCGGGAATATATGTGTGTTTGGCTGAGTGGTTGGGGTGTCTGGATGGGTGAGTGTTGGTAGGTTATGGGATGGGTGGAGGATGTGTGAAGGTGGGGAGATGTGTGAAGGTGGGGGGATGCATGCATGTGTGCCTGGGTTTGTATGTGGGTGGGTGGGGGATTTGTCTCATAACATGGTAACATGTATTGTTTATGTTTACAACATTCATTTGACAATGTTTTTTTCCTATGTGAATGCACTATGCACTGATGAACGAAAGATGAGTGATTAGAAGGGCCGAATGTAAGACGGGCCTGCGTGCCCAATTTGTTACCCTTTGAAAATAAAGTTCGTTCGTTCGTTCCTGGTACCCACCTTATTAGGCTGGTCAACCTGAGAACCACAGTCTGTTTTTAAAAACTGTCTAGATGTGGATTCAACCTCTTGGCCAACAGGCAGGCGTGTAGCTACTACACCACCACGCCTCCCAGATGATAAAGTGAGCAAACATGACCAGCCTGGGCCTCGTCCCAGTGAGTCCGTGTGTGCTGTGCTGAATCACCACCTGCTTACATCCAAATGTGCCTCTGCACACGTGAAGATCCAGTACCTGTTTTGCAAAAACCACTGGTTTCTGAGATCGGAGAGGGATAGGAGAGCTCGGTAAAAAAAAGTCCCCTCGAAGATGATGTTTGGGTGCTGGTTCAAGAGGCCAGTCTATTTCAGCCTCACCCAAAACATAATAGCACCCCTTGTCGGGGCGCTGTTAATATGGAAAGCTAATCCACATGCAAAATTCAGTCCTGTGCTACTAGACATAGTGTGTAACAACTTCACTTGAGTTCAAAGCGAGTGAGCACCACAAAAAAAAAAAAAAAAATTAGTTAGTCGTCAGATCATCATCATTGCATATCAACCCATTCAATGCCATGTGCACATGTGGATTGGCGTCGCAGACAGCAGAGCACATACCCCAAGACTGCCCAAAATATAAGATATCTAGGCAAATCTTCTGGCCTGGAGAGACGACAGTGGAAGATAAACTATATGGACCGCTGTGTGAGCTGAAAAAGACAGTTAAATTCATATCAGAGACAGCATTGCAGTCATAGACATATTTCAAGCGAACGAAAGAAGAAGAAGAAACCCATTCAGTCCATAAGTGCACGGATCCCCTCTTCAGTATCTCCCTGAGTGTAGAAGTCCAACACTGGTTCTGTGTTGGTTCACTATTCTTCTTTGGTCTTGTGCTTAGCGCTCCTGTCTGGCTTCATCCTTTTTCACTAGATGATCTCATAGTCTGGTCATGGTTGCAGTTGTCTGTTGATATTAGTAGTTCTGCTTGTGTTTACTCTGTGTTGCTTTTATTTCCTCATTCAAGCTGAGATTCGAAGCATGATCAACCAGTGGAAGGAGCGGAACGAGGTTGCCAAGAAGTTGCTGACACTGCTGAATTCATTTGTACCAAATAATCTCAGAGCTATTGCTTTAGGTAACTACTGTTTATGTTTGGTGTTTTCTTGGCTCATGTAAAGTTTATCTCCAAGTTTATATGGTTATTTATATAGTCAGTCAGGTAGTCATAAAGATATAGTCATTTGTAAAATAAAGTTAGCATTTGCACACACCATGTGATCATAACGGTGGTTTAAAGGCAAGAGGGTCAACTTCATTGCACTGGGTTTCATCCGATATGGCTTGGTCTCTTTCCGTGGGGCAACCTGCCAAAAACACAGCACAGAGCACAAACTCCATAGCTCCAGTGATGACCCCCAGGATCCCAAGTTTATTGCACTAGTAAACCAAATGAGAGTCTGGAATCTAACCCACAACCTTCTGAGCACGGAGCGGGGCAGCTAAATCACTTCACCACAGATAACCCAGCATGCATATCACCCCTCTTGTGTTATTGTGACCAATTAGGGAAGCAAAGAAGAGTAACATTGTAACCCAGCATGCATGTGGTCAGGTATGGGCAAGGAGGACTGGCGTGAGATTGGCTCCCTCATCTCATAGAAAACTTTGCTCAATCCAAACAGGCATAAACAAGTCTTTAAAAAAGCTTGCCATAAGTTGGTTAAGGGCCTATGCTCCAGTGCCAGATAAAAGACAGAAGACGAAGAATATAAAGGTGTTTCATCAAGTTCACATGTGTGTATATAATATAACATTGGCTGCTGTCATATTATAAAGTTATCCTATAAAGGTGTTTGATTTCTAGTTCACATGCGTGTGTATATAATATAACATTGGCTGCTGTCATATTATAAAGTTATCCTATAAAGGTGTTTGATTTCTAGTTCACATGCGTGTGTATATAATATAACATTGGCTGCTGTCATATTATAAAGTTATCCTATAAAGGTGTTTGACTTCAAGTTTACATATGTGTGTATAATATAAAGTTGGCTGCCGTCATATTATAAAGGTATCCAATAAAATTGTTTGTCATCAAGTTTATTTATGTGTGCCGTCATATTATAAAGCCGTCCTGTGCATCTCTTGTAGATGTTCTCCACAAGATGGTCCTGGTGGTCCAGAAGGACATCACACAGTTCCTGACCACAGCACTGCTGCACGCCCACAACACTTTCCAGAACTCCACCTCTGCAAGTAAGTCCGTGTTTACTGCTGCCTGCTCTTGAGTTGCCTCTGTCCACAAATGTATTGGATGCTTTCACTCCTTCACCTCCACACAGCCAATACTTCATGTAACAAGGAACACCTCCTGCATGAAGCCTTGGACACAAATAAGGGTCACCGGCTAAGAGGAAAATCTTGGATGGCCAGGCAGAGGACACAATCAGAGAAGTGTGTATGCTCGAAAACATTGAGAAGGGAGAGGAGTGGATCAGAATGCCAGAGATGTTAGATCTGTGCAAAACTAGTACTGGTTGTTGAAGATGAGGACAAAGCACCTATGGGAATGTCTCTAGTGCTGTGATATCGGTTCTTGACTCCAGAAACAGAAGAAAACTCAGCTCTAACATAACAGCCTCTCTCTCTAGGTTTTGGGCTGGAGTCTGTTGACAGATGAATATCTTAACCCTGAAGAGGAAACATCATCATCCTCGGCAGAACCCCAGCTCGTCCGCATGTGCTATGCTGAATTATGACCTGGTCACATCCGAATATGCTGCTCTGCAGATGGGAACTTTCAGTACTGGTATGGCACACCCTGCAGGTTTCTGAGTTTGATCAGGGGAAGAGGGTTCTGCAACAATCCCCCATGGAGATGGTACTATGGTAACAGGCTGAGTGAAATGTCTCTACACCAACCTGAACCTGAAGTCTGGTAGAAGCAAGCCTTTTTAGAAGCAAGCCTTTTTTGAGGCTCAGATGAACTGGACATAACACACTGGAATCAATACCTAGAACTCAAGTCTACCAGATCTAGTATATGTGTAACTCTACTTCTTCACACGCCAGCTGTAGCATCTTCCATTGGATTAGTATTACATTTTTTTAAATTGCGTTTGAACTCGTTATTTATTGTTCAAGGAATTTGTTGCTTCAAAGCTCAAACATTTGTGTCAACATTTGTAACATACAGAATCAGTAAATGAATGTTTGAGCATTTTGTAACATTAAGATTTCAGTAAATGAATGTTTGAGCATTTTGTAACATTAAGATTTCAGTAAATGAATGTTTGAGCATTTTGTAACATTAAGATTTCAGTAAATGAATGTTTGAGCATTTTGTAACATTAAGATTTCAGTAAATGAATGTTTGAGCATTTTGTAACATTAAGATTTCAGTAAATGAATGTTTGAGCATTTTCTAACATTAAGATTTCAGTAAATGAATGTTTGAGCATTTTGTAACATTAAGATTTCAGTAAATTAATGTTTGAGCATTTTGTAACATACAGACTACAATAAATGAATGTTTGAGCATTTTATAAAGTACAAATATCAGTAAATGAATGTTTTAGCATTTTGCAACAAGAAGCTGTCTGTCTTGGGTTCTGAAGATTGTGGGTTCGAACCCGAGCTGTGTCTTTTGGTTCACGAGTGCATTTATTTTGGAGACTCCTGTGGGACGTTGCTGGTGCTACGGAGTTCGTGCTTTGAGCGACGTTTTCCATGCTGCGGAAAGAGACTGAGCCTTATGGGATAACAACCGGTGCAATGAAGTCGACCCTGTTGACTATTAAGCGACTTTTTAGACTTGCAACAAGAAACCCCAACAATGTTTGAGTAGGGGAGTCGGGGCGGAGAGATGTGGTTTTACCTCAGGCTCCGCGATGTGCGGGGTCTGATCCCAGTATATGGTTTGGAATGCTTCTAAGAATCATTGGTGTCTAATGATATCACATGTTCCCCTGGCCTCTTGGGTAGTGAGGTCAGATAACTAGTCTTCTCAGATAAGGGTGAAAAACAGGAGGGCATGAGTACAAGTCATACATGTACATGTGAATATTCC
This sequence comes from Cepaea hortensis, assembly GCA_963921405.1. Classification (NCBI taxonomy): domain Eukaryota; kingdom Metazoa; phylum Mollusca; class Gastropoda; order Stylommatophora; family Helicidae; genus Cepaea; species Cepaea hortensis. Next base: position 87,349,048 of record OY992894.1, on the reverse strand, counting down.
CACTGCAGGTGGAAATAGTAGGCCATAAGGTCACTGTCCTGGCAGAATTGTTCAGGGGAAAAAATCTGCCCATGGGTGGAGTGAGCTCGTGACCTGGGAAGAAATCTGTCTAGAGGAAGCAGACCTGACACAAATGCATGATGAAGTTGGACACATTGATATTTGAGGTGCATAACCGGGTGTGCCATGTTCCCCTCAAGAGAGGAACCAAGAAGGAGAGGAATTGATTCATTTGGTTGTTTCAGGATTTGACGTTTGAAGATTGAGCACAACCCACTACTGGCAAAGTTGATCGCATTCTGGTACGAACCTTGTGCCCCGTCTATGTCAGATTGGAAGCACATGATTCGAGTTTCACTGGTTCAAGTGGTTACACACCTGCCTCACACGCCAGTGAACCAGAGTTCGATCCCGGGTCTAGTCAGAAATATGCACTACTGCCGAGCTCAAACAAGAATGAAACTCGAGTCTATGCTCCCAATCTGACGTGGACAGTGCCCAAGGTTCTACCAGAAGAAGAAGAATTTTTGTGTAATATATTTCAATTTTCACCGGTTTGTTAAAACATCATGTTTATCTCTTTTCCCCAACCAGTGACTGTCGGTCCATTCTTCCCCACCCGGTCATATCAAGGCCTCCCGAACAAGGCAGAAGTGAGGTCGTCCAGGCCACAGTTTCAGATGTACCTGCATGCTGGCCAGGTGGAAGTCAGCAAGGTAACCTGCCTGTTTGTACTGTGTTATTGTATTTGTTGTTGTTGTTAATGTTGTTATTGAACTTGTGTTGTTATCTAGCAAATGTTGTATTGAAACTTGTATTTGTACATTGACATTAATTTTATTAATGGTAAAAAGATTTCCCCCTATTTTCATCATCATCATCATCATCATGTGATGCCATGCTGATAAGTGTGGGCGGTCATGTTTCGCCATTTCACATGATCACCAGAGTCGTGGATCATCTCTGTGTTCTTGTCTTGACCATACCACGAGGTCAAGCCATCCAGGTATTTACTTCTCTGCCTTCCCCTTGTTCTCTTCCCCTCGATCTTGTCAGTTGTCATCAAGTTCTCCAATTTATTTCTTCTCATAACGTGACCAAACAATTGTTCTGTCTACGTCTAATTTCTCTAATCAGTTTACGGTTTTCATTTGTTTCTTGTAGAACTTGGTCATTGGTTTTTCTGTCTGTCCATGGTATTGTTTGCATTTTCCTCAGAAACCACATTTCCACAGCCATTAGATGTTTTTCAGCTTGTCTGCTCATTGTCCACGCTTCACATCCATACAAAAGTACAGGTTCTATGTAGCACTGCAACACTCCTTGTCTCATTGCCTTCGCTGAGGTTACGTTTGATTGAATGGGCTTTCATCATGTAAATTAAATAAGTCCAGAACCCATTTACCTACCTGATGGCTAGTTGGGTATATGGTGCTAGACCCATATTTGTATTGACCAGTGGTCACTCCAGGGGTTATCTGGTCAGTATCACGCCAGGCTACCTTCTCTTCATATTTCCATGTGTCCATTTTAGGCTGGGTTCACCTGGGAGTCAAGGTCAGTTTTCACAATTTGCCTCAATGTGAATTCGAACCACTGCCCAGCGGGCCGACCTTCATAATGGCTGTGAAGGTCAGCATGGCCGAATGGATAAAAGCTCTTAAACTTCTGGTGTGCTGAAGCTGAGGTAGCAGGGTTCATCCCCAACACCAGTCGGTTGGACTAAAATGTTGACTTCTTGTCCTTGGTTTGAGGACATAAATTACAAGTACCTTGGAAGTCAGAATGGGTTTGCCTGATGGCGAGGGACACTGGTAATAAAAAAAAGCTAATCCACTTGCAATATTCAAGCTTAGGATATTTTTAAGTTCACTCCCTGTAGATACAAATCCCTAGCCTGACCAGGAATTCGACCCCCCCAGGTCTCCTGTGTGTCATAACTCATCAGTCACTTGTTCTTTGGTTGTTTTTCTTCTTCTTCTTCTTCTTCTTCTTCTTCTTCTTCTTCTTCTTCTTCTTCTTCTTCTTCTTCTTCTTCTTCTTCTTCTTCTTCTTCTTCTTCTTCTTCTTCTTCAAGTCCCTGGTCTTCATTAGACATCAACGATCATGACATCAATGTTCTTCTTATTCACTCTCCAATTTTCTTCCACACTGTCCAATATTCTTCTTCCTCACTCTCCAGTAATCTTCCTCACTCTTCAATCTTCTTCCTCCTTACTGTCCAATCTTCTTCTACCTCTCTCCAATCTTCCTCTTCATCACTATGCAATCTTCTTCTTCCTCATTCTCTAATATTCTTCCTCACTCTCCTATCTTCTTCTTTTTCACTCTGTCATATTCTTCCTCACTGTACAATCTTCTTCTGCCTCACTGTCCAGTCTTGTTCAAGTACCTGGTCTGAGGCAGACATCAGTGACCACGACTCCAATCCTCCTGTCATCTGATATGTTGATAAAGTTGCAGTTGCTTACATTATTATGTTTGGTCCAGCTGTTTTAGCTTTCCATCTACACCTTTTTCTGTCCTCCTCTGTCTTTCTTGCCTAGTATTTCATCACACAGACTAATAGTTCTATTCCATCTCATCTGTTAATATGCCCCATAAATTTCATTTGTCTTTTCCTGAAAGTTTTATTGAGTGTGTTGAGGCCTGTTATTTGTACTTTGTTTGCTAATTGCTCCACTGACTGTATATTTCAGGGCACAGATGAAGATTATGACAAGGCCTTGTGCAACTACTACGAACCTTACCACCGACTCATTGACAGAATGTGCAGGATGGCTATCAATCTGAAAATCTTGAACGCTGATCTCATTAATTTATGTACGTATATATTTTTCTTGTGTTTTTATTTTATTTTGCTTGCTCTGTTGTGGATTGAACCATCTGAATCATCTCCACATAGAATTTTTTATATATATATATATATATATATTCTAATACGGACAGTTAGAGGTTATTCTTCTACTCCTTTTTGCACTTTGTCTTTTCTTTCTTCCCCCTATCCTCACGTTTTTCTTCTTTCCACTTTCTCCACCTCTTCCTTCACCTCTTCTTCTTCCTCCTGAAATATGTGCATGAAGCATGCATGAGAGAGAGAAAGAGAATTTGTCAATGCGTGTGGTTGTGTATGTATGTATGAGTGAGTGTATGTTTGTATGTGTTTCTGTCTGCCTGTCTCATAACATTGTAAAATGTATTGTTTATGTTCCTGGCATTTTTTTTCTATGTGAATGTAATATGCACGGTAGATTATTGATGTGTGAAAAATGAGTGTTTGAAAGGGCCAAATGTTAGACAGCCTGTGTGCCCAATTTTTAACCCTTTGAAAATAAAGATTGTTCGTTCTCTTCCTCTTCTTCTTCTCCTCCTCTTTTCATTTTATCCTACTCCCCTTTTTCTTCTGCTGCTGCTGCTTCTCCTCCTCCTCCTCTTCCACCTTCTTCCATTCTCAGATAACTTCTCTCTCTTATAAAACTCTTTGTCCACATGAGGTTAGTGTGTTCATGGTACAGTATTTCCAGCCTGTTTGACTTGTCAGTCATAGAACAAGTCAGTTATAGAACATGTCAGTCATAGAACAACATGTCAGTCATAGAACAACATGTCAGTCATAGAACAACTATGATATAAGAAAATATAGAAGAGTCATAATAAACTATTAAACTTCCATGCAATTCCATGTGTAACGTTACCATAATGTATGTTTTATCTTCCACAGATGCCATGGTTGCATACGAGGGAGTGCCCCTGCATCTGCCCTACTTTGCTAAGCTCTGGAATGAGATTTTGGAAACATATCAGGTAGGGGCTGTGTGTTGTTATGTTCTCTCTCTCTAACCGTATGTATATATAATAATCAACATAATCATTTGCCACAACACAGTTACGGCACAGCTTGGCCTTCTTTTTGACAGTTTACTTTCTCATCTACCTGTTGAAGTAGTCTCTGTCTACAGAGTTCAAGATGGTTCCTTACAGTTCATCTGCACATGTTACAGTACATCTTCAGATGTTACAGTTCATCTGCACATGTTATGGTCAGAGGCCTTTTCCTTCCAGATTATGGTTCCTTACAGCTCATCTTCACATGTTACTGTCAGAGGCCATTTCTGTCCAGATTGTGGTGTCTCTGCCCAACACGTTTATGCCTTGCTTGCAGAGATTCTTGAATCATAATTGTGGACATTTCATTGTTCTGTTACTGTTTGCCAGCTTCCCTTAATGACGATATCTTGAAACAATAACTCACAAAGAGAACTGGCTACTCATATGAGATGAAGACAGTCCATATTCTGTGGTCAAGTCATAGAAAGGGGAAAGCTGGAAGGGAGGGGAGGCAGGGGAAAGACCAAGCAAGAAGATGCTGGGCAGTTTGGCATGAAACAATAACGGGATCAGAAATGATTGCAGCACAAGGAACAGACAGCTTGATACAGACATGATCACCAATGCCAGACAGCATGGACTGCAAGAGAATTTCTTCTTCTGTGTTCATCCGGATTTTTTTTTTCGGATGTGACTGCGTTGTGCCTGTTTACAGCAGAGCTGCGTTCTTGCGCCGTTAAGCCGACACATCCGACTTCTGCGGGCATTTGTTGACCGGGTTAACCTTCCCGGGGGCAAGAGAATTTGCCAACTGTCCATTGAAAATGTGGCCAACTGGCCTGTGGTATAGTATGTAGTATGCATGACTAAACCTTTGCATTCAATGCTGTTTAAGAAGTATGTGTCATGGCCTGACCAGAGTGTGAGAGAAATTCAGTATTCTTGTTCTCATTCCTCCCCATCCTCTTTTTTCTTCTTCTTTCTTTCTTTCTTTCCTTTCTTTCTTTCTTTCTTTCTTTCTTTCTTTCTTTCTTTCTTTCTTTCTTTCTTTCTTTCTTTCTTTCTTTCTTTCTTTCTTTCTTTCTTTCTTTCTTTCTTTCTTTCTTTCTTTCTTTCTTTCTTTCTTTCCTTCTTCCTTCTTCTTCTTCTTCTTCTTCTTCTTCTTCTTCTTCTTCTTCTTCTTCTTCTTCTTCTTCAATCATTTGCTATGTGTCTTCCAATATGGGTCACAAACAGGATGGTGCACTCTTGTGTATACATGGCCCTTTTCTTATTACTGTGCCCTTCCCAGAGATGCAGAGGATGACATCTTGCTGGATATAAGTGGACCAGGCTTTGCTCCCAATTAAGTTAAAGCTGATGACACAGGCTGTGTATAGACTTAGTTTTCACAGTACTTTTGGGGTTCCTTCATACATTTTTCTTTCTTGAGACACGTTGATATGGCTGCAGCTTTGCTGGTGATGTTCTAGATGTCTGCATCCTGGGTGAGTCTGTCATTGACAACAAAACCTAGTGCCTTAAGTTGTCTACAGCATCCATCTCCATATTGTTAATAAACTATGCATGGAGTTGTGAGATAGAACAAGGAGAATCAACATGGCTGACACAAGTAGGGGGAGACCTTGACTGTGACTAATACAGGAGAACTTGACTGTGACTAATACAGGAGAACTTGACTGTGACTAATACAGGAGAACTTGACTGTGACTAATACAGGAGAACTTGACTGTGACTAATATAGGAGAACTTGACTGTGACTAATATAGGAGAACTTGACTGTGACTAATATAGGAGAACTTGACTGTGACTAATACAGGAGAACTTGACTGTGACTAATACAGGAGAACTTGACTGTGACTAATACAGGAGAACTTGACTGTGACTAATACAGGAGAACTTGACTGTGACTAATATAGGAGAACTTGACTGTGACTAATATAGGAGAACTTGACTGTGACTAATATAGGAGAACTTGACTGTGACTAATATAGGAGAACTCGACTGTGACTAATATAGGAGAACTTCAGATGAAAATCTTCAATGTGGGATTTAGAAATGTGAAACACTTGTGCCATTGTTATGTCAATCTGGCAGCGTTGTTGCCAAGAGTGCCCTGCAGGTGGCATCCCCATGCAGATGTACCTCATTCTGAAATGCTTCAGTGTTAAGAAAGCTGCTCTGCTAGTGACATGTAACGCAGATGAGTTGTTTACTGTTATGTTTTTTTAACTGCAGTATTTGTGTTTGTTTGGCGATGTTAGCAATGTCTGTTTGTGAAATTGACAGTGTCTGTTTAATATAATCACTCTGTGAGTTGGCCGGTGTTTGTAAGCTGAGCCGTGTTGTGAAGGTAGAGCATTGTCTAATGCCTGTATACTCCCTGCAGACGGCAGACCCAGACCACATGTTGGTCAATACACTGTGCAAGTGTAACTCCTTCATTGACTACATCGAAACTGTCCTGATGGATGAGAGGAGGTCCCTCAACAATGACCACATCTACCAGTTTTTCCGGAATTTCTTTCCAAAGGTAATATCTAAAATGGCTTACATTAGGTTGTGTGTCTTTTGTTTTTGTTTTTTGTTTTGTACACTTAACTCAAGCGTAGTCCGTAAACACTACTTCTAGTAGCACTGGACTGAATTTTGCGTGTGGATTGGCTTTCCCTATTACTAGTGTCCCTTCCCATCAGGCGAACCCACTCCAACTTCAGAAGTACTTCTAATTTATGTCCCCAAGTCAAGGACGAGAAGTCAACATTTCTTCTTCTTCTTTGCGATCATCCCGAGTGTTTTTTTCAGATGTGATTGCAGTGTGTCTGTTATGCGCCCTTGGGCCGAAACCCGTAGGCCAACACAACCAGCTTTAGCGTACTTTTTTTGACCAGGTAGCATTCCTGGGAGACTCTCACTGTTTGCGGTACCGTCCACAACCCAGCTGGCCAAGTTGTAACGGGTTAAGACAACGGTCGCCCCTCAAAGGAAGGCAGGGACAGTCCATGGCATTTTCCGCCATCCAGGGTGGCTTCCATAATTGCAGGGCCGGCACATAGCTCCCTGGTGCTGGGCTCGCCGAGGGAATCGTCACGTCCTGCTCATGGCTGCTTTAATTCCTCACTTCAATATATTGGGCATTTCGTTCGCCCCGGGCCGTTCCTGCACAGACCAGACTGGTCTGCAGTCAATATCCACTCAGCGAGTTTTTCGGACATGTGCTTGTCGTTGTGTCTGTCAGAGCTGTACCAGACACGTCGGACATTCGGAAACTACCTAGTCAGAGCTGTTCCGAACAAGAGTGGCATTCGGAAACTAGGTAGCTGTTCCTAGCACGAGGGAAGACTAGTTAGAGCTTTTCCGGTCACGAAAGACATTTCACTCGGACGTAATTGCGTAGTGCCATTTTTATTTTGCCGCCCGTAGGCTGGCACTTCCGGCTTCAGCGGGCATTTTTGATGAGGTTAGCCTTCCTCGGGTTTCGAGACTCTTATTTCGACTTCCACACAGCAAGCTTTCGCTTCAGGCTGCCATGTAATGGATTCGCAAGACAGGCGTTCCATTTCGTGTCAACGAGACAATTTTCCACCTTTGACTACACTCACTCCATGAGTACGGTTACAGACTATCTACGGGACGTGCGACTGAGGCGTTTTTCCACCTTTTGTACTCGCTCACGAGGTAGGCTACATGTGCTGCCGGCTCAGCACCTTACCTCCGTGCGTCTGTGGGCGAGTAACGGTCAGGCCCTCTCATCCGAGGATACCTCATATCCCCCAGCTAAGAGCCATCGAACGAGTATCTGCGCCAAGCATGTAGCGTGCTCAGCACCTCACCACAATTTTGATGTAGGTTTGTGTCGGCCAAGCTCTCAGTTCCGAGGGTTTATGGCTTAGAGTCGTTCAGCCATACACCTCGGCTGGGAGCCTTAGAGGTTATGTCCGGACTGAGATTTTTGGCATCGTTTGCCTGATTTTGACTGCTATCCTCAGCCTACCTGCAGAGCAGCAGGTTGTGTCTCTCTTAGTCTGGTCCCTATCCCATGAGCTGTCCGATATGTAGTTTTCATCCATCGGCAAGCACATGGGGTCGATGGGACACGCAAGCTCCCCCACCACGGCAAGGTGGAGACACATCGGGGGAGGAAGAACATTTTAATCCCAACTGTCTGGTGTAGGGGTTGAACACGATACCTCTGCATTAGCACGCTGGGTGTTTAATAACACATTTTCTTATCCTTTCGACCATGCTGACCTCTACATTAGGTTGTTTAGTATATTTTGAATATTCATTAACTGGGACCATAGAAGGACTTAACTGGTGTGACAGAGTCACTAATGTGGAGCTTAGGGCGAGACCCAGGCAGATTCTAGCAAAATAAGAGATTAGGAAAAGCTGCTGGTGCATCATTGAGTCAATCTGATAATAATATAACAAGAAGGCCCTTGGTAGTCGTGTGTTTGATTCTTCATTGAGGCAGATTTTTTAAAAATCTTTGGGCTCCCAGGCTGAAGCTGCCTAAAATGTGTACCAGAACATGTCACAAGAAGTCAAGGCAGGCCATTGGTCTATTGAGCACATCTTCCGTGGAATGCCCCTGGGTCTGTGAAACACGGGGCTAGCACCATACACCCTTTACACCTCACAGGATCCTTTATTTTTTGTAATTAGAAAAGGAGTGGCTTGCCAAGGGGCAGAATGTCCATCTCGAACATCATGGGATGGTGTTCGATCCTTTGTGAGTCTTGGGGTGCTTTTACAGACAAATTCTAGACCGTACACTGCATGGCAATTACTTGGGCACGCAGCCTTCGTTCCTCAGCCTGGGAAACATGCTCCAACCTCACACCGGCAATGGCTACAAGAATTAATGGAAGCCGTCAAACAAAAAAGTTAGGAATAGAGAACAAACAAACTTTATTTTCAAAGGGTCACAAATTGTTTCGCAGGGCCCATCTTGTATTCAGCCTTTCCAGTCACTCATCTTTTGCACATCAGTTATAAATTATTTGTTGTGCTTGTTACATGCACATAGAAAAAAAAAAAACAATGTAAAATGAATACTGTGAACATAAACAATGCATATTACAATGTTAAGAGAAGATAAAACAAGCAGCCAATTTGATAAAGTTGTGACATAAACAATTTTTTTTATAAATTTTTCCAGAATTCTAAATGACTGGAAACTACCAGTATTAACTCAATGGCATACAGTAGAACAGTTGAAATGTTCACTTACAAATTGTCTGCACAGACATTAGAAATGTCTACAGTATGTTGTACAACCCCTTACAATAAATAAATTTAGCATGCAAGCTCTTACATTCATATCTTCCAACCACTCATCTCTCACACAGTAATTATATATTGCGTATCAACCTGGGTTAGGGGTTAATTGCAACTGCCTACAAAGGACATACATCATTTAAGAAATATCAAGTTTTTTAAATGCATGTAAACATAATATGCTGATCTCCATGGCCTAAAGGCGTACGAACGTGATTCGCGAGCCGCTTACCATGCAGTCAAAATACATCGGCGACCGATTTGGCAGCAGACCATGTTGCGCTGGGGTTTTAACATGTTGGTACGGGAGCCGGTCATTAAGAAAGCAATGACAAACTATTGAACGTAATACTTGCCAAGACATCAACAACAGCAGTAAAATGTTGGTTTTGACAGCAAAGTCCTGTAAATAGGATATGCAAAAAAAAAAAACATAATATGTACACTGAACATATGCACTGTGTGAACTAAACGCGTATCTATTTGTGGTTAGTTAGATCAAGTTTCACAGAGAAAAATATTTCATTTCAACATATTTCTGATTTATGAAGTGCTGCAGTTTTTGTCGAAATTCCCTTAATTTTGTGACAGCGTATCCAGTCATTGAAACTAGCTCAGTATTGGAACTGTTTGAGTGTTTGATCTGAGATGTGATACCAGTTTTATGAAATATTTAATTCAGCGCTTTCTACAATCACACTCATTTTCTATGCTGACACTTATATTTTACAATCACACTCATTTTCTATGCTCACACCTATATTCTACAATCACACTCATTTTCTATGCTGACACCTATATTCTACAATCACTCATTTTCTATGCTGACACCTATATTTTACAATCACACTCATTTTCTATGCTCACACTCACACCTATATTTTACAATCATGCTCATTTTCTATGCTCACACTCACACCTATATTTTACAATCACACTCATTTTCTATGCTGACACCTATATTTTACAATCACACTCATTTTCTATGCTCACACTCACACCTATATTTTACAATCACACTCATTTTCTATGCCCACACTCACACCTATATTTTACAATCACACTCATTTTCTATGCTGATACCTATATTTTACAATCACACTCATTTTCTATGCTGACACCTATATTTTACAATCACACTCATTTTCTATGCTGACACCTATATTTTACAATCACACTCATTTTCTATGCCCACACCTATATTTTACAATCACACTCATTTTCTATGCCCACACCTATATTTTACAATCACACTCATTTTCTATGCCCACACCTATATTTTACAATCGCACTCATTTTCTATGCCCACACCTATATTTTACAATCGCACTCATTTTCTATGCCAACACCTATATTTTACAATCACACTCATTTTCTATGCCGACACCTATATTTTACAATCACACTCATTTTCTATGCCCTCACCTATATTTTACAATCACACTCATTTTCTATGCCCACACCTATATTTTACAATCGCACTTATTTTCTATGCCCACACCTATATTTTACAATCACACTCATTTTCTATGCCCACACCTATATTTTACAATCGCACTCATTTTCTATGCCCACACCTATATTTTACAATCGCACTCATTTTCTATGCCCACACCTATATTTTACAATCACACTCATTTTCTATGCCCACACCTATATTTTACAATCACACTCATTTTCTATGCTGACACCTATATTTTACAATCACACTCATTTTCTATGCTGACACCTATATTTTACAATCACACTCATTTTCTATGCTGACACCTATATTCTGCATTCATGTATATTCTAAATTGCACTGGTGGGCCAAATGACGGAATCCAGAATCAAACTCACAACCTTTAGAATGCAAAACAGGTGGGTTGACCAGTTCAGTGCAGAGATACCCGCTTATACTCATATTCTACACTCATACTCATATTTGACACTCATACTAACATTCAAAGGTTCTTATAGTGAGTATAGTGAAGTGATTTATCTGATTAATTTCCACACAATTAGGTCCATGAACATGTGATCACCGATGGTGGACAGAACATCATCATGAACCTTGTGGCATCAATCCTCGCAGAGACAGACTCATTTAGAAGAAATGAAGCCGAGAAAGATGCTGTGCCTGTACTTAATCGGCTTCTTGGGGTAAGCAATTCTATAATGCTACATAGATATTATCTGTCCAAATATGGTGAGGAAAATAGGGTTATAGTTCTACATATAGCGTATACTGTTGTATGCAGCAAGAAAAAGAGTGTTATAGTTCTACATACGACGTATGCATTTGTATGCAACAAGAACAAGAGTGTTATAGTTCTATATATAATGTATTCTGTTGTATGCAACGAGAAAAAGTGTGTTATAGTTCTATATACAACATATACTGCTGTATGCAATGAGAAAAAGAGTGTTATATTTCTACATAGAACTTATACTGTTGTATGCAATGAGAAAAAGAGTGTTATAGTTTTACATAGAACTTATATTGTTGTATGCAATGAGAAAAGAATGTTATAGTTCTACATAGAACTTATACTGCTGTATGCAGTGAGAAAAGTGTGTTATAGTTCTACATATAACGTATACTGTTGTATGCAATGGGAAAAAGTGTGTTATAGTTCTACATAGAACTTATACTGTGGTATGTAGCGTGAAAAAGTATTGAAGTGCCACATAGAACCTGCACTTTTGTATGGATGTGAAACATGGACAATAATCAGACAAGCTGAGAAACATCTAATGGCAGTGGAAATGTGTCTTCAGATACAAATAGAAAGAAAGCTATAGGTGGGCTGAAAAAAACAAATGAGGCGGTCTTTCAAGAAACAAATTAAAGCCATCAATTGATTAGAGAAATTAGATGTAGACAGGCAAGATGTTGTGGGCAAGTTATGAGGAGAAATCCACTAGAAAATTTGTGACAGCTGGCAGACTTGGTGGGGAAAGAGCAAAGGATAAATAGCTGGATGGCTTGGCCACTTGTTGTAATCACGACAAGAGCACAGGCCTGATATGAGACTGGTGATCTTGTGAGATGGCGAACCATGATAGCCAAGGCTTATCCAAAATGGCACTTGATGATGATGACATAAAATTCCTTTACATCCAAGCTGAAACTGGAAGTCCAATAGGAATTATTTTGTGCACCATGTCAAAGAGGCTTAGAGAGAAATCAATTAAGAGAGAGGAGGAGGAAGAGAGATAAAACCTCATTTCTAATAGATAAAATTTTTTGTCCTTACTGGGGATTTTCACTCATATCACTTCCTGAGACTGATATTTTAATCGTGGTAGGTCAATGTGGCCGAGTAAACTGTGTTGGCTGTGGTCTTGGGGAGTAAATATGTGTTTCGTGTTTCTTTACTAACATGAAAGTGTTCACATACGGATGAACCTATGACAGGTCCAGCAAACCAGTAGGGAATTTATTTGTACATGTAATATCACTCAAGAATTATGGAGAAAATTGAAAGAGAAGCGGGACTGTCGGTGCTGACATCAGAAACACATCGAACAAACGAACAACACATACAGTATGAAACAGACAGGAGATATTTGGGCCTCACGATCCTTGACGGCAACAGTGGAAAATGATGATGATGATACTTTAACCCTTCAGTCACAAGTTCTTAACTAATGTCATTTTATGAAAGTTAATTGCATGTCCTTTACAGGGCATCACAATCAACCACAGCATTTATTGGCAGTTTGTGATTTTCTTAGCAATTGTAAGTTCAGTAGTTTGCCATCACTTTGTGAACACCAGACGCTCATACCATTGTGAAAATCAACACAAGCGGTCTGCTGCCAAATTGTCTATGCCTGAATTCAATCCTGGTATGCAAGATTATGAAACTGACTTAAATGCAGTTCACTTTTATTTGTTTCATGATCTCCAAATGGTTACATATGTTATATTTGTTGTGTCATGGCTCCCAGACATTTTGTTTATCTGTTTTATTTCATTACCGGATTTTTTCCCCCTTTCATTTCATTCCCTTACCTGACAATTATTTTATCCTTTTGTTTTCTTCATGATTGCAAACTTTTTTATTTTGTTTTTGCATTTGCTTGCTTTGTGAACTCAAATGTAGTCCATTCATGTGATACTACTTCTAGTGCACTGAACTGATTGTTAATGTGGATTAGCTTTCCCTATTACCAATATCCCTCACCATCAAGCAAACCCACTCCAACCTCTGAGGTGCTTGTAATTTACGTGCCCAAATCAAGAATGAGCACTCCATTCAGTTATGCTGCACCATATAGTTATTTGTTTTATACCAGCAGACGGATGATTGTTTGCTGATTTGTTAATTTGTTTTATGACAGCAGACAGATGATTGTTTGCTGATTTGTTAATTTGTTTTATGACAGCAGACAGATGATTGTTTGCTGATTTGTTAATTTGTTTTATGACAGCAATCAGATGATTGTTTAATGATTTCTTAGTTATTTGTTTTATGACAGCAGACAGACGATTGTTTGCTGATTTGTTAATTTGTTTTATGACAGCAATCAGATGATTGTTTAATGATTTGTTAGTTATTTGTTTTATAACAGCAGACAGCTGATTGTTTGTGTGCTGATTTGTTCCAGGAACTACGGGCCATCCAACTGATCCTGACTGTCCACCCAGAGCAGCATCCCAGCCAGCTGCTTCATCGGGCTCTCAAGTCCATTGTGAGGACCTACCGCCTACACCAGCAACAGCGGGCAGAGATACAGGCAGCCACTCAGGCCAGGTCGGACGCCGAGGCCGCCCGCAGAGAGAGGGAGGAACGGAAGAAGAATGATGAAGCTGAGAAAAAAAGGCAGAAGTTGGAGAGGGTGGAGGAAGCAATAGATACAAGCGAGCAGGTGAAGCAGCCTGACAGTGAAGAGGATGGGGTGGCTTTGGTGTCCAGGAGGAGGAAGTCCATGAGTCCAGAAACATCAGGTTAGATTTAAGACGTTCTGCTTTGGGATTATTGTTAAATGTTTGGAATGTCGGGTTCTCCTTCAGTAGACCCAAGTTCGGGTCCTAGATAAGGTGTGGATTGTTTTCTGTCAGTGGAAAATAGAAAACCTTAACCTGCACAATTTGCAGCAACTACACTAGCCAGGTGACCTTAATTCCTCAGGCTTAAGACTCCACTGCTCTAGACTGCAAGGTATGAGGGCCATTTCAGAATCAACTGCCGATTGGCTGGTAACAATTTAACCCTTTACAGGGCAGACGCTTGTCCGTTTTGTAGCCCTGAACAGGCAAGATTTTTTCAGGTTTGGAAAAATTTCGGGTCGCGTTAGTAAAAACATCACAAATAAGGTGTTAGTCAACCGATTTTAGTTAAATAAACAACACAATAAAGGGAAAAGCATGCAGAATATGTTACTCACGTGATTGTTGTCGGTAATCCATATATAAACACAAATATTTACGAAATACGGCATGTTGTTTGTGATTTTCCGTCACCTATACGGCAATTTACAAACACATTTTCAGAATCATAATCACTTTCTTTAAAGTCCGACTCACGACTGCTAATGCAAAGTAACGCTTTCCACTGATATCTAGCTCCGATTAATAATCAACTTCTGCCCTTTAATGTCATTTAAATTGAACAGAGCGAAATCTCGGCTATCACTTGAAGAATCGCCGAAATCCATTTTGAAAAACAGCGTAAAAATCCCGAAAACTATCAAAAAAAGTCCGTTCAAATTCATTGTAGCACGTTTACAAATGGCGGCCACGTTGTCAAGCTGTCGGCGAAAGTGAAAGTAGCCGTCGGAAAGCCGAGAGATCGCGTTTTTACAATGCATAATAGTATCGGCCGGAATCGGACGCTACGCTCGTTTTATGCGATCGGCCGGTAATGGCCGCTATGCCCTGTAAAGGGTTAAACAAATTGACAATAACATATAAATACATACAAAAGTTACATACATCACTGCATGACGTGTCCACATAGCCACCACCCAAATTCAGGCACTTGTCGTACCGTGGCACAAGTTTTTGTAACCCCCCATCAGGAACGGTGCTGCCAGGGTACTTAGCTAGTTGTTGACTCCATCCATGAGCTCCTCGGCACTGTTGAAGCACTGGGTAGCCAGCCAGACCTTCGTTTTGCCGAAGAGATGATAATCGCTTGGTGCCAAGTGTGTGTGTGTGTGTGTGTGTGTGTGTGTGTGTGTGGGGTATGAAAATGATCCACTTAAACTGCTCAAGTAAAGCCTTTGTGTGAGTCACAGTGTGGGGCCACATGTTGTCGTGCAGGATAATAACGACACTGATGAGCATTCTATGCCTTTTGTTTTGGATTGACCAACAAAGCTTCTTCAGTTTTTCACAATAAACTTCTGACGTTATTGTGGTCCCTAGTATCATGAATTCCATCAACAAAATGCTCTTGCGGTCCCAGAACACTGCAGCCATAATTTTACATTTCGAAAATGTTTGCTTCAATTTTGTGGACTTGTTTGTAGAATGAGTATGCATCCACTATTTTGACTTTTCCTTCGTCTCTGCATTCACAGAGAACCCGTGTCTAATTCCCAGTCACTATTCTGTCCAGAAATGCACTCCCCCCCCCCCCCCCCCCTCTTCCCAGTAGCGCAGAAAGAACGTCAAAGCTGTGCCCATTCTTTGAGCTTTGTGAATGTCAATCAGTTGCTTTGGTACACATAGTGAACAGAATTTGTGGTAACCTAACCTCTCTGTGACAATTCGAAACAATTTCTTGAAATTTGTGGAAATTCTGTGGAAAGATCTGAAATGTGAAATGGCACTTTTTCAACACAACTTGGTTGACTCTGTGAATGTGTTCATCTGTCACACATGAATGTTGTCCTTGTCCACCCTCATCATGCACATCTTTATGCCCATCTCTGAATTTCCTGCATTAATCACAGAACTGTCACTCATAACGTTATCATCGTACACACGACACGATCAATGATGAATCTCAGCTGCATTTTTACCTTCTGCTTGAAGAAAATGAATCACACCACGAATTTCACAGCTGGCGGGAAAGGCAGTAACAGTGTCTATGTTTATTCATTCGCGATTCGTGGACCACTGAACAAATGTAACTGTAGGTTGATGTGTAGTGAGCTAAGAGACTACTGAATAATGCAAGCAATGAAAGGTGTCGCTATGGCAACTGGGTTTTTTTTACCAGCCAATTGGTGGTTGATTTTAGAATAGCCCTCGTACTATATGCAGTAGATGACAGTTAATCAATGTTAGTCAGTTCTTAGTCAACTATGGCTGAGATAGTAGACGGTACAACTTGCTTTCTGGTAGCGTCAAAGGTTGGGCGGAGCTCACCAAACCCGACACCTCCACATTGTGCCAACGGCTTTGGGTGGAGGAGCGCAATTGGGAGGGTACACGCCTTATCTTGGTGCAATGAAATGCAACCTAAAGACTAAATGTCATGGCCAGGCAGACCAGGCCTCAAGCCTTGGTCAGCAACTGGTCTAGGGTCGAAGCTCTAACAGGCAGAAAAAGCATTGCTTTGCTGATCCGGCAGCTTCTGCAGCTTGTCTTGTTCCAGATGTATTGGTGTTACCTCTCTGGAGTAAACTAGGCAGGCTGAGAGAGATCATGCTACATGGGCAACAAACACATGGTCTCTAAATTCAGCCCAGAATTTGTGCCACAGAGAGGTTATGTCTTTTTTTTTTTTTTTTTTTTTTAAGCACAATAACAATGGTCTGTCAAGATGGCAATGTGCCAGTACAGTACAGTCGATTAGTAAAAGATCTTTTACGCATCTTAAGGCATCTAGGACAAATTGTTGCTTCCTGTTTGGGTCTGTATTGTGTTAAGCCCGTCACATTTTGTAGGGCTGAATGCATGAGGAATGGGTGGCTAATCTTTATATCACGGTTTGATAAGCCTCTATAATAACTGCATCAGAAGAACTTGAAATTTAGGAATTTTGAAGTAATTTACAAGAGATATGGGGGTAGGATGTGTGTCTTTATATATGATCTTCGTTAACCATTTGATGTGTGTCTTTACATATTATCTTTGTTAACTGTTTGATGTGTGTCTTTACATATGATCTTAGTTAACTATATGATGTGTGTATTTACATATGATATTAGTTAACTATGTGATGTGTGTCTTTGCTGTGATCTTCATTAACTATGTGATGTGTGCCTGTACTGTGATCTTAAGTTAACCATGTAATATTTGTCTTTGCTGTGATCTTCACTTTTGCAAATAATAATCCCCAGATATACCAGCGAAGAAACCCCGTAGATGTGAAGACACAGAGGAGAGTGTTGTTGACTCATCGTCACTAACCAGTAAGGAACTCACCAACTCACCCAAGTCGGATCGAACTGCAGACGATATATCTCCCGATGACAGAACTTCAGAAGCAGAACCTAAAGAAAAAGGCAGCAGCCCTGATGGTGTACAGGAGTCTTGGATTCAGTCATCTTTAGACAATACCGCTTTACCCTCATCATCATCGTCATCACCACCATCTCAGCTGTCGACATCAAAACATCTAGTCACCGCAGCCAAGAGCATCATTTCCGTTGGACAGCCTGTCTCTCCTCAGCCCTGCTCATCATCATCAGTAGAGCCTGAAGACTTCAGCATCCAAGCTGGGACCAAAGACAGTAGCCCATCCTTAGACCCTTCTTCATTACATTTCAGCAATGCTGAAGTCTCCTCCAGCACGGAAGAACAATCTGAAGATATTTCTAAACCCTCCACCAGCTCTCAGAAGCCTGGTGAACAGGCTGCAGTTTCAAGTTCTTCCCTTGCTCAACCATCCACTTCTCATGCTGCTGGTACGTCCGCAACCGTACAGAGAGCAGGAGACGGTGCGGGACCAAGTATAAGGTCACAAGGGGCTGATATTTATGACAAGGTTGTGAAGAGCGCTGAGACGGTTTTGGCTCTCTTATCAAGACTTTATGAAAATAATCAAAGCTAATTTTGCATTTGTTTCCTAAATATTTTATATTTGTAAGTAACAGATTTGAAATATGTGTAGTCGTTATTCTGAAAGCAAAGTAACTGAAATATTGAGTAACAAATAGTGATAAAAAAAAGTGTGTGTTCTGCCTGGAATGAGTAGTTCATCTTGCTGTGAGGTGTCTTATATGCTTTTATAATAAATTAATAAAACATCATGTTATATTCTGTTTGGTCGACTCGGTGAGGATCTTAACAGTTTAGTATTGAATAACAAGTCGTGGTAGAAAAGAGTGTGTTCTGCCTGGAGAGAATAGTTTACTTCATTAGAATTTGCTACTAGTTGTCTTATATCCTGTTACATATTACAGAAACATCATTTTTACTGCATTTGTCTTGGTCAGTTCAGTTAGGGTTTTATTGGATCGTTAAGATAGATTGTTGATAACTAGTAATATTTTAATAATGAAGACACTAACAATAGATTGCACGATTTATTGCCTGCTTGCACGATTTATTGCCTGATATATTTAGCTGCATCTTGTCAGGTACATACTGCAGAAATCACACAGTATAAAGTAATTAGATAAATCCTTCAAGCTGAATTATTCAACACACATGGTAAATTTAAACTGAGTATTATGTCTTTCTGTTTACACAAAGAGCACAATATGCCAGGCAATAAATAGGGCAATCTATTGTTTGTCTTCGTTGTTCAAATTTACTAAGAGAAAACATTGTTTTGGACTTTTATTATCTTGCAGATTAAATGTTGTCAGACCGTGTTGTTAGCTTTTAACATAACAGCAGAAGCACATCTCTTAAAGCAGTTTGCTTAATCATTCAAGGAAAAACCCCAGGATTATTTAGTTTAATCACTGAGTACAAGTAGTATGTTACAGATTTACAGATAACAAATTTGCAATCAAATTGTAATAAATTTCAGATGTGCGTTTCTTTATTAGTTTGTGTAGTCATTTAAGGGTAGTTCTCATGACTTTTATATGATGAATGTGTATGTGTAGTACCTTGTATTGTGTTGGGTGCCTTGTGCTGCAGTCATTTTCAGTTTTCAGTAATTGCTTATTTTTAACAAAGGACATCAGAGTTACCTAACTTGTTACAAAATGGCTTGGAGTTAGTGAACCTTTTATTCAAAAATATGTCCGTTACCAATTGTTTATAAAAGGATTTAGATTTGTTGAACTTTTTACTCCGGATTTCTGAGTTAACCTAAAAAAAAAAAAGGGGGGGGGGGTCCTAAAGCAGGAACTTGCTGTGTGTCTGTGGTGTGATTGGGCAATCACATTTGGTAGGCATGAATGTACGAAGGAATAGAGGCCGGTCTTTCCCTCACTTAGCGAGATGACGAACACAGCCAGCGAACCTTCATCCGACCACACTTATGACACAACAAAATATTTTCAGAGTGAGACAACTTCATAAATGTCAGAGTTAATGAAAATTTATCTCTAGTCTTGCAGGCATCAGACTCAAAAATGCCAGATTTTTTCAGACAGGCAGGCATGTTTAGAAGTCTCACATCATTTCTTTAAACAATAGCAGTGTATTTAGACTAAAATGTTTACCTTTAACTAAACATCTGCTACAGGAGAGTTAATTCAAACTCCCAACTTTCAACATCAGTTAAAGACAAGAAGATAACAGTTTCCCTCAGTCCACCAGTGATATACAGGACGAGACTTCAACCCCACAGATGTAACTTTCACACCCATGGAAATGAAAACCTGTATTCCAGTTTAACTCTACATCTTCATCAAGCTCCTTGCCATCTGGTGAGGGTGATCATGTCTCTCCACAGCTCTTGATTTTCCAGCACAGTGTATCAGTCCATGTACTGACAGTTTCCATGAAGCAAGGCAGGTCAAGGCTATTCTTTCACTGTCTTCCTCTATCTCTTTTCCCCCTAAATCTTACCAGTTGTAACAATATATTCCAGTTTTTCTCTTCTCATATGGCCAAACATTTTGACTGCCTCCTTCTGATGTTTTTTATAAGCTGGCTGTGTGTCTTAAAAGTGTCCCTGTTACACCTCTAAGGACATATGGAGATAGACCCATTTTTGTATAGACCAAACAGCACTAAGTGGCTGATGTGGCAGGTATTATGCCGACCGACTTTATTTCCCCAAGGCATTTTAGGGTGGGTCAACCAGGAAGCCCGGATGAGTTTTGAAAACTGAAATTACCTCGCTGTGGGTCGAACCCTAGATCACCAGTCTGGCGGGCAAGCATCTAGCCACTTCGTCACCGAGGCTTGGTTTGTGTCTTAGCCTGTCTCAGAACATGCAGATTTACTTATTTAGGCTGTACCGGGTATTTTTAGCATTCGTTCATAAAACCACATTTCTATATCTTCAAGGGATTTTGTTGCTTGCTTTACTAATTGTGGAGAATTCATACTACAGACAAGATAGAAAGTGTGACTTTCGTACATTTGTTTGAATTTCGTTTCCACAGGTACGAAAGTTATAGACATTCTAACAAATCAGTTAGTATGAATTGACACTACAAAGAAGTCAGAAGGTATGAATTCACACTATAAACAAGTTTGAAAGTATGAATTCATACTACAAAGTCAGAAAGTATGAATTCACACTACATAAAAGTCAGAAAGTATGAATTCACACTACATAAAAGTCAGAAAGTATGCATTCACACCACAAATAAGTTTGAAAGTATGAAGTATGAATTCATACTACAAGGTCAGAAAGTATGAATTCACACAACATAAAAGTAAGAAAGTATAAATTCACACTACATAACAGTTAGAAAGTATGAATTCACACTACAAAGTCAGAAAGTAATGAATTCACACTACATAAAAGTCAGACAGTATGAATTCACAAAAATACATGTATTAGCGTCACTCGTTGGTGAATGATGGTCTTGAATTCTCTAGGAGGAGAAGCCTGGCCAAGAGGCTACAGTTTTCGTCTCAATCTCTTGGGGTGCTGGTTTCACATTCTAGCATGGTGCTATTGATGTGACACATCCTCTTGGTCTCTTTCCAAGTCGTACATGTTAAAATCTCATGGAAGGTAGAAATGGCAAAGAGTAGGCCACAATATTTAGGAGAACTTCACCCACAGGTAGATAGAGTTCCCTACCTTGGAGGGAATCTGTCTAGAGGAAGCAGACCTGACACACAATACATACTGAAGTTGGACACGCTGAAATTTGAGATACATAAACGCAAAAGCTCTGAATGGACAGACAGCATTCGGAAGTTGCACCTGGATGTGCACACCCGGGCATGCCAGAGTAAGGGGTCACGAACGCGCAGACCACCTGGCAAATAATTCACCAACGCAAACGGGAAGCAGCATGGGCAGGGCTGATATAGTCAGTAGGGACTCATTTGGCGGATACTGGCGAGACATGGACTCTAGCCTGACTGCACGAACTGGGAGTAAAGCCTGGTTAAGCACGCCAATGCCGCCTTCGTGGGAAGGAGGAGATACCATACATAATCGACTGCTCATGGGAACAGTGAGCAGAAACACTTTGGGATGGCTGATGCATTGAAGGACTGAGCATGCATGGGAATGCCCAATGTGCAGTGACGTTGTTTGATATAACATCTGAAATGTACAACTAGGCGTAATGCATTACCCCCAGATGAGGGATGAAGAAGAAGAAGAATCTTAAAAACAGAGTTCTAAGACATGAAATGGGTTAGCATCTATTGGAGTGATGTTAATGTTAACAGTTAAAATTACAAAGGTTTACATTTCTGACATAAATTAACATCTGAAATACATAACTAGGTGTGATGCATCACCCCCATAAAAGAGATGAAGAAGAAGAATCTTCTGGAAGATAAGAGTTTTAAGCCATGAAATGGGTTAGCATCTGTTAGAGTGAGGTGAGTGTAGACTTGCCAAGACATCACAAACAGCTAAGACATGCTGGGGTTGTCTGCGACATCCTGTAAAGGACATGCATCTGACTTTAACCATGTCGTGAGGGATCTCCAAAGTAAAGTGGTTAAAATGCTTGCTGTTGTAGCATGCTTGAAGGACTACATTATTCACAAATTCTATGAAAATTTGCCTGCTAGAAATTCACATTGTTAGTTCAGGTTTGCCTGTTAGAAGTTTACACTGTTCAGGTTTGCCTGCTAGACTTTCACACTGTTCAGGTTTGCCTGTTAGAAGTTTACACTGTTAGTTCAGGTTTGCTTGCTACAAGTTCCTATAATTAGTTCAGGTATGCCTGTTGGAAGTTCCTATAATTAGTTCAGGTTTGCCTGTTGAAAGTTCCTATAATTAGTTCAGGTTTGCCTGTTGGAAGTTCCTATAATTAGTTCAGGTTTGCCTGTTAGAAGTTCCTAGAATTAGTTCAGGTTTGCCTGTTAGAAGTTTACACTGTTAGTTCAGGTTTGCTTGCTACCAAGTTCCTATAATTAGTTCAGGTTTGCCTGTTGGAAGTTCCTATAATTAGTTCAGGTTTGCCTGTTGGAAGTTCCTATAATTAGTTCAGATTTGCCTGTTGGAAGTTCCTATAATTAGTTCAGGTTTGCCTGTTGGAAGTTCCTATAATTAGTTCAGGTTTGCCTGTTAGAAGTTCCTAGAATTAGTTCAGGTTTGCCTGTTAGAAGTTTACACTGTTAGTTCAGGTTTGCTTGCTACAAGTTCCTATAATTAGTTCGGGTTTGCCTGTTGGAAGTTCCTATAATTAGTTCAGGTTTGCCTGTTGGAAGTTCCTATAATTAGTTCAGGTTTGCCTGTTGGAAGTTCCTATAATTAGTTCAGGTTTGCCTGTTGGAAGTTCCTATAATTAGTTCAGGTTTGCCTGTTGGAAGTTTACACTGTTAGTTCAGGTTTGCTTGCTACAAGTTCCTATAATTAGTTCAGGTTTGCCTGTTGGAAGTTCCTATAATTAGTTCAGGTTTGCCTGTTGGAAGTTCCTAGAATTAGTTCAGGTTTGCCTGCTAGAAGTTCCTAGAATTAGTTCAGGTTTGCTTGCTAGCATGCAATTCACAGAACTGGTGAATCATCATTGCATCAGGGTTCTCTCAGCATGATAGACTAGTATGAGGATTCTCTCAACATGATAGACTAGTATGAGGATTCTCTCAACATGATAAACTAGTATGAGGATTCTCTCAACATGATAGACATGAGGATTCTCTCAACATGATAGACTAGTATGAGGATTCTCTCAACATGATAACTAGTTTTTGTCTGTATGTATGATGTTAAGCAATATCCCTCTGTAGTAGCACATCATATATCATCGGAATGTCCTAATATAAAGTTGAGTGACCCCCTTATCAATGATGTGACTGATCAAGAAGGTATGTATATGTAAACATTAGTAGTTCATCATGGCAGGGTAGAAGATTAATGACCAGATGAAATGAAACTGTATGATGTTATCTCACAGACACAATTGAGTACTTAGTGAGGAACTGCTGGCGTCTGTTGCGAAGTTGTAGCGAACACAATCCTGCAAACTGCGTTCGAAATCAGCTGAAGGTAATATGGAAGCAGACCGCCCCGTGTTGATTTGTAATAATGGTATGAGCGTTGGTCATTCAGAAAGCAATGGCAAACTACACAACCTGTAAACCTCTAATCCCGAAGCAAGCAAATAAATCAAACTACTGAACGTTGACTTGCTTAGTAAATCATACAGCCAAAAATATGCTGGGGCTGACTGTGACATCCTGTAAAAAAAACACAACTCATTTGGAGGAGTGAGGAATTGTTTTCGGTAGTTAGTTGACAGCAGTTTCTTTCTCCTTTTGTCTGACTCCACGTGTGCGCTTTTTGTCTGTGACTCCACGTGTGTGCTTTTTGTCTGACTCCAAGTGTGTGTTGTTTGTCTGTGACCCCGAGTGTGTGCTTTTTGTCTGTGACTCCGAGTGTGTTCTTTTTGTCTGTGACTCCAAGTGTGTGCTTTTTGTCTGTGACTCCACGTGTGTGCTTTTTGTCTGTGACTCCGAGTGTGTGCTTTTTGTCTGTGACTTTGAGTGTGTGCTTTTTTGTCTGTGGCTCCGAGTGTGTGCTATTTGTCTGTGGCTCCAAGTGTATGCTTTTTGTCTGTGACTCCAAGTGTGTGCTTTTTATCTGTGACTCAGTGTGTGTGCTTTTTGTTTGTGATTCTACATGTGTGCTTTTTGTCTGTGACTCTATATGTGTTCTTTTTTGTCTGTGACTCCAAGTGTGTGCTTTTTACAAGAACATGTTTGCGAAAATATGATATGTATGATTATTCTACTTTGTGAAGAAATAAACAAATATGTCATGGCTGGTTTCAAACTGCTGTTATATAGCCGCGGGGGGGGGGGGGGGCGCAGAAGTTGGGGTGAGTGCCCAGAGTTGGGGTGAGTGCCCAACTTTGCAAAATACCCCATGGCTTGTGCATTCATAATCTCTGTCAGCAAAAGTCCAACTCCTGGCCTTCACGTGAGGAACCTGTTTTAATTAACAAACGGATGGGGTGACGGTGAGTCTCTGGCGATTTTTTAAAAAAAAGATTGCTCTGGATATGTATACGCATACATATATGCGCAGACGTGTGTACGCGCATACATATCTAAACTCAAGTAAAACCATAATTTAGTTCAGCAAAGGAAAGTTGCTGGAGACGGAGGCAACCAGCCATGAGGTGCACCACAGAAATCGGGAAGCCACGCACTGTACGCGATGAAATATGTCGACCACGGCAAAACTTTATGGTGCTCGCCCTGCTATGGAGCCCCAGGCCTCGAAATGGTTCAACCAAAATGACTAGAGGTCCTTCTCAGATGTCCTAAGAGCCAGGGAATCTGAGAATAGAGCGTCTGGTCATGCCAAACAAATACTGAAAATAATGCGCAGGGAGTCGGCAAGAACAACAAAACTGAGCTAGAAAGCATCTTGAATCAAGAACAAGTAAGTATATATTGCTTGCAAGAAACTCACCTCCTTAAAAACATGCGAAAAGGTGGGATACTGACCCTTGAAAACAAAAACATAGCTTCACTTCTTCCCAAATTGAAGTTTCATGGAAGGGGCAGAGTATCAGACACTTAAACTTAAAACAAACAATACAGATCTGCATCTGATAAATTACTACCGTTCAGGTGACCACCCACAGGCACTGGACAATTACCATTAAAAGAAAAAAAATTATTGTGTGTGGCGATTTCAACAGCTATGCGCAGAGCTGGGGTTATGATCATGTGGACCAGAGAGGAGAGAGACTGGAAGACTGGCAGGACAAGAATAGATTCATCTTGATTAACAAGCCATCTAACCCACATACTTTCTACTCGAGATCATGGCATACTACAACTACACCTGACCTGGCTGTTCATTCAACAGACCTGCAGTGGAACCACACACGAATTGTTAAGAAACAACTTGGTGGCAGGGACCAACGGCCAGTAATCCAGTATTTCTAACTAGAAAATGAGCTTGTAAGTGAAAGCAGCTCCATCTCGATGTGGAACTACAAGAAAGCAGATTGGACAGCATATAAGCATTGCACCAGCATACTAGTTAGAAATCTGAACACTGAGAAGACATACATAATGTAGTTGAGTTCGGGATGTGCATACTACAGGCAGCACGAGAAACAGTACCATTATGAGTTCTTAAACAATATAACATAAACCTTACTGGGGTAGTGAACTAGAACAGTTACATAATGATGTGAAAGTGTGTAGAAAGCAAGCAGCTGTCAAACCCAGCCAATTGCACTACAATAAATACCAGCACGCAAAAGCCAAATTTCAAAAGGCCAAGCTGCAGGCTAGACGGAAAAGCTGGCAGGAGAAAACAGAATCACTGAACTTTGAAAGAGATACGAGGAAGTTGTGGAAGCTAGTAAAACAACTTAATGATGAGGGCACAGGGAGAAACTCAAAGATTGTACTACATAAAGACGGAAATATCGTAACAGTACAGTAAGCAGCTGGCCGTTTTGCAGACTCATTTGCACAATATAACAACATCGAAATTATTCCAGAGAAAAGGACACGCGAGAGAAATGGCAACATAAGGACAGAAAGAAATAGTACATGAGGCGCTGGAGGTACCATATCAAAATCAGCCAACTGGAGCTAGCAATATCAAAATTGAAAATGAGGAAGTTACCATCAGTCGACGGTATCTCCAATGGAATTATCATGAAACATAGGTCCTAGGAACAAGGGCCAAAACAAAGCTGGAAAAGCCAGTTAAATTAATATAAGAGATAACATTGCAATTATAGACAAATTTCAAGTGAACGAAAGAATTATTTATTATTATTATTATTATTATTATTATTATTATTATTATTATTATTATTATTATTATTATTGTGATTATTATTATTATTTATAAATTATGTGTATATGCTGAGAACATTAATTGAACGTTCTGTAGAAGTAAACAGAGACCAACATATTTGCTTTATTCCGATTCCGATTATCAAAAAAAAAAAAAATTCCAAATTCGGTCTCGTCTAACCTGCTTCCTCAGCGGTGGTTATTGTTGAGAGCCGTGGTTGTGTGGATTGTTAGTCCTAATTCCTACTGGTTTTATTGGTTCCGCTCTGTTCCTCGGGTATATTTGTTTTGTGCTATCTGTTTGTTTTCTTTGTCTTGTGTTGGTCCTAATAAAGACCGGTCCTTGGTCGGGCCTACTGGGGCCAGCCTTCTTTCGTTTGTTGGCTTCTTTTCTATTTTAGCACTGTTACGTGATTGTCGCTTCTTGTGTTATTCTCATCGGGGCTGGTACCGGTCAAGTCTAGTCTTCATAAAGACTCGTTGTAGGCAAAGGCAGGAAATTCAAGTGCAAGTCTCAAGCTGTCCCCCCGGGTCAGCGGCCCGAACTCCTTTTCGTTTGTTGTTTGGCGTTTTTCATCATCACGTTTGCTTTATTGACTACACAAAGGCTTATAAAGTAAGACATGCCAACACGATAAAGATGCTTGTAGATCTACAAATTGATGGGAAAGACCTTGGACTTATACGGAACATATATTGGAAACAACAAGCTGCAATAAAGATTGATAATGAAGTAGGTCAATATCAATATCAGTTTATTAAGAGAGGTGTGCGATAGGATGTGTAATAATATGCTTTCAGATCTCTTTCCCTAGACAGTGGAACCATTTTCAGAAATTTAGAAGATGTGAGAAGAATCACCACTGGAGAACGTAACATCGATAAAATTAGATATGCGGATGATACAGGATTGATTGCAGACAATGAGCAGGATCTGTTATATTTAGTAGATGTGGTTATTACCCACAGTAAACAACTAGAATTAGAATTAAATTGAAAGAAGACACAGATTATGGGAAGAAGGAAATACTACGATGTAATATACAAGTAAATGGGCATATTCTTAAACAAATGAATCGGTACAATTATCTCGGAACAGTCATAAGACATCTTAGAGAGATTAAGAGAGCTTTCTATGCTAAACTACAAAGGTTACACCCAACATATAAGAGAGAAAAACTACAAGAAATTACAGTCAAAGAGAAATTTGCAGATGAATTTAAATGTAAACTTGAAATTCTACAAAACCCGTTGGAAGAAAGCGTTGACCAAACTTGGTTGAACATCAAGAATACAATTCAATCTACCGCAGAAGAATGTCTCGGTGTGTTAACCACGCATAGAAAGAACAGATGGTTCAATCAAAAATGTGAAGAAGCAGTCATTAGGAAAAAGAATGCCAGACAGTTATGGTTAAATGACATCAACAACATCCAAAATGAAGAGCATTATAGAACTGAATATAAAGAGGCTACAAAAATAGTTCGGCAGCAGAAGCGAGAACATATGAGCAATATAATCAAAGATATGAAAACTAATCACGAGGATATCAGGCCACACGTTTCGACCGCGAGGGACACAAAGGAGGAGTTCTAATACTTACACGAAATGCAATACCTTGCAGCGAAGTATCTGTGATCTCTGACAACCAAACGGAAATTATAGGTGTTGATATAATGATAAAGGACGTGAAAATAAGAATTTACAATCTGTATAGCCCAGCAGATAAGGACCTTACACTCTCAAACATGAAGATAAGTGACACAAACTGCATTATTGTCGGAGACTTAAATAGCCGTTCAGAAAGATGGGAATACCCAGATACTGACAAAAGAGGAGATGAAGTGGAGGACTGGGAAATAGACTCAAATCTCCATCTACTCAATAAAGCGGATGACACACCGAGCTTCTACTCCAGAAGATGGTTTACCACTTCTACTCCAGACTTAGCTTTCTGCACAGAAGACATCCTCCACAAAATCGATTGCCACGTGCTTGACCAATTAGCAGGTAGTGACCACAGACCAATCAAGTGTGTAATGAATATGGAGTATGTTCCACAGGAGCAAAAGCCTTTGCCCTGCTGGAATTACAAACGAGCAGGGACAGATTTGCCTTACTAACAGACAAATATTGTGAAAACATAAATACACGATATGGCAACATGAAGCAAACGGTGGAAAGTCTAAACAGAGCAATAATACAGGCGGCCACTGAGTCTATTCCAAGAGGAGCGAGGAAAAATTACAAACCATACTGGACTGAAGAACTACAAATTTTGGAGGACAAAGTTGAAGATGCCAGGAAGACAGCAGAGAGAGAACAAACAACTGAAGCGAACATCTCTCTCAAAGCCATCTCAGCAAAATATAAAAGAACAGTAAATTAAACAACAAGAGATTGTTGGAGGGAAAAAACAGAAAACCTGAATTTTGATAGGGATGGGAACCAACTATGGAAACTAGTGAAAGCCATGAACAGTGAAGGACCTAGTAACAAACAAATAACAATTAAACAAGGAAATGCATTGATTACAGGAAAAAAAAGGCTGCAAATGCACTAATGGAACACTATGCCAGTGCAAACCACATTGATATTACAACCGAACATGAGAAAGCAATCAAAGACAAACAGATACATCATAGTAATACAGAGACAGCAGCAGAATATATGATGGCAAATCTAACAATGGAAGAAATTGAACAAGCAATTAATACCCTAAAAAAGAAGAAATCACCAGGAAAGGGCGGAATCACAAATGAAATGCTAATAGGACTAGGCACTAAGGCAAAAAAAAGAAACTACTAGCAGTCCTAAATTACAGTTGGAAGAGAGGAATAGTCCCACAGGCATTGAAGGAAGCTATACTAATACCAGTCCCAAAGAAAGGAAAAGACCTGGAAGAACCAAATGGATATCGACCTATCAGTCTACTTAGCTGTGTAGGAAAATAAATGGAACGCATTATCAATGGCAGACTAACATGGCATCTGGAAGAAAACAAACTCTTAACACCACACTAAGCAGGTTTCAGAAAGTAAAGATCCACTGAAGATCAAATAACCTATATAGCTCAGGAAATAGAGGATGCCTTCCAAGAGAAAAAAAAAACACACTAGCGGTTTGGATAGATTTAGAAAAAGCATTTGATAAAGTATGGAAGGAAGGACTGAAAGTAAAACTGCAAAAAATGCATGTTTGTGGGAAAATGTATAAATGGATCAGCCACTACCTTGAGAACAGAACTGCCAGGACAAAAGTACAAGGACAAACCAGCAAAATGATGCTGTTGGAGCAAGGTGTCCCACAAGGAGGAGTTCTTTCACCAACATTATTCCTAGCATATATAAATGACATCACAGAAAATTTTCCAGCCAGAGTACAGACATTCTCCTTTGCAGATGACCTATCCATATGGACATTTGAAGAATATATTAGTACAGCTAACAGCAGAATACAGCAAGCCTTATTAGCGCTAGAGGACTGGTCAAAATCATGGCTAGTGAAGTTAAGTGAGGAGAAAACAACATGCACAATGTTCTCCCTCTCAAATAAAACTCAGCACCCTAAGCTGGTATTGAATGGAAAAATATTGCGCCATGAAGAAAATCCAAACTATCTAGGAGTCACCTTTGATCGTCGCCAGACATGGAAGACACAGGTTGAGAAAAATCGAACAAGAGCAAGGCAACGAATGGCAATCATAAAAAAGCTTGCTGGTACAACGTGGGGAGCAGATGAGAAAGTTCTCAAGAAGTTATATACTGGACGGGTGAGGCCAGTACTGGAATAGGGCATTGCAGCTTGGGCAACAGCAGCTAAGTCAAACTTTAACAAAAATAAGTAGAGTCCAAAATCAAGGAATGCGAATCATAACTGGAAGCCTGAAGACAACGCCTATTAATGAACTAGAAAAGATCACTTGTTTACAACCAATGGAGGATAGAAGAGATAGCAGAGCCCAGCAACAAGCAGAAAAATTTAGAAGATTGACAGACCACCCTATGTATAACAGGTCTAATGGTTTCGGAAAGGGAAGACTGAAGCGTAGCAACTTTGTAGAAACTGCAAAACGAAGGATTAGAGCAGATCCCATACTTAACATATCAACAGTCAAGCCCATACACAATGCAGACAAGTTCCCAGCTTGGAGACAGCAGCAACTGCCTGAGATGATAGAAAACATTCCTGGTATTGAAAAAAAAATAAGAACATTCAGAATGAAAGCGAAAGAAGAAAAATAACCCTAAACTACATAAAAGAACATTACCCAAGCAACAATTGGACCCATGCATATACAGATGAATCAGCCAAAAATTCAATAAAAAATGGAGGAGGAGGAATTCTCTTAAATTTAAAAAATGGAGTGAAAAAACACAATCAGTGGCAACTGGAAAATTTTCAAGTAACTTCAAAGCAGAGGTAGAAGCTTTAAAAACTGCAGCAGAAATGCTCTTGATGGAGGAAAATAAAGAAGCAAATAGCTGTCTTCACAGATGCAAAGTCAGCTGTCTCAATACTGAAGAGCAAAAACAGCACAGAACTAGCTGACCTAAGAGCAGCACTCCATGATTTATGCCAGAAATCCAAAAGAGTTGTAATACAGTGGATCCCATCACATTGCAGTAAACCTGGAAATGAAGAGGCTGACAGACTAGCAAAAGAGGGTGAACGACTACCACAGCCTGACATAGACATAACCTATAATGAGGCAAAGAGGTTTATAAAAAGCACTTATAGAACCAAATGGGAATCAGAGCATCCAGGCCACCAGAAGGATGACGCATATTGCAAACTCGACCGAAGAGAACAAGTAGCAATCTTCAGACTCCGCACCGGACATAACAGGCTGAAATACCACTTGTTCAATAAACTAAAGATAGGAGATACAGATGAATGCAATTGTGGAACTGGTAAAATGACAGCTAAACATTTGCTGCAAGAGTGCCCAATATATGCAGAACAGAGAAAGATCATTTGGCCTACACCTGCTTCATTTGAGGACAAGCTCTATGGAGATATCAACAAGCTCAAGTTGACTGCAGCTTACTTTAACTACATTCAGGTTGACATTTAAAGGTGCATAAAGAAGTATTTAGACTGCCGCACTTCATACCACAGGTATGTTGGTTACAAAAGCGTCCCAGAGGCATGAAATGAAATATTGCTTGGATAGCAAATCCATTACGTGGAAAGTCCGAACCAAAAGCTCACTGTGTGGGCTTCATAAAAGGTAGAAAAAGTGTCCTAGTGGCACGAAATGGAATATTGCTTGGATTGCAAATCCATTATGTGGAAAGTCCGAATTGAAAGCTCACAGTGTGGATGTCATCTGCAGACTGCATTCTTCTGGTTTCCTGGAGAACAGCCTATGGAGAACGGAAGGCCCAATATACGGAAGTGAGGCTAAGCAGCCATGTGCAGGACGTGACGATTCCTTGGGTGAGCCCAGTACCAGAGCGCTGTTTGTCGGCTCTGCAAGTATGGAAGCCTCCTTAGATGGCGGGGAATGCCCATGGTCTGCCCCTGCCTTCCCTTGAGGGCTGATCAGGATGTCTTTCGCTGTTCTATATGGACCAGCTGGAATGGGGGATAACACCACAACAGTGAGAGTCAAACGTCATAAGAAACCCCGGGAAGGTTAACCCGGTCAACAAATGCCCGCAGAAGTCGGATGTGTCAGCCTAACGGCGCAAGAACGATGCTCTGCTGTAAACAGGCACAACGCAATCACGTCCGAAAAAAAAAATTCCGGATGAACGCAGAAGAAGAAGAAGAAGAAGAAGAAGAAGAAGAAGAAGAAGAAGAAGAAGAAGAAGAAGAAGAAGAAGAAGAAGAAGAAGGAGGAGGAGGAGGAGGAGGAGGAGGAGAAGAAGAAGAAGAAGAAGAAGAAGAAGAAGAAGAAGAAGAAGAAGAAGAAGAAGAAACTAATCACCAGAAAAATGAATCCAGAAAGTTTTTAGTTTTTTTCAAGAACTGAAGTCAATGACACGAGAGCACCAACACAAGACATATGGTTTAAAAGACAAAAATGGGAATATGATAAATACCCATGAGGAAATGTGTAACACATGGAAAAAATACTTTGTTGAATTACTAAATTGTGAAGCTCCAAGTAACACTTTCCCACAGGAAGAGGTTCTAGCGTGTGAACCACAAATTGAAGAACCTGATTTTGAAGAAATCCCATATGTAATAACACGACTTAAAAACAATAAGGCAACTGGGACTGATGGAATTGCTGCTGAATTTATAAAGAGCAGGTGGCCATGCATTACATCTAAAGCTATACGAACTAATAATAAAAATCTGGAGGACAGAAGAATTACCCCATGACTGGAAAGAGTCATTATTGATACCTATCTTTAAGAAAGGAGACAAGTTCCAGTGTGAAAATTAAAGAGGGATATCACTACTGTCCGCGAGCTATAAGATACTATCCGCGGTATTACTAAATATACTAACACCATATTCAGAAGACATATTAGGTGACTATCAGGCGGGTTTTAGACAAAACAGATTAACAATAGATCATATATTTATCTTACGACAAATAGCCGAGAAAAATTGGGAATATAAAAGAGATCTCCATAACAATTTTGTGGATTTTAAAAAGGCTTAGGTTAGTGTCCTTAGGAATAGTCTATAGAATGCATTGCAGGAATTTGGAATACCAAGGAAGTTATTCAACATGACCAGACTATGCATGGAAGATACTTATAATATAGTAACATATAAAGGCAGGAAATCAGACCCTTTCCAAATAACATCTGGCTTGAAACAGGGTGATGCACTATCGCCGCTACTCTTCAATCTGGCTCTAGAGAAAGTTGTAAGGAAGGTAAAGGAGGAATGTGATATTGGAGGAACATCCAAGCTGCTTGGTTATGCAGATGATATAGATATTATAGGGCAAAGTGAACAAAAGACATCGGAAATATTGACTCACTTAAAGGAAAAAACTCAACAAATGGGGCTGGTTATCAACCAAGATAAGACAGAATATATGGTAATTTCAAGAGAAGGAACGGCTAAAAACTCTGGCCACATACAAATAGATAATATAACCATTAAAAGAACGGAAACATACACATACCTGGGTACAATCTTCAACTGCCCCAATCTCATAAGGGAAGAAATACAAGCTAGAATCAACTCTGGAAATATGATATACTATGCACTACAACATCTGCTAAAATCAAATGTGCTATCTCGTAACACCAAAATCACAATAAACAAAACACTGATCAGACCAGTTGTGCTGTATGGCTTTGAAACCTGGAGTACAACGAAAGGAGACGAAGCCTTGTTACAAACCTATGAGAACAAAGTCTTAAGACGCATATTTGGGCCCATTAGGGATACACAATATGGAGAGTGGAAAAAAAGAAGCAACAAAGACATTAATGATCTGTTTAAGTCCCCGCTAATCACTGGTATCATGAAGGATAATAGACTACAATGGCTGGGGCATATAGAAAGAAAGGAAGATAATAGGGAAACAAAACTCGCTTACACTCAGGAAATAAATGACCGTAGACCCCGAGGTAGACCAAGAGGACGGTGGAGAAATAATATACATACAGACCTACAAGCACTTGGAATCAGCGACTGGCAAGAGAAGGTCAACCAGAGAGACGAATGGAGACGGCTTGTATCTGCAGCAAAGAACCTCAATGGCTCGGAATGCTGAAGAAGAAGAAGACATAAGTCATCTGATGGGAGATGCCTTGAAGAGTTTAGAACAAGAATCGCCATGGCGAAGGTGGCATTTTGCAAGATATCATTGGCACCTTTCCGTCTTGACAGACGATAGTTTGGTACATTGTGCTACAAAAAAGGCTTAATAACTACGATCCATGGCGGTGGCGAGTGTGGCTGGTAAGGCCAATTCTTGCTGCAAATGTTTGCCCACAGTAGGTGCATGTGAAAACATGGTCATTTCCACCATTTTGCACCATCTTACGTCTCTCACGCTCTGTGTGTGCTTTATCTGCAATAATTTTCTCCTTTGTCTTTATTCCATTTCTGATAGTTGCCCTCCAAGCAACACGTTCAGCGGCGACGTGTTCCCAATGTGCATTATCTATGCCTGTATCAATCATGTCCCGCTTACACACATCTTTGTATCGTAGTAGAGGCCGACTCTGAGATCTCCTACCCATCTGTAATTCACCAAAAAAGATGTCCTTTGGCATTCAACCATCATCCATCTTCCTAACGTGTCCTATCCATCTAAGTCTACGAAGACTGAGCATGGAATACATCGTCACACAATCTGATCTTTCCAATACTTCAGTATTTGTGATTTTGTCTTGCCACTTAATACCAAGTATTCTTCGCAGACACCGCATATGAAAGCTGTTTAAACGTTTCTCTTGGCGTGAGTAAGTTGTCCAGGTTTCACTGCCATAAAGAAGAGTACTAAGGACACAGGCTTGGTAGACGAGGACTTTTGTTTTGGCAGTAAGCTTCCTGTTCTCCCAGACTCTTTGTGCTAACATGTTCATTGTTGTTGCTGCCTTGCCAATCTTGATGTTGATTTCCTGATCGAGGGATAATTTGCTATTTACCTCTGATCCTAGATATGTAAAATGGTCTACTATCTCCAGTTCGGCGTCGTCAATAAATATTGATGGTACACCATGTGCACCTTGTGACATAATCTGTGTCTTCTTTTTGTTAATTGTTAAACCAAGTTAAGAACAAGCATTGGAGAATGCAGATAGTAGATGTTGTAATTCTTCCTCAGAGTGGGTCGTAATCGAAGCATCATCCGCAAAAAGCAACTCTCTGATTAGTGAAGACACAAACAATAGATTGCACGATTTATTGCCTGGCATATTTCGCTGCATCTCGTCAGGTACATACTGCAGAAATCACACAACTTACGTGAAATTAACTAGATAAATCCTTCAAGTTGAAATATACACATATTCGCACAGTAATGTCACTTATCTACCACGGTAATTTTAAGCTGACTAACATGTCTTTCTGTTTACACAATTCTGGCTTGCGTTGATAGATCATAATTGCTTCTGCAAATTTTTAACAAGCGAGTATTTTGTGTTCTAAACAACACGCGAAATACAGTGTCTCTGGACACAACATGTTGACTGGCGACAATGTGCCTGCCGATTGAAGACGCCGGGAGCTTCCGGTGTGTCGGCTCCTCGTGGCTAGCCTCTCCTGTGTGTTGTATCTTGTTGACCCATTGAGGTATGTGTTCTGACACCCGTTTGTTAAGCTGTCTCTCCGTTCGACCAATGTAAACGGCCTGGCATCTACATGTGAATTGGTAAATACAAGTGTTTGTGGCGTACAGAGGAACAGGCTCTTTGACTGTTGGTGTAGGAATGGGTACGGTTTTACATCTAATGACTGGAGTTGCCGCACAGAATGTTCGACCTACTGCTGTAGTAAGCCGGTCTTGTAGACGTTGCATTACGTCATCCCCTCGAAAGGTTAGCTGGATGAATACCTTGAGTTTAGGGACTGTAGTTACGTCTGCTTTGGGTTTGGGCTGTTGGCAATGGCGCTTTATAAATCCTGTGGAGTACCCATTCAGGTTTAAGACATTCTTCAGAGTTTCAAATTCCTCTGTCAGTGTGTCCTGGGTGCATATCTTTCTAGCACGGTCAAACAAGGTCCGTACTAAGCCCCGTTTGTACTGGACAGGTGTGAAGCTCTGAAAATTTAGGTATTGGCCAGTCCATGTTTCTTTGCGATACACCGATCTTTGAATTGTGCCGTCCGCTCTACGTCTCATTAGAATATCTAGGAAAGGTAACGCTTCGTTGTGTTCGTGTTCCATAGATAGAGAGATGTTTTTATGCGTCTTGTTCATTGTGGCCTGAAACGATGTTGCTTGTAGCTCGTCTGTGGTGATAATTAGTATATCGTCCACATAACGCCGGTAAAAGGCCAAGTTGTTGATGTCTGAGGATCTCTTTTCTTCTAAGTGTGCCATGAAGATGTCCGCTAGAATAGGACCAAGAGGACTCCCCATGGCCACTCCGTCAATTTGGCGGTATGACTTAGTTAGAAAATTGAATTGGATGTTGGCGGTACATAGTAGTAGTAGCCTCTCCAGAATAGGTGTTGGTATGCCTAAGAGATGCAGCGAAATATGCCAGGCAATAAATCGTGCAATCTATTGTTTGTGTCTTCGTTATTCAAATTCACTACGGGAAAACATTGTTTTGAATCTCTGATTAGTACCCTGCTAATTTTGGTCTTGGCCTTCAATCTCTGAGCATTATAGAGGCCACCATCTGAGCGTGAGTGAATGTATATACCGTCATCCTGATCACGAAAGGCATATTTCAGTAGAAGTGAAAAGTATATCCCAAAGAGGGTGGGGGTTAGTACACAACCTTGCTTAACTCCACTCTTGATTTCAAATTCTTCTGAAGTTGAGCCATCAAACTTGATTATACCCTTCATGCCTGTGTGGAACGATTCCACAATGGACAGAAGAGTTGGTGGGCAGCCAATCTTTGCAAGATAGAAAACATACTTACCAATAAAAAGATGTAATTTGCAACGAGAAAATGAGTATTGAAGTGTTACATAGAGCCTGTACTTTTGTATGGATGTGAAGCATGGGCAATGAGCAGGCAGGCTGAAAAACAACTGATGGCTGAGTTTATGTGGTTTGTGAGGAAAATGCAAAGAATGCCATGGACAGAAAAAAGAACAAATGATCAAGTCCTACTAGAAACAAATGATCAAGTCCTACTAGAAACAAATGATCAAGTCCTACTAGAAACAAATGATCAAGTCCTACTAGAAACAAATGAAAACTGTAATCTGATTACAGACATTAACGTAGACAGTCACAAATTCTTTGGATACGTTATGAGAAGAAATAAATAGGAAAACTTGGTGACAACTGGCAAGATTGAGGGGGAAAGAACAAGGGAAAAGTAGAGAAGCAAATACCTGGATGGCTTGGCCACATGATATGGTCGAGGCAAGAACACAGAGCTGATCCACAATTCTGGTGATCGTGTGAGATGGTGAAACATGACCGCCCACGCTTATCGGCATGACGCATGATGATGATAAAAGCTGTGGGAATGGTAGCAATAGAGAAACAGGAAGTGTTGGACAGGACTTCAGAAGCAGAGGACGTTGCGGTGATAAGCTTTCATCTACAGTGAAAACACAACAGCATATAACCACGAAGATGAGACACTACAGTGACAACATTAAGGCATAATAAGCAGGATGGGGGAGATATTTAAAAAAAATGTGTCGTACTTATATCATAAGCCACGAATATGAATCCTGCCAATTAATGTAATGTAATAAGTAATATCTTCATTTATTTACTCTGACATGTTTAGGGAGTTGAGTTGAGTTAAGAACCGACATCACTGCACTCAGGACATTCCCTATACGTGCTCCGTCCCCTCGTTCAACAGCCAGCGAAGAGTCATACTACTAATAGTTCCCAATGCTATCTGATTAAAAGTTAAATACTAACTTTAAAAAAAAAAAACCATAACTTATTTCACAGTATTTTATTTAAATTTAAATAATTAAGTACTGGTGCTCTGCTAAGAAATAAGTTAAGTACTCCGTACAGTTACACTTACAGGTCATAGGTTTACAGAGACGGGTCTGAAATCTGGCTTTCAAAATTATTTTCAGTCATGTCAAATGCTGAAATATTATACAAGTACACAGATACATTACTGCTACAAATGACACTTGTATTCTGTTTAAGTTTAGTAGTGAAATTACCATTTCGAATTATAAATAAATACAGGTCCGCTATAGTTTAGAACTATTATATTGAATGGGCGCCGCTATCTTGAATTTTGTGTTGAGTTGAGTTAAGAACCGACATCACTGCACTCGGGACATTCCCATAAGTGCTCAGTCCCCTCGTTCAACAGCCAGCGAAGAGTCATACTACTAATCGTTCCCATCGCTATCTGATTAAAAGTTCTCCTGGTCTTCCCTCTCAGTTTTGAGATTCTTCCAGAA
This sequence comes from Cepaea hortensis, assembly GCA_963921405.1. NCBI lineage: Eukaryota > Metazoa > Mollusca > Gastropoda > Stylommatophora > Helicidae > Cepaea > Cepaea hortensis. Next base: position 87,310,737 of record OY992894.1, on the reverse strand, counting down.
CCCCTGCCGATCCCCCGCAATCTCATTCTTTCCACATATGGGTTCCCAATCTGTTCCTCCGCCTTCTCCACCTGGTCCCACAAGCGCACGACCACCTCCCCCCTGTCCATAAGCAAAATTCCATTAAGAGGTGCCCTCAATGCTAGCTTATCAGCCTGTTCATTCCCTCAAAGTAGTGCAGCTTTACATAACAGAGTTAAGACACATACAGAACGCTGCAGCGATTAGCCTTCATCAGCAAACAAACACATTCACAAACACAACATACAGTCAAGGAGATCTCCTGTTACTACATCAGAAGGTGACGACAGGACGAGAAGAACAAAACGCATGGAAAAATGGAAGCAATGAAGGGAAAATGAGAATTGAAAAAAATGTTAATTGAAAAGAATGTTAGTTGAAGAAAATGTTTAATTGAATTAAATGTTAATAGAGAAAACGTTCATACTCACCTCACTGTTCGGATCTGTAAGTGACTAAGAAAATCTCTGATGTATTCTGATACCCTGTGCTGGGTGTTACGGTTCAGTGAGCACATAGAAGGAAGGGGGCGGGGTAGGAGGACGGTAACTGGTCTGGTAAGGGTATCTGAGCAATCACAGTGGATGTACTAGTGAAATATGAGGCACGCAAGATTGAAGGTGGTAGTAACCAAAACCCCATTGTGTTATTATAGGGGCGAGTCTTAAAGTCTGGGTGGACTGATATGCGTGAACGCGCATACATATATAGACACACCTCAACAGACAAAATGCTAGTGTATGTGGGCATGTGCAAAGTATATGTAAGAAGAGAGAGAGAGAGAGAGAGAGAGAGAGAGAGAGAGAGAGAGAGAGAGAGAGAGGGAGGGAGAGAGAGAGAGCGAGCGCCCCCTTCCTTCTATGTGCTCACTGAACCGTAACACCCAGCACCGGGTATCAGAATACATCGGAGATTTTCTTAGTCACTTACAGATCCGAACGGTGAGGTGAGTATGAACGTTTTCTCTATTAACATGTTTTTTCAATTAAACATTTTCTTCAACTAACATTCTTTTCAATTAACATTTTTTTCAATTCTCATTTTCTCTTCATTGCTTCCATGTTTCCATGCTTTTGTTGTTCTTCTCGTCCTGTCGTCACCTTCTGATGTAGTCACAGGAGATCTCCTTGACTGTATGTTGTGTTTGTGAATGTGTTTGTTTGCTGATGAAGGCTAATTGCCGCAACGTTCTGTATGTGTCTTAACTCTGTTATGTAAAGCTGCACTACTTTGTGTTATTTTATATTGTTTACACTTTCACAGCTTTACCGCAGTTCCACCAAATTTTGTTCATTCCCTCGTACACCTGCATGGCCAGGACAAAATATCCATACAATTCTTACTATCTGTGACCTCTGAAGCGGCGAGAGCCATTCCACACGAAACATTCCTTTCTCCACCTTGCTAAACATACTCTTTGAATCCGTAATGAATACAACGTGTGTTGCAGTAGTCTCCTCTAGCCACCAATGTTTGGGGAATTGTCCCTTTCAGTTATATTTACGGGAGCTAACTCTGTTACAACTAGCAATATATGGTAAATAACTCCTATGTTTTGAAAAGGTTAAACTTTTGTTTCATTTTCTAATGTTTACAAAAGAATATACAATTTTCATTTCATAAATGGAATTACATGCTAGTAAAAGACACTGTTCAACATCCTTTCTTCTATTTAATTGCAATATGAATAAATTATAATTATATATTTAAGAGTACATAACCATAATATCATGCAAGATGTGTCAATGTTCATATATAAATGCATCGATGTTGACACCGTTGAGGCCCGCAAATCCGTTGATGTAATTGGCTCGTTGCCGCTCCGCCAGCGCTGCCATGTCTGCCATATCCGTGTACTCTGCCTTACCACATGTTATACAATCATTCGCGAACAAGATGGGACACTTGAGTGGTTAATTCCTGTAGTAATACTGTACAGTCGGATGACAATGGCCTCTTTTTGCACTTTTCTAGGTTTCTTATACATGAATCAATAAGGTGACGTCTGCATAATGAAGGTTGGCTGCAATGGATCTCCAACATTAATTCTGCCAGTTCGTCCATCTCTTAATGTTATCTTCCCACCTGTTTCGTTGTCTGCATCTCGCTGGCTTGCCTTCAACCGTACACTCTAGTATGTTTTTTTTTTTTTTTATTATGAGTTGTATCTGCAAAATTTAGTACATGCACACAATGAACAACTAGGGTTAGAATTAAATTGTAAGAAGACAGATTATGTTTGGTTATGGTCGTCACTAGGAAGAACGAAAAACCACAATGTAATATATAAGTAAATGGGAATATTCTTAAACAAGTGAATTGGTACAATTATCTCGGAACATTCATAACATCTTATGAGAGATGCCTTGAAGAGATTAGAACAAAAATCGCCATGGTGAAGGTAACCTTTTGCAAGACGAAAAACATACTGACCAGTAAACAGATATCAATTGCAATGAGAAAAAGAGAGTTGACGTGTTACATAGAACCTGTACTCTTATATGGATGTGAAGCTTGGACAATGAGTAGTCAGGCTGAAAAACATCTGATGGCTGTTGAAATGTGGTTTCTGAGGAAAATGCAAAGAATACCATGGACAGCCAGAAAGACCAATGAACAAGTCCTTCAAGAAACAAATGAAGATCTTAAACTGATTAGAGACATTAGACGTAGACAGTCACAATTTTTTGGGCATGTTATGAGAAGAAATGACTTGGAGAACTTGGTGACAACTGGTAAGATCGAGGGGAACAGACCAAGGGGAAGACCTAGAAGCAAGTACCTGGATGGCTTGGCCTTGTGGCATGGTCGAGACAGAAATACGGAGCTGATCCACGACTCTGGTGATCGAGTGAGATGGCAGAACATGACCGCCCACGCTTACCGGCATGGCACATGATGGATGGATGGATGGATGGATGGATGGATGGATGGATGGATGGATGGATGGATGGATCATAGTTATACACCTACTCAATGACAAACAAATACACTTCTCCCTAGCATACACATATACTTATATTCACTCACAATCATAATCTCAATAACACAAAATTACTAATTCACACACACACACACGCGCACACACACGCACGCACACACGCACGCACACACACACACACACACACACACACACCACACACACACACACACACCACACACACATAGATACATAATCTCTCTCTCCCGATCTTTATTTCTCCATATATATATATAATATCTTTCTCCACCTCTCTCTCTCTCTCTTTTATTCCATCTATCTCTCTCTTTTATTCCATCTATCTCTCTCTCTCATTCTTCATCTTTCTCTCTATCACTTTCTCAATCTATATGTCTCTAATTTTCCATCTCTCTCTCTCTCTCTCTCTCTCTCTCTCTCTCTCTCTCTCTCTCTCTCTCTCTCTCTCTCTCTCCATCTATCTCTCTCAATTTCCATCTTTCTCTCTTTCTCCATCTCGCTCTCTCTCTCTCTTTTTCTCCATCTCTCTCTCTGTCTCTCTCCCAACCACATTAACAAGCATACTCTCCCAAATCTGCTTAGAACGGCAGAGTATTTAGCGCCTACAGGCTATAAGTATCCCCCCCCCCCCCCAGGAACTCAAGCTGGTCTTGTTAACAAATAACATAATGGGACTGAAAGAGTTAAGTAAATAATTGCCATTGAGTGTTAAGCGACGTCCCGTATCTGCTATGAGCTTATTATATCGCCGACATGTTTTCAGTGCGTTTCAATCCAACATGTCTGCTTCCATATTAACAACTTTTAGGTCATAACTGTGACACACCCCCCATTCCCATTTTCCGCCACCCATTTTTGTGTGGTCCAATCCTACATTTTGTTTGACATTGAATCTATGAAAGAAGTATCGGCCGTGATGACGAGAGCACTGGACCCATGGGTGTAGCCCAGTGAGGGAAGCTGGGTTTGTTCACAAATAACTTCATGGGACTGTTGTGCGTTAGCGCGCTGTGAACTCCAGCGTTGTACATACATGCGCAACTATATCTAGTGCACCAAACTGGTTTTTGCGTGTGGATTGGATTTCCTTATTACCAGTGTCCCTCGCCATCAGGCGAACCCACTCAGATTGTTGAGGTACTTATAAAATTACGTCCCCAAACCAACAACAATAAGTCAACGTTTTATTCTAACTGACCTGTGTACGGGTTGAACCCGATACCTCGGCATCAGCACACCGGAAGTTTAAGTGTGAGCGCTATTGTACATTAGGCCATCCAACCTCACATAACGGAATGAAAGAGTAAGTAAGGGACCGACTTTTCTTTATGCCGATCAGTTCCGGTGATAACAACACCCTTCACTGAGTTGAAGAGAGTTGCTGAGAATAGAGGACAGTGGGGGGGGGGGGAGGAGGAGATTGTCAGAATCCCAACAGTATAAAGACAACACTAGCAGGATAGCAGGCAGGGAAGACAGTAGGCTACAGTGACCGCAGGGTAAGACGGGTGTTAACACAGGTCAGAGTTGTTGACAGACAACCAGGGGTGTAAGCTGAATCAGACCCGAGACCAACGGACCACACCATGTGAGGCATGAATCACGGGAATACGAGAACCCATGATACGGGAGACCAGACCCGAACTCGGACAGACGGAGTTAGACTAGCGACAAAGACGGACGTATGATGGCGAGTGAGAATACGTAGTGTACAACTAGTGAGCTAGTGTTTGCTAACTGAGTGGTATGGAAAGCGAATGCAGAAGTGTGAACATTTGTGTGTAAATATTATGTTGAACAGATTTACCACGTACTAAAATGACTTTCGCGTAGAGAACGACTCCACGCCGGAGTTGCCACGCTCACTAGCATTAATTAAAGAGTCCAGATTGGACCGATTTTTGAGCCTGTCTTTGAGTGCGATTATTGTATGCGAGAGTGAGTGTTAAATCTGTCCTGGACCACCCAGTGAAAGTAGTTAAATATCGGTGGATCCATGACAGGGGTGATCAGAAGACTTCAACACGTCTCCGTGGCGAAGTCGTCAAGCCGTTCCCTCTCGCTCCGAAGGTTGTGGATTCGATTCCGGGATAGGCCTACGTCTTTCTGTTCACGAGTGCATTTTTCTCGGAGACTCGTGTGGGTCGTCGGCGGAGCTACGGAGCTCGTGCTTTGTGCGATGCTTTCGGCAGACTTTCCAGCTGAAAGAGGCCGAGCCATATGGGATAAAAACCCTGGGCCATAAAGTCGATCTTCTCGACTTTTAAGACCTTTTTTTTGTAATAGTTCCTGATAAGGTAATGTTTCTGCGCCAAAGAACAGGACACAATAAATTACGCAACCACATGTATACACCATTCAAGAATCAGCCATGTGTGGATTGAGGCACGAGGATTCTATAAAAATTTTAGACTAGCATGAGGATTCTCTCATCATGGTAGACTAGCATGGGGATTCTCTCAACATGGTAGACTAGCATGGGGATTCTCTCAACATGGTAGACTAGCATGGGGATTATCTCAACATGGTAGACTAGCATGGGGATTCTCTCATCATGGTAGACTAGCATGGGGATTCTCTCAACATGGTAGACTAGCATGGGGATTCTCTCAACATGGTAGACTAGCATGGGGATTCTCTCAACATGGTAGACTAGCATGGGGATTCTCTCATCATGGTAGACTAGCATGGGGATTCTCTCAACATGGTAGACTAGCATGGGGATTCTCTCAACGTGGTATACTAGCATGGGGATTCTCTCAACATGGTAGACTAGCATGGGGATTATCTCAACATGGTAGACTAGCATGGGGATTCTCTCAACATGGTAGACTAGCATGGGGATTCTCTCAACATGGTAGACTAGCATGGGGATTCTCTCAACATGGTAGACTAGCATGGGGATTCTCTCATCATGGTAGACTAGCATGGGGATTCTCTCAACATGGTAGACTAGCATGGGGATTCTCTCAACATGGTAGACTAGCATGGGGATTCTCTCAACACGGTAGACTAGCATGGGAATTCTCTCATAATGTGTCATCAAGCGATGCTACAGGCATTACGGGATAAACTTCTCTCGCACCACACAAAAAGATTTGTCAGTCGTACGAGAGGAATTGATTACACATTTTATTGCCACTGGCTCTTTACATTACATAAATGCACAAAACTGTCTCTAATGCATCACACATGAATACACAGAATTTCCTATCACTAGTCGTCCCTAGCCCTACTGCTAAATCTATCTACTCATCTAAAGAAATACGCATCGACGCTAAGCGATGTGTTCCCTACGAAGTCTGTCCCCAGTCTCCCGATTCTCCGCGTGCTGATTACACAGTACGCGGAGGGACCTCGTGCGCACTTCGGCTTTTGCGTGCTACACGCTTAGAGTAGTAGCCTACTCTTGAGTTCCATTCTAGTTCTTCGTGTCTATCACGTTGGCGTGATTCTACCGTGACCAGAGTGCTTACTCTCTGGTTGACACTTCCGTGTCTCATGAGAGAACTGTTTACAGTTCCCCTCCCTATCTACTTCCTACACCTACCCTGCCCTCATGTTGGGGCACTGGGTTACCTCTACTCTACTTGAGGTAGACCACTCATTCAGGGTGGTCTTCCCTCTTATCTATTTCAGTCTTTGACACACACCCTCCCCTCCTGTGTTGCGTTACAAACTTTGACTCATGGTTGTGACGCAAGAGGTTTCTAAAAATTAGTGTATCTAATTTTTTGTCAAAGACTACTGGGTTCTGGGTAACTCAATAGACCTCTACTGACTATTGTCACAATGTAGTATTACTTTACTTGGCTACTGGTGATCGCCACAAAACTTGTTTGGTTGGCGTGAGCCCTCTTCTCAATCGCAATATTATATTTATTAGAGGTTTGTCTGAACCGGACCATTGTCTTATAAGACCTGCCCTCAAATAGCAAATTAACTCACTACCCATACAAAGTTGATTTTCTTAGGATCAACACACGAATTGCTTCATGTCCCCCATATAATATTAAACAACCTTTACACAAGCTTTGTGCGATAGGCTTCACCTATCTCGCTTCCGCGTGTAAAGTTATCTTCCACTGTTAAGTTAGTGTTTCGTTGTCTATTGTGTCCCCTGACCCAGAGTTATCTCCCATTGTTCTCAAAAAAATGTATGCATTTTACATATTTGTTTTCCTGGTTGTTTGCGTGTTTGGGTGTACCTAATACTATACTTTACCTTCTAACTTGTGTGTCTGTCTATAAATTGTATGTAAGTTAGTTTTCAAGTGCCATAATCCGGTTAAATGTGGCCACAAATAAGTGTATAACACTAATTCGTGACTACGTTTCCGTCTTATGAGACTTAAAATACTTTCCCTAAGGTCTAATGTAATTATGGCTAACACAAAACTACACACAACACATTCGAGACCGCATATTTCAACACTGAAAGCAAACGTTTGACGCAGACAAATAATAAAAGTCGCGTTAAGCGGCAGAAAAAATCCGCTGGTTGTCTTCACTCTCCATTCTATATTTTCCATTTTCTCTCATTTTCACACTTCTGTCACACATCTTTTATTCTCCCAATTATTTAAAAACCTTGAAGTGACACTGTACAAGTTTGGCTCAGTTTGAAACGAGTTGAGCTTCATGACTGTGCGTAACTTACTGCACGAGTCATGTATTTACAACATATTTACATGGATGAAATAGGGTTGATTGTTTGTACCCTGATAATACTAAACACTACATTCTACTGAAATACTAATACTAATTCTATAAATATATATTCTAATTTGTTGCACAAAATTCACATAATTTAAGGGAAGTAATCTAAGTAACTAAGAAAATGAAAATGATGTGAGATGAGTTATGTACTTTTCTGAAATGAGTAATGTGACATTGTAAATGATGGGTTATTTACAAAAAAAAAATAACAATAATAAATCAAAATAAAAAATGTTTTAATGTCTAAATGAAAAAATTATGATTAATAATTTGAATATACATGGTGAAATGTATAATCCTATAAGGTCTAAACTACTTTTAATTCTAAATGATGAGGTTGTTAAAGTGTTTATCAAGATGGAAGAAAATAATGTGAAATGAAATGTACTAACTGGTACTGTTCTTAACTTTTTATCCTCGTCTTTAATTAGCTATTATTAAATTTAAAGTACTATCCTAAGTAAGTGGGTAAATTAGTGATTTATTTAAACTACAGAAAAAAAATCTATTATATTCCCTAAATCTATTCTAAATCTATATTAAAGTAACTAATCTAACTATAATTTATCACTATATTAAAAACATGTTATAATACATATCACAATAAATAAATATATATACATGGTATTTAAATACCCCAGGTTAGTGGTTGCCATAACGTTCAGAAATAGCTTTTGTTGGCACAGTTCATAGATACACAATTGTCCTGGGTGTATTAAATTAAACTACACAGTCATACTTGTGTCTTATGGGTATTCTTCCACTCGTAGAGTCCGCTGGTGTCGTAGACATGTATATCCGTGTCTGTTATTTATGCATTGTTCTGACACTATTCTTCCATGATTAACACAGGTGATTCACCGGACCACAATTGGAGCGTAGTAAGTAACGAGCTGTCTATGTCCGCACGGTGATTCACTAGTTCTTGGAGCACAGTTCTTATTCTGCTGTCTATGGACACATGGTAGTTCACTGTTCTTAGCACACAGTCCTGATCATGATGTCTATGTATTACATAGGATATTTTACACAGGATATTCTAAGTGTACTAAATTACATATCTTAGACTCAATCTTCATGTGGAGTATCAGGTATTTCTACCTCAGATGGTCGACTAAGGGTATCAGCCAGAATGTTGTCCCTACCCTTAATATGCTCTATACTAAAAGTATAGTTTTGTAATATTAACGACCACCTGTAAATGCGGTCATTGCGATGTACCCCACTTTGTATGACCGTGATTGGGGAGTTGTCGGTCTGTACTACGAAGTGATTACCCGCTAGAAATTGATGTAACTTCCTTACTGAATAGATGACACTTAGGGCTTCCAACTCTGATATGGAATATCTGGACTCAGCAGGTGTGATCTTGCGGCTCACGTAGCAAATTGGATGGAAGATGCCATTGTAAAACTGGCCTAGTACTGCAGCGATGGAAATCCTGCTGGCATCTGTCCTAAGATAATAAACGAGCCTAGGATTAGGCAAACGCAGGATTGGTACATTACTAAATAGGAGTTTCAATTTTGACAATGCAGAAATTAATAATGCATCTTTGACATCTAATTTTACTGATGCTTTCAAAACATTTGAAAATACACTTGTTATTTCTGCTAAGTTCGGTATGAACTTACTATAATAATTTACTAAACAATTGAACAATTGTCCAAGCCACACTTCTGACACCACTTTTATCCTAGCCTGTCATCAAGCGATGCTACAGGCATTACGGGATAAACTTCTCTCGCACCAAACAAAAAGATTTGTCAGTCGTACGAGAGGAATTGATTACACATTTTATTGCCACTGGCTCTTTACATTACATAAATGCACAAAACTGTCTCTAATGCATCACACATGAATACACAGAATTTCCTATCACTAGTCGTCCCTAGCCCTACTGCTAAATCTATCTACTCATCTAAAGAAATACGCATCGACGCTAAGCGATGTGTTCCCTACGAAGTCTGTCCCCAGTCTCCCGATTCTCCGCGTGCTGATTACACAGTACGCGGAGGGACCTCGTGCGCACTTCGGCTTTTGCGTGCTACACGCTTAGAGTAGTAGCCTACTCTTGAGTTCCATTCTAGTTCTTCGTGTCTATCACGTTGGCGTGATTCTACCGTGACCAGAGTGCTTACTCTCTGGTTGACACTTCCGTGTCTCATGAGAGAACTGTTTACAGTTCCCCTCCCTATCTACTTCCTACACCTACCCTGCCCTCATGTTGGGGCACTGGGTTACCTCTACTCTACTTGAGGTAGACCACTCATTCAGGGTGGTCTTCCCTCTTATCTATTTCTGTCTTTGACATAATGGTAGACTAGCATGGGGATTCTCTCAACATGGTAGACTAGCATGGGGATTCTCTCAACATGGTAGACTAGCATGGGGATTCTCTCAACATGGTAGACTAGCATGGGGATTCTCTCAACATGGTAGACTAGCATGGGGATTCTCTCAACATGGTAGACTAGCATGGGGATTCTCTCAACATGGTAGACTAGCATGGGGATTCTCTCAACATGGTAGACTAGCGTGGGGATTCTCTCGACATGGTAGACTAAAATGGGGATTCTCTCAACATGGTAGACTAGCGTGGGGATTCTCTCAACATGGTAGACTAGCATGGGGATTCTCTCAACATGGTAGACTAGCATGGGGATTCTCTCATCATGGTAGACTAGCATGGGGATTCTCTCAACATGGTAGACTAACATGGGGATTCTCTCAACATGGTAGACTAGCATGGGGATTCTCTCAACATGGTAGACTAGCATGGGGATTCTCTCATCGTGGTAGACTAGCATGGGGATTCTCTCAGCATGGTAGACTAGCATGGGGATTCTCTCAACGTGGTAGACTAGCATGGGGATTCTCTCAGCATGGTAGACTAGCATGGGGATTCTCTCAACATGGTAGACTAGCATGGGGATTCTCTCAACATGGTAGACTAGCATCATGATTCTCTCAACATGGTAGACTAGCATGGGGATTCTCTCATCATGGTAGACTAGCATGGGGATTCTCTCAACATGGTAGACTAGCATGGGGATTCTCTCAACGTGGTAGACTAGCATGGGGATTCTCTCAGCATGGTAGACTAGCATGGTGATTCTCTCAACATGGTAGACTAGCATGGGGATTCTCTCAACATGGTAGACTAGCATCATGATTCTCTCATCATGGTAGACTAGCATAGGGATTCTCTCATCATGGTAGACTAGCATGGGGATTCTCTCAACATGGTAGACTAGCATGGGGATTCTCTCAACATGGTAGACTAGCATGGGGATTCTCTCAACATGGTAGACTAGCATCATGATTCTCTCAACATGGTAGACTAGCATCATGATTCTCTCAACATGGTAGACTAGCATCATGATTCTCTCAACATGGTAGACTAGCATCAGCATTCTCTCAACATGAGAGACTAGCATCAGGACTCTCTCAACATGAGAGACTATCATCAGGATTCTCTCAACATGAGAGACTAGCATCAGGATTCTCTCAACATGAGAGACTAGCGTCAGGATTCTCTCAACACGACAGACTAGTGTTGGTCTTTATGTATGATGTTAAGCAATATATCCGTAGTAGCATATCATATATCATCGGAATATACTCATATAAAGTTGAGTGACCCCCTTATCAGCAATGTGGCTGATCAAGAAGATATGGAAGGGGTAGTGAACACAATTCACAATCCTGTAAACTGCATTCGAAATCAACTGAAGGCAAAACGGAAGCAAACCGCCCGGTGTTGATTTGTAACAATGGTATGAGCGTTGGTCATTCAGAAAGCAATGGCAAACTACAGAACCTCTAAACCTCTAATCGCGAAACAACCAAATAAGTCGAACTACTGAACGTTAACGTTCTTAGTAAATCAAATACAGCCGAAATATGCCGGGGTTGAGTGTGAGGTCATGTAGAGAACATACAACTCATGTGGGGGAGTGAGGAAATGTTTTCAGTATTTAATTGACAGTAGTTTCTTTCTCATTTTGTCTGTGACTCCATGTATGTGCTTTTTGTCTGTGACCTTGTATGTGTGCTTTTTGTCTGTGACTATAAAGTGTGTGCTTGTTGTTTGTGACTTTGAGTGTGTGCTTTTAGTCTGTGACTCTGAGTGTGTGCTTTTTGTCTGTGACTCCAAGTGTGTGCTTTTTATCTGTGACTCCAAGTGTGTGCTTTTTGTCTGTGACTCCAAGTGTGTGCTTTTTGTCTGTGACTCCAAGTGTGTGCTTTTTGTTTGTGACTTTGAGTGTGTGCTTTTTATCTGTGACTCAATGTGTGTGCTTTTTGTTTGTGACTTTGAGTGTGTGCTTTTTGTCTGTGACTTTGAGTGTGTGCTTTTTGTTTGTGACTTTGAGTGTGTACTTTTTGTCTGTGACTTTGAGTGTGTGCTTTTTGTCTGTGACTTTGAGTGTGTGCTTTTCGTCTGTGACTTTGAGTGTGTGCTTTATGTTTGTGACACTGAGTGTGTGCTGTTTGTCTGTGGCTCTATGTGTGTACTTTTTGTCTGTGACTTTGAGTGTGTGCTTTTTGTTTGTGACTTTGAGTGTGTGCTTTTTGTTTGTGACTTTGAGTATGTGCTTTTTGTCTATAACTCAATGTATGTGCTTTTTGTTTGTGACTTTGAGTGTGTGCTTTTTGTCTGTGACTCAATGTGTGTGCTTTTTGTTTGTGACTTTGAATGTGTGCTTTTTGTCTGTGACTCAATGTGTGTGCTTTTTGTTTGTGACTTTGAGTGTGTGCTTTTGTTTGTGACTTTGAGTGTGTACTTTTTGTTTGTGACTTTGAGTGTGTGCTTTTTGTCTGTGACTCCAAGTGTGTGCTTTTTGTCTGTAACTCAATGTGTGTGATGTTTGTTTGTAACTTTGAGTGTGTGCTCTTTGTTTGTGACTCAATGTGTGTGCTGTTTGTTTGTGACTTTGAGTGTGTGCTTTTTGTCTGTGACTTATTGTGTGTTCTTTTTGCTCGTGACTTTGAGTGTGTGCTTTTTGTCTGTGACTCAATGTGTGTGCTTTTCGTCTGTGATTCCAAGTGTGTGCTTTTTGTTTGTGACTCAATGTGTGTGCTGTTTTTCTGTGACTCAATGTGTGTACTTTTTGTCTGTGACTCCAAGTGTGTGCTTTTTGTCTGTGACTCCAAGTGTGTGCTTTTTGTCTGTGACTCCAAGTGTGTACTTTTTGTTTGTGACTTTGAGTGTGTGCTTTTTGTTTGTGACTCCAAGTGTGTGCTTTTTGTCTGTGACTCCAATAGTGTGCTTTTTGTCTGTGACTCCAATTGTGTGCTTTTTGTCTGTGACTCCAAGTGTGTGCTTTTTGTCTGTGACTCCAAGTGTGTGCTTTTTGTCTGTGACTCCAAGTGTGTGCTATTTGTCTGTGACTCCAAGTGTGTGCTTTTTGTCTGTGACTCCAAGTGTGTGCTTTTTGTCTGTGACTCCAAGTGTGTGCTTTTTGTTTGTGACTTTGAGTGTGTGCTTTTTACGAGAACATGTCTGCAAAAGTATAATGTGTATGATTATTCTACAGTGTGAAGAAATTAACAAGATAGACCATGACTGGTTCCAAACTGCTGTTATATAGCCGGGGGCGCAGAGTTGGGGGAGTGCTAAACCTTGCATAATACCCCATGGCTTGTGCATTCATAATCGCTGTCAGCAAAAGTCCAACTCCTGTCCTTCACGTGGGGAACCTGTTTTAATTAACAAGGGAAGATGCGACAGTGAGTCTCTGGCGCCGTAAAAAAATAGATTGCTCTGGATATGTACGCTCGTACATATATGCGCAGATATGTGTGTACGCGCATACATATCTAAACTAGGGTAAAACAAGAAAGTTGCTGGAGACGGAGGCAACCAGCCAGGAGGAGCACCACAGAAATCAGGATGTCACGCACTTTACGTGATGAAATATGTCGTTTACGGCAAAACTTTATGGTGCTCGCCCTGTTATGGAGCCCCAGGCAGGTACGGTACCGGGCCCTATGCCTCGAAAGGGTTCAACCAAAACGACTAGAGATATTTCCTCAGATGTCCCGTGGAGCCAGAAAACGTGAGAATAGAGCGTCTGGTCATGCCAAACATAGACTGAAAATAATGCACTGGAATGGGCAGGGAGTCAATAACAACAAAACAGGGCTAGAAAGCATCTTGAACCAAGAACAAGTAATTCAAGTAAGTGTATGTTGCTTGCAAGAAACTCACCCCATTAAAAACATGCAAAAAGATGGCATACTGACCCTTGTTAAAAAAAAAAAAAAGCATAGCTGCTTCCCAAATTGAAGTTTACATAGAAGGGGCATACACTTAAATTTAAAATAGACAATACCGATCTGCATCTGATAAATTACTATCGTTCAGTTGACAGCCCACAGGCACTGGACACACTACCATTAAAAGAAAAAAATGACTGTGTGGCGATTTCAACAGCTACGCACAGAGCTGGGGTTGTGATCACGTGGACCAGAGAAGAGGGAGAGACTGGAAGACTGGCAGGACGAGAATATAGTCATCTTGATTAACAATATACCTTCTACGCGAGATCATGGCACACTACAGCTAACCTGACCTGGCTGTTCATTCACCAGACCTGGAGTGGAACATCACACGAATTTTTAAGGAACAACCTGGTGGCAGTGACCAACAGCCAGTCTTTCTAACTGTAGAAAATGAGCTTGTAAGTGAAAGCAGCACCCTCTCGAGGTGGAACTACAAGAAAGCAGTCTTGACAGCATACACGTATCGCGTCCAGTATACTAATTAGAAATCTGACCACTGAGAACGACATAAATAGTGTAGTTAAGTTCGAGAAATGCATACTACAGGCAGCACGAGAAACGGTACCTAGAGAAGCTCGTAAACAATATAAACCCTACTGGAGTAGTGAACCGGAACAGTTGTATAATGATGTGGAAGTGTGTAGAAAGCAAGCAGAGGCCAAAACCAGCCAAGAGCACCACAATAAATACCAGCATGCGAAATCCAAATTTCAAAGGACCAAGCTGCAGGCTAGACGGAAAAGCTGGCAGGAGAAAACAGAATCACTGAACTTTTAAAGAGGCACCAGGAAGTTGTGGAAACTAGTAAAACAATTTAACAATGAGGGTACAGGGAGAAACTCAAAGATTGCACTACATAAAAAATATCGTAATAGTACAGCAAGCAGCTGGCCGTTTTGCGGACTCATTTGCACAATATAACAACATCGAAATTGGTCAAGAGAAACAGAAACGGGAGAGAAATGACAACATAAGGAGAGGAAGAAATAGTACATGAGGCGCTGGAGGAACCTATCACAATCAGCGAACTGGAGCTAGCAATATCAAAATTGAAAATGAGGAAGTCACCAGCAGTCAACTGTATCTCCAATGAAATAATCATGAAACCTAGGTCCTAGGAACAATGGCCAAAACACAGTTGAAAAAGCCAGTTAAATAATATAAGAGACAACATTGCAGTTTTAGACAAATTTCAAGCGAACGGAAGAATTATTATTATTATTATTATTATAATTTTAAATATTGAGCACAACCCACTACTGGCAACGCTGATCGTATTCTGGCATGAACCTAAGGCCTATCCACGTCAATGCGGAAGCACTAGACTCGAGTTTCGCCCTCGTTTGAGCTCGTCAGTAGTGCATATCCCTGACCGGATCCGGAAACAAGCCTCGGATCACTGACGTGTGAAGCGGGTGTGTAACCACGCGGCACACGTTGGACACACAGCCAAATTATCATAAAAGAATATCACAACGTCACCCATCGTAGGCTATGCTCAAGATGCTCACCCTACGATGGGTGCCGTTGTGATATTCTGTTATGATAATTTGGCTGTGTGTCCAACGTGTGCCGCGTGGTTACACACCCGCTTCACACGTCAGTGATCCGAGGCTTGTTTCCGGATCCGGTCAGGGATATGCACTACTGACGAGCTCAAACGAGGGCGAAACTCGAGTCTAGTGCTTCCATATTGACGTGGATAGGCCTTAGGTTCATGCCAGAATACGATCAGCGTTGCCAGTAGTGGGTTGTGCTCAATATTTAAAATTCAAATCCCGAAATAACCAAATTAATCAATAATTATAATTATTATAATTATTATTATTATTAATATTATTATTATTATTATTATTATTATTATTATTATTATTATTATTATTATTATTATTATTATTATGTATTAAATTATGTGTATATGCTGAGAACATTAATTGAACGTTCTTCTTCTTCTTCTTCTTCTTCGTTCATCCGGAGTTTTTTTTTGGATGTGATTGCGTTGTGCCTGTTTACAGCAGAGCTGCGTTCTTGCGCCGTTAGGCCGACACATCCGACTTCTGCGGGCATTTGTTGACCGGGTTAACCTTCCCGGGGGAACGTTCTATAGAAGTAAACAAAGACCTACATCTTTGCTTTACTGACTGCACAAAGGCTTTCGATAGAGTAAGGCATGTCAACATGATGAAGATGCTTGCAGATCTTCAAATTGATGGGAAAGACTTTAGACGTGTAAAAAAACATATGCTGGAAGCAACAAGCTGTCATAAAGATTGATAATGAAGTAGGTCAATATCAATATCAGCCTATTAAGAGAGGTGTGAGACAGGGATGTGTATTGCTTTCGGATCTTTTTCCATATACAGTGGAAATATTTTCAGAAATTTAGAATATTTAAGAAGAATCACCACTGGGGAACGTGAGTGGCACCTTGCAGTCTTGACAGACTAAAGTATGTGAGTTGGAATGTGGCCAATATTCCATCACAATGCCTGGGCAGAGCTTCAGAGAAACATGTGGTGCCCAAACGACATGATCCCTCTCTCGGCCTAATCTTGTGTTTTCCAGAGAAATGGGTAACCAATACGTCTGACACAAGGTAGGCTGCAGACGCTGGCGGCACAGCGTCAAAACCTCCGAGACCTCGCCACCACGAGCAGGTGGCGAGTGATGGCCAGACCCTGACACCCAAGGGAACCGGCTTAGAGGCGTTCAGCCAAGTCTCACAGGTGAGGGCCTCATACGAACCCGGACCATGAGGGCGCGCACAACTGTCAATCACAAGTGTCCGGGCCTGTGTAAAGCGTGCACTATCGTCAGACTCTCCACCTGACTTTAGCAGACCCCGCGACCAGCGGGAATAGGCCCGCCAGAGCTACCGCAGGAGATACTGCTTGTCTGTTGCGAGCAAATCTCCCATCCTTCCACTGTGCGGATCTCGCGACCGGCGAGAATAGGCCCGCCGGAGATTATGCTCGCCTGCTGCGAACAAATCTCTACCGATGACTGAATAAGTAAAGAAACGATAAAAGTAGCGGTATTTCAATTGCGCTTGCGCTCCCACCTATGCTACACTCTTCATGTGTCTTCACAAAGTCGGACTAGAGTCAAGCTCAACAGGGTCTTCTTTCCCCGCTGATTCTACCAAGCCCGTTCCCTTGGCTGTGGTTTCGCTAGATAGTAGATAGGGACAGTGGGAATCTCGTTAATCCATTCATGCGCGTCACTAATTAGATGACGAGACGGGGAACGTAACATCGATAAAATTAGATATGCGGATGATACAGTATTGATTGCAGACGATGAGCAGGATCCGCAACATTTAGTAGATGTGATTATTGCACACAGTGAACAACTATGGTTAGAATTAAAGTGTAAGAAGACACAGATTATGGTCGTCACTGGGAAGAAGGAAATACTACAATGTAATATACAAGTAAATGGGAATATTCTTACACAAGTGGATCGGTACAATTATCTCCGAACAGTCATAACATCTGATGGGAGATGCCTTGAAGAGTTTAGAACAAGAATCGCCATGGCGAAGGTGGCATCTTGCAAGATAGAAATCATAATTACCAATAAAAAGATGTCTTTTGCAACGAGAAAAAGAGTATTGAAGTGCTACATGGAACCTATGAGGAGTGTCTTATTGATCATGCGTCTAAGTACACTTGTTCCTGCAGCGAGGCCCCGTCGTCATTTGGAGTTGACAGGTTCGATCTCGGTCGGTAACTATAGCTTTCAAATTTTATGTTGTCTGGTGCGTCCTCTGATCTCTGCTTCCTTCTTCTCATTCTATGAGCGTCAAACAATAATATGTGTGTTTAATTGTGAACTGTCTTGGTGGCCTCAAAGGGTTCTCCAATTGATTTTATGTGTAATACATAGAACCGGTACTTTTGTATGGGTATAAAGAGTGGACAATGAGCAGGCAAGTTGAAAAACATCTGATGGCTGTGGAAATGTGGTTTCTGAGGAAAATGCAAAGAATACCATGGACAGACAGAAGAAAAAATGACCAAGTCCTACTAGAAACAAATGAAAACCGTAAACTGATTACAGAAATTAGACGTAGACAGTCACAATTTTTTAGACACGTAATGAGAAGAAATAAATAAAAAAGCTTGGTGACAACTGGCAAGATTGAGGGTGGAAAGAACAAGGGATAGACAGAGAAGTAAATACCTGGATGGCTTGGCCACGTGACATGGTCGAGACAAGGACACTGTACTGATTCACGACTCTGGAGATCGTGTGAGATTGTGAAACATGACTGCCCACGCTTATCGGCACGGTAGATGATGATGATGATGAAAGCTGTGGAAATGGTAACAATAGAGAAACACGAAGTGTGGGGTTGCAGGACTTCAGATGCAGAGGACGTTGCGGTGATAAGCCTTCATCAACAAACAACACCATGAAAACACAACAACATATAAACCACGAAGATGACACTACAGTGATAACACGAATGCATAATAAGCAGGATGGAAAAAGAATATGAAAAAATGTGTCCTACTTGTATCATAAGCCACGAATATGAATCCTGTCAATTAATGTAATGTAACATCCTTTATTTCCGATGGTGTTTCCACCTTGTCGTGGCGGGGGAGCTTGAGTTTCTCAATGATTCTGAGAGCTATGCCGGCGGTAGCGTAGCTACCAGCAGGGCCTCCCAAGCCGGACAGGTCATATGGTAGAGAACAGACAAAGAGAAACACCCTGGTCCTCCAGGTTGGGGTTTGAAGCGTGGGGTTAACATTCCCACCTTTGTAAAAACTATTTTGTTACGAAACAGATACATAAGCCTCGAATTCGGACTGACTTATTTGGACAACGACCTCGGAACGTTACAAGACTTTTGAGATTTGGAACATGGAATGTACGGACACTATATCGAGCTGGAGCGACCGAAGAACTAACCCGGGAGCTGGTTGAATATCAAATGGATATAACAGCAATGCAAGAAATAAGGTGGCCAGGAGAGGGTACTTTAGAGCAAAATGGAATGATTGTAATATATGGAGGAGACACCCAAAATAAACATCAATTAGGAACAGAAATTGTCATTAAAAAAAAAAAAGAGTTATAGGGGAACGTTCTAAACTTTAAAGCTGTTAATGACAGGATTAGTAAATTACGAATAAACGGTAAATGGAAAAATATAACGATGATTAATGTACATGCACCTACTGAAGAGAAAGAAGATGATATTAAAGAAGACTTTTATAATAATCTGGAAGATGTCATAGAAGAAACCCCCAAATAGGACATCCTGATTGTGCTGGGAGACTTCAACGCAAAAATAGGTAGAGAGCAAACTCATAAAAAAAAGTTGCCGGTATGGAAAGCCTACATACAACTTCAAATGATAATGGATGGAGAGTCATCAACCTGGCAGAAGCCAAAGGACTGCAGATCAGCAGTACCAGACTGCAAAGAAAGGATATACATAAACAAACTTGGAAATCATGTGACAAGAGAACCTATAATCAAATAGATCACATTTTAATTAACAACAAAAATGCATCAAACATACAAGTTAGAAGCTATAGAGGAGCTGAGTGCCACAGCGACCACTTCCTCGTTGGGGCAAAATTTAAAATAAAACTTAAGAGAGCTTTCTACGCTAAACTACAAAGGTTACACTCAATATATAACAGAGAAAAACTACAAGAAATTACAGTCAACGAGAAATTTGCAGATGAAATAAAATGTAAACTTGAAATTCTACAAAACCCGTCGGAGGAAAGCGTTGACCAAGCTTGGCTGAACATCTAGAATACAATTCAAACTACCGCAGAAGAATGTCTCGGTGTGTTAACCACGCATAGAAAGAACAGATGGATCAATCAAAAATGTGAAGAAGCAGTCATTAGGAAAAAGAATGCCAGACAGTTGTGGTTAAATGACATCATTCATTGGCACCTTTCCGTCTTGACAGACGATAGTTTGGTACATTGTGCTTCAAAAAGGCTTAATAACTACGATCCATGGCGGTGGCGAGTGTGGCTGGTAAGGCCAATTCTTGCTGCAAATGTTTGCCCACAGTAGGTGCATGTGAAAACATGGTCATTTCCACCATTTTGCACCATCTTACGTCTCTCACGCTCTGTGTGTGCTTTATCTGCAATCATTTTCTCCTTTGTCTTTATTCCATTTCTGATAGTTGCCCTCCATGCAACACGTTCAGCGGCGACGTGCTCTCAATGTGCATTATCAATGCCTGTATCAATCATGTCCCGCTTACACACATCTTTGTATCGTAGTTGAGGCCGACCATGATATCTCCTACCCGTCTGTAATTCACCAAAAAAGATGTCCTTTGGTATTCTACCATCATCCATCCTCCTAACGTGTCCTATCCATCTAAGTCTACGAAGACTGAGCATGGAATACACCGTCACACAACCTGATCTTTCCAATACTTCAGTATTTGTGATTTTGTCTTGCCACTTAATACCAAGAATTCTTCGCAGACACCGCATATGAAAGCTGTTTAAACGTTTCTCTTGGCGTGAGTAAGTTGTCCAGGTTTCACTGCCATAAAGAAGAGTACTAAGGACACAGGCTTGGTAGACGAGGACTTTTGTTTTGGCAGTAAGCTTCCTGTTCTCCCAGACTCTTTTTGCTAACATGTTCATTGTTGTTGCTGCCTTGCCAATCCTGATGATGATTTCCTGATCGAGGGATAATTTGCTATTTACCTCTGATCCTAGATATGTAAAATGGTCTACTATCTCCAGTTCGGCATCGTCAATAAAGATTGATGGTACACCATGTGCGCCTTGTGACATAATCTGTGTCTTCTTTTTGTTAATTGTTAAACCAAATTCAGAACAAGCATTGGAGAATGCAGATAGTAGATGTTGTAATTCTTCCTCAGAGTGGGTCGTAATCGCAGCATCATCCGCAAAAAGCAACTCTCTGATTAGTACCCTGCTAATTTTAGTCTTGGCCTTCAATCTCTGAGCATTATAGAGGCCACCATCTGAGCGTGAGTGAATGTATATACCGTCATCCTGATCACGAAAGGCATATTTCAGTAGAAGTGAAAAGTATATCCCAAAGAGGGTGGGGGATAGTACACAACTTTGCTTAACTCCACTCTTGATTTCAAACTCTTCTGAAGTTGAGCCATCAAACTTGATTATACCCTTCATGCCTGTGTGGAACGATTCCACAATGGACAGAAGAGTTGGTGGGCAGCCAATCTTCTTTAGTGCTTTGAACAGACCCTCACGACTGACCAAATCGAATGCCTTTGTGAGGTCGATGAAGGCAATAAACAGTGGCTGATTTTGTTCCCGGCATTTTTCTTGCATCTGTCGCAATGAGAATATCATATCAATGGTAGACCGGTTCTGACGGAAGCCGCACTGTGATTCGGGGTAGACTTGATCTCCCAGGACTTGAAGTCTGTGCAGGACAATTCTGGCAAATACTTTCCCAACAATACACAGAAGTGAGATACCCCTATAGTTGTTACAGTCGCTCCGATCTCCCTTGTTCTTGTACAGCGTTATGATGTTTGAATCTTTGAACTCCTGTGGGACTTGTCCTTCTCGCCAGCATAGCTCTATTAGCTGGTGGATCTGTAGAGCGAGTGTGTCTTGCCCACTCCTGATTACCTCTATTGGAATCCCATCCTTACCTGGAGCCTTGCCAGATGCAAGCTCATTTATAGCACACTTAACTTCTGTTATAGTGGGAAGTGTGTCCAGGTGGTCAAGAGTTGGCAGGGCCTCTATGGCGTTGAGGGCATCATCCGCTAGCTTGGTCTCACTTGAGTAAAGCTCTAAATAGTGCTCGACCCATCTATCCATCTGCTGTTTCTTATCAGTGATGATTTCTCCAGTCAAGGTTTTCAGCGGTGCACTTCTTTTGATCATTGGACCACAGGCTTTCTTTATCCCTTCATACATGCTTCTGATGTTTCCCTTATCACTTGCGATTTGAATGGACTCACATAACTTGATCCAATAGTCATTCGCACACTGCCTGGCAGCCTTTTGTACATCCTTCCTCGCTTGCTTCAGCTCACTCAGAGTGTTACGCGTTGGTCTTTCCTTGTTTCTTAAGAGAGCTATCTTCTTTTTATCAATCAAGGGCTGCAGTATCTGGCTGTTTGCCGCAAACCAGTCCTGCCTCTTATGATCCACAGTGCCGTAAACCCCTACCGCTGTTTTATAAATAGTTTCCTTAAGTTTACTCCATTTATCATTTACTATACAACTTTCTGATGTATCATTGAAAGCGTCTTCAAGTTGCTGTTGAAATTCAAAGCACTTTCCAGGATCGTGAGTGTTAGTAATATTAATCCTGGGGCTAGACTTGTGTTTAGCTGTGTAGATTCTCTTTGGTCTCAGTCTAACCCTTGCAACAACCAAAGAATGATCTGTATCACAGTCAGCACTGTGGTAACTTCGAGTTAATGATGTATGGTTCAGATGTTGTCTCCGTGTGATAATGAAGTCCAGCTGATGCCAATGGCTGGATCTTGGATGTTTCCATGTGACCTTATGCATCTCTTTTGTTTTAAAAAAGGAGTTTGTAATACATAGGTCATTTCTAGTGCAATGCTCCAGCAGCCTTTGCCCATTATCATTCATGCGACCGATGTTGTATTTTCCAAGGCACATTGGCCATGAACTCGAGTCCTTGCCCACACGAGCATATAAATGTAGTCGGATTTTGGAACTGCCTTGATCGCAGAGTCTAGCTGCTCATAGAACGTATCCTTCACATCATCAGAGAAAGCGAGTGTCGGTGCATATGCAGTGAGAATAATAATATGACCATTAAAAGAACGGAAACATACAAATACCTGGGTACAATCTTCAACAGCTCCAACATAATAAGGTAAAAAATACAAGCTAGAATCAACTCTGGAAATAAGATATACTATGCACTACAACATCTGCTAAAATGCGCTATCTCGTAACACCAAGATCACAATATACAAAACACTGATTAGACCAGTTGTGCTGTATGGCTCTGAAACCTGGAGTACAACGAAAGGAGACGAAGCCTTGTTACAAACCTTTGAGAACAAAGTCTTAAGACGCATCTTTTGTCCCATTAGGGATACACAAAGTGGAGAGTGGAAAAGAAGAAGCAACATAGACATTTATGATCTGTTTAAGTCCCCGCTAATCACTGGTATCATGAAGACTAATTGACTACAATGGCTGGTGCATATAGAAAGAATGGAAGATAATAGGGAAACAAAACTCGCTTACACTCAGGACATAAATGATCGTAGACCAAGAAGACGGTGGAGAGATAATATATATATACAGACCTGCAAGAACTTGGAATCAGCGACTGGCAAGAGAAGGTCAACCAGAGAGACGAATGAGACGGATTGTATCTGCAGCAAAGAACCTCAATGGCTCGGAATGCTGAAGAAGAAGAAGCACATCTTTTATTTACTCTGACATGTTTGGGGAAATGTCCCTTTCGTTTGTATTTACGGGAGCTAACCCTGTAACGACTAGCAACATGTGGTAAATAACTCCTATGATTTGAAATGGTTAAACTTTTGTTTCATTTTCTAGTGTCTACAAACAAACAGACAATTTTTATTACATAAATAGAATTACATAGTAGTGAAATACACTGCTCAAAATCTTTTCTTCTAGTTCATTGTAATTTGAATAAATTATAATTAAATATGTAAAAGTATATAACCATAATATTATGTAAGATGTGTCAATGTTCATATATAAGTGCATCGTTATAAAAGTTATGTAAGGCCCACAATCCGTTGATGCAAATTGGCGTTACATAAGAGTGCGAAGGCCTTCGACTCCGCATCGCCGATGATTATATACATTATCACGCAATCATCCGTTGAAAACATGAACCATGTGAACCTGTTACATCACACATGAGTTTAGGTGGTAATGCAGTAATATTAGCAGTCGTGTGACAATGGCCTTTTTTTCTTGGTATTCTTATACATCAATCAATTAGGTGCTGTCTCTATAATGAAGGTTGACTGCAACGGATCTCCAGCACTAATTTTGTCATTTCATCCATCTCTTGATGTTATCTTCCCACCTGTTTTGTTGTCTACCTCTTGCTGGCTTGCCTTCAACCTTACCCTCTAGTATGGTGTTTATAAGAGTGGTATCTGCAACATTTAGTAGATGCGATTGTTGCACACAGTGAATAACTAGGGTTAGAATTGATTTGTAAGGAGACAGATTATGGTCGTTACTAGGAAGAACGAAATACCACAATGTAATATACAAGTAAAGGGGAATATTCTTAAACAAGTGAACCGGTACAATTATCTCGGAACAGTAATAAAATCTGATGGGAGATGCCTTGAAGAGATTAGAACAAGAATAGCCATTGCGAAGATATCTTTTGCAAGATGAAAAACATAGTGACCAATAAAAAATATGTCAGTTGCTACGAGAAAAAGCGTTTTGAGGTGCTACATAGAACCTGCACTTTTGTATGGATGTGAAGAGTGAACAATGAGCAGTCAAGCTGAAAAACATCTGATGGCTGTGAAAATGTAGTTTCTGAGGAAAATGCAAAGAATACCATGGACAGATAGAAAAACCAATGACCCAGTCCTTCAAGAAACAAATGAAAATCGTAAACTGATTAAAGACATTAGACGTAGACAGTCACAATTTTTTTGGACATGTTATGAGAAGAAATAAATTGGAGAACTTGATTACAACTGACATTATCGAGGGAAGAGAACAAGGGGAAGACAGAGAAGTAAATACCTGTATGCCTTGACCACGTGGCATGGTCGAGACAGGGACACTGAGCTGATCCACGACTCTGATTGTGTGAAATGTCGAATCATGACCGCCCACGCTTACCGGCATGGCTCATGATGGATGTATTTCAACATGACACATATTTTTTTGGGGTGGCTTTTCTATATCTCTGTGGCGAAGAGGTTACGGGCGCAATTCGTAATCCCGCATACCGCGTTCGAAATACAGCTGCTGGCAATTTGGCAGCAGACCGCCTTGTGTTGGTTTTCATAAAAAAATTGTATGAGTGCCTGTCTTTCAGAAAATACATGGCAAACTACTCAGCGTAAACTTACCAAGAAATCACATACAGCCAAAGATACTGGGATTTTCTGCGACGTCTTGTAAAGGATATGTAGCTAAATTTTCCCCTAGTTTTGAAATGTAAAATGAATAGCGCTCTATGCAGCCGTTTCTATTTGAGTCTCACCTGTCCTAGGGTTTTTAAAGTGCCCAACCTACAAATAATGCTCCCTTATTTTTAGCCTTGTCCGAGAAGGTTACACTCTGACTCACTACCCTATTATCAGCGGTGCTGCGCTAATATTTTCCTTTGTTGTGAATCCATAAGCCATAAATCATTCCAGGTTGAGGCGAACGCCTTTGTGAATCCTAGTCGATGCTACAGAGTCCGTGCACTGCGCTAAGATTATATGTGGTTGAGACAGTCAGAGAGAGAGAGAGAGAGAGAGAGAGAGAGAGAGAGAGAGAGAGAGAGACAGACAGACAGACAGACAGATAGACAGACAGACAGACAGACAGACAGAGAGAGAGAGAGAGAGAGAGAGAGAGAGAGAGAGAGAGAGAGAGAGAGAGAACTAACGAACTTTATTTTCAAAGGGTCACAAATTGGGCACGCAGGCACGTCTTACAATCGGCCTTTTCAATCACTCAGCTTTCGTTCATCAATAATATTTTTGCATGCTACATTCACATAGAAAAGAAAAACGTGAAATGAAAGTTGTGAACATAAACAATGCATATTACCATGTTATGAGACAGGCAGGTAGCCAGACACACATATACATGCACATACATAAACACACACATACATTCCTACACATATACTTTCATCATTTACACAAACTATCACAGTTATGCACTTACTCAATGACACACAAATACTTTCTCTCTCGCAATCACAAACTCACTAACACAAGTTTACTTATACACACATACGTAATTCTCTCTTTATTTATCCACACATACATCTCCATCTATCTCTCTTTCTCTTTCGCCATCTCTCTCTATCTCTTTCTCCATCTCTCTCTCTTTCTCCATCTCTCTCTTTCTCCATCTCTCCCTCTATCTCTTTCTTTATCTCTCTCTTTCTTCATCTCTCTCTCTCTATTTCTCCATCTCTCTATCTCTCTCTTTCGCCATCTCTCTCTATCTCTTTCCCAATCTCTCTATCTTTCTCCATATCTCTCTATCTCTTTCTCCATCTATATCTCTCTATCTCTTTCTCTATCATTGTCTCCATCTATATCTCTGTTTCTCCACCCCTCCCATTCCCCTCTCTTTCTCTCATTAACACACATACTCTTCTAAATCTGCTTAGAATGACAGAGTACTTAAGGCCTAGAGGCTATAGGATAGGTATGACAACCCCCCCCCCCCCCCCCCCCGGAACTGAAGCTGGTTTTGTTAGCAAATAACATAATGAGACTGAAAGAGTTAACTAATTAATTGCCATTGGGTGATTAATCATCTTAAGCGGCTTACCGTATCTGCCATGGGATTATATATCACCGAAATGTTGCCATTGTGTTATTATACAACATGTCTGCTACCATATGAACAATATTTAATTTCAGTCATTACTGTGACACACCCCTACTTCCCATTTTTCACGATCCATGTTTGTTTGGTACAAACCTACTGTTTGTTTGGCACTGAGTCTGTGAAAGAAGTATGTAGGCCGTGATGACGAGAGCACTGGACCCATGGCCCATGGGTTGCCAGATACGTGGGCACCAAAAGGAGGACATAAGACAAAAAGGAGGACAAAAAGAAGGAGATATTGGATGTTTCATTTAAATCATTCCATATTAAACCCACAATCAGTACAATTTTATTACAATAGCTGCCAATAAGTGTGTCTTACTGTTAGTGAATATACCAAGAAACAATCATGTTAAAAAATAAATATAAATTCAATGGAGACCTTCTTCAATATGCTAAAAAAACATTATTTAAACAGCGGATTGTAAATTATTACCTTATAATCTTTGCCGGCTCCATGGCTAAAGGATTGCGAACGCGGTTCGTGAGCCGGGTACCAGGCGTTCGAAGCTCAGCTGTGACCGATTTGTGCAGCAGACCGTGTCGCGTTGTGTTATAACGTGCTGGTATGGGAGCCGGTCGTTCAGAAAGCAATGGCAAACTACTGTACTTGGCTACTTGCCTAGTACACCAACAGCAGCTGAAAAATGCTGGTGTTCACTACAACGTCCTGAAAGGGATACGCAACATTTTATTATATTTATAATCTGTATTAATTACGCAACATATTTCGCGGAGGAGCCAACTTTTCGTAGAAGATCCTCTTTAGCAATCACAAATGCACAAAACTTCACAGGTAAGATTCTTCAAATTGTACTTTGTGAGAATGATTTTGTTTATGCATCCAACCAAAGCACTGAAATTCATCAACAGGTTTCAACCACTTTTCTAAGTAACTAATGCATGCTTCACACACCAACTTAACGTCTGACATAAAACTATCATACTCTTCTTCTCGACCACTTTCCTTAAGTCTTCTCAACATCTCCCTGACTTTCAGTGAAATAAATGTCTCCTTCAATCTGCCTTTCAAAACTTCCAAGGTTGTGTGAAGAAGGCCCATAACCTCTAACACTGATGTTTCTTCTTTTTCAATGGCCGAAATATTGACTTGGAAGACAGATATCAAAGAATGCAAAAACCAAAGGTAAACTTCTGAAAAATCGTTCTCAGAGATTTTGTTTTTAAAAAATCATAGCAGAAAGAAAATATTCTATTAAAGCAGCAAACAGCCTCAACAGCTGCAAACAACAGCGGACAGGTGTAAAAGCATTCCACGCCAATTTTATAGCTCACAGTGTCGCCCTGCACTCACTCAGTAGCAGGGCGACGGGATCATGTACTACCAGTCCAACATGAGGAAAATGCGATTGCAAACCGTAGCCACAAGAATAAACACGCCCCAGGCCTTAACCGTTACATTCCTAACCGTCATGTTGGGGACGGGAAGTCCATTCTGAACATTCTATAGAAGTAAGCAAAGACATCTGTGCTTTATTGACTACACAAAGGCTTTCGATAAAGTAAGACATGTCAACATGATGAACATCTTTCAGATCTACAAATTGATGGGAAAGACCTTAGACTTGTAAGGAACATATATTGGGAACAATAAGCTGCCATAAATATTGATAATGAAGTAGGTCAATGTCAGCCTATTAAGAGAGGTGTGCGACAAGGATGTGTAATGTTTTCATATATTTTCTTCCCTGTACAGTGAAAATATTTTCAGAAATTTAGAAGATATGAGAAGAATCACCACAGGGGGAAGTAACATCGATAACATTAGATATGCGAATGACACAGTTTTGATTGCAGACAATGAGCGGTATCTGCAATATTTAGTAGATGTGATTGTTGCACACAATGAACAATTAGCGTTAAAATTAAATTCTAAGAAGACACAGATTATGGTCGTCACTAGGAAGAAGGAAATACCACAATGTAATATACAAGTAAATGGGAATATTCTTAAACAAGTGAATCGGTACAATTATCTCGGAACAGTCATAACATCTGATGGGAGATACCTTGAAGAGATTAGAACAAGAATCCCCTTGACGTAGGTGGCATTTTGCAAGATACGAGGGCGAGTCAATAAGTGAGTCACACAGTTCTGTGGGATGGCAGGTAAATTTAGTTTTTTTTTTTTTCTACAGGTGTCATTAGGTGACAGCAACATCGAACTTTATATTCCCGTTCGTCAAGTGGCGCTGGGTATCCATGCGCATGCTCAGTGCATAAACAAAATGGCGACTGTACTTACCGAGTGTACAACCAAAGAGCAACGTGCCGTTGTGCGTTTTTTGTGGGCAAAAGGACTGCCTGCAAAGGACATTCATAAGGAAATGCTTCCTGTTTATGCTGACAAATGTTTGTCCCGTAAAGCGGTGCATAGCTGGGTAGAAATATTTTCTCAAGGACGCTCTAAAATTGTTGATGAAATCCAATCTGGTCGTCCTGTTGAGATTGCAACAGAAGCATCCGTGCAGCGGGTGGAGGAGATGATTAGAGGTGACAGGCGGCTTTTAACCAATTTCAAGAAGAAAGGTGACAATGTGAATTCTGAATCGTACTGTTAAGTTCTATCGATGCTTCATGATGCAATTCGAAGAAAACGTCCAGGACTGCTGACTAGAGGAGTATTGCTTCTTCATGACAATGCCGCAAAATGTAGCTGCAGACACAGATCACCCGTTGCACGAGGCGCTGGACGCAGTTAAGGGTCAGAGACTGATAAGAGGGAAATCATGGATGGTTCAGGCGGAGGATACGATCAGACAGGTGTGCCCCTTGGAGAACATTAGACGTGAAGAGGAGTGGGTCAGAGTGCAAGCGGAGCAGTCAGACTTGTGCAGAGTTATAATCACATTGAGCCGGGAGTGCAGGGAGTTGCCAGCAGGGACCACGGAAGTGGAAATCCAGCAACTAATTCAGGATAACCCCTCTGCCGTGCGTCCACCTTGACGAGGTAAAGGGGCTTGCGCGTTCCAATGACCCCAAGAGCTATGCCGACGGTAGCACAGCTACTGGTAGGGTTACCCATGTCGGACAGGTCAAGGGAGAGGGACCAGACGAAGTGACGCACAAACCTGCTGCCTTGTAGGTAGACTGGGGACAGTCAAAGGCTAGGGAAAGCATCCCGAAAAATGCTTGTCGAAATCGGATGTACTGAGCCACAGGCTTGACAAAGAACGTAACTTTATCATTTCATGATGCCACAGATGAAAATTAATCGTTATGGTGCTAATCCCGTGAAGTCCCATCAGGCGGTGATAGTGCCGGGCCCCCTGCCTCGAGGGGGTCCACCCATGACTACTGTTGGTCACCTTCCCCTGTGCTGTGGAGTCAAGGCACAGAGGAGTAGGTTAAGAGCTATTGACCAAATACCAAGGACACTCAACATACTACAGTGGAATGCCGAAGGAATTTATAACAAGAAAGAATCCCCGACACAGCGTCTTCACAAAGATAGAATAGATGTGGCATGCATTCAAGAGACACACCTCAACGCCAAGCGCAAATTTTCAGTCAGGGGATATCAGGCCACACGTTTCGACCGCGAAGGACATAAAGGAGGAGTTCTTATGCTTACACGAAATACAATACCTTGCAGCGAAGTATCTGTGATCTCTGACAACCAAACAGAAATTATAGGTGTTGATATAATGAGAAAGGACGTGAAAATAAGAATTTACAATCTTTATAGCCCAGCAGATAAGGATCTTACACTCTCAAACATGAAAATAACTGACACAAATTGCATTATTGTCGGAGACTTTAATAGCCGTTCAGAAAGATGGGGATACCCAGATACTGACAAAAGAGGAGATGAAGTGGAGGACTGGGAAATAGACTCAAAT
The DNA here is from genome assembly GCA_963921405.1 of Cepaea hortensis. Taxonomy (NCBI): domain Eukaryota; kingdom Metazoa; phylum Mollusca; class Gastropoda; order Stylommatophora; family Helicidae; genus Cepaea; species Cepaea hortensis. The sequence goes on along the minus strand of OY992894.1, from coordinate 87,280,315 downwards.
CTCCATCTACTCAACAAAGCGGATGACACACCGAGCTTCTACTCCAGAAGATGGATTACCACTTCTACTCCAGACTTAGCTTTCTGCACAGGAGACATCCTCCACAAAATCGACCGCCATGTGCTGGACCAATTAGCAGGTAGTGACCACAGACCAATCAAGCTTGTAATGAATATGGAGTATGTTCCACAGGAGCAAAAGCCCTTGCCCCGCTGGAATTACAAACGAGCAGATTGGGACAGATTTGCCACACTAACAGACAAATATTGTGAAAACATAAATACACGATATGGCAACATGAAGCAAATGGTGGAAAGTCTAAACAGAGCAATAATACAGGCAGCCACTGAGTCCATTCCAAGAGGAGCGAGGAAAAACTACAAACCATACTGGACTGAAGAACTACAAAGTTTGGAGGACAAAGTTGAAGATGCCAGGAAGACAGCAGAGAGAGAACAAACAATTGAAGCGAACATCTCTCTCAAAGCCATCTCAGCAAAATATAAAAGAACAGTAAATCAAACAACAAGAGATTGTTGGGTGGAAAAAAGAGAAAACCTGAATTTTGACAGGGATGGAAACAAACTATGGAAACTAGTGAAAGCCATGAACAATGAAGGACCTAGAAACAAACAAATAACAATTAAACAAGGAAATGCCTTGCTTACAGGAAAAAAGGCTGCAAATGCACTAATGGAACACTATGCCAGTGCAAACCACATTGATATTACAACCGAACAGAAGAAAGCAATCAAAGATAAACAGATACATCATAGTAATACAGAGACAGCAGCAGAATATATGATGGCATATCTAACAATGGAAGAAATGGAACAGGCAATGAATACCCTAAAAAAGAAGAAATCACCAGGAAAGGATGGAATCACAAATGAAATGCTAATAGGACTAGGGACAAAGGCAAAAAAGAAACTACTAGCAGTCCTAAATTACAGCTGGAAGAGGGGAATAGTCCCACAGGCATGGAAGGAAGCTATACTAATACCAGTCCCAAAGAAAGGAAAAGACCTGGAAGAACCAAATGGCTATCGACCTATCAGTCTACTTAGCTGTGTAGGAAAATTAATGGAACGCATTATCAATGGCAGGCTAACATGGCATCTGGAAGAAAACAAACTCTTAACACCACACCAAGCAGGATTAAGAAAGTACAGATCCACTGAAGATCAAATAACCTATATAGCTCAGGAAATAGAGGATGCCTTCCAAGAGAAAACGCACACACTAGCGGTCTGGATAGATTTAGAAAAAGCATTTGATAAAGTATGGAAGGAAGGACTGAAAGTAAAACTGCAAAAAATGCATGTTTGTGGGAAAATGTACAAATGGATCAGCCACTACCTTGAGAACAGAACTGCCAGGATAAAAGTACAAGGACAAACCAGCAAAATGATGCTGTTGGAGCATGGTGTCCCCCAAGGAGGAGTTCTTTCACCAACATTATTCCTAGCATATATAAACGACATCACGGAAAATTTTCCAGCCAGAGTACACACATCATCCTTTGCAGATGACCTAGCCATATGGACATCTGAAGAATATATTAGTACAGCTAACAGCAGAATACAGCAAGCCCTATTAGCACTAGAGGACTGGTCAAAATCATGGCCAGTGAAGATAAGTGAGGAGAAAACAACATGCACAGTGTTCTCCCTCTCAAATAAAACTCAGCACCCTAAGCTGGTATTGAATGGAAAAATATTGCGCCATGAAGAAAATCCAAACTATCTCGGAGTCACCTTTGATCGTCGCCTGACATGGAAAACACAGGTTGAGAAAAATCGAACAAGAGCAAGGCAAAGAATGGCAATCATGAAAAAGCTTGCTGGTATAACGTGGGGAGCAGATGAGAAAGTTCTCAAGAAGCTATATACTGGACGGGTGAGGCCAGTACTGGAATATGGCATTGCAGCTTGGGCAACAGCAGCTAAGTCAAACTTTAACAAAATAAGTAGAGTCCAAAACCAAGGAATGCGAATCATAACTGGAAGCCTGAAGACAACGCCTATTAATGAACTAGAAAAGATCACTTGTTTACAACCAATGCAGGACAGAAGAGATAGCAGAGCCCAGCAATAAGCAGAAAAATTTAGAAGATTGACAGACCACCCTATGTATAACAGGTTTAATGGTTTTGGAAAAGGAAGACTGAAGCGTAGCAACTTTGTAGAAACTGCAAAACGAAGGATTAGGGCAGATCCCATACTTAACATATCAACAGTCAAGCCCATTTACTATGCACACAACTTCCCAGCTTGGAGACAGCAGCAACTGCCTGAGATGATAGAAAACATTCCTGGTATTGAGAAAAAGAACACTCAGCATGAAACCGAAAGAAGAGAAATAACCCTAAACTACATAAAAGAACATTACCCAAGCAGCAATTGGACCCATGCATATACAGATGGATCAGCCAAAAATTCAATAGAGAATGGAGGAGGAGGAATTCTCCTAAATTTAAAAAATGGAGTGAAAAAAACACATTCAGTGGCAACTGGAAAGTTTTCAAGTAACTTCAAAGCAGAGGTAGAGGCTCTGAAAACTGCAGCAGAAATGCTCTTGATGGAGGAAAATAAAGAGAAGCAAATAGCTATCTTCACAGATGCAAAGTCAGCTGTCTCAATACTGAAGAGGAATAACAGCACAGAAATAACAGACCTAAGAGCAGCACTCCATGGTCTAAGCCAGAAAACCAAAAAAGTTGTAATACAGTGGATCCCATCACATTGCAGTATACCTGGAAATGAAGAGGCTGACAGACTGGCAAAAGAGGGCGGACGACTACCACAGCCTGACATAGACATAACTTACAATGAGGCAAAGAGGTTGATAAAAAGCACCTATAAAACCAAATGGGAATCAGAGCATCCAGGCCACCAGAAGGATGATGCATATTACAAACTCGACCGAAGAGAACAAGTAGCAATCTTCAGACTCCGCACAGGACATAACAGGCTGAAATACCACTTGTTCAATAAACTAAAGATAGGAGATACCGATGGGTGTAATTGTCGAACTGGAAAAATGACAGCAAAACATTTGCTGCAGGATTGCGCAATATATGCAGAACAGAGAAAGATATTTTGGCCCACGCCTGCTTCATTTGAGGACAAGCTCTATGGAGATATCAACAAGCTCAAGTTGACCGCAGCTTACTTTAACTACATACAGGTTGACATTTAAAGGTGTATGAAGAAGTATTCAGACTGCCACACTTCATACCACAGGTATGTCGGTTACAAAAGCCTCCCAGAGGCATGAAATGGAATATTGCTCGGATAGCAAATCCATTACGTGGAAAGTCCGAATCAAAAGCTCACTGTGTGAGCTTCATAAAAGGTGGAAAAAGTGTCCTAGTGGCACGAAATGGAATATTGCTTGGATAGCAAATCCATTATGTGGAAAGTCCGAATCAAAAGCTCACAGTGTGGGCTTCAAATAAGGTGGAAAAAGTGTCCTAGTGGCACGAAATGGAATATTGCTCGGATAGCAAATCCATTGCGCGGAAAGTCCGAGTCGAAAGCTCACTGTGTGGATGTCATCTGCACACTGCATTCTTCTGGTTTCCGGAAGAACAGCCTATGGTGAACGGAAGGCCCAATATACGGAAGTGAGGCTAAGCAGCCATGTGCAGGACGTGACGATTCCTTGGGTGAGCCCAGTACCAGAGCGCCGTGTGTTGGCTTTGCAAGTATGGAAGCCTCCTTGGATGGCGGGGAATGCCCATGGTCTGCCCCTGCCTTCCCTTGAGGGCTGACCAGGATGTCTTTGGCTGTTTTATATGGGCCAGCTGGGATGGGGGATAACACCACACCAGTGAGAGTCAAACGTCCTAAGAAACCCCGGGAAGGTTAACCCGGTCAACAAATGCCCGCAGAAGTCGGATGTGTCGGCCTAACGACGCAAGAACACAGCTCTGCTGTAAACAGGCACAACGCAATCACATCCGGAAAAAAACTCCGGATGAACGAAGAAGAAGAAGAAGAATTCAGGATAATGCTCGCCCGGGTGGTGTGATTATCTACACAGATTGTTCGGTGTTGAGAGGTAGGAGAAGTTCCTGGGGATTCTTAGCAAAAGCTAATGGCACTAATGGTCGACGTTTGGTGCAGGAGAGTCTGGTGTATGATGCCACAACATCTAGCTTAAGAATGGAGGTGGAGGCGGTCAGTGCAGCTTTCCGCTGGATGGAGAATACGATGCATACACACATCGTGATTGTAACTGACTCAGAAAGCATGCTGGGGAGGGTGAGGACAGGCAGGCTTTGTGCCGAGTGGCTTGCTTCGCTTCGGAGGTCACAGGTGACAAGCATCACCTGGATCTATTCTATGGGGCATGTCGGTGTGCCGGGAAATGAACAGGCGGACAGATTGGCTGGCTCGGCAAAACTTGGTGGAGTATTGATGCATGACAAGGGAGACGTGGTTGCAGCCTTGTGGGAGCATGTGTACCCTTCGGAGGAGCAAATGGATCACCATAGTCTGGCAAGAATGAGGCAGCGAAGAGTGACGAGGGGATCTGGCCGACGCTCGACGCTCAGAGGAAATGCGAGACGGACATATAATCAGATTTCTACTGGAACTATTAGTGCTGGGACTCTTCGCTGGCTGCTGAGGATTGGGACGGAGCGCTTATGGGAATGCCCCGAATGCTGTGATGTCCGTTCCTAAATTAATCAATCAATCAATCATGACAATGCCAGACCCCATATGGCTCGATTAACTCAGGAGAAAATTAACCAACTAAGGTGGGAAGTTCTGGAACATCCATCTTACAGCCCCGACTTAGCCCCTAGCGATTTCCACCTTTTTGGTCCACTGAAAACCCACCTTGGCGGGAGTCATTTCGCGAATGACGCCGAAGTTGAATGTGAAGTGAAAACGTGGTTTAGAAAACAGAGCACGCAGTTCTATGCAGCCGGTTTGGGAGGACTGATAAAACGATGGGATAAGTGCTTCAATGGTGGTGGAAATTCTGTTGAGTAATAAACGGACAATGTATGTATAAAAATAAACTGGTTTCAAGTTTTTATCATATTTAGTTATTTTTCTACAGCCATTTGTGACTTACGTATTGACTTCCCCTCGTAGCAATCAATCAATCAATCATGTGCCATGCCGGAAAGCGTGGGCGGTCATGACTCGCCATTTCACTCGATCACCAGAGTCGTGGATCAGCTCAGTGTTCCTGTCCCGACCTTGCCATGTGGCCAAGCCATCCAGGTATTTACCTCTCGGTCTTCCCCTTAGTCTGTTCCCTTCGATCTTGCCATTGTCACTAAGTTGTCCAAACCATTTCGTCTCATAACATGTCCAAAATATTTTAACTGTCTACGTCTAATTTCTCTAATCAATTTACGATTTTCATTTGTCTCCTGTAGTACTTGGTCATTGGTTTTTCTGTCTGTCCACGGTATTCTTTGCATTTTCCTCAAAAACCACATTTCTGCAGCAAATCATATGTTTTTCAGCATGACTGCTCATTGTCCAAGTTTCACACCCATACAAACGATACAGCGACAGGAGGGGCTTCATCTGGTGTAGGAGTGGTAGACTCCTTTAATGTTGCTTCAGGTTCTGGCGTTGTGATGCGGCTCGCAGGCAAGACTTCTACTTGCATCTGCTTGATAGTCTTGGCCGCTTCCACGCTGCTCATTTTGAACGTCGAGTGTCTTGTAGAGTTTGCTTTGCCACGTGCCATCTTTTAGCACGTGTCCAGCTTCCGATTAGGCGACTAGTAGAAAACATACTAATAAAAAAAGATGTCATTTGCAACGAGAAAAAGAGTATTAAAGTGCTGCATAGAACCTGTACTTTTGTATGGATATGAAGCGTGGACAATGAGCAGGCAAGTTGAAAAACATTGATGGCTGTGAAAATGTGGTTTTTGAGGAAAATGCAAAGAATACAATGGACAGACAAAAGAAAAAATTACCAAGTTCTTCTAGAAACAAATGAAAACCGTAAACTACTACATAAATTAGAGGCAGAAAGTCAAAATTGTTTTGGACACGTTATGAGAAGAAATAAATAGAAAAACTTGGTGACAACTGGCAAGATTGAGGGGGTAAAGAACAAGGGAAAGGCAGAGAAGTAAATATACACGAGACAAGAACACAGAGCTGATTCACGTCCCTGGCGATCATGTGAGATGGTGAAACATAACCGCCCACGCTTGTAGGCATGGCACGTAATGATGGCAAAAGCTGTGGGAATGGTAACAGTAGAGAAACGCCAACTGTGGGGCAGCAGGAATTCAGAAGCAGAGAACGTTGCAGTGATAAACCTTCATCTACAAGCAACAACATGAAACCACAACATATAAGCCACGAAGAAGTGACACTACAGTGACAACATTAAAGCATAATAAGCAGGGTGGGAAAATATGAAAAAAAAAAAATGTGTTATACTTGTATCATAAGCCACGAATATGAATTCTGTCAATTAATGTAATGTAATATCTTCGTTTATTTGCTCTGACATGTTTGGGGAATTGTCCCTTTCGGTTATATTTACGGGAGCTAACTCTGTAACGACTAGCAACATATGGTAAATAACTCCTATGTTTTGAAATTGTTAACCTTTTGTTTCATTTTCTAGTGTATACAAACAAATAGACAATTTTTATTATATAAATGGAATTACATTGTAGTAAAATACACTGATCAAAATTTTTTCTTCTATTTCAATGTTATATGAATAAATTATAATTATATATTTAAAAGTACATAACCATAATGTTATGCAAGATGTGTCAATGTTCATATATAAATGCATCGACGTAACTGAGGTTTAAGGCCCGCAATCCGTTGATGTAACTGGCGAGCGTTGAGTTCAAAAGTTAATCTCTCGCTAGAGTGCGGCTAAAGTGCGAGTTACTACTTTGAGTAGCGAAAGTTAACTTCGCTACTACTCCGCTCGCCGGGTGTGTTACGCCCTACTTACATTCATGTAATCATCGAATGGTACCTGCAACATCGAATGAAACATGAACCATGTGAATTTGTTAATATATATGACAGATAATTAATAAACACATGAGTGGTTAAGTTCTGCAGTATTAACAGTCGGGTGACAATGGCCTTTTTTGCACTTTTCTTGGTTTCTTATACATCAATCAATCAATCAGGTACTGGCCCCATAATGAAGGTTGGCTGCAATAGATCTCCAACACTAATTCTGTCAGTTCGTCCATCTCTTGGTGTTATCTTCCTACCTATTTCGTTATCTACGTCTTGCTGGCTTGTCTTCAACCTTACCCGCTAGTATGATTTTTAAAAGATTGGAACCCGCAACATTTAGTAGATGCGGTTGTTGCACACAGTGAACAACTATAGGTAGAATTGAATTGTAAAAAGACAGATTATGGTCGTCACTAGGAAGAACGAAATACCACAATGTAATATACAAGTAAATCGGTCATTACTAAACAGAAATTCATGGCAGAAAATTGGAAGTAGGGGTTTGTGACAATAATGATGTGAAAATGGTTAAAATTGTAGCAGATATATTGTATGATATATCAAATTAAATGAGACTGCACAGGGAACATGTGTTAATAATTATGTGAGATGTTTCAAAAATGATAACAATATTGATATGTTTTGTAACAACAACTTAAATAAAAGGAGTGAAAATTATTTAAAATGTCTACTTACCAAGGCGTTATTTATTTCTTATCCTTTGAATATAATCCTGTTACATTTACCGAATTTACTGAACACACCACTTTTGTTCACAAGTATCATAAGAATTGCTCCTTAAAACCATCAAAAAATAATTATAACTGCATAAAAGTCGCTTAAAAGTCGACAGGGTCGATTCATTGCACCGGGTTTTATCCCATATGGCTCGGTCTCTTTCCGTAGCACGGAAAGCGTCGCACAAAGCACGAACTCCGTAGCTTTTAGCGACGACCCGCAGAAGTCTCCGACACATTTAACTTGTAAACCAAAGGGTGCGGCCCGGAATCGAACCAACAACCTTCGGAACACGAGTCAAACGGCTTGACCACTTCGCCGCAGAGACTCCAGAGACAGAGAATTATAACTGCATATTTTTAAGCATGTCATTTTCACACAAAATTGAGAAAATCTGGAAAGTACACCAAACTAGCTTTTGCGTGTGGATTAGCTTTCCCTATTACCAGTGTCCCTCAACATTAGGCGAACCCACTCCGACTTCTGAAGCACTTGTAAAATAACGTCCACGTGCCACTGACGAGAAGTCAGCATTGTAGTCCAACTGACCAGAGTAGGGGTTGAACCTGATATCTCGGCATCAGCTCACCGGAAGTTTAAATGCAAGCTGTTATACATTCGGCCACGCCGACCTCACATAACGGGACTGAAAGAGATAAGGAAGTAAGTGACCTGACTCTTGTTAATGCCAATCAGATCCGGTGATAAGATAATGTGTCTGCGCCACAGGACAGGACACAACAGATTAGGCAACCACATGTATACACAATTCAAGAATCAGCCATGTGCACATGTGGATTGGCGCCGCAGACAGCAGAGAACATACTCCAAGACTGTCCAGAATACGACATATCCAGGCAAACATTCTGGCCTAGAGAGACGACAGTGGAAGATAAACTCTATGGACCGCAGTGTGAACTAAAAAAGACAGTTCAATTCATACAAGAGACAACGTTGCAGTAATAGACACATTTCAAGCGAACGAAAGAGTTATTATGATCATGATGATGACGATTATTATTATTATTATTATTATTATTGTTGTTGTTGTTGTCACTGCCGCTGCTAATATGGCTTCTGTTATTGCCTCCATAGTTACCGTATATATTATCTATCCAACCATTTAACAAAGAACTGCCCCTCAATATGTTTTATTATGTTGTTTTAAATGCGTCCCGAAGTATTTCCGGTTATATGTTTGTGGTGTGATCAATCAATCAATCAATCAATCAATCAATCAATCAATCAATCAGGTGCCTGATTGGTGTGATAGGGCCATGCCTTTCTGTAGGCCGATATTCTAGAAGGAATAAATTTTCAGCTTCTCCCTTCACTTAGCGGTCAACCAGCCCAGAATGTTGTCCTCGTTCATTCATGAGGTCAGTCAGCACAAAGAAAGGCATTGAAGTCCTCTGATCATGTCCTGCACTGTCCTGTCAGTCAGCACAAAGAAAGGCATTGAAGGCCTCTGATCATGTCCTGCTCTGTCCTCTATTCTCAGCAACTCTCTTCAGCTCAGCATTAGTCTGTACCCTCACATCCTTGCATGCTTGTGTGGTGTGTTTTTCACTGGGACGTTCTCATTTTCTTGTGCTCTGTCCTCCAGTATTTCAAATATGGTAGCAATAGAGAAACACGAAGTGTGGGGCAGCAGGACTTCAGAAACACAGGACGTTGCGGTGATAAGCCTTCATCAACAAACAAACAAACAAACAAAAACATGAAAACACAACAATATATAAACCATGAAGATGACACTACAGTGACAACATTACGGTATAGTAAGCAGGATGAAAAAACATTTTTTTTAATGTGTCGTACTTCATAATCCATGAATATGAAACCTGTCAATCAATTTAATCTCATCTCATCTCATCATGTTCCTCTTGTACCTTGCGGTGTCGAGGTGAAGTATAAACAGCGAGAGAGTGCCCACTTATGGGCTTCATGTATCGACATTCCCATGGACTCTGTTATTCCCTGCGTCCATCGTTTACGTGGTCGGCCTCTTCTTAATGTCTTCGTTTATTTACTCTGACATATTTGGGGAAATGTCACCTTCGGTTATATTTAAGGGAGCTAACTCTGTAACGACTAGCAACATATGGTAAATAAACTCCTATTTTTTAATTGTTAACATTTTATTTGATTTTCTTGTGTTTACAAACAAATAGAAATTTCTCATTATATAAATGAAAGTACATAAAACTAAGATATATTGTATAAAATGTTTTGTTTTCTAATTAATTGTAATATGAGTAAATTATAATTATCCATTTAAGAGTGCATAACCATAATATTATGCAAGGTGTGTCAATGTTCATATATAAATGCATAAATTTAAGAGTAGCTGAAGGCCCGCAACCCGTCGACGTAGGTGAGCGTGGAAGTCTGTAAGCGCTCAGCCACCCTGCCATAACACTTGATAGTTGTATTACGTGCTGCCCTCCCTATGGCTCGGAGATAATATATAATATATATTATATTTACCTCGGAGATAGAATCCGTTTGTGAACAGACCGTCATTCATCAAAGCATGAAACATTTGACATATTTACACGGATGTAAGCTAGGGGCTTGCACTAAGTAATACGTCGGGTGACAATAATATGGCCTTAATTTTTGCACTTTTCTAGTTTCTTATCAATCAGGTGCCGTCGCCACAATGAAGGTTAGCTGCAATGGATCTCCAACACTATCTGTATCTCGCCCGGACTACATTCTGCCAGATTGCTGTTTGTCCATCTCTTGATGTTATCTTCCCACCTGTTTCGTTTTTTTTTTTTTTTAAAGACTTTCTTTCGTTGTCTACCCCTTGCTCGCTTGCCTTCAACCTTACCCTCTTATAAGGGTGTTATGTCTTTTACGTGGCCGAAGCAGGCGTGTATCTTATGGAACGGATGATTAAATTAATAGGCTTTTATTTACACTTTTAGAAGACTGCGTGGCGAAGTTTAAAGGTAAGATATTTGCTTCAACCTGGAATGATTGATGACTTCTGGATTAACAACAAAGGAAAAGATTGGCACGTCGCCGCTGATAATAGGGTAGTGAGTCAAAGCCTAACCTTCTCGGACAAGGGATAAAAACAAAGGAGTAATGTGTACAAATTGGGCACCTTAAAAAAATTTTAAAAAAACTCTTGGACAGTTGGGAATAAAAAATAATAGCTGCATAGATCGCTACTCACTTTACATTCCAAAATTAGGGAACAAAGGCAGTTGCATATCCTTTACAGCAGTGCTTCCAACACTTTTCACTTTCGCGGACCGACATAAAATTTTCCTTTTGCACCAGGGACCGATGCCGTTTAAAACCAAAAAAAAAAAAATTGTAATCCGGAATTTTATATGACCTCAATATACATTTTAATGTTAAATATAAGATTTAAGTAATTGTGGGTGTTGTCCCGGTGCACTAAATACTGCTTCATAATATTATTGGATGACGGTGATTTATTTATTGCTGGTCCCATTCTCATGAGTAAAAACACTAATGTAGAGATTTACAAATCAAAATTTTTTTTAAATGTCAAAACTACATTTAGTTCTTCTTGTAAGGGTGTATATACTCGTATACACCGACAGTAATGAACACCTATATAAAATAAAAATAAAATATATCTTGTAAAACGATACCAAATCAGATTTTAAACAAGCTGACTAAATTAAAGTATGTTGTAATAAAACTGATTTAATGATCAGCTGCTAACAGTAACTATTTAATGCGAGGGGTGGGCCTGTTTATTATTTACAAGCTTATCAAATCGTGGCTCGATTGTAGACAGCGTTACCCGCAAAGGAGAACAAATTTCCATACTGTTTCTGTATTTTGTCTTAATAATGCTCATTGACGAAAAACCAGTTTCGCAGAGGTACGTCGACGGAAATAGAAGGAGGACTTTCAAGGCATTTCAGTAAGTTCAGGACCAGCAAAGAAGGGCTGGCGGACCGGCACCGGTCCGCGGACCACCACTTTGGGAAGCACTGCTTTACAGGACGTCGCAGTAAACACCGGCATGTTTGGTTGTTTGTGATCTCTTGGAAGGTTTACGCTGAGTAGTTTGCCATTGCTTTCTGACCAACCGGTACTCAAATTTTTTTTATGAAAACCAATGCAAGGCGTTCTGGTGCCAAATCGTTCGCAGCTGTGTTTCGGACGTGGTTTGCGGGAGTACGAAATGCGTCCGTAAATCTTTCGCCACAGAGAACTAGATATGATCACAAAGATATGACGTCCCGTGAGAATATCATCATCAGCAGGTGGCGTGTTGATATACATACATTCGAATCCTAGTCGATGCTACAGGGCCGTGCACTGTGCTCAGATTATATGTAGGTCACACACACACACACACAGGGAGAGGGAGAGGGAGGGAGAGAGATAGAAGAAGAAGAAGAAGAAGAAGAAGAAGAAGAAGAAGAAGAAGAAGAAGAAGAAGAAGAAGAAGAAGAAGAAGAAGAAGAAGAAGAAGAAGAAGAAGAAGAACGAGTGTTAGAGAGAGTTTCAGATTGAGAGAGAGAGAGAATTAGAGAGAGAGAGAGAGTGAGAGAATGAACTTTATTTTAAAAGGGTAACAAATTGGGCACGCAGGCCCGTCTTACATTCGGCCCTTTCAATCACTCATCTTTCATTCATCAAATGTGCATGTTACATTTACATAGGGGGGAGGGGAAACATTGTCAAATGGATTTTGTAAGCATTTTTTTTTTAAAAATTCGCATATCCTTTACAGGACATCGCCCTCAGTAGTTTGCCATTGCTTTCTGAGCGGCCGGCTCAGTTATCCCGCAAGTCACCAGCGGGGGTAGAACCGCTCCCAGTTCTCGCCCGCTACGAGACTCTGCGGGATAAACGGGATTACGGAGAAAGTGGTGTAACCCCTCGGCCAGAGAGACCGGCTTTTGTAAGCATAAACAATGCATATTACGCATGGTACATTCACATGGAAAAAAAAACATTGTCAAATGAAAGTTGTAAACATAAACAGTGCATATTGCAATGTTGTGAGACACATCCCCCATCCATCCTCACACCCCGCAGCCACCCACACATCCTGCAGCCACCCTCACATCCCCCACCCACCCACCACACCCCCACCCACGCACACATACCTCCACGCACTCACACAGACTCAGGCAAACATACATGCCGCCACCCACCTACTGATCCCCCACCCACACACATTTCCCCACCCACACATACATCCCCCACCCATCCCATAATCAATACGCACACACCCACCCACATATTCTCCACCACCCACCCACACACCCGCAACCACCTAGCAAAACACACATCACAAAACCACACGCACATACTCCCGTCAACCCACACATCCCGCACCTATCCACACATACATCCCGCACCCTCATAATTTTCCCCACCCACCCACACCCACATCAGCCAACCTACACAGAGAGAGGGGACAGAAGAAAGATAGAGAGTTAGAGATAGAGACTTAGAATAAGTTAAAAGCCGCAGAGAGAGAGAGAGAGAGAGAGAGAGAGAGAGAGAGAGAGAGAGAGAGAGGGTGAGATAGAGAATTGGAAAAAGAGAGTTAGAAAGAGGGAGACTTAGAGAGAGAGAGAGTAAGTTACAGAGAGAGAGAGAGAGAGAGAGAGAGAGGGAGCGAGAGAGAGAAGAAAGATGGAGAGTTAGAGATAGAGACTTAGAATAAGTTAGAGAGAATGTGTGTGTGTGAGAGAGTAAGTTAAAGAGACTGAAGGTAACACGGCTAACAATTGCCTGAAAAAGTCGGCTGTGTCGGCAGAAAAGTTCAATTATCGCAGCTCTGCTGTAAACAGGCACAACACTATTACGTCTAAAACAACATTCCGGACTAACGCAGAAGAAGAAGGTAAGTAGAAATAATAAGATACACTAGACCAGCGGTTCTCAACCGGTTAGGAATTTCTTACCCCCCACCCCCCTCCCATCCCTCCCGGGGGGAATTTTAGGGTTTCCGGGGGGGGGGGGGGGGTAAGATTATTTCAAGATCGCGTTAATACAAGAACCGATTACTTGATATTGTTTGTCCCTTCATACTTTACGATTCTGTATGTCTCACCCTTCTAAAATGCATTTTATAAAGTAATTAATTAGACCCACAAATCACGTTTTATGTGGACGTTTAGATTTGTTATAGTATGTGCTATTAAATTCAATTCAGGAGAAAATGATTGCAGATAAAGCACACACAGAGCGTGAGAGACGTAAGATGGTGCAAAATGGTGGAAATGACCATGTTTTCACATGCACCTACTGTGGGCAAACATTTGCAGCAAGAATTGGCCTTACCAGCCACACTCGCCACCGCCATGGATCGTAGTTATTAAGCCTTTTTAAAGCACAATGTACCAAACTATCGTCTGTCAAGACGGAAAGGTGCCAATGATGATGAAATTTAGCTTCCATTATTACGTATACTGAGTATGGGCCGGGGGGGGGGGGTTTAGGTAGGAAATACGAAAGGGGGGATCTCTCTCTTTCTCTCTCTCTCTCTCTCTCTCTCTCTCTCTCTCTCTCTCTCTCTCTCTCTCTCTCTCTCTCTCTCTCTCTCTCTCTCTCTCTCTCTCTCTCTCTCTCTTCTTAAGCATTCCGAGCCATTGAGGTTCTTTGCTGCAGATACAAGCCGTCTCCTAGTTATAAAAGGGCCGAATGTAAGACGGGCCTGCGTGCCCAATTTGTTACCCTTTTAAAATAAAGTTCGTTCGGTCGGTCGTTCCTTCGTTCGTTCGGTCGTTCCTTCGTTCGTTCGTTCTCTGGTTGACCTTCTCTTGCCAGTTGCTGATTCCAAGTGTCTGTAGGTTTGTGTGTATATTCAACTATATTATCTCTCCACCGTCTTCTTGGTCTACCTCGGGGTCTACGGTCATTTATTTCCTGAGTGTAAGCGAGTTTTGTTTCCCTATTATCTTCCATTCTTTCTATATGCCCCAGCCATTGCAGTCCATTAGCCTTTATGATACCAGTGATTAGCGGGGACTTAAACAGATCATAAATGTCTTTGTTGCTTCTTCTTTTCCACTCTCCACTTTGTGTATCCCTAAAGGGCCCAAAGAAGCGTCTTAAGACTTTGTTCTTAAGGGTTTGTAGCAAGGCTTCGTCTCCTTTAGTTGTACTCCAGGTTTCAGAGCTGTACAGCAAAACTGGTCTGATCAGAGTTTTGTATATTGTGATCTTGGTGTTACGAGATAGCGCATTTGATTTTAGCAGATGTTGCAGCGCATAGTATATCTTATTTCCGGAGTTGATTCTAGCTTGTATTTCTTCCCTTATTATGTTGGAGCAGTTGAAGATTGTGCCCAGGTATTTGTATGTTTCTGTTCTTTTAATGGTCATATTATCTATTTGTATGTGGCCAGAGTTTTTAGCCGTCCCTTCTCTTGAAATTACCATATATTTTGTCTTATCTTGCTTGATAACCAGCCCCGTTTGTTGAGCTTTTTCGTGAGTCAATATTTCCAATGTCTTTTGTTCATTTTCCCCTATAATATCTATATCATCTGCATAACCAAGCAGCTTGGATGTTCCTCCAATAGCATATTCCTCCTTTACCTTCCTTACAACTTTCTCTAGAGCCAGATTGAAAAGGAGCGGCGATAGTGCATCACCATGTTTCCGGCCAGATGTTATTTGGAAAGGGCCTGATTTCCTACCTTTATATGTTACTTACTGTAGCCGGTCTCCTGGCCGAAGGGTTAGCAGCTTTCTCCGTAACCCCGAATACTCTCGTGGTTGACGTGAGCGCACGAGAATTGGAAGCAATTCGAGTCGTGTCAGTGACTTATGAGAATATGGAGCCGGTCGCTCAGAAAGTCGTGGCGTGCTGATGAGCGTAATCTAGATTAGGAATCAACATACAACTGAAAGATGCTGATGTTGACCGCAATATACTGAAACAGGATGGAAACGCGGACAAAAAATATGTTACTATATTATAAGTATCTTCCATGCATAGTCTGGTCATGTTGATTAACTTCTTTGGTATTCCAAATTCCTGCACAGCATTCTATAGACTATTCCTATGGACACTATCATAAGCCTTTTTAAAAATCCCAAATATGTTATGGAGATCTCTTTTATAATCCCAATTTTTCTCGGCTATTTGTCGTAAGATAAATATCTGATCTATTGTTGATCTGTTTTGTCTAAAACCCGCCTGGTAGTCACCTAATATGTCTTCTGAATATGGTTTTAGTCTATATAGTAATACCGCGGATAGTATCTTATAGTTTGTGGACAGTAGTGATATTCCTCTATAATTTCCACATTGGAACTTGTCTCCTTTCTTAAAGATAGGTATCAATAATGACTCTTTCCAGTCATGGGGTAATTCTTCTGTCCTCCAGAGTTTTATTATTAGTTCGTATAGCTTTAGATGTAATGCATTGCCACCTGCCTTTATAAATTCAGCAGCAATTACATCAGCCCCTGTTGCCTTATTGTTTCTAAGTCGTGTTATTACATAGAGGATTTCTTCAAAAACAGATTCTTCAATTTGTGGTTCACACGTTAGAACCTCTTCCTGTGGGAAAGTGCTACTTGAAGCTTCACAATTTAGTAATTCAACAAAATATTTTTTCCATGCGTTACACATTTCCTCATTGGTGTTTATCATATTCCCATTTTTGTCTGTTAAACCATATGTGTTGTGTTGGTCCCTCGTTTCATCGACTTCAGTTCTTTAAAAATCTTTCTGGATTCGTTTTTCTGGTGATTAGTTTCCATATCTTTGATTATATTGCTCATATATTCTCGCTTCTGCTGTCGAACTATTTTTGTAAGCTCTTTACATTCAGTTCTATATTGCTCTTCATTTTGGATGTTGTTGATGTCATTTAACCATACCTGTCTGGCATTCCTTTTCCTAATGACTGCTTTTTTACATTTTTGATTGAATCATCTGTTCTTTCTATGCATGGTTAACACACCGAGACATTCTTCTGCGGTAGTTTGAATTGTATTCTTGATGTTCAACCATGCTTGGTCAACGCTTTCCTCCAATGGGTTTTGTAGAATTTAAGTTTACATTTTATTTCATCTGCAAATTTCTCTTTGACTGTAATTTCCTTTGTGAGATTGGTGAAGGCAATAAACAGTGATTGGTTTTGTGTTCACGGCATTTTTCTTGCAGCAATGGTAGGCCAGTACCATGGAAAGCCACACTGTGATTCGGGGTAGACTTGATCACCCAGGACTTGAAGTCTGTGCAGAACAATTCTGGTAAATATTTTCCCAACAATACATAAAAGTGAGATAACCCTATAGCTGTTACAGTTACTCCGAGCCCCCTTGCTATTCTACAACACTAGACACTAGGAATACACTAAAGTCGTAACCTTTAGACCTATAAACATGGCTGGTATACACATTGTCCCTATGCCACAACTGCAACCTAGATAGACGAAATGGGAAAGGATTTGGACGACACTCAACCCGTAGAGAAAAAAACGCAGGCGGACGTTCAACCAGGCTGTCACTAGAACCCTCAGCATGGAAGCTCTTCGTAGGCTGTTGAAGAAGATGATGGGGTACTTAGGGGCTCGAGGCTCTAAATATGGCTCCTAGGAAGTGAAGCTGGTTTTGTTAACAAATAACATAATGGGACCGAAAGAGTTAAGTGCGAGCGCTCTTATACATACATTCGATCATGCCGACCTCACATAACGGAAATGAGTTGAGTTGAGAACCAACATCACTGCACTCAGGACATTCCCATCCGTGCTCCAGCGAGCACAGCCAGCGAAGAGTCATAATAGTAATCGTTCCCACGGCTATCTGATTTAAAGTTCTCCTGGTCTTCCCTCTCAGTTTTGAGATTCTTCCAGAACCCTTACCGATTCCCCCGCAATCTCATTCTTTCCACATACGGGTTCTCAATCTGCCCCCCCCCCCCCCCCCCCCCGCCTTCTCCATCTTGTCCCACAAACACACAACCACCCCCCCCCCCCCCCCTTGTCCATAGGCAATCTGCCACCAAGAGGTGCATTCCCTGCCAGCCTATCAGTCTGTTCATTTCTCCACACCCCCGCATGGCCAGGGCAAATTATCCATACAATTCTCACAATCTGTGACCTCTGAAGCGACGAGAGCTATTCCACACGAAACATTACCCCATTAACGGGAATGAAGGAGTTAAGGAAGCAAGGGACCTGACTCTTGTTGATGCCAATCAGTTCCGGTGATAAGGTAATGTTTTTGTGTTTTCTGGATACCTGGACCCACTGGGACCTGACTTCAGTTTCCTGGGCTAAATACATTCCCTCACAATTGTGATAGATACACAATACAATGGTGTTGACGAGCAGTCGCTAGCATAAATATCCTAAGAGCAGAAAACTGTTGGCGTATGAAAATTCTCCACATAGCCGGGGTAAGTGCTGCAGTGACTCAGTTACTGAGCGAAGCGAACGAAAAGTTTGCTGCTTTGCTGACGATATCTATCAAAATCATTATCATTAGCGAGCCCTATCATCAATTTAATTTTGAGTATTTACAAATGAGACCTCGACAGTAGATAGGCCTTGAAATTCAAAATCTAATGGTACCTCAATGATGTCACTTATATTATAAGTGAAGATATTCAGTGTAATTCACAATTTTGTGAAGGTGAGACGAGTTGCGATTTTTCATGCTATTCACCCGTAAGTGGAACTCTCCAGTGTGTCCGATTACCTCCTCCAGCGGGTGTGC
Source organism: Cepaea hortensis (assembly GCA_963921405.1). Taxonomy (NCBI): domain Eukaryota; kingdom Metazoa; phylum Mollusca; class Gastropoda; order Stylommatophora; family Helicidae; genus Cepaea; species Cepaea hortensis. The sequence continues at coordinate 87,261,897 of OY992894.1, read as the reverse complement.
GTATGTGTGGGTGTGAGATTGTCTCAAACAGTCATATGAAAACTGACTTCAAAAATATGTTCCGTCAGGTTAAATGATTACAAAATAGTACAAGTATACAAATAAATTATTAATTAAAGACATCTTTTAAAGATTAAACATTTTCAGATTAAATTATTAAACAAAGACATCTATTGGATTCATCGATTCCGATATACGATATTCCGATGCCTCTGTGGGATGCGATCCCCGGCAGTCGGCAGCTTGCACAGATCCATAGAGCACACTTTTTTTTCACAAATTTCCAGTTTCTTAGTTCTATACAATACAATATAATATAGAAAGTGCCAGAAAAAATTATTTACGGTTCAGCTTGCCGTTTTCATTTTTCTCCGCGTGCGAGGTTGGTCTCAACCAAACGGGTCATAGGCGGATTATGAAAACTGACTTCAAAAATATGTTCCGTCATGTTAATTGATTAAAAAATAGTACAAGTATACAAATAAATTATTAATTATCTGTAAACTGGTGTTCTCTTTAACTTTAGTAGGTCAAATTGCACGTTTTGTGTTGAAAAGTGAAAGTGTACATGCCAATTCGATTGATATGCGCATGCGCAGTCGACGTGGCACATGGCTTTGCATTTCCCCATTCACAAAGACACGCTTCGCAGAAAATGTTGTTTTTCATCCACTTGTCAAGTTATCACAGCGATGAAACTTTCCAGATATATTTAAAATTGTATGCAGAATTCAAAAATACATATATAATTGAAGACGTTCTATCTACAGCATCAAAAAAAAATTAATTACGGTTCAACGTGTCATTTCCATTTTTCTCTGCATGCGTGGTTGGTCTCAACCAACGTGTCATAAGCAGATTATGAAAACTGACTTCAAGAATATGTTCTGTCACATTAAATGATTAAAAAATAGCACAAGTATACAAATAAATTATTATTAATCTTTAAACTTGTGTTCTCTTTAACTTTAGTAGTTCAAATTGCACGTTTTTTGTGTTTTGAGTGTTAAAAAGTGAAAGTGTACATGCCACTCCAAACGATTTGCGCATGCGCAGCCGCCATGGCCCGTTGCCATGCGTTTACCCATTCATGAAAAGCACATCTTCAAGAAAAAAGTTGATTTCATCGACAAGTTAAGCTTGTCTGGCGATGAAACTTTCCAAATATATGTAAATTTGCATGCAGAACATGAAAATTCATCTAAAAGTTATGCCTATCTATTACCAGCGCCAGAATAGTGTTACAAAGTGTACAGGCCAATCCGATCTTCTTCTTCTGCATTCATCCGGAGTTTTTTTTCAGACGTGATTGCGTTGTGTCTGTTTACAGCAGAGTTGCGTTCTTGCGCCATTAGGCCGACACATCCGACTTCTGCGGGCATTTGTTGACCGGGTTAACCTTCCCGGGATCCGATCAATAATGTGCAAAGAACGAACACATGCCTTTGCAGAAAATGTTGATTTCATCGACAAGTTAAGCTTGTCTGGCGATGAAACTTTCAAAATATATGTAAATTTGCATGCAGAACTTGAAAATTCATCTAAACGTTATGCCTGTCTATTACCAGACCATTTAAAAAATTAATTACGGTGAGAATGAAATATAATGTTATTTATATAAAAGTTCACGATGATTTCAACCAATAGCTGTGCACGGAATATTAAGCATACCTTTCCTGGAAAACCCCGGATGACGTGTGTTATTGTCATGTGAGATTTGAATGAATGAATGACGTCGAAAGAATGGTCTGAACTAGCGTGAACTGGGAGACACAGTGAATCATGGCTATATGATTCCGTACATGATTTCGGTTTTAATTTCCGGTCGCGGCACGATGGAGCTCGCTATTATCATTATCTTATCACACAACTAATGTCTTTTTCCTGCGTTTCCATCCTGTTTCAGGATATTGCGGTCAACACCAGCATCTTTCAGCTGTATGTTGATCCCTAGGCTAGATTACGCTCATCAGCACGCCACGACTTTCTGAGCGACCGGCTCCATACTCTCATAAGTCACTGGCGCGACTCAAACCACTTCTAATTCTTGTTCACTCACGTCAATCACGAGAGTATTTGGGGTTAACGGAGAAAGCTGCTAACCCCTCGGCCAGGAAGCCGGCTCACACACAACTAAATAATTCAGCTATATTAATTTATTATGTGTATACACATATATAAGTTTTGATATAATAATAATAATGAATATGTAATAGTAATTGTTTAACATTGTGAATACGGAGTGACTATACACAAAATTTTGTGAATATAGTACGAGCCGCACGTGATTATTCAGCTGGTCACGTGATGTCTACTTCCTTTTGACTACATTATTAATGTTTGTGGCGCTACCATTGTATTCTCGGTAGTGTAGTGGTTAGTATCTCTGCCTGTCACGCGGGAGACTGGGGTTCGACTCCCCACCAGCAATTATTTTTTTAATATTTTAATAAAAAAAATTTTTCAATCAATCAATTAGGTGTCGTCTCCACAATTAAGGTTGGCTGCAATGGATCTCCAACACTGTCTGTCTCTCTCCTTGACTGTACATTCTGTCAGGCTGATGTTCGTCCATCTCTTGATATCTTCACACTTGTATCGGTGTCTACCTCTTGCTCGCTTGCCCTCAACCTTGCCTTCCAGTATGGTTTTTATAAGAGTATCATGTCTTTTAACATGGCCGAAATATTTCACTTGCCTCCTCTGTATGTCTTCCGTCAACTCTCTCTTCATTCCCAGTTTTTCTAGAACCTCTGCATTTGATTGTTTTTGTTTCCATGAAATACGACATATTCGTCTGTATATCCACATCTCCAGGGCTTCTAAGCGACTTTCTAGTTGCTTGTTTTAGGAACTAAAATGTACGTAGAGTGTGTCCTTGTCGACAAATATTGTCTTTGTAAGGTTTGAAGAAAAAGAACTTGCAAAAAAAAAAAAGGCAGACAAGAAGAGAGAATAATAGAGTCTTCTTCAAATTTGTGTGAATTGGCGCTCGTACTATTCACAAAATTTTGTGCCTAATAATCATGTGACCAGCCACACATTTTTGTGTATTGGGGCTCGTACTATTCACAAAATTTTGTGAATAGGGGCTCCCATGTGAATAACGGTTTCTCTCTCTCTCTCTTTTTTTTAATAGCTTAACCATTCTTTGATAATTTCTTTTTCTATTAAAAATATGCAATAATTTAATTACTGTTAGTAGCAGGTTCGATCATGATTTTCAAATTGAGTATTTACTCATGAGACCACCACAGATAGATAGGCCTTGAAAAAAACAAATCTAATGGTACCTCAATGATGCCTGTATGTCAGTTCTAAGCGGAGATATTCACATTTTAATGTCGGGATCTGGGACAAACAAATTTCATGATTCCCATAACTTTGGAGCTCCTGTGTGTCCCAGTATCTTCACTGCCAGTCCATGCGAGATTGTCTCAAATGGGTCGTAGACGGATATGAAAACTGACTTCACGTAGACAGACACAATTTTTTGGGCATGTTATGAGAAGAAATGACTTGGAGAACTTGGTGACAACTGGCAAGATCGAAGGGAAGAGACCAAGGGGAAGACAAAGAAGTAAATACCTGGATGGCTTGGCCATGTGGCATGATCGAGACAGGAACACAGAGCTGATCCATGACTCTGGTGATCGAGTGAAATGGCAAAATATGGCCACCAATGCTTATCGGCATGGCACATGATGATGATGATCTGATCACAGGATTTGAATTGTATGAAATCAGTTTAAAAAATACCACTGCACATTTTTCTCATGTTTTCACTGATTTTGTAAAGTAATACAGTTTGTCTCTCTCTTTTTATGTTAAACAGATGGTTGCGGAAGAAATACAGAATAGGCAACTTGGAATCGTTGGAGACTCAGCTGCAAATGCTTGGAACTGGTCCATCTTTTGTGGGCATGGGGAAGATATTCAATCTTGGAACAAAAATGATTTTGGCCACTGTTTTGAGCAAGTGGCCATACTTGCACCATCGCATACTTTACTTGCCATAGTCAGCGCATACCATTTTGGCCGGTGCAAATTAACACTAGGAGGAAACAGATTGTTTGTCAACTGGACATGGTTTTTAATTCTCCGACAAGTGGCGGTAGCACTTTTGTTAATATGTCCAGTATTTCAAGTCATTTTCTCAGTGGGTGCAGAGCACAGACCACCCAGTATAGCTGAAGGTGTCGTTATAGGGGTGTCATGTTTCTCGTGGCTGCTACATTCTCTGTTTGTGTGGAATTTACGTTACCTTCACAACGACAGCTTGAGAGGCCCTGTCAGTGTCTTAGTGTGTTTTCTAATTGTTGTGGCAGCTTGTGTTATTCATGTTCATACTGTGATCATGAGGCATATGTCCTCGGTAGCTTCTGGGAGTAAAGCAGAAGAATATGTGACTTACGCCAACGCTGGATTGTGCCTGATTTATGTTGTAAGTGTTATACCAAACAGACGGAGGATTTATCGTACCAATTTAGCTTTTCTAGTCAATGAAGCAGATGGGGAGACAGAACCGTTGACCTGGGAAAGAATTAGGTCATATAATACTGTCAGTGTAACTAGTGAGCATTTAACGATCACTGCAGAACAAAACGTGGGCTGTCTCTCCTGGCTAACCTTTAATTGGGTGCAGAATTTGATGTCTCGGGGAGCTGCAATGAAAATATCCAGTGTTGATGACCTATATTTATTACCTGATAGACTGAACACTCATCACGTGAGTGAAGATTTCAAAGAAGTGCTACAGGATTTAGAAAAGGAATGTAATTCCGAACAGATACCAGTGCCAAATGATTTTACGTCCAGCTTAGGTAATTATGCAGAAATACCTCATACAGAAATCGTTACATCAGCCAGAAGATCATCTGGCCACCAAACATTTGCTGAAAGTCCAGAAAGTATTTCCCATAATCCTTCACCAATTGAACGTGATATTGTATCGGATTCTGATTCAGTAAATTCTATAACAAATGATTCAATGAGTCATGGTTCTGTAAGAAGACAAACAAGTTTGTTCCATGTTTTAATTTATGCATTTGGTCTCGAATATTTCTCACTGGGGATTTTGAAATTCCTTGCAGACTCTTTTGGGTTTGCTGGGCCAATTCTGTTGAACTATTTAGTCAGTTTTATTGAAAATAAATCTGACCAGTCATATGAAGGTTATTTGTACGCCTTAGGACTTTTCTTATCCACGCTGCTGTCCACCATCTGTTCGACCCAGTTTGACTACAATGTCCAGGTTGTTGCCTATAAAATCAGGTGTGCCCTTATTACGACAATCTACAAGAAGTCTTTAAGTGTTAGCAGCGTCGCACAATCCAGGTTTACTTCCGGGGAAATTGTGAATTTCATGAGTACAGACACGGACAGGATACTGAATTTCTGTCCAAGTTTTCATGCATTTTGGAGCTTGCCATTTCAGGTTTGTATTTTATGTTGTTCAGGAAGCGTACAATTTATTGAGTGGTTGGTATATTTCTCTGCTAGGGCCAAGGGGTTTAATATTCTTGCGTTGAAACTTTTGGTGCATTGACTGTGAGGTAAGGGGTTCATCCCCTCCGCTGGTCAGCTGGACTTTAATTCTGACTTCTTGTTCAGAAAGCAATGGCAAACTACAGCTGGGCAGATTGGCTGGGTCTGTGCCTCTGGGTGAGATATTGGTGCATGATAAGGCAAATGTGGTCGGGTGACCTTTGGGATTGTATGTATAGTCTGGAAGAACAGATAGATTATCATGGCATGGAGAGAATGGTGCTGCAGGGAGTGGCCAGAGGATCTTGCAGACACTCAGGACTGCAATGAAAGGCCAGACAGACACATTATCAGACTTTTTCTGGTACCATTAGTATTGGGACTCTTCACTGGCTGTTGAAGATGAGGACGGAGCATGTACGGGAATGTCCCGAGTGCTCTGATGTCAGTACTTGACTCAACTCAATTCACCTAGCAAACTACAGAATGTAAAAATTGCCTAATAAGACAACTTACGGTTGGGATTGATCATAACGTCCTATAGAGGACATGCAACAATTTAGTTGGTTATTGCAATGGTTGGATAGCCATTAATGTACAAATTTGGCTTGTCAAGGAAAAAAAAAATCAGGCACGGGTGTTATAATATCAATAAATCAAGTAAAAGGCCCTTTTCCACACTCTGAGGTGAATTAGACGTATCATGCTACAACGATATTGTTGTAGACCAATCAGCATTCTGCAGGTGATCTGTTCAGTATCACACCAAACTCCTTTACTTGTCATGGTACCCATTTTTCTGTGTCGAATCAGGAGCCCAATTCAGTTTTAAACAATGACCATTGACCCAACCATAGCTCCCACATGGTATAGTATCTTTAAAAAAAAATTATCTTGTGGTGTATGGCGGGGGAGGGGGGGGGGGGGGGGGGTCTTGAGCCTGAGGAATTACGGCCGACTAGGTAGTGCAGTCGCTGCGAACTGTGCAGGATAGGATTTTCTTTTTATGGCAGAAGTATCTGCAGCTCTAATTTGATGTATTATTGAGGGAGATAACTCTAGGCAACCAGGAGGTGTAACTCACTTAGGCATGAACTCTTTTAGCCCATCAATCAGTCAATAAATTAGTCAATCATTTAGTCATCCATTTAGTTACTCAGTCAATCAGTTATTCAGTCAATAAATCAATTGCTTTCTATCAAAGGGACTGACGCTTATTTAGAAATTAAATATTTCAATTTTTGAATGCTGTTTAATATAAGTTGGTAATGTTTTCATCATTCTAAGTTGTTCCAGATTAACGCCCCACAGAGACTGTGTATATATATATATATATATATATATATATATATATATATATATATATATATATATATATATATATATATATATATGCATATATGTATATGCACCAACAGCAAGCAGTACTGATGAAGAAATACAACACTTTTACGACGAAATAGAAATGGCGATGGCTCAAATTGGATCACAAGAAATAAAGATAATACTTGGTGATTTTAATGCAAAAGTAGGAAAGGGAAAAATGGAGGATGTAGTGGGGAATTATGGTTTAGGTACAAGAAATGAAAGAGGGGAAAAGCTAATAGAATGGGCAAATATCAATGATATGATAATTGGAAACACATGGTTTAAACACCATAAAAGACGACTGTACACATGGATAAGCCCTGATAAGAAAATACGCAACCAAATTGACTACATACTAATTAATAAAGGATTTAGAAATGCTTTAATTAATGTAAAGACAATGCCTGGTGCTGACTGTAATAGTGATCATGTACCACTATGTGGACAAATAAAAGTAAGATTAAAGAGAGGGAAAAAAATGGTTAAGAACATAAGACTTAATAAAGAGGTTCTGAAAATAGATAAAGAAATGCAAGAACAATACAGAGTGATGTGAAAAAATAGGTACAATGCAATAACTAAAATACAGAGTATAGATGAACAATGGGAAATGTTAAGGGACTCCATTCATCAAACTAGCAAAGAAGTATTACCGGAGAGAGGCAAAATAGCTAAGAAAAAATGGATGAATGAAGATATCTTAAAACTGATGGACAAAAGAAAACAGAGTAAAAATGACAAACAAGAATACGCTAAGATAAATAAAGAAATAAAAGATAAATGTGGGAAGGCTAAAGAAAGTTGGTTAAACGAGCAATGCAAAAAAATTGAATTAAATTCCATTAAAGATACAAAAAATATGCACAGACAAATCAGTGAGCTTACAGGAAGAAAAATAAGAATAAATACAGGGTGTTTGAAATCAAAAACAGGAAAGATAATATTAGAGGAAGATGCTATAATGAAGAGGTGGAATGAGTATATAAGAGAATTATATGAAGGAGAAAGGGAAGAATTAACAGAAGATAGTAACTTAGAAGGTCCACCTATTCTGAAAGAAGAAGTCGCTGACGCTATGAAACGTATGAAGAAAGGAAAAACAGCTGGGCCAGATGAAATCACAATAGAAGTATTGGGAGAATTTGGAGTAGATATATTAACCAAAATGTTGAATGATATTTACAGCAGTGGATATTTACCCAGTGATATGCTGAAATCTGTATTTATAGCTATACCAAAAAGACCAGGAGCAATTGATTGTGAAGATTTTCGTACAATTAACCTTATAAACCATATCACTAAGCTTCTACTCAGAATCATAATGAGAAATGAGAACCAAAAAGAAAATAAAAATGGAAATTAGTGAAGAACAGTATGGATTTGTGGAAGGAAAGGGCACAAACAATGCAATTTATACATTACGGACACTAATAGAAAGGTCAATAGAGAAACAGAGAGACATATATTTGTGCTTCATAGATTATACTAAGGCATTTGATAAAGTAAAACATGATGAACTGATTAAAATGTTGGAAGATATCAACACTGATGGAAAAGATTTAAGAATAATAAAGAATATTTACTGGAACCAAGTAGCAGCAATTAAAATGGGAAATAAAGAGGGTAGTTACGAACAGATAAAGCTAGGAGTACGACAAGGGTGTGTCTTGTCAGCAGATCTTTTCTCCCTGTATAGGGAAGTAATAATGAGAGAGATCAAAGAGATGCCAGGAATACTAGTTGGAGGTTATAATATAAATAATATACGCTATGCAGATGACACAGTATTGGTGGCGGATAATTCAACAGACCTACAACAATTATTAGACGTTGTAGTAACAGAGAGTGCAAGGAAAGGACTCTCCTTGAATATCAAGAAAACAGTAACAATGGTAATATCAAAGAAAATGGTGACACCAAAATGTGACATAGAAATAGAAGGGAAAATCCTTAACCAAGTTGATAATTTTAGATACCTAGGGGCATTTATAACATCAGATGGAAGATGTACAACAGAGATTAGGAGCAGAATAGGGCAGGCAAAAGCCGCATTTCAGAAAATGAAGAGTATCTTATGCAATAAGTCACTATCACTGAATGTAAGAAAGAGAGTGCTGAAATGCTATGTAGAACCAGTTTTGCTGTATGGCAGTGAATCTTGGAATGTAAATGAACAAATTAAGAAGAAATTAGAAGCAACAGAGATGTGGTTCCTGAGACGAATGTTGCGAATTCCTTGGACTGCCAGAGTAACTAACGACGACTGCCTGAAACAGGCTAACGAAACTAGAACATTGTATACAACAATAAGACAGAGACAAACAGCTTTCTTCGGTCATGTGGGAAGAGAGGCATTGGAGAACATCGTAACAACTGGAAAGATCGAGGGGAAGAGAGGCAGAGGTAGACCAAGAGAAGTGATGCTGGATGGATTGAGACGGTGGCATGGAGGAATATCAGCAGCAGAGTTGATCCAGAAAACCAAAGACCGAGATCTATGGAGAGCCATGAACGCCTACGTCAGCCGGCACAGCACTTGATGATGATGATGATATATATATATACATGATCAAGGATAGATAAATACAAGGCGCCTGGTTGCCATGGTGCCTGGACATTTGTATCTGACGCCTACATTTTCAATTGTTTTCATAGCTTTTATTTGCAAACAAAATCTGCTGGCTCCGGAGACAAAGAGGAGACTTCTGAATTATGTTTATTTTTTGCTTTTCTATCCTTCGGGTTCGAAATCAGCGGCAACCAATTTGGAAGCAGACCCCCCTCCGTTGATTTAGATGGTATGAGCATCAGTCTTTCAGTGAGCAGTGGGAAACTGCTAAGCATACAAATGACCTAGTTAATCATAAACAGCCAAACAATGCTGGGGTTGATTGCGATGTCCCCTTAAGGACATATGACTTCCTTTTTATATGATTATTATCTGATCGTGGGTAAATCTCTTATCCCAGGTTGGTGTTTCGCTGTTCCTGCTGTACCAGCAACTGGGGTTGGCTTTCCTAACCGGTGTTGCCTTTGCTGTTCTGTTGATCCCTATCAACCGGTGGATTGCTGGCAAGATCGGGGAACTCAGCACCAAGATGATGAAGCGCAAGGATGAACGAGTGAAGGCAGGTATCCATAGAATCTTCTGGTGTTTTTGCACATCAGGGTTAAAGGGGGAAAAGGCCAGAGGGTCGACTTCATTGCACCATGTTCTATCTCATATGGTTTGGTCATCTTTCCATAGAGTGGCCTGCCGCACAGATTATGAGCCTTGAAGCTCCGGTGATGACTCTCAGAAATCTCCATGCACAAAGGTTGCACTTTTCAACCAAATAACGGAAAATGAAAAGCAGCTGATGACCTTAGTAACGCAAGGCTTGCCACTTGACTGCTTTAACATGGAGATCCCACAAACCAAGGAAAGGCCAGATATGAGACATAATGATCAGATTGCCAGTGATGCTAGAGGACGTGGCCGACACTCAGTACTCAGAGGAAAGGCTAGATGGACACATAATCAGATTGCAGTGGTGCCATTAATATTAGGACTCTTCACTGGTTGTTGAAGATGAAGATTGAGCAATGTTTGGAAAATGACCAGAGTGCTGTGATGTTGATTCTTGACTCAGCTCAACTAAGATATTAACACTCAGTATTATTCTATTATTCAAAACTACTGTATGGCGCGGAAGCCTGGACATTAAACAAGCAACTAGAAAATCAAATAGAGGCCCTGGAGATGTGGATACACAGACGGATATGTTGTATTTCATGGAAACAAAAACAATCAAATGCAGAGGTTCTAGAAAAACTGGGAATGAAAAGAGAGTTGATGAAAGAAATAAAGAGGAGACAAGTAAAATATTTTGGCTACGTTAAAAGACATGATACTCTTATAAAAACTATACTGGAGGGCAAGGTTGAGGGCATGCGAGCAAGAGGTAGACAGTGATACAAGTGGGAAGATAACATCAAGAGATGGACGAATGTAAGTCTGATAGAATGTATAGTCAAGGCGAGAGACAGATAATGTTGGATATCCATTGCAGCCAACCTTCATTGTGGAGACGGCACCTGATTGATTGATTGATTGATGTGAAAGTATGTCTATTGATGGTTGGATTTTGCAGCTAAAGTTTTCTGCAGGATGGGGCGGGGCAGCCAGCCCAATGGCCAAGCCACCCTAATCACCTCTAGCGACATGCAAGACAGGTTAATGTTACTGTTCTTTGCTTCCTTGAAGGTCAGTGGATAGAACAGTTGGCATGAGTTAGTTGGGGGATTGTGCTGCAGTTGTCATTAAGGACAGAAGAATATTAAAGTATAAACAGTATGAAATATGTGGCACAAAGCCTGTAAACAAATAAAAGTTAATGTTTGTGGCACAAGGACGATACACTAATAAATGTAAGTGTTTGTGGCACAAGGACCGTACACCGTACACACAGGCAATTTTGGCAGCAGACTCCCTTGCGTTGGTTTTCATACAAACAGTATGAGTGCTGGTTATTCAGAAAGCAATGGTAAACTACTGAATGTAAACTTGCCAAGAAATCAGAAACAGCCAAAAATACTGGGGTTGAATGCAACATCCTGTAAAGGATATGCTTTTTATTGTTATTGTGATGTTTGAAACAGTGATGTAGCATTTTTGTAATTAAATATGTTAATTTGTAAATAGCTGATGAATGAATTACTGAGCGGTATTCGAGTGGTGAAGTTCTACTCCTGGGAGCAACATTTCACGAAGCGAATCAATGAAATGAGGGAGAAAGAACTGCAGCACCTGAGAGGTCGAAAGTACCTGGATGCCATGTGTGTGTACTTTTGGGCGACAACACCTGTGATGATATCGATACTCACGTTCAGTACATATGTTCTTATGGGGAATACACTCACTGCAGCGAAGGTTTGTTTTTCTCATCTTCATATCATGATTACCGCCTTAACCACGATTTGTAACTTCTGCATCATTATCTGTAATGCTATCACATCCATAGATTGCATCACCATCTTCATCACCATCCTGCATATCATCAACCACCACTATTACTGAGAACAGCATAATCACCAATACCATTTGCACCTTCATCATGCCTACCACGACAAGTACCATCACATCATGATGCCTACCATCATAAGTACCATCATATCAACATCACTGACACCACAAGTACCATCACATCATCGCCACTGACACCACAAGTACCATCACATCATCGCCACTGACACCACAAGTACCATCACATCATCGCCACTGACACCACAAGTACCATCACATCATCATCATAACTGACACTGTATGTGCATGCTGTCTACATGTAGGCGGCTGAGGTCCTATGTTTGTCTCTTGCTATGGCTGAATCACTGGTGGCCATAGATGTCTACACATAGGCTGCTCAGGTCATTTGCTTATTTTACTGAACCTGAAACACAGATGTCTACACGTAGGCAGCTGAGGTCCTATGTTTGTCTCTTGCTATGGCTGAATCACTGGTGGCCATGGCTGTTAGTCTGCACACACTATTACTGAACCTGTAGTATTGATGGTGTCATAGTGTGGACAAGACAGGTTAAGCACGTGATCGTATAGACCCAAGTCTCCGCGTTGTTTTAAACATACTTTATTGGCCGAATAGTTATACTACAGCATACATGATGGTAGACTCCCTGCCCGGTGTTGACATGTCTTCTCGCTGGCCCCAAGTGACGTGTGTGTTCTCCTAGATACACTTCTTCATTCGTGCACACACGTTCACTATGGTTTTCCCCCTAGTCAAGGAATGCGCAGCATTCCTTAACTCTTTACTCCTAACCTAATTCCCTCACTGTTACAATGCCTCCCCTTCTTCAAAGAGAATTTTTCCTTGAAAAAATCTCAACCCCCACTTTTAATTATTTAACTTTACATCTCTATCCTACAATAACAACAATTCCATATATTTCCTAACTCAATTCTCGTATCTCCTCATAGCCAATTGCTAACCAGAGACAATAATATCGAAACTCTCTACAAAACTCGTTATAAAGTTCTCTAGAAAACTCTCTACAAAACTCTCCATAAAATTCCCCACAATACAAAAGTCTCCCTAAGCGAACCGCTTTTACTTTAAAATGTCCATCCAAATTATGATTGACAAAACTGAAGATATTCCCTTATCCTTTATTTCCCCCTTATTCCCATTCTCACACTCTCAGGATTCTAGGATAGACAGAAAAAACATAGTTAGATTAGATTTGGGTTGGTGCGCACCAAAAAAAAATAAGAAAGAAAAAGTAAGGAAAAAGTAAGAAGTAATCACCTTTCTCTTCCCATACATTCTCAAAACTTTATCAAAAAATAAAGTTTCCAAATTTATCTTCAGTTTCCGTCAATAATAATTGTTATTATCACAAAAAAAATATGTTAATCCAAAACTGCTAGCCTTTGTACTATTCAGGTCATCAATTTCCCGTTTACCAAAAAAACCTCCTAACTATTATTATACTGTTAAGTACAGTCTTCTTCTTCCAATATCCAGTTATTGAAATGCCAAAACTCAACCTGGCATTCCCCCCATATTCTCCCATTAAACGCTGTTCAACCCAGCTCCTATTATAAACCTTGTATATACATTGCATACCCCACATGTAATAACAACATACCCCTCCATTACTACATATTTAGTCACTTCACTAACCACCACTTTAATTCATCTTCTAACTGAACTTCAAGTAATAATCATTTTAAACACACTCAATAAAACCAAAACATTGTAAAAATAACCATCTAAGTTAACTTATTTTTCACATTTCATAAAACACAATTGTAGTCCCAACAATTGAGCAAACCATATCAATCCCCTCATCATATTTATCCCCACACATTAATCAATTTACACATACATTATGAATTTCAAGACCATATTATGAGTACCCAATAATAATTTTCCGTTTTAGAAAAAACTCCACCAAGTACCTTCTTTGTAAACACAAAAATATCGTGTCTAACTTCTTCTTCTATCTGCCATCTGCAGAATATTCTACCAAGCTATTTATCTATCTCTTCTCCATTTTCTTAATAACCTCAAATTTTTTTCTATAATTGCAATATCTACATCAATGTCGCTATCCTCCCGAGGAGAGCTATCTTCTTTCATATCAGCTTCTTCATCAGTTTCTGACTTTTCATCCATTTCTTCTTCCCCGTCTGTATATCCATTACTAGCAACCGCTAATTTCTTCCTTTCTAAATCCAATCTAATTTTCCTGTCTTGCCGTCTCAACAAATTTTCAAATACTGGCATATCTTCACCACTTGAAGAACTCACTCTAAGTTTCCTTTGCCTCTTAATTTCTTTTTCTTTCTGTCTATCCAACTTTCTTTTTACTGCCTGTCTTGTATTCATAAATGGAGGTTCGATATTTTCCCTGACTGACTCTTCACTAATATAATCGTCATACATGTTATTTTCCTCTGTCATGACTGTTTTTGGTACCGTTTCTTCTTGTTCAGCTGTTGTTACTTGTTTTCCATTCTCTATAGGCATTGGATATACCGTTTGTCTGACAAACTGTCCACCTGACAATATTTCTTCGGAACAATAATTATTATTATTATTCTCTGCATTCCTTTCTTCATTATCCCGCCTTAAGTGTTCTACATGTGAACGTGCAACATGCCCTGAAATTTGATTCTTAATAGTATATGACACTGGACCTTTTTTTTCTAGAATATAGTATCCCGGGACCCAATGAGCATCAAACTTAGAGTTTTTTCTATGTTTTTTATAATATACTCTGTCACCTACGTTAAACTCTTGTAAGTGTGCATTTTTATTTGCGTATTTCTTCTGTCTTTCTCTAGCCTTAATTATATTATTTCTTAAACGTACATGTGCTTTATGCATCTCTTGCAACCTTGTTTCTTGAAAATCTTCCCCCAGATATTTTCTCCTAGGCTTTAATAAATTATCAATTGGCAATATTGGTTCTCTTCCATGTACTAAGTAAAATGGTGAGAAACCTGTTCCTTCATTTTCGTGTGTACGTATCGCCGCTAATGCTATCCCCAAATAAAGATCCCAATCTATATCGTGTTCTTCTACATTTTTCGCTAGAATATTGTATAGTGTTCTGTGTTGTCTCTCATTTTTAGCATTTGAAGTTGGTCTGTAATATGAAGTCCTAATGTGTTTTATATTCCAATCTTTTAGCAATTTCTCAAACTTTTTATTTACAAATTCTTTCCCATTATCTGTAAGTATTATTTGTGGACACCCAAACCTTGGTATAAATTCTTGTAAAAGCATATTTATAACTGAATCGGCACTCTTGTCTGGAATTGGATAAACTTCTGGCCAGAGACTATATGAATCAACTATATGTAGTAGGTATACATTTCCCGATAATGTTTTTGGATGAGGACCTGAAATATCCAAACTTACTTTCTGCATTGGAAATTGAGGAATATCGGTATCTTGTAAAGGACATTTGATTATCTTCATGTTTCTTAACCTACACTTTTCACACGCTTCAACATATTCATATACACTTTTGAATAAATTCGGCCAGTAATATTTACTGCTAATAGCCTTCACTAACTTATCTCGTCCAAAATGACCATTATTATCGTGATATGCCTTTAAGACTTCTTGTTCTAAATGTTTCGGAATATATTTTCTTACTCCTTCACCTTTTTCACTGATATAATATAATTGATTGTCTTCTTGTAACTCTACAAACTTTCTTTTAAAACTATTTTCCCCTGTTTCTTTCAGTTTTCTTTTTATCTGTACTATTTTTGGATCTAGTTCTTGTTCTGTTTTCATATCAAACTGTTCTAAATGTGGGTCTTCTGTTCTAGGTTCAGACTCTTGATCCGATGGTAAACTCTCAAATTCTTCCCTATTTATTATGGCAGAATCTAATATATTTACTTGCCAGTTTCGATCGTCTATGTCTGGTTCAACTTCATCTTCCGTGTTTCCTGATGACTGTGGGTACGGGATTCTAGACAAAAGATCGGCGCACGTATTATGTTTCCCTGACACATATTCAACCCTAGCATTGTACCCTTGTAAATTCAATGCCCAGGTTTGTATTTTCCTATTTTGTATTGGTGCTTCTAATATCGACTTTAATGGCATGTGGTCAGTTCTAATAATGAAATTGGCGTTATGTAAATAGTAATTTAATTTTTGAAGAGCGTAGTGTATAGCATATGCTTCTTTCTCAATAATTGGCCATTTCTTTTGAGTCTTGCTGAGTTTATGAGACAAGAAATAGATTGGTCTTTCATTTTTAACCCCTGGTATTCCAGATTCTTCTCCTTCATATGGTTGAACCAAACATGCTCCTATTGCGTTGTCTGAAGCATCTGTGTATAATATTAGCTGTTTATTCAAGTCTGGATGTGTCAATAATGGTACCACCGTTAAGCTATCTTTTAAAAGTTCGAACGCTTTTTGACACTCATCATCCCACTTAAACCTAGCGTATTTTCCCGTTAAATTCGTAATAGGTATTGCTATCCTTGAAAAGGCTGGTACAAACCGTCTATAATACGCACACGTTCCTATAAAAGCACGCACTTCCTTAACATTAGTGGGAGGAGGTAACTCTTTAATAACTTTTATCTTTTCCTGGTCTGGTTTAATACCTTCCCTATTTATTATATAACCTAAATATTTTGTTTCTGTCTTTAAAAACTGGCACTTACTAAGCTTTAATTTAACTTCATGCTTTCTTAATCTGTCAAATACTAGTCTAACATGTTTCAAATGATTCTCTACATCTCCTTTCGTAAAAATCAATACGTCATCAATATATGCCAGGGCAAAACTTTGCATACCGTCTAGTACTTCATTTATTAAGAACATATAGTGAGATGGTGCATTTTTGAGACCGAATGGCATACGTAAGAATTCGTAAGACCCCATATGAGTACAAAAGGCACTTTTCCTTTGCGCGTCCTTCGACATCGGAATGCACCAAAATCCTGCCCTTGCATCCAGCGTTGTGAAATATGTAGAGCCATTAAGTAACCCCAAAATATCATCAATCACCGGCAATGGGTACGCTACATTCTTAGTAATTTTATTTAACGCCCTATAGTCACAGCAGAACCTGTTCGAACCATCAGATTTGGCTACTATGACGACCGGAGATGACCATTCTGATTTTGACCTTGTTATTATGCCTGCTTTCAACATATCTTCTATTGCCTTTTCTACGACTTCTCTATTTCTTAATGGAGTTCTGTATGGTTTTAAACTAATTGGTGGATGATCTCCCGTGTCTATTTCCATCGTAACTGTTTGTGTCTTACCCAATTCTAAATCATTTATCGCAAACACATCTTGATTTTGCTTTATAAGTTTTTCTAACACTTCCTTATTTTCTGGCGAAGTTTTTAATTGTGCTAACAATTCTTTTTCTCTTGTTACTTTGTCTAGTGAATGTATTTGTGCTGTATTTCTTCTATATGGATGGATCAATTCATCCATTCTTACGTTCCCTTTTCTTCTGCATCCGCGTCTATTATTAATTCTTTCACTAGAGGTTTCTGAATAACTTATACCTGCCATATTTACTCTATCTGTTGCCAATATGTCACTAACGTTATGTTCTAGCTTGGCTATTACACATCCTCTGTATAATTTAATTTCTCTACCTGTGTTATTTATAACCATTACTGGAAATGTTAAACTTTTATCTAATTCTATTATTCCATCCGGAACTTCTAAACCTGGCTCATCAATTATTTCATTTTGCAATTCCGTGATTCTGACTATGTTTCCTGCTACATAATACGGGTTTCTCTTCAGTCTTGCTTGTATCAAATTAACTGACTGTGGTTTTAAATTCATGGTCGTTTTAACTCTAACTAGTGTCGACACATGCATATCTTCTTCTAGATCTACGTAAACGTCTTGGAATTTTAATTTATGCAAATCAAATAAAAGTCTCACCCCATTTTTCAATAAAAAATCTCGTCCCAATATCATATTTCTATTTAATTCTTTAACCACATGAAACATATGCCTGACATTTATCCCTCCTAATTTCAAATTTATCATCGTTTGTCCTAACACTTCTAACTTTTGTCCCGTTACCGAATGAAGATTCTCCTGAATTCTAAATATTTTACAATTTTTTAACATTCGATATAAAAATGCTTCTTTAATCACGCTAACTTGTGCTCCCGAATCCACTAATGTTCTAACTTTATATTTTCCTATCTGTACTATACATGAGCTAGGATCTACCATATTTAATGACAATTGTTTTACCTCGTCTTGTTTTTTATTTCTAAATATTCTATTATACTCATCCTTTGGGTTTTTAATATATTGATGCCCTTTTTGGATCTTACTATCTTCCCTCCTACTGCCGACCCTATTCAGTAAGTGGGATACCCATTTTCCTGATTTCCTGACCTTCTAAAATTTCTCTGTATTTCTCCAGAATTCCAATTTACTGGTCTGCCATTTGCAATTCTATTCTGTATACTCGACTGAACACCTCTACTATTTTGCGTATTCGATGGGCCACTTCTGTTACCACAAAAGCGAAAAATGTGCCCCCGTTTATGACACCCCCAACAAACCACATTCGAGTTATTTGTGTTTCCTTCCATGTTTCTTATAGTATTTCTCACTTGTCCTCTTCTATCTTGATTATATACGTTCTCGTTTCTTTGTACCATCTGTATTTCTCCTCTTCTTCCTCTCCATCCATGTCTATACTGTCCTATTTCCATAGGTTCTTCAATTCTATCTTCTGAACTACTACCTAACTCTCGTCCTACTCTTAACCTAAACCTCCTCCTCAAGCTTTCCTCTTGTATAGCGATATCTACCGCTTGTGACAATCTTGCAGGATTCTCTCTTAATAATTTAAATTTCAATCCATCTGACCTAATCCCATCAACAAAAATCCCTACTAACATCCGTTCCACCTCTTCAGCTCGTACATTCTGTCCTAAAAATGACTCTTCAGCCAAATTGATTAACCTGTCACTATATAACTGGACACTTTCTGTGCTGCTTTGTCTAGTCTGTCGCAATACTGAGAATGCGTGTTGTGGATCAGTAATTTCAGCATATTTTCTTGCGAGATCATCTTTAAATTCTTCCCAGGTTTCACCTCCTGCTGCTTCTAATTTTCTTCTTATATGGTCAGAAACTGGACTTGTACTTGTTCTGTATGCCAAATTCTTTTTCTCCCCATCTGTAGCGTTTATTAAATATGCATGTTTCTCAATAGAAATGATCCATTTCTTAAACTGATTTGCTTGACCACTAAATCTTTCAACATCACTGTTTACATTTTGTTGTCTTAATACTGCATCCAACCTTGATATTGCCCCGCCAACTCCAGTCAGTACCTGTGAAAAATCTTGGGATTCCATCCTAAAATCTATAATTATCAAGCAATATACAAATATTTCAAATAATGTTAATTTCAAATTCAGCAACAATACATAATCTGTTAATTACTCTAATATTATCTAATTAACTTAATTAAAGCCTCCAATCGAAGATCCTGACGAAGAATATTCCTGTTTCAATCCTGAATTTTGATAAAAGAATTTAAATGAGCTACTGATTCAGAATTACCTACACCACATCAACAAAGGACTCTAATCAAGCTCGTTGAAATGAGCAGAACAAAGAAGAGCCTCTGGACTTCTTTCCATAATAATTTAATCAAAGTCGAAGTCAGTTCTTTCCAATTAATTCCTGACGAAAATTATGCTCGATACCAGGCTCGCAACAAGACTGCTTGTTTACTTGCTCGATTAACTGTAGATTCCCTTCAAGTAAGGTCACCTTCACGCAAACGACAACTGCTCACGACTTCAGCAACAAAAAACTCAGTTTCCAACAGCCATCTGGGTTTTTCATATATATTTCAGCGCAAACGTAATCCAGTCAACAACAATTTGATTTAAAGCTGACGCTATCCAATCTCTTATTTTCATGTGGGACTCTCGCCATGGTCAGTTTAAAGTGCTTTATCTTATAAGTTGAGACAAATTTTATCAATGCCTTCTAAATGTGAAGTGACTGTAGAAAGTATTGCAGATCTTGATTTCATAATTATGAAACTTGCATCATAACCTTGACTTCACCTTCAACAGTCCCACGGGTTAAACTTCATAATTTGTACTGATTTTTGATGCAGAACGGCATTACTTGATCAATTTTTCAATTAGCGTTGGTCAATTCTCCAGTTAATTTATAGGATTAAATATGTAATAACATCAGTCTTTCAAAAAAATAAGTTTATCAATCAAACCTTTTTGAGCGCTGTCCTTGAAAATGGAACTCCTTGTTAAACAGGTATACAATAACTATCAACAGGCGGCTTTCATCTGTTACGTTTCTCAATATTTACAAACTTCCTTCTCCAGACGCCCAGACACAACAATTTTCCATAGCGGTAACATGACTCTCTCCGCGACCTCCCATGTTTCAGACTTTCACGGCACCAAATCAACCTGCTGTCATAGTGTGGACAAGACAGGTTAAGCACGTGATCGTATAGACCCAAGTCTCCGCGTTGTTTTAAACATACTTTATTGGCCGAATAGTTATACTACAGCATACATGATGGTAGACTCCCTGCCCGGTGTTGACATGTCTTCTCGCTGGCCCCAAGTGACGTGTGTGTTCTCCTAGATACACTTCTTCATTCGTGCACACACGTTCACTATGGTTTTCCCCCTAGTCAAGGAATGCGCAGCATTCCTTAACTCTTTACTCCTAACCTAATTCCCTCACTGTTACAATGGCCAAGCCTTCAGCCAGCACGTATGTGGCTGAGGTCATATGTTTTTATGGGGAAGCTGTGGCTGAAAGATTACAATGTCCATCTCAGACTGAGAAGGTCCAGGGTTCGATTCTTTCATGGGGCAGGGTATTTTTCCAAGACCTATTGCTATCTGATGATGTCATATGCTCCCTTGATCTCTTGGGTAGTGAGATTGGATATCTAGCCTTCTCAGATAAGGGTGAAAAGTTCCATATGCAAGTTTTGCATGTTAAAAACCCAACAGCTGTTGAAATTCACAAAGTTTTGCATGTTAAAAAACCCAACAACTGTTGAAATTCACAAAGAGTAGACCACAAGGTTGCTACTCTGACAATATTATTAGGAAAGAAAAACTACCCATGGGCAGAATTTGTTACCTTGCACGGAATGTATCTATAGGAAGCAGACCTGACACAGATCCAAGCGAGCGTCGGACACGCTGACCTATGAGGTGCGTAACTACGTGTGTCACATTGCCTTCAAAAATGGAAAGAAAAAGAAGAATACGTTTATATTTGGCTAAACCTGATGTAGTGTCACTGCTGTCAGCCTGCACATGGGCAGCTCAGGTCATTTGTTTGTCTTTCAAGGAAACTGAAGAGTCGTTTCAGTTTTGGAAATGTCAGAACACTGACCTAATCAGAGCCTTGCTACTTGGCGGCCTTTGAGGGGTTACAAATCTGGGAAATTAATCACATGTGATATAAACATCTAAAAGTGAAATATCTTCATTTGATCTATATTTGAATTTGTCTGTTCTCACTTTAACAGACTTGCGGGGTTCAGATAGGTCAAATAATGAGCTCTGAACCCATTCAAGGACTGAGAGATTATGACAGTATGCTCTTCTTCTACGGCAATGCCCAGACAACTTTCAGCATGTTTCTTTCTGTTTCAGGTGATGTGTTTGTTTCTATTTCAGGTGTTTACTTCCTTGTCACTGTTCCTCATGTTGATCTCCCCATTGAATGCCTTCCCCTGGGTCATCAATGGCCTGGTGGAAGCTTGGGTGTCCTTGAAGCGGGTACATAAGTTTGTTTGCTTGCAAGACGCCGACCCAGATCACTACTACACTTCTGCTGCAGGTAATTGTGTTCTCTCATTCTCTGTCAAAGACTGTTGCAAAGTTTCTTTTTTTTTTAACAAGTCACTTCCCATAAATCTGACTTTGTAACTGCTCTGAAAGTTATACTTGGAAATGAATGTGGTGGTTTCCTCTAAACTTCCACTCTAATGTAAAAAAAATTGTACTTTTGCAGTTTTAGTGTGTCGCAACAACTGCCAGATGGGTGAAATAACTACAGTAGAATCAGAAGTGTGTTACTGGGAGTCTCCATTGTGAAGTGGTCAAGCCGTCTAGCTCGTGCTCTGAAGGTTGTGGGCTCGATCCTGGGCTACGTCTTTCGGTTCACGTGTGTATATTCCTCAGAGACTCCTGGGGGTTGTTGCTGGAGATACAGAGTTTGTGCTTTGTGCGACACTTTCGGCAGGTCACCCTGCGGAAAGAGATTGAGCCATATGGGGTAAACCCTGATGCAATGAAGTTGATCCTCTCGACTTTTAAGACTTTTTTAAAGAAGTGTATTACTTTCACAGAGTCAGATACACACATAATAAATAGTAAATTTGTGGACAGGTTTCTCTAGCTTGCTGTGACTAAATATAAGAAATATAATTACACATGTAACGTTTATTGGTAAATATTAAGAATAGCCTATCACATATGGTGTGTTGCTTGCAACATAAATAATTAACTTCTATAAATACTCCATGAATATTCTATTGGGAGGAAGTTGAAAGGCAGAAGAAGAAGGAAGAGTAGTAGAAGAAGAAGAAGGAGGAGTAGAAGAAGAAGGAGGAAGAGTAGAAGGAGGAGAAGTAGAAGAAATAGAAAGGAGGGGAGTATAAGAAGAGTTAGAAGGAGGAGGAGAATAAGAAGCAGAAGTAGGAGAAGAAGAGTAACAAGGAGGAAGAGAAGAAGAAGAAGAAATAGAAAAATGAGGAGGTGAAGAAAAATAGGAGGTGGACAAAAAGGAGGAAGGGAAGAACAAGGAGAAAGGAGATGAAGAAGGAGAGGAGAAAGAGAAGAAGAAGATGTTAGCAGCAGTAGGAGGAAGAGGAGGAGAAGAAAAAGTGGACAATAAAGACACCCTGGGCATGAGAATACATGAGGCATGGGAAATGGTGAAGGATCTAGAGTCTTTGTGGTCGACTGTGATGATAGTGAACAGGACTTGCTATACAATATTTGTGGTCATTCTCATCTTCTCTATTTCTGGTGAAATAAGAGTCCACTAACTATGATAATGTCTTCCTCTTCTTCCTCTTCTTCTCCTCATCCTCCTTCTCCTCCTCCTTCCCCTCCTCCTCTTCTTCTGCTGATGCTGCTACTGCTTCTTCCTTCCTCTTCTTCTTTCCCTCCTCTTCTTCTTTCCCTCCTTTTCTCCTTCTCATCTTCTCATTTTCCTTCTCCTCCTCCCCCTCTTCATCTTTTGCTCCTTCTTCTCATCTTCTTTTCCTTTTCCTTCTCTTCTTCTCCTTTCTTCTTCATCTTCATCTTCTTTTCCTTTTCCCCTTCTTCTTCTCCTTCTCACCTTCTTCATCTTTTCCTTCTTTTCAGAATGTGAGGGCAGCCCAGTTGTGTGGTTAAAGAATGCTGGTTTCACGTGGACACACACTCCCTGTGAAGATTCTGACTCCATCACCAGTGTTGTCCAGGGACCTAGAAGTGAGGAAGACAACTCATCCCATATACCTGCTACTGTCTCAAGTGCTCAGACTCAAGGCCTCCAAAATATTTCACTCAGAATTGAGAAGGTACTTTTGTTGGTTTTAAGCCTTTCTGTGGCAGGTGTTTGTCACTTTAAAGTTATAACTGGGAAATGTATGGTTAAAGTGATCATGTCAGGGACAGCATTAATATTACTTTCACGATCAAGATCATCTTCATCTCCACCACAAACATTATGACAACTACTGGGTCATCACCATGATTAGCACACCCATCTACGACATCACCACAGCCACCTGCATGTTTACCATACACACACACACATCATCACCACACCTATATACATTATCACCACACCCATTATCACCACACCCATCTACATCTTCACCGCACCCACACACATCACCACACCCATCTACATCTTCACTGCACCCACACACATCACCACACCCATCTACATCTTCACCGCACCCACACACATCACCACACCTATATACATCATCACCACACCCATCTACATCTTCACTGCACTGACACACAACATCACCAGATCCATCTACATCTTCACCGCACCCACACACAACATCACCACACCCATCTACATCTTCACCGCACTGACACACAACATCACCAGATCCATCTACATCTTCACTGCACCGACACACAACATCACCACATCCATCTACATCTTCACCGCACCGACACACAACATCACCAGATCCATCTACATCTTCACTGCACCCACACACAGCATCACCACACCCATCTACATCTTCACCGCACTGACACACAACATCACCACATCCATCTACATCTTCACCGCACCGACACACAACATCACCACATCCATCTACATCTTCCTGCACCCACACACAGCATCACCATACCCATCTACATCTTCACCGCACCGACACATAACATCACCACATCCATCTACATCTTCACCGAACCGACACACAACATCACCACATCCATCTACATCTTCACCGCACTGACACACAACATCACCACATCCATCTACATCTTCACCGCACCCACACACAGCATCACCACACCCATCTACATCTTCACCGCACCGACACACAACATCACCACATCCATCTACATCTTCACCACACCGACACACAACATCACCAGATCCATCTACATCTTCACCACACCGACACACAACATCACCACATCCATCTACATCTTCACCACAACGACACACAGCATCACCACACAGATCTACATCTTCACCGCACCCACACACAGCATCACCAGATCCATCTACATCTTCACCACACCGACACACAACATCACCACATCCATCTACATCTTCACCACACCGATACACAACATCACCACATCCATCTACATCTTCACCGCACTGACACACAACATCACCAGATCCATCTACATCTTCACTGCACTGACACACAACATCACCACATCCATCTACATCTTCACCACACCAACACACAACATCACCAGATCCATCTACATCTTCACCACACTGACACACAACATCACCACATCCATCTACATCTTCACCACACTGACACACAACATCACCACATCCATCTACATCTTCACCACACTGACACACAACATCACCACATCCATCTACATCTTCACCGCACCGACACACAACATCACCACATCCATCTACATCTTCACTGCACCGACACACAACATCACCAGATCCATCTACATCTTCACTGCACTGACACACAACATCACCACATCCATCTACATCTTCACCGCACCAACACACAACATCACCACATCCATCTACATCTTCACCACACTCACACACAGCATCACCACATCCATCTAAATCTTCACCACACCTATATACAACATCACCACATCCATCTACATCTTCACCGCACCGACACACAACATCACCACATCCATCTACATCTTCACCACACTGACACACAACATCACCACATCCATCTACATCTTCACCACACCTATATACAACATCACCAGATCCATCTACATCTTCACCACACTGACACACAACATCACCACATCCATCTACATCTTCACCGCACTGACACACAACATCACCACATCCATCTACATCTTCACCACACTGACACACAACATCATCAGATCCATCTACATCTTCACAACACCGACACACAACATCACCACATCCATCTACATCTTCACTGCACCGACACACAACATCACCACATCCATCTACATCTTCACCGCACCGACACACAACATCACCAGATCCATCTACATCTTCACCACACCGACACACAACATCACCACATCCATCTACATCTTCACCGCACCGACACACAACATCACCACATCCATCTACATCTTCACCGCACCAACACACAACATCACCAGATCCATCTACATCTTAACCGCACCGACACACAACATCACCACATCCATCTACATCTTCACCACACCAACACACAACATCATCACATCCATCTACATCTTCACCGCACCGACACACAACATCACCACATCCATCTACATCTTCACCGCACCGACACACAACATCACCAGATCCATCTACATCTTCACCGCACCGACACACAACATCACCACATCCATCTACATCTTCACCGCACCGACACACAACATCACCAGATCCATCTACATCTTCACCACACTGACACACAACATCACCACATCCATCTACATCTTCACCACACTGACACACAACATCACCACATCCATCTACATCTTCACCACACCGACACACAACATCACCACATCCATCTACATTTTCACCGCACCGACACACAACATCACCACATCCATCTACATCTTCACCACACCGACACACAACATCACCAGATCCATCTTCATCTTCACCACACCGACACACAACATCACCACATCCATCTACATCTTCACCACACCGACACACATCACCACATCCATCTACATCTTCACCACACCGACACACAACATCACCACATCCATCTACATCTTCACCGCACCGACACACAACATCACCACATCCATCTACATCTTCACCGCACCGACACATAACATCACCAGATCCATCTACATCTTCACCGCACCGACACACAACATCACCACATCCATCTACATCTTCACCACACTGACACACAACATCACCACATCCATCTACATCTTCACCACACTGACACACAACATCACCACATCCATCTACATCTTCACCACACTGACACACTACATCACCACATCCATCTACATCTTCACCACACTGACACACAACATCACCACATCCATCTACATCTTCACCACACTGACACACAACATCACCATACTTACATCTTCACCACACCCACCTACAGCATGACCGCACCCAGCCTACAACATCATGTCTCCCACCTACAACAGGCCTCACCCACCTACAACATACCACACCCACCTACAACATACCACACCCGCCTACAACATACCACACCCACCTACACCGTCGACAACCAACCTGCAACATCACCACATCCACATATAACATGACCACACCCACCTCCATATCACCACCCTCACCTCCATATAATCACCCTCACCTCCATATAATCACCCTCACCTCCATATAATCACCCTCACCTCCATATAATCACCCTCACCTCCATATAATCACCCTCACCTCCATATAATCACCCTCACCTCCATATAATCACCCTCACCTCCATATAATCACCCTCACCTCCATATAATCACCCTCACCTCCATATAATCACCCTCACCTCCATATAATCACCCTCACCTCCATATAATCACCCTCACCTCCATATAATCACCCTCACCTCCATATAATCACCCTCACCTCCATATAATCACCCTCACCTCCATATAATCACCCTCACCTCCATATATCACCCTCACCTCCATATAATCACCCTCACCTCCATATAATCACCCTCACCTCCATATAATCACCCTCACCTCCATATAATCACCCTCACCTCCATATAATCACCCTCACCTCCATATAATCACCCTCACCTCCATATAATCACCCTCACCTCCATATAATCACCCTCACCTCCATATAATCACCCTCACCTCCATATAATCACCCTCACCTCCATATAATCACCCTCACCTCCATATCACCAAATCCATGTACAGCATGACCACACCCACCTATAACATCACCACACCCACCTATAACATGGCCACACCCACCTATAACATCACCACACCCACCTATAACATGGCCACACCCACCTATAACATGGCCACACCCACCTATAACATGGCCACACCCACCTATAACATGACCACACCCACCTATAACATCACCACACCCACCTATAACATCACCACACCCACCTATAACATCACCACACCCACCTATAACATGGCCACACCCACCTATAACATGGCCACACCCACCTATAACATCACCACACCCACCTATAACATCACCACACCCACCTATAACATCACCACACCCACCTATAACATCACCACACCCTATAACATCACCACACCCACCTATAACATCACCACACCCACCTATAACATCACCACACCCACCTATAACATCACCACACCCACCTATAACATGGCCACACCCACCTATAACATGGCCACACCCACCTATAACATGGCCACACCCACCTATAACATCACCACACCCACCTATAACATCACCACACCCACCTATAACATCACCACACCCACCTATAACATCACCACACCCACCTATAACATGGCCACACCCACATATAACATGGCCACACCCACCTATAACATGGCCACACCCACCTATAACATGGCCACACCCACCTATAACATCACCACACCCACCTATAACATGGCCACACCCACCTATAACATGGCCACACCCACCTATAACATGGCCACACCCACCTATAACATGGCCACACCCACCTATAACATCACCACACCCACCTATAACATCACCACACCCACCTATAACATGGCCACACCCACCTATAACATGACCACACCCACCTATAACATGGCCACACCCACCTATAACATGGCCACACCCACCTATAACATCACCACACCCACCTATAACATGGCCACACCCACCTATAACATGGCCACACCCACCTATAACATGGCCACACCCACCTATAACATGGCCACACCCACCTATAACATGGCCACACCCACCTATAACATGGCCACACCCACCTATAACATGGCCACACCCACCTATAACATGGCCACACCCACCTATAACATCACCACACCCACCTATAACATGGCCACACCCACCTATAACATGGCCACACCCACCTATAACATGGCCACACCCACCTATAACATGGCCACACCCACCTATAACATGGCCACACCCACCTATAACATCACCACACCCACCTATAACATGGCCACACCCACCTATAACATCACCACACCCACCTATAACATCACCACACCCACCTATAACATCACCACACCCACCTATAACATGGCCACACCCACCTATAACATGGCCACACCCACCTATAACATGGCCACACCCACCTATAACATGACCACACCCACCTATAACATCACCACACCCACCTATAACATCACCACACCCACCTATAACATCACCACACCCACCTATAACATGGCCACACCCACCTATAACATGGCCACACCCACCTATAACATCCCCACACCCACCTATAACATCACCACACCCACCTATAACATCACCACACCCACCTATAACATCACCACACCCACCTATAACATGACCACACCCACCTATAACATGACCACACCCACCTATAACATGACCACACCCACCTATAACATCACCACACCCACCTATAACATCACCACACCCACCTATAACATCACCACACCCACCTATAACATCACCACACCCACCTATAACATGGCCACACCCACCTATAACATCACCACACCCACCTATAACATCACCACACCCACCTATAACATCACCACACCCACCTATAACATCACCACACCCACCTATAACATGACCACACCCACCTATAACATCACCACACCCACCTATAACATCGCCACACCCACCTATAACATCACCACACCCACCTATAACATGGCCACACCCACCTATAACATGGCCACACCCACCTATAACATGACCACACCCACCTATAACATGGCCACACCCACCTATAACATGGCCACACCCACCTATAACATGGCCACACCCACCTATAACATCACCACACCCACCTATAACATCACCACACCCACCTATAACATCACCACACCCACCTATAACATGGCCACACCCACCTATAACATGGCCACACCCACCTATAACATGGCCACACCCACCTATAACATGGCCACACCCACCTATAACATGGCCACACCCACCTATAACATGACCACACCCACCTATAACATGGCCACACCCACCTATAACATGACCACACCCACCTATAACATCGCCACACCCACCTATAACATGGCCACACCCACCTATAATATTACCACACCCACCTATAACATGGCCACACCCACCTATAACATGACCACACCCACCTATAACATCGCCACATCCACCTATAACATGACCACACCCACCTATAACATCACCACACCCACCTATAACATGGCCACACCCACCTATAACATGACCACACCCAACTATAACATGGCCACACCCACCTATAACATGGCCACACCCACCTATAACATGGCCACACCCACCTATAACATGACCACACCCACCTATAACATGACCACACCCACCTATAACATGGCCACACCCACCTATAACATGACCACACCCACCTATAACACGACCACACCCACCTATAACATGACCACACCCACCTATAACATGACCACACCCACCTATAACATGACCACACCCACCTATAACATGACCACACCCACCTATAACATGACCACACCCACCTTCATATAACCACCCTCACCTCCATATCACCAAATCCATGTACAGCATGACCACACCCACCTATAACATCACCACACCCACCTATAACATCACCACACCCACCTATAACATGGCTACACCCACCTATAACATGGCCACACCCAACTATAATGACCACACCCACCTATAATGACCACACATGTGACCACACCCACTTATAACATGACCACACCCACCTATAACATGACCACACCCACCTATAACATGACCACACCCACCTATAACATGACCACACCCACCTATAACATGACCACACCCACCTATAACATGACCACACCCACCTATAACATGCCACACCCACCTATAACATGACTACACCCACCTATAACATGACCACACCCACCTATAACATGACCACACCCACCTATAACATGACCACACCCACCTATAACATGACCACACCCACCTATAACATGACTACACCCACCTATAACATGACCACACCCACCTATAACATGACCACACCCACCTATAACATGACCACACCCACCTATAACATGACCACACCCACCTATAACATGACTACACCCACCTATAACATGACCACACCCACCTATAACATGACCACACCCACCTATAACATGACCACACCCACCTATAACATGGCCACACCCACATACAACATGACCATGAGGATAGATGCCTACAACACCTACAACATCACCACAACCAACAACAGCATTATCATCAACATCATGCAATCATCATCATCATGAAAATCAGGGTCACGCCTCTGGTTTCTATTTTGCATTATTTGACAACTCATTTTCCGTTTCACATCTCTGTTATGTGAAGGCTGGGATGCCTCTACTTTCAGGGTCAACTTGTGGGCATTGTTGGCAGGGTGGGATCTGGGAAGAGTTCCTTGCTGAGTGCCTTGATTGGGGAGATGCATCGAACTCAGGGAGAGGTCTTTGTTGGGGGACTGGAGGAGGGATTTGCTTTAGTTGCTCAGGAGCCGTGGGTCCAGCAGGCAACAGTGAGAGACAACATCCTCTTTGGGCAGCCTTTCAATAGCCAGAGATACGATCAGGTGATCAAGGCTTGTGCTTTGGTGGAGGATCTGAAGGTGCGATGTGTTTGTGGAATTGTGTGTGATTTCTTCTTTGCTGTTGTCCTCCTCCTTTTTGGGTGGATTTGTGCAATTGGTAGGAGGAAATGCCACTTAAAGAAAAATGTCATGGTAGGGCAAACCAAGCCCTAAGCCTTGGTTGGTAACTGGTCTATGATCGAAGACAGACAGTTAGAGTATTGCTTTGCTGATCCAGCAGCTTCTGCAGCTTGTCTTGTCCCAGATGTATTGGTGTTATCTTTCCTCTGGAGTAAAGTAGGCAGACAGAGACAGGGATCATGCTGCATGGGCAACATATGGTCTCTCCACATCAGCCCAGGTTTTGTGCCATGGAGAGATGTAACTCCATCTCTGGTCCCTGCCATGGGTTGTAGTTATTGTATCGTTGTTGAAGCACAATGTAACAAACTATTGCCTGTCAAGATGGCCAGGTGCCAGTTGTTGCTCTCCTTCTCCTACTCCTCCTCATCTTCTTATACTCTTAATCCTCCTTCTCCATCTCCTCCTTCTTATTCTTCTAATCTTCCTTCTCCTACTTCATTTTTTCCTACATTTCCTCTTCCTCCTAATCCCACTTCTTCTTCTATGCCTCATCCTTTCCCTTCTTTTTTGTTTTTCTTTTCTTGCTTCCTCATCTTCTTGTTCTTAGTCTTTTATTGTTCTTGTTCTTCTTATAGTTCTTCTAGTTCTTCTATTATATGTTATTTTTTCCTCCTCCTCCTTCCCCTCCTCCTCCCCCTCCTCCTCCCCCTCCTCCTCCTCCTCCCAGTCCTTATTTTTCTTCTTTGTTCTGAAGAAGACATTGATTTTCTTGTATCCACTAATAGTGAACCTACAGCCATCACCTCTCACTTCAACACAGCATTTTGTTGTGAATTACAAGCCAATTCTTAAATTATTATTTTCAGATGATGCCATCTGGCGACATGACAGAGATTGGAGAGAACGGAATCACCTTGAGCGGTGGCCAGAGGTCAAGGGTCACTTTAGCCAGAGCTGTTTATCAGGTTCATGTTTGCTTTCTTTTAAAATTTAAATAATGTTGTTTGAAATCAACCTCTCATGTTACAATTGTCGACTGCATATTTATTTACTAAGGGAGAAGGTGGTTTTCTTAGTACCCTGACCATAAGTAATCAAAGAAAGTAAAGGACACTTTGGAACACCTTGACACACCGCGACTGTTTGCGACCGGGTGATGTCATCATCTACTCGGATGGCTCTGCACTTAGGAGGTACAGGAAGTGCTTGGGAGTCCGTGGTGAAGGTTTGTGGACGGTGTTTGGTGCAGGAGAGCCTGGCATATGATACCACAACATCTAGTATGAGGGTGGAGGAAGTCACGGCGGTGTTCCGCTGGCTGGAGGACAAACAGTACACAAATGTCATGATTGTAACGGACTCACAAAGTGTGATGAGAAAGGTGAAGACAGGCATGCTTCGGACAGAGTGGTAGGCTTCCATTCAACAATCACAAATAGAGACAGTCTCGGTGGTCTTGAAATCTGACTCGATGGGGATTCGAACACATGATCATCGAGCTGATAGACAAATAATCTAATCTGGAGTGGAAGAAACACCATGAAGATTTAGATCAGAGGGTGTTGGACTAGAAGAAGCACAATGCAGATGTGGATCAGAGGGTGTTGGTCTGGAAGAAGCACCATGAAAATGTGGTTCAGAGGATGTTGCAGTCTCATTATAGCAGGGCCTCGACTGGGGAGATGACACATGATGGTGGTAATGATTACCGAGGGGCACTATTATAAATTGTGAGACTTTGAAAACTTGCCTGGTTGGACTGTGTTAGTCAGCATGATTCCTTGTTTAAACATTGTTTAAAAGGCACTAGGATCAACTTCATTGCCCTGGCTGTTATCCCATATGGCTCGGTCTCTTTCCGCAGGGCAGCCTGCCAAAAGCAGCACACGAAGCTCCAATTCTGTAGCTCCAGCGATGACCTCTCAGGAGTCTCGGAAAAAATAATTCCTCATAAAAAAAATGATACTCTCAGTTGAACTTCAACATTCCTGTGTGGAGTGGAGTGTGTGACATCTAGCTTCACATCTTTAAAGTCAGTGTATTGAACTTTGACCTACAGTTGTGTAGGGTTTGCTTTCTCTAGACATTCCATCCAAGGCCATGGGCTGTATCTACCCATAGGTAGGCTTTCTTTCCTAACAATTTTGCCAGAACGGCAGCCTTGTGGCCTACTCTTTTTTTATTTCCAACTACAGGAGATTTCTAATGTGCACAGCTTGCATACAACACCTGGTTGTTCTCTACAGTACACTTAGAGTAGACAAGAGGCTAACACATGAAATCTTGGACTCTAGAACTCTTAGAGAATGGTCAGGCTGGACATTGGCTACACTTAGACCTGCTGCTAATATTACCTTTCATTTTATCCCTATTCTGATTTTTTTATGACCACTGGCACCTGGCCGCCTTGACAGATGATATTTGTGCTTCAAACAAGGCATAATAACTACAAACCACAGCGGTAAGGCCAGAGATGGAGTTATGCCTCTCCATAACACAAAGCCTGGGTTGAATTGTAGAGACCATATGTTGCCCATGCAGCATGATCCCTCTCTCGGTCTGCCTAGTTTACTCCAGAGGAAAGGTAACACCAATACACCTGAAACAAGGTAAGCTGCAGAAGTTGCCGTATCAGCAAAATAACGCTCTTACTGTCTGCCTGTTGGAGCTCTCTTCCTAGACCAGTTGCTGACCAAGGCTTTGGGCGTAATCTGCCCTCCATGACATTTAGATTTTAGGTTGCTTTTCCTCACGCTAGGATAAAGCTTGTACCCTCCCAGTTGCGCTCCTCAGCCTGAAGCCTTTGGCATAATGTGGGATGTTGGGTTTAGTGAGCTCTGAAAAAACATCCCTAGTGGGATTTGAACCTACGACCTCTTCTATGGCCAATCATCATATATGCTTTATGATATCTCTAATCAGATTTTTCTAGGACCAATCGTTATATATTCTTGATTATATCCATAATCTGATTTTTCTAGGACAAATCGTTATATCTTCTTGATGATCCTCTATCTGCCGTGGATGCACACGTGGCCAAGCATATTTACACCCACTGCATCATGGGATTACTGCGATCAAAAACACGTGTACTCTGCACACACCATGTCCGGTTTCTGAAGAAGGCCGATCTGGTAGTAGTCATGGAAGACGGGGCAATTACACAATCAGGTATTTTATTTTATTTTATGTCCAGGAGTCTATTTTTACCTATGCGGTGGCATAGTGATTATGAAAATGCAAAGAATACCGTGGACAGACAGAAAAACCAATGAGCAAGTCCTACAAGAGGCAGATGAGAACCATAAACTGATTAGAGAGTTTAGTTTAGTTTAGTCGACAGATCGACATCACAGCACATGAGTGTAATCCATAAGTTCTACTCCTAACTCAAGCCTGAGTCCAGAGAATCTCTGCTCAGTGCATGAACTCCGCAGCACCGGCAAGAATCATGAAATACTTTGGGTAGATTTTTAACTCAATATTTTGCCCGGGCAGCACCGTTAAGCTACTTTTTTATTTATTTCCAACTGCCAAGGGATTTTTTACATATGTAGCAATACATACGGGCGTTCGATCTCACTACCCAGAGACCAGGGGAAATTTTGTTACTAGAAGTCCACGTGAAAAAATCTGACCCTCACCGGGGCTTGAATCCGGGACCTCCAAGAAATTAGATGTAGACAGTCAAACATTTTTGGAACTTGGTGACGACTGCCAAGATTGAAGGGAAAAAAACAAGGGGAATGCAAAGACGTAAATATCTGGATGGCTTGACCATATGGCATGGTTGAGACAAGAACACGGAGCTGATCTATGACTGGTGATCTCTCTGGTGAAAAACCCAAACGCAAGACTGTGAAATGCCCACCGTAACAAGGAAATCCAAAATGATTCTGCAGAGTTATTATTTGTGGTGAATTGCTATGTATAGAATAAACTAAATTATTACCTCTTCTTTCCTTGTAGGACTGCCCCTTGATATCCTTCCCAGCATACATCTTGATGACGACCATCACGACCAGCGAAATGCAAAAGACAATGAAGAATGTGGTGACGTAACAGAGGAGACAGAAGACAATCTGATACAGGAAGAGGAGCGACAGACTGGATCAGTGAAAGCTGATGTGTACAAGAATTACTGGAAGGATGTGGGGGTGTGCCTGTCTCCCTTGGTGCTCATAATGATGTTCTTTATGCAAGGTGTGTGTTTTGGCATTTAAGTTATAGGTGTAGGATTGTCTCCCCTGATATTGGAATTTCAGTTATAGATGTGTGATTGTCTCCTCTGGTTTGAAGATCTCAGAAATATTTTAATCTCTCATGGTAGGGACATTTTAGTTTATAGATTTGTTCTACATGTTAATGCTGTTTTAGGATATGGAATACATATCTCCCCTTGTACTGACATTCTTCCCTTGTGTCTGTGTTGTTGGAATTTCTGTTATAGGTGTGCATGTCTTCCCTCAGGTTTCAATTTCAATTAAACATGTGATTGTCTACCCTAGAGGGGTGTCTAGTTGGTCATGCGTCGAAGTACTTATTCCTGCAGCAATGTGCCGTCGTCATTTGGAGGTGACAGGTTTGAATCCTGGTCTGTAACTATAGCTTTCAATTTTTAAGTTGTCTCTACTTCTGTGAGCTCCAATCAATACATGTTTGTTTATTTATGAACTACCCTTGTATTTATTGTCTTTACAAATACGGTGTAATTGTCTCTTTTAGTATTTGCACTTTAGTTAGGATGTGGTTATCTCCCCTGATGTTTATATTTCAGTTAAGTAGATTCATATATGCCGGTCTCTCTGGCCGAGGGGTTACAACACTTTCTCCGTAATCCCGTTTATCACGCAGAGTCTCGTAGCGGGCGAGAACTGGGAGCAGTTCGACCCCCGCTGGTGACTTGCAGGATAACTGAGCCGGCCGCTCAGAAAGCAATGGCAAACTACTGAGCATAATCTTACCAAGAAATCAACATACAGCTGAAAGATGCTGATGTTGACAGCGATGTCCTGTAAAGGATATGCAAAACATTTTTTTTAGATTCATATATAGTTCATGGGTTGTTTGTTTTATATTGTATTGCCATTTGGGGTTATGGCATACATGTCTTCCCTCTTACTGACATTCTCTCTTTGTACTCATCTTGACACCTAGCCAAGCTACATCCATTCACTTTATGAATATCAAGAAGCACTTTCAACTAACCAACTATTCACACAATTAATTATGGTTATTTTACTGGTAAATATCAGAATAACAGTACAGAAATTAAAATTCTTTTGTTGATTTTGGCAGTTTTGAATGTCACTGCTTTCCTTGCAGAAGGTCAGTTTATCAATATTTTATCCCCCCCCCCCCCCCCCCCCCCCCAGCCAATCAACATAAAGAAACACAGACAAATTATCAATAGTTTTTGCTTTTCTTTCCCCAACCAATCAGCATCAAGAAACACAAGTGATTGGTGGCTGTCTTACTGGGTGTCACATAGCAGCAATACAACTCAGAACAGTGGTACAGAAGTGTCTTCCTTTGTAGATTCTTGGCACAGAGAGTAAGTCTGGCATGGTTCTTTATCATCACATTCTTCTTCTTCTTCTTCTTCTTCTTCTTCTTCTTCTTCTTCTTCTTCTTCTTCTTCTTCTTCTTCTTCTTCTTCTTCTTCTTCTTCTTCTTCTTCTTCTTCTTCTTCTTCTTCTTCTTCTCCTCCTACTCAACCTCCACCTTCTTCTTCTTCTTCTTCTTCTTCTTCTTCTTCTTCTTCTTCTTCTTCTTCTTCTTCTTCTTCTTCTTCTTCTTCTTCTTCTTCTTCTTCTTCTTCTTCTTCTTCCTTAACCATTAAGACTCCTTAATGGAGTATTGTGCCTACAGCCACGCATGTAAAACCCTTTGTAAGCCAGTTCATGTTTGGTTACATATTTGACTGAAATTGTCTATAGTGAGAGGTAACCAGTGTCAGACCAACCATCATCAGTGGCCATTTATGACATGCACAGGAGGTCTTTACCTTCCTTTGGGGCCCCTGTAGCACACGTTGTATCACATAGCAGCAATAAATCTCAGAGCAGTGGTACAGACGTGATG
Organism: Cepaea hortensis; assembly: GCA_963921405.1. Lineage (NCBI taxonomy): Eukaryota > Metazoa > Mollusca > Gastropoda > Stylommatophora > Helicidae > Cepaea > Cepaea hortensis. Next base: position 87,224,418 of record OY992894.1, on the reverse strand, counting down.
TCCTGTGTCCATTCTTGGCACAGACAGCAAGTGTGGCTAGCAGCCTGATGGACGGTTCTGTTGTGATACTCAACTGGTATTTGTTCATTGTCAAGGAGTGGGTAAGGTATGAATAAAACTCACACCTGCATGAGTGTTTGTTGGTGCGTGGGGCACATTTTGTAACGAGTGTCCATCCATCCATCCATCATGTGCCATGCCGGTAAGCGTGGGCGGTCATGTTCTGCCATCTCACTCGATCACCAGAGTCGTGGATCAGTTCCGTGTTTCTGTCTCGACCATGCCACAAGGCCAAGCCATCCAGATACGAGTGTCAGGAGAAGATAATTCCATGATGAATTGGGGATTACGAGTTGAGACACGGTCCAGGTCGGATGTGTCGAAAACGAGTGCTGAAATGGCACAATCAGGTAATACTCCCCATTGCACTCAGACCAGTTTGATGTTTCATCACCTACTCTGACAGCTGCTTGTTATTTCTGATAAATGTTTCAGTTAATTGGTATATATTTTCTGGAAACCCCACATCTCTCACAATTTTCTGCTAGCTCTTCCTAGTTTGTTCATTCAGAATGTTGTTCTCATCCAATCCAGTAAAAAGGTCAGATCAGAATTCCACCAATTATGACTGAATTAAATTTGTCACATGCTTCATCATCCATGACATTTCTCGTGACATTTTCTGCATAGATGTTGAGCATGTACCTCAGACCATTTTCATATTTCATCACCTATTCTGACAGCTGCTTGTTATTTATGATGTAATGTTTCAGTTGAATGGAATATTTCTTTTGGCAACCGCACATCTCTTGCAGTTTTTTTTTCCATTGTTTGGAATAGGCTTTTTAACAGTGGACTACCTCAGTGTCATTGCCATTTTCTCCAAAGGGGTTCAAGAGGATGAGGTCTGCTAGGTGTAAGGGCACCATGCACTTCAGCTTGTAGTGTTGGGATTCAACTAAGTGCACTCTGTAAAAGTGATTACTGAAAGTTTGTAGCCTGATGTCAGCACTACTTTACATGGTGCATGCTGGGAAATTGAAACTGTTTCCAGTTAATGAGAAGATGGCTGCCATAGCTACATTATAATATGGTGATCCCAGTGACCTTCTAGGTTATAGGAGAAAGAATAAAGGACTGAAGATGGTGATAAAAAATGATAGTGGTGATGACAAAAAAGATTGTAATGATGATTAAAAAGACAGTGATGATGGTATTGGTGATGATGATGATATTATTGATGATGATGATGATGATGATGATGATGATGATGATGATGATGATAATATTCATCATACTTATTATGATGGTGATAATCACGATAAATGAACTTGTGATAATGATCATGACGTCGACAGTACTTGTGCTGATTCTCATAATAATGTTTTATGTGATGATGATGATGATGATCAAATTATGATGCATATCTTTGAAATTTTACAGACCATTTCCGGTCAGAAATTTAACCCCAGCCGAAGATAACCTCTCATTCTATCTTGGCATCTACGGTGGCCTGGCTGGTGCCAACTCTGCCTTCACGTTGGCTCGTTCTTTCTTGTTTGCATATGGTGGAATCTGTGCTGCGACGGTTGTGCACAAGCGACTATTGTCTGCAGTGTTAAAGGTGGGCGGAGTTATCTTTTATTACTATTTACACACTTAATTTACACATTTGGCACCTGGCCGTCTTGACAGACATAATAATAACTGCAACCCATGGTGGTAAGGCCAGGGATGGAGTTATACCTCTCTATAGCACAAAGCCAGGGCTGAATATAGAGACCATGTGTTGCCCATGCAGCATGATCCCTCACTCTGCCTGCCTAGTTTACTCCAGAGACAAGCTGCAGAAACTGCCAGATCAGCAAAGCAATACTCAGACTGTCTGTCTATTGGAGCTTCAATCCTAGATGAGTTGCCGACCAAAGCTTAGGGTTAATTTACACATTCTGTGAATATTTGATTGATTGATTGATTGATTGATTGATTGATTGATTTAGGAACCGACATCACAGCATTCGGGACATTCCCATAAGCGCTCTGTGAATATTTGAATGCAGTTAGTGAATATGGTTAATGTAGACTGAGCAACTAGGGTTATCATTAAATTATAAGAACACAGAAAATATGGCCTTCTCCAAGAAGGAAGACACCACAATGTAACATCCAAGTGAGGTGGCAAAACATGACCGCCCATGCTTATCGGCATGGCACATGATGGATGGAACATCCAAGTGAGTGGGAAAACTCTTAGAAAGGTGAATCAGTAAGGAATATGTTGGATGATGCCTTATGGAGACTAGAACAAGACTCACCATGGCAAAAGCAGCTTTTAGTAAAATGCCATTAATTAGTAGCAAATATACAAGGGTTAAGTATGTAAGGAACCTACTTGGGTCTAGCAAACCGGTAGGGAATTTACTTGATCCTAAAAACTCAAGATTCACAGAGAAAATTGAAAGAAAGGTGCTAGTCACAGGCGCCGGAACTTCAATGACCTCTCCCCACGATGTCTAACGGCATAAGTGGAAGAAACAACAACAACAACAACCATTAATTTCAGTGAGAAAAAGTCTCAAGAACCTGTATTGTTGATTCATGTGAAACAAGAGGAATGAAATTGAATTATTTATTGTGTTACACGTTCAGTGTGCAGCAACACACGATGCAGATGACAACCGGATAACATTAATATTGAACATCACCTGTGACTATGTGTTGTAATTGTTTCAGCTGAAGTATTATTCATTTATTCACTTCATATGATGTGCGACCTGTTAGGTCTTAGTCAGATATGAGCTACTGTATGACAGTAGATGGGACAATCTGCTTTCTGTTAGCGCTAAATGTTGGGTGGCGCTGACCAAACTCGACACTTATTATGTGAATGTATCAGTCTATTTTTGTTGTACGAGGGTAAGTTAATAAGTAAGTCACAAATGGCTGTAGAAAAATAACTAAATATGATAACAACTGGAAACCAGTTTATTTGTATACATACATTGTCCCTTTATTTCTCAACATAATTTCCACCAACATTGATGCACTTATCCCATAGTTTTATCAGTTCTCCCAAACCAACGGCATAGAACTGCATGCTCTGTTTTCTAAGCCATGTTTTCACTTAACATTCAACTTCGGCGTCATTCGCGAAATGTCTTTCACCAAGGCAGGTTTTCAGTGGACTTAACCTGTAGCAATTTCCAGTAAAGCGGTGCATAGCTGCGTAGAAAAAAAGTGCCATTAAAAGATTTATTCGACAATATTTGATAACATTATCAGGCACATGAATGTATGCCTGTCAAAAATACAAATGCTTAAATGAATGACAGGAGTTAAATAAGTAGATGGATAATGCAATGGATATATTATTTTGGTAGTAGGCTGTACTTCATTTGCGATATTATCTACCACAGGAGGTGACACTCTGGAAATCTAAGATTTTGCAAAGACTTAATTTTGTTTTAGTAGATATTGATCACATGGGCAATATATCTGTTTACAAAATATTCTATACTTTCTTCAAACTAACTATTTGCATTATGCCTTACTTAATTTATAATCCAATATATTATATTTATTGTCTCCCTTGTTGCTCTATCATTATTTCTATTTACGTCCCTTGATACTATGATTTATATTACTCATATTTCTAAATATTTACATATGAATCATTACACTGATCAAACGAGTTGCAATATTTATAATGCATTGAGGAAGGCTGGTAGCACACAGAATACGTGTGACAAATGGAAATTATTGTACATTATTTCAAGTCTATACTTTGTGCTTGTGTTCCCTGACTTTCTCCACCAACTTGCTGCAGGGATGGTGGTCATTGTCATGGTGTTTCAGGTTTATGTGCCATAACGATAAACATGGCGGTCATGTTTCACCATCTCACACGATCACCAGAGTCATGGATCAGCTTTAGTGTTTTTGTCTGGATTATGCAGTGTGGCCAAGCCTATTAGGTATTTGCCCCTCTGCCTTTCCCTTGTTCTTTCCCCCTCAAACTTGCCAATTATCACCAAGTTCTTCAATGTATTTCTTCTAATAACATGGCTAACAACTTGTGACTGTCTGCGCCTATTTTCTCTAATCAGTTTACGGTTTTCATGTGTTTCTGTAGGACTTGCTCATTGATTTTCCTCTCTTCCCTTAGTATTATTTACATTTTCCCCAGAAACCACATTTACACAGCCATCAGCTGGTCTTCAGCATGCTTGCTCATTGTACATGGTTCACCTCCATACAAAAGTACAGGTTCTATATAGCACCTCAACACACTTTTTCTTGTTGCAAATGACATTTTTTATTGGTCAGTGTATCTTCCATCTTGCAAAAGGCTACCTTCGCCATGGCGATTCTTGTTCTATTCTCTTCAAGGCAAACATAAAACGAATCTTTGCCATCTGTGACCGCCCCAGAGACACCAACCCTGTCTTCGGATCCAACCCATCTCTATCTTCTTGAACATACTCATTAAGTCACTAAGGAACCATGCATGCCCGAGTCTTGGTCTGTACTTGTGTAAGTACAGCAATAACATGGCTCGAGACACAGACCTTCACTCGGCCATGCTTCCTTAGTGACTCAATGAGCATGCTCAGGAAGATAGAGATGGGTTGGATCCAAAGACAGTGGTTAGTGTCTCTGGGGCAGTCATGGCTGGCAAAGATTAGTTTCATTTTTGTGCCAGGAAATGTGGGTGCACAAGGAAATGAGCAGGCTGATGGGCTTGTTGGTAAGGCTACTGTGGAGGGTGGACGAGCCATGTACCAGGCTGATATACTGAATGCTCTACGAGAAGTAAGACTTTTGCGAGAACCAAGTGATGACTGAATCTACAACCATGGTCAGACAGCGAGAACAGCAAGTTAAAAGAGGTGTGGCCAAACAGGAACACTACGCAACAAGCCAAAGAAGATTAATAAACCAACACAGAACTGCTGCTACACAATTTACTGAAGAGGGGATCTGAGCACTTATGGACTGAATGGCTTGATGTGCAATGAGGATGATCTGTCGACTAACTAACTAACTAACTAACTAATTAACTAACTAACTAACTAACTAACTACCTGCCTAATTAACTAATTAACTAACTAACTACCTACCTACCTACCTACCTAATTAACTAACTAACTAACTACCTACCTACCTAATTAACTAACTAACTAACTAACTAACTAACTAACTAACTAAACAAGGAGTGCTCTGGTCCTGAGATTGTTTGTTAACTCTCCATGCAGAGTCGGAAATACATTAGTACTGATTATTTACGATCATTCTGAGTGATTGCTGTGATTCTCTTACAATCTTGCAGCATGCATAATTTGTAGTCTTAGTAAGCTTCACACAATGGAGACCTTTGTTGATAGTCTAAGTAAGCTTCACACAGTGGAGACCTTCATTGATAGTCTTAGTAAGCTTCACACAGTGGAGACCTTAGTTAATAGTCTTAGTAAGCTTCACACAGTGGAGACCTTAGTTAATAGTCTTAGTAAGCTTCACACAGTGGAGACCTTTGTTGATAGTCTTAGTAAGCTTCACACAGTGGAGACCTTCGTTGATAATCTTAGTAAGCTTCACACAGTGGAGGCCTTAGTTGATTCTACTTTAGTTAGTGAGACTAGTGTCTGTTTCCAGGATGCCCCATGGTAAAGGAAAGAAGAGTTTCGGTTAGCATGACACTTGCCCTGATTATATCAGTAAGTAGGTCAGCATGGCTGAATGGGTAAGATCGGTTGTTCTTAAACATCCGTTGTGCTGATGCCGAGGTAAGCTGTTCAACCCCTACACTGGACAGCTGGACTAAAATGTTGACCTCTCGTCCTTGACTTCAGGATGTAAATTACAAGTACCTCTGAAGTCAGTGTGGGTTTGCCTGATGGTGAGGGACACTGTTAATAGGGAAAGCTAATACACACGTAAAATTCAGTCCATCATTACTATAAATAGTGTGTATGGACTACGCTTGAGTTCAAAGTGAGCGAGCGCTGAAAAAATGTCAGTATGTCTGTATCCTGAGGTGCTTGAGAGAAAGTTCTAGAAGGGACATTAGCACAAAGACAGGAGGCTGCTGCCCAAGACTGATTCAGTTGGCAATCACTTCCTTATCAATGTGCAGCGACTAGTGAGGCAATATGAAATGAAAACAGTTATTTATGTATGCCTCCTGCAAGAATGAGAGGGATAACAAATGCAAACACAGTAAGCATTGAATCCAAGTTTGATAATCATAAATCACAATTGGGAGATGAATTTGAAAAAGCAACAATAAAATTAACAATAATAAAATAACGTAACGTAAATATGTAGTGGTAAAAACTAAGTCGTAAGACAAGGAGACTTCAGATCATCAGAAGCAGTCCCCTCTCTCTGAATGTTTTGACCCCTTCACCTTCCTAACACTTTCAGGGTGCAGGCCCATCCAGGTCGTGACTCCCGGGTGTTTTTCTCCTGTCCTGCACATCCATCTTCGAGACGTTCGTTATTGTACTTATATCGACATCACTAAGTGTCTCTGCCCCACTGTTATACAGTCGTGGTGTGAATGTTACACAGTGAAAGTATCACTAAATAAGCAAAACCACAACACACTGAATCCTACATTTTGATCCTGGCGATCTTCTTCAGTAACAGCACAAACAGATTTAAAGACAGAAAAATGTGAGGGTAAGTAAATAAGGAAGTCACAATTGGCTGTAGAAAAATAACTAAATACGATAACAACTTGAAACCAGTTTATTTTTATACCTATATTGTCCCTTTATTTCTCAACATAATTTCCACCAACATTGATGCACTTATCCCATCGTTTTATCAGTCCTCCCAAACCGGCTGCATAGAACTGTGTGCTCTGTTTTCTAAAACGCGTTTTCACTTCATATTCAACTTTTGCGAGTTCTGGAACATCCACCTTACAGCCCCGACTTAGCCCCTAGCGATTTCTAAATTTTTAGTGGAAATTATGTTGAGAAATAAAGGGACAATGTATGTATAAAAATAAACTGGTTTCATGTTGTTATCAAATATAGTTATTTTTCTACAGCCATTTGTGGCTTCCTTATTGACTTCCCCTTGTAAAATTAGTAAATAAAAATGCACAGAGGTATAAACACAGAAATATGCACAAGTGACTTGTGGGGCAGCAGAGTTGTGGATCCGTATCATCCCCTATGCCAGTCAAGGTAATATTATTGACAAGAAATTTGTTAATCATAATTTCAGGCACCTCTGAGTTTTTTTGACACGACCCCAATTGGGCGAATTGTGAACCGGTTTTCATCAGACTTGTATGCAGTAGATGATTCTCTCCCTTTCACGCTGAACATTCTGCTGGCCCAAGCCTTTGGTATGCTCGGAACACTGGTTATCACGTGTTATGGTCTCCCTTGGTTTGCCGTCTGCTTGGTTCCGATGGGAGCTGTGTACTACAAAATACAGGTAAATATTTTAACAATTACAGTCAGAGCAAAATTGATAACTCCCTGCTTTGTGTTATTTGTTATTTCCTTCTTGTCCAAACAGCACACACATGTCGTGATTGTAAAGGGCTCACAAATTGTGTGATAAGAAAGGTGAAGACAGGAATGCTTCAGACAGAGTGCCTGGCTTCAGTTCCATAATCACAAATAGGGAGCATTTGTTGGAATTTGTTCCCCAGGACAAGCTGGTGTGGTGGGAAACGAGCAGACGGACAGATTGGCTGGGTCTGCACCGCTCGGTGGGGTATTGGTGCAGGATAAGGCAGACGTGGTCGGAGCCCTTTGGAATCGTGTGTAGAGTGCAGAAGAACCATAAATATGCACGGCCTGGAAAAAATGGCACTGCAAAGAATGAACTGAGCAATTGGCCAACACTGAGGACTCCAAGGAAAGGCAAGACAAACACTTAATCAGACTACTTCTGGTGCAATTAATATTTGGGCTCTTTGCTGGCTGTTGAAGATAAGGACGGAGCATGTATGAAAATGCCCTGAGTGCTGTGATGTCAGTGACTCAGCTCTTCTTGTCCATTGTTTGATATCATCTGCTCGATACTGTTTTCTTCTGTCAATATTTTGATACTGTTTTCTTCTGTCAATATTTTGATACTGTTATATTCTATTTCTTGATAATATTGTGTTTTGGTCTGTCCTTGATAATTATCATCATTATCATGTGCAATGCTCATAAGCGTGGGCAGTCATGTGTCGCCATCTCTCACTATCACCAGAGTTGTGGATCAGCTCTGTTCTTGTCTCGACCATGCTATGTGGCCAAGCCATCCAGGTATTTACTACTCTGCCTTCCTCTTGTTCTTTTCCCTGCAATCTTGCCAGTTGTCACCAAGTTCTCCATGATATTACATTCTTCTATCCATTCTTTCATTTTATGTTTTTCTGTCCATCCTATGATGTTATCTTCTGTTCATTCATTATCTTCTTTTATGCATCCCATGATACCGTTATCGTCTGTTCATCCATTATAATATTCTTCTGTCCATTCATTATTATATTCTTCTGTCCATCCATTTTTATATTCTTCTGTTCATCCCTTATCTTCTTCTCTTCATCTCTTGATTTCACCTTCATCTCCCCACCCCTGGATATCATCTTCTGTCCATCCATTACCATCTTTATTTATCCATTCTTTGATACTTTCATCATCTGTTCATGCCTTGATATTATCTTCTCCAATCCTTGTCTTTAGTATTGTTTCATCTGCAAACATAAACATGAGGTCAAAGGTTTCTCAAATAACATCCGGGTCATCATGGGGGGCAACTGCTGGAGGTTAGCATGGCTGAAAGAATAAGAACGCTTGCTCCTAAACGTCGGCTGATGCTGAGGTAGCAGGTTCAACTATATGAGAGGGCCACAAATGAAAACCTTAAATGTGTGATAGAAATTAGTTAGTTATTTAGTTAGTTAGTTAGTTAGTTAGTTAGTTAGTTAGTTAGTTAGTCGATAGATCATCCTCATTGCACATCAAACCATTCAGTCAATAAGTGCTCGGATCCCCTCCTCAGCAAATCCCGCAGCATGTAGCGGCTAACGACGCCAGTTCTATGTTGGTTTATCAATCTTCTTTGGCTTCCTGCGTAGTGTTCTTGTTTGGCCACCCCTCTTTTAATTTGCTGTTCTCGCAGTCTGGCCATGGTTGTAGATTCACAGTCATCACTCGGTTCACGCGAAAGTCTTACTTCTTGTATGTCAGAGTCTTGCATAACACAAGACTAGTAGCTCGTTTTCTGGCAAGTGTGAAGTAATATCAAACTATCAAATCACACGAAGCGAATATCCGAAAGTATTATTCACACGTTTTATTAACGCGCGGCATTTATAATCGCACAAACATCGCGCACTGACAATCCATAGCAATCATTACGGCATTAACAATATCACTACAATACATAATAATACATGCAAGCAATAAACATCTCACTTACACGTCAAACTCTTCAAGCATTCGAACCAGTCTCCCACTGTCATACAGGCTAGCTCTCAAGGCAGATTCAAACACGTCTCGCAAACCCATGCGACCTCTCCATTCGACAACCTCAACCCGTCTCCCAGTTCTCGCGTCCAACACACTACACGCTCATGTCAGCTGCTGTGCGTGGCTGCTTATCCAGGCGTCGGCAAAGACGCCGCGTTCTCTCTGCCGTGTTTCACATTACTCAGGGTTGCGTATTGTTATGGTGTCTGGCGTTGGTACAGACAACGCGTCGCAACCTCGGGTGTGAGACCTTGACACTCTCCACACCCCTTTTTCATGAAAGGATTTCCTTTCATGTACAATCTATATCTAGGTGTTATTAAACATGTCAAAGTCGAACATTATAGATTAACAATTATAATAAATATGTACAGGTGAATAGTCAACAATATGTATACACCACTTATGTTGCACTATGAAGTACAACAGTCAAGTACAATCTATTTAATGGCCATTACCTCGCTGTGACCCAGCTAGTCCGGTAGGTATCGGCTAAACTGGCCCCTACCTCACAACCAAGAACAAAAATACTAAAATAATCAGGTCAAGCCGTGAGCATCTCCCTCTGAGATGACTCCTCCATCAGACCTCTATTTAGAGTTTCTAATGAAGGTCAACAGTTTTGGCAATATACTGTCCATATCTAAACGATGTTACATTGACATGTTATTTATCAAGCTCACATGTTAATGGTTACAATACATATTTACATATCACCAACAATTTAGAATAATGTCCCATGGTTATTATACAGAAAATTTTGGGAACAATAATTTATCGTCGTTTACAAGACATAAATTACAATTGCAAACTCATTTCTTAGTGTCATAATTTGATCCTTATTGCCAAATGTGCACAAAAAGTCACGTTTGTAAAGAAGCAATCAAGTTACGATGCTGAGATTACATCCTAAAAAAAAAAATCGACATATACAATTCCGTATATGGAAATATTTTAAATCACATTTTAATACAACGTCATACATTTATATACTTTTAATAATATGCAAAAACTCGGAAGTATACAGCTGTACTATTACATGTGTTGTGATGTCATTCAAACAAAGCTGGTCCGTTCTGGATGGATCTTCTATAAACGGAGTAGTAGTTGTTACTATCAGCTGTTGGATCATCTCTTCCGCCTTCTGCTCGGATTGTACTGTCGCAGTCATCTTTCGTACCTTGTTAAAACGTCTTGGGCACCTCGGTCTGGATACTTTAGGATTACCTCACGTTTTAGTGGCTTGGTAACTTCTTGGATCCTGTAGTGTTGTCCCGTGACACTTCTCTGTAGTGTCTGGTTGTTATAATATTTATTTACAATAATAATTACATTCTTTTTCATATATTAGAGTTATACAACACATTGGTTTACATAATACTGATTTCATTCTTTCACATATCTCACAATTATATACGCATTCATTCGCATGATAATAATAAGAATCACAATATGTACATAAGTTATATACATTGGGAGATACAATCTTCCCCATCACAATGGTGTACACAGCGTTACTGACACATTGTCACAATTGGCTGTGGTACTGAGCACTATCTACGTTGCAGTTTTATACACCCTCTGCACTGTGCTCTGGTGTCGACTGGGTATTAGGTTCGTTGTATGGACATCTCGACAAAAGGTCTGCAAGACAGTTTTGTGAACCTTTTATGTGGTTAACCTCATAGCTATAGTCCTGCAGAAGAAGGGACCATCTTGCCACCCTGCTGTTACTAGGCGTTCCTCTGGTAACAATTGTCAGCGGAGTATTATCTGTTTCAATAATGAAATGTTTGCCTAACAGAAATCTAGAAAGTTTACGTACCGAAAATACCATGGCAAGAGCCTCGAGTTCCGGTGTACTGTAATTTCGTTCGCTGGTGTTCAGTTTTCGAGAGACATAGTATACTGGGTACAAGATTTGGTCGTGTTCTTGGAGAAGCACACCACCAATGGCTACGGAGCTCGCATCACATCTTAATCTAAAAGTAATATTCAAATTTGGCAATTTCAAAATAGGTGATTTAGAAAAATAAGAAAGAATTTTCGTAAATGCTGGCCTTAAACATTCACTGTTTACAATCACATTAGGGTGTTTATTTGTTAGTAGATCAGTGAAACATTTGGTCAATTCAGCAAAATGAGGAATAAACTGTCTATAATAGTTCAACAAACCTAACACACTTCGCAACTGTTTCTTAGTTGTCGGAAGCGACAATTTCAAAATTCTGGACATGATGTTATCTGTTCCTATGGTGAAATGGGTATAGACAAAGTTGCACTTTCAGTCAACATAGATTGGTACATTACTAATGAGGAGTGAGTGAAATTGGTATTATGGCTCCCTAACTTAGTTCTAATATGGGAACAGACTTCCCTGATGTCTTTGGAAGTTATGGTTTTAGAAGGACTCGCTTCTGGCGAAATTTAGTACCTCTTGATATTATGTGATCAAGAGGATCAATTCTGTCGACAGAGATATTTGTGAAAGGTCTGCTTGTTGACTCTGTTAATTGCAGTTCAGCTTGCGAGTGTTTCTTCTGTTTCACAAGCTTATGGCAGCTGTCACAACTTTTGCAATACCGTTTGGTATCACTGCGAAACTTAGGCCAATAGAATTGAGTAAGTAACCTTGCTCTAGTTTTAGCATAAGCCATGTGTCCTGCAAAGGGTATGTCATGAGCTATATTCAATGCTTGCTTGCGGTTTTCTAACGGTAGCACTGTTTGTTCTATAGTGCTGGAACCTTTGGTGTAATACCGTGTTAGAATTCCGTTCTTGAGAGCAAAGTACCATTGAGCATTCTTTGCTACTCTTGGCTTTTGGCCTATAAGTTTAAAATACTTTTGCAGAGATCGATCGGCTTTCTGAGATGTTATAAACGTCTCCCTAGTTGTTTCAGGAGATGTCACAACTGGACTTATTTGTTGTAAAGCCTCTGTTTGATCAATTCGATCTTGCATTTGGGCAGTAGATCTGCTTACTGCATTTGTAATATCGCAACGATCATTCTCATCACACATTGATGTTACATTCACACAATTACATGTATGTTCTGGCATAGCCAGGTTGGTATTTGTACATTCAATTACAGGTGGTAATACATCATGAATGGTGATTGGTGATGAAGGTGAAGTGGTAGTATCAATATTACAACTGACAGATGATGTATTGATGTCATGTGGTATGTCATTTACTTCAGGAAGGTTTCCAATAATAATATCACAGCAAGGATTGGTTAATGCTGCGCATTTCACCTTTCCTGTAAGGAATGGTGTAGTTATATATGCCCATGCAAGTGGATATTTCTCTATGTTCCCTGAGAATGTCCTGCATGTGACATATTTACCACTATATTGTGTTGGTAAAATATAATCTCTCTTTACACCAATGAGAGTACTCCCGCTATCACGTAAGACTGTGGCAGCTTTACCATTAACATACCCCTGGTGTATGTTTAGTATACCTTTGTAGTTTACTACAGAATTGGCCTCCTCAATGGTACTAGGTATAGAATGGCCGCATGTTAACATGCCATCCTCATGAAATTGATCACAAATGGTACATTTTTCCTGATGGAACACTTCAATGGAATGTGCTGAGTTCACTGGGTGATCTTGTACACTTTCGTCTTCTGATGAAGAACTGTCAAACATGGCTGCATTAGCCTTTTTGGTCATTGACTTGCCTTTACAATCCTTTCGCCAGTGACCAAAAGCCTTACAAAGGTAACATTTTGTAAGTTTTTTGTAGTTCTTCCTTTCTTTATCTTGCTTAGAAATGTAATTATGCAAGTAAGCAGTGTACCCAGGATGTTGGTCGCACATATCATGCTCATTGTGTGCATAGTTACAATATTTACACTGATATAATTTCTCTGCAGTTTGCCTATAAGGTCTTTGTTTGCTATTTGACCCTGCCTGATATTTGCCATATGTAGCTGCTGCTACCAAGTCTGTGCTGGTCAGACCACTAGAGAAACAATGCTTATTGGCTGCAAAATAACCAGAGCCACGACTTTCAATCTGTTGAACACTTTCACACTGACATTCCAACAAAAATTTAGAAAAGGGGGCTGGGAGAGATGCAATAATCTTATCTCTCAACATAAGGTCAACCAATTTGTCATAACTTCCATTTACTTTAGCTACTGACAGCCATTTAGAAAAAATATTTTGAATTTCTGAGATGTAATCAGAGAACGTGTGTGTTGGCTTAGGAGACAACTTCCTAAACTGTTCTCTATAACCTGATTCATCTAGCAAAAAATGTGACATAATTTTTGATTTAATGTACAGATAATCTTCTTTCAGGTCATTTGGGATAGACTCTATGACTTTAAGAGGTTCCCCAGAAAGACTTCTTACATATACTATCCCCCATTCAGGTTTTGGGATTTTGTAATGATCCATAACAAATTCAAAATTTTGGGTGAATGCTGCTATGCAATCACCTGTGTTGTAACTTTTGATCAGACCTTGGTACTTTTTATGAGGTTGATCTTTGTCTGTTTCTCTATTCACTTTCTCTTTAGAACATTCAGCTTTAAGTTGTTCAATTTTCATTTGTGTTTCTTGCTCTTCTTTCTTACTTTGTGCTAAGATCTCAGCTTGCCTCACTGCAGCTTCTGACTGTGCTTGTTGAAGCTTTAGAGCAGCATCTGATTGTGCTTGTTGAAGCTTTAAAGCAGCTTCTGATTCCTTTAGAGCAGCTTCTGATTGTGCCCGTTGAAGCTTTAAAGCAGCTTCTGAGTCTGCCTCTTTACTTTTCAGAGCAACTTCTGATTGCTTTAATGCCCTTTCGGCCGCTCTCTCATCCCTCTCACTAATTTGCTCTTGTTTCAAACAATATTCTGCATATTTACTTTCACTCCAGGCTCTCAATTCCTCACCAGACATATTCAATTTTAAACCCATTTCAATGCACTCGTTCAAAGAAGACATGATGAACAATAGATACGATGGAATAAATATAAACAAAATTACTTATGATGTTAGTAAGTTACAAATATTTATAGCACAGTTAATGTCCAAAGCCAGACTAACGAAAGTATAAAGAAAGCTGAAAAAAAATTTTATACTCAAGTAATCCTTGGGTACTGTGCTGTTCAGTGGTGCTCGAAATCACACTGGAACGTCTTTCGGGTTGACGCAAAAAAAATTTTTGAAGTTCACCAGACTCAGGTAAAGTTGTCACAAAAACCCTGTACTTTTTAAACTAAACGAAATTAGAACGTTTGTAAATGTATGGTGTGTGTAATGTCACTGAAGTCTGTAAAGGTTTGTATGCTGTCAAGTATTATTGTTAGTCGTTACCACTTTCAACAACTTTCACGCTCACACTACCTCTACTCAATGACATTCAAGGGCACGGCCGCCATTTTGGATTTTAGGTACAAAATTTGTTGAATTTAGTGCTAAGTCTGAAGACGCCTCGCTTGGTTTCAAATAATATCTTCACACTTATAATTTAATTAAATCAACTCTATTAATTCGTTACATTACCTTAATTTATGACTTGCGCACGTCTATCGGAATGTTCACATTCACTTCAAACTCGGACAAAAAAAATTTATACGTTCGCATTTGATTCAAAACCCGGACGAAAGCCACCACATTCGCACTTGTCAGAGTCTTGCATAACACAAGACTAGTAGCTCGTTTTCTGGCAAGTGTGAAGTAATATCAAACTATCAAATCACACGAAGCGAATATCCGAAAGTATTATTCACACGTTTTATTAACGCGCGGCATTTATAATCGCACAAACATCGCGCACTGACAATCCATAGCAATCATTACGGCATTAACAATATCACTACAATACATAATAATACATGCAAGCAATAAACATCTCACTTACACGTCAAACTCTTCAAGCATTCGAACCAGTCTCCCACTGTCATACAGGCTAGCTCTCAAGGCAGATTCAAACACGTCTCGCAAACCCATGCGACCTCTCCATTCGACAACCTCAACCCGTCTCCCAGTTCTCGCGTCCAACACACTACACGCTCATGTCAGTTGCTGTCCCCTGCACGGTTCACGGGGTGAACTCAATTGCTGTGCGTGGCTGCTTATCCAGGCGTCGGCAAAGACGCCGCGTTCTCTCTGCCGTGTTTCACATTACTCAGGGTTGCGTATTGTTATAGTGTCTGGCGTTGGTACAGACAACGCGTCGCAACCTCGGGTGTGAGACCTTGACATTGTAGAGCATTCAGAATGTCAGCCTGGTCCATGGCGCGTCCGCCCTCCACAGTAGCCTCACCTGCGAGCTTGTCAGCCCGCTCATTTCCTTGTACTCTCGCATGCCCTGGCACGAAGATGAAACTAATCTTTGCCAGCCGAGACCGCTCCAGAGGCAGCAACCATTCTCTTCGGATCGACCCCTCCTCTATCCTCTTGATCATGTTCATTGAGTCGCTAAGGAAACATGCCCTAGTGAATGTCTGTGTCTCGAGCCATGTTATTGCTTTACTTACTGCCATGACTTCCATAGTCAGGCTACTTGTGGTTTCAGTGAAAGCACCAAAGTCCTCCTTCACAATTCTCCCTCCGGCCTGAGCCGTAAAGGCCCATGAGCTTCTCACATGTCGGACGACTGACCCATCTGTGTAGATGACAGCATCATCGTCTAGCGAATTCTTGAAAATCAACGCTTGTACTTCAGCGTCCACAGCAGCCGGATTTTCTTGTCTGCATATTGTATCTAGTTGGATGCAAACTGAAAAGGATGTGCAGAAATCTGTTGGCACTTGTACCCACTCCTCGCCAGGTTCTAAGTCCTCAAGTGAACACACCTGTTGAAGAATGTCTTCGGCTTGACCCATCCACGACCGTCCTCTTTTTAACCTGCTGCCCTTCACCTTCATAATTTCACTATGCAGTGGATGTTGTGTGTTTTCGTTAACTCTGAGGTAGACGCGTGCTCTGCAAACTTGTATTCTGTCTTCAATGGTTGGAAAATCAAGAAGGTAGCGCATCGCCCTGCATGCTGTATCTCTTGTACATCCAAGAATAATGCGCATAGCTTCATTCTGTATCCTTTCCATCCTTTCTATCTGCTTACGGCTGAGAGTCAGGATTGCCATTGCATACTCAAAAACAGACATGACCAGACATAGATGGCGCTGCTCACAGTTTGCTGCCGCCATCACCCGCATTGCAGCCAAACCCCACTTGGCCTTTGTTATCACCTGGTCTATGTGCTCATTATAAGCAAGGCTTCGATCAAACCGTATCCCCAGGTAATTCATTGCCTGCGTTCTTTCCACCGTCTCTGAACACAGCTTTACAATTGGTGTTGGAGTGTTGACAATATGATTATTCAACGAGAACCAAGTCACTGTTGCCTTTGTTGAGTTGACCTGTCTTGTAACATGTCAGTATTGTTAAGGGTGTCAAGAGTGTTAAACACATGACATCACATTGCAGACGAACATGGTGATGTCATAAGGACAGTAAATATGGCTGCCCCACTTTTAACATGCACCATCCATTTTTTTGCTTCACAGACTATTTTCTGGTATTCATTTCAGACGTTGACCTGGAAGTGTAGGTACATTTTAAAAAGAAATCCCTGACTCTACAGGATTCGAATACATGACCTCTGCCATGGCAGGCAATCAGGCTAGCCATATGACCACATCACCTATTGAAATCTGATTTGTCTACAAATATAGCTCCAGCACCATATCTAATTTGCCTCATTGTGTAGAAATGAGATCATTTACTTTTCTTTTTGTACTCTTAATGCTGTTTGTGAATGAGCTGCCATTTGTGTTCCTGATTCCGCAGCACTATTACAGACGGACGTCGAGAGAGCTGAAGCGACTGTCCAGTGTGAGTCTGTCTCCTATCTACGCTCATTTCTCTGAAACAATATCCGGAGTGGCAACCATCAGAGCCATGAGGCACTCGGAGAGGTACTGTAGCAAGTCTAGTATTCATTTTCTTCTGCTCCTCACTTCTTCTGATTTGTGGATGAAGTAATGTATGAAAGAGAGTGATAGAAGGGCAGAATGTTAGGCGGGCCTGTGTGCCTAATTCTTAACCCTTTGAAAATAAATTGTATTCGTTCCCTCAAGACATTGTGTCGGAGTCTGTTGGCAATGAAATTCCTACTGCTTGTGAAAGAAATGCAGCCATCCTGGGCTTAAAACCAGCCATACTTGGCTTGATTCTTCTGGTCAGTCCCCAACATGGCGGTTAGGCATTAAACCGTTAAGTCCTCTGGAGTGTTTATGCTTGTGGCTACAGTTTGCATTCGCATTATCCTCATGTTGGACTGGTAGTACATTGTTCTGTCGCCCTGCTACTGAGTGAGTGCGTGCCGCGACACTGTGAGCTGTGAGATTTGTGTGGAATGTTTTTACATCATTACAAGCACGTGTATTGACTACGCTTGAATTCAAAGTGAGCGAACGCAAAAAAAACAAGAAAGGGTTAGGTTAACCCCAGAGTCTTCCAGTTAAGAAAACATCAACCCGGCAACTAGTGGGTGAAACAGATCAAGAAGTCACCCCTATCAACGATGGATTGATGGAATATCTGAGGCTGCGAACAATTGCTTAGATGGGGGATCTCTGCTGATGTCTCTTTCTAACTTGTTTGCTGAAAGGCACAACAGATAGAGGACGGGGAGATGGAGGAGTAGAAAAAGCAGGACAAACAGGAAGAGAACAAGAAGAAAAGGAGACAGAAGAAGAGAACATGGAGGAGGAGAAGGAAAAGGTGGTGTGCAAGGAAAGTGAATAATGTGTGTAATATAATGAAAGTGAATAAAGTAAAGTGTCTAATGTTATGAAAGTGAGTAATGAGAGTGTATCATTATAAAAGTGAGTAATGAGAGTGTAATATTATTAAAGTGAATAATGAGAGTACTGTAAAAATGTGTAATGAGAGTTTGTAATATTATAAAAGTGTGTAATAAGAGTGTGTAGTATTATAAAAGTGTGTAATGAGAGTGTAATATTATTAAAGTGAATAATGAGAGTGTGTAGTATTATAAAAGTGTGTAATGAAAGCGATTAAAGTGTAATGTTATAAAAGTGAGTAATGAGAGTGTAATATTATAAAAGTGAGTAAATAAATGAGTAAAGTGTGTCATGTTATAAAAATGAGTAATGGATCAGTAAAATGAGTCAAGCAACACATCTGAGTTTCTGGCAGCTGTAGGTTAGTTATTTGCCTTTGTCAACAACTTCCTGTCTGCACAGATTCTGTGAGGAGAACTTGCAGCGTCTGGACGTCAACCAGCGGTGCCAGTATGCCACACAGTTGTCTGCCCGCTGGATTGACTTCCGGCTGAGGATGCTGGGTGTTGCCATGGTGACCAGCTTGTCGCTTATTGCTGTGGTGCAGCACCATGTCAGTTCAGTCAACGCAGGTAGGCCGGTGTTGAGTTGTCCTGGCATGTGCAGTGGGTGGGTTGTGGGTATTGCCATTGGGATATCAGTCTTCCTAACTAATTGTTATTATGTCTGATTCATTTCCTGTATGTCTGTATATCTCTGATTGATTGCTTTTATGTCTGTCAGTCTGTGACTGATTGCATCTATGTGTGTCTGACTGATTGTTTTTATGATTGCCTGCCTGATTATTTGTATGTCTGTCTGATTGATTGCTTATATGTCTGTCTTTGATTGATTGCTTAATTGTCCATCTTACTGATTGTTTGTAAGTCTGTCTGATTACTAGTATGTCTATGCTTGAGTGATTGCTTGTATTTTCTGTGTGAGCTGCAGAAAATAGCAAAAGACTGGATGGCTTGGCAGAAACTGGTTAGGGGAATATGCCCCGGTACAGAATAAAAGGAAGAAGAGGAAGAAGAAGATGACATCCCACCCCCGCAGCAGTATCTTCCAGGTTCCTTCCTGTTAACATCAGATGCTATCCGGTGAAAGTGCTGACTTCTGTATATCTGTGACATTGGTTTTGTAAGGTCTGGCATCTGGTGGCATAACGTATTAGGTACTGGTGGGCTGGTTTATGTATGTAGGTTCAATTCCTAGTTGATGAGTGATTTTGGGGGTCTGATTTCAGTGATTTATGTATATGGGAGGGAGGGAGAGAGAGAGATGACAGTTTCTAAGTTGTTGGCCCATTTTCATAAAATGAGTGATTTAAGTCTTACATATATAAAGTTTGAAGAATGAGCACAACCCACTACTGGCAACACTGATCATATTCCAGTACAAACCTTGGGCCTTGTCCACGTCAGATTGGAAGCACTAGACTTGAGTTTCGCTCTCGTTTGAGCTTGTCAGTAGGGCATAGCCCTGACTGGACCCGGTATCGGACTCTGGATCACTGGCGTGTGAGGCGGGTGTGCAGCCACTGAGCATGCAACTCACACTAGACACGGCCAAATTATCATACTTGAATATCACAACATTACCCATTGTAGGCTATAGCTCAAAATTTGCCCCCCCCCCCCCCCCCCCCCCATGATCAGATCTTCTCGATCCGGCAAGGAACACCAGGTGCCTATAGTCCAGTGAGCAATAATCAAAATGATTTATTTGGTTGTTTCGGGATTTGAGGTTTGAAGATTGAGCACAACCCACAACTGGCAATGCTGATTGTATTCCGATACAAATTTGGGCCTTGTCCACATTACATTAGAAGCACTAGACTCGAGTTTCACTCTCGTTTTAGCTCATCAGTAGTGCATATCCCTGACTGGACCCGGGAGATATGAATCAGATATGAAGTTATTACTGTACCGCAGAAGTCGGATGGCCAGGGACACTGGTAATAGGGAAAGCTAATCCACACATAAATATCAGTCCAATGCACTCGAGTAGTAGCACATGTATGGACTATGCTTGGGTTCACAGCGAGAGAACAAAACAAAAACAAGTTATTGCTTCCACATGAATTAGATTAAAAGAAAGATAAAAGAGAACACTTAATATAGAACGACACAACAGCTGATTAATACTTGTGTGTTTCACAACACTGCAGTAGGTGGAAGCCCAGGCACCACTTGGTCAACAACCATAACATAAACTGAGCACAACATATATATGATATGGTTGTGTTGTAGATAAGGATGGACAATTTTCAAGGCTGCCATGTCAACACACTGGAAAATAAATGTGGAACAAAGAAAGTAGGGCAGGAAAAAAGATTAGGAACAGCCTGGTGTAACAACGAAGTTAAAGATAGCATATTCAAAAAAGAAGGTAGCATTAAAAAAATGGATTACAACTAAATCTGAACAAGACTGTTACTTATAGAATAGCACGACGAAATGCCAAACGAACAATTAGAGCATCTAAAGATGAATCCTGGAGAATATACGGTGAACAGATGGCGACCCTTAGCAAAGACTACCCAAGATAATTTTATAAACGTGTGAATACAATGAGAAACAGAGATGCATGCTATAACCCAACCACCATCATAAACAGCAAAAGAGGTATACCAATATTTAATCCACAACAAAGACTAGCAAGGTGGGCAGAATACTTTCAAGAACTACTTAATCCCACACATAACATAGAAAACCTCACTTTTGTGGCTACACGACATGGACAACAAGAACCAAAAAACAAATCACCGGGTCCAGATGGAATAACCACAGAAACTATTCAGGCCTGTGGGAAAACGGGAGTTAAATTTTAATATATCATGAGAAGAAAGAAAAGTCCCAGATGATTGGCAACAGGCAATAATAGTACCAATATGGAAAAAGAAAGGCAATATAAGAGAGTGCGAAACATACAGAGGTATATCACTCCTGAGCCATATAGGGAAAATGTACGCAAAACTATTGGAACAAAGAGCTAGACCCATAGTTGAACAACAGTTAAGCAAAATACAATTCTGTTTTAGGAAAGGTAAAACTTGCACTGATGCATTATTTACACTTAGACAAATATGTGAAAAAACTATCAAATATAGTGACCAGCAGAATATTGTATTTGTAGATCAGGAAAAGGCTTTCAATAGAGTAGACAGATACAAATTATGGACCATCATGGAGACTATGGGATACAAGGACAATTGCTAGAAAACATCCTAGCCATGTACCACTCGAGCCGAAGTGCAGTAAGAACACAAGAAGGTATATCAGATATGTTCACAATCATTATAGGAGTGAGACAGGGATGTGTGCTCTCTCCTCTACTATGTAATATCTACGTAGACAGAATATCCAAAGAAGCAAGCCTTGACAGGACAGATTCAGAAAATTTAGAACTCTTTACTCCAGATGAAACAACTGATCCACAGGAAATAAATGAACTTCTATTTGCAGACGATCAGTTCCTGTTTTACAGCAATGAGGGCAGACTACAACATCATATTAATAATCTGAGTTCAACATGCATGAGATACAATATGAGTATAAATACAACAAAACCCGAAGTAATGCGAGTTAGCAGATCGCCGGGCCCACTAAGTATACAGATAAATAGCACAACTCTGAAACAAGTTAAAGCATTCAAATATCTTGGAAGTATGATCACAGAAGATGGCAGATTGGACAGAGAAATCGAAATCTGTTGTCAAAAAGCAAGTGCACTTACATATCAAGTATCACCATTACTGAAACATCCAAATATGCCCATGTTTGCAAAATAACAAATAATAAACAGCATATTCACACCAACCCTTTGGTACCAATCTCAAACTTGGACTTTATCCAAATCACACTTTCGCAAAATCAACACCTGCGAGATGAGATGCCTGAGGAGAGCTGCCAACTTAACAATCCGAGATCGAGTAAGAAATGCTGTTATCAGACAGATAGTGGGATCAACACCTTGTGCCACATTTATTGAAAGGCAGAAGATCAAGTGGTTTGGCCATGTCGTTAGAATGCAACACCATCAACTACCATCACTGGCCTTACATCAAAGATCATCTGTGACGAGACCACGAGGACGCCCAAGAAGAAAATGGATTGATGACATCAAAGACATTGTACAATCACACAGAATTGATTGATTGATTGATTTAGGAACCGACATCACAGCATTCGGGGCATTCCCATAAGTGCCCCGTCCCCATCCTCAGAAGCCAGCGAAGAGTTCCAACCCCAATAGTACCAGTAGCAATCTGATTATATGTGTGTCTCGCCTTTCCTCTAAGCGTCGAGCATCGGCCAGATCCCCTTGTCACTCCTCGCTGTCGCATTCTTGCCAGACCATGGTGATCCATTTGCTCCTCCGAGGTGTACACGTGTTCCCACAAGGCCGCAACCACGTCTGCCTTATCATGCATTAATACTCCACCAAGTTTTGCACCAAGTTTTGCAGAGCCAGCCAATCTGTCCGCCTTTTTATTCCCCAGCACACCAGCATGCCCCGGAGAAAAGATCCAGACAATGCTTGCCACCCGTGACTTCCGAAGCGAAGCAAGCCACTCTGCACGAAGCTTGCCTGTATCACACGGAATGACACTATCCAGTGCCACCCATCGGGTACTGGAGCGCAAATTATTCCTCCCAATGACACTTGATGGCAGAAGTGGAAGATGATGATGATGATGATGAATTGTGTTGTATATTTGACCAAGGTTGGCAGACTTACATACAATTATATGGCATAATTGTTGTATATTTGACCAGATTTGGTGGTTTACATACAACAATTATACGGTATAATTGTGTTGTATATTTGACCAGATTTGATGGTTTACATACATCAATTATATGGCATAATTGTGTTGTATATTTGACCAGATTTGATGGTTTACATACATCAATTAAATGGCATAATTGTGTTGTATATTGACCAAGGTTGGTGGGCTTACATACAACAATTATATGGCATAATTGTGTTGTATATTTGACCAGGGTTGGTAGGCTTAGCGATCTCCTACTCCCTGTCAGTCACAAACCTCTTGGGAGGTGTGGTCATGTTCTTCACAGAGACGGAGAAGGAGTTTGTCAGCATGGAGAGATGCCAGTTCTACATCGATCACACGCCTTCGGAGAAATGGGACGGAGCCCTATTTGTAAGTTGTGTTGTCAATATCCATGCTGGTGCTTGTTTCCTTGAAATGCAAAGGTAGACTATAGACTTTGTTTATTGTAAGGGCCATGTTAACTAATGCAAAAGTAGACTATATATATTTTGTTTATTGTAAGGGCTATATGCAAAGGTAGATTATACATTGTGTTCATACGCATCTGCTGCTTTGGTGGCATCTGTAGCTATTTGCTTTGTTGTACTGTGTGGTTGCCAGTCTCTGTGTGTGTCTGAATCAGAATGGCTAAAGTTGTATTCTTCGAAATGTGATAAGGGTCAATTTAATAGCACCAGGTTTTATCCCATATGGCTCGGTTTCATTCCGAAGGGTAGCCTATCAGAAGTGTCGCACGAAGCACGAACTCCGTAGCTCCAGCAGCAACTCCCAGGAGTCTCAGAGGAAATTACATTTGTGAACTGAATGTTTGAGTCCAGAATCGAACCCACAACATTCAGAATGTGAGGCAACGGCTCAATTACTTAGCCACAGAGTCCTGAGTTCTACAATATGTCAGATACGAGGGGAAGTCAATAAATAAGTCACAAATGGCTGTAGAAAAATAACTAAATATGATAACAATTTGAAACCAGTTTATTTGTATACATACATTGTCCCTTTATTTCTCAATATAATTTCCACCAACATTGATCCCATCGTTTTATCAGTCCTCCAAAACCAACTGCATAGAACTGTGTGCTCTGTTTTCTAAACCACGTTTTCACTTCACATTCAACTTCGGCGTCATTTGTGTCCTTGAGAAAATTTTTCTACCCAGCTATGCACCGCTTTACAGGACAAACATTTGTCAGCATAAACAGGAAGCATTTCCTTATGAATGTCCTTTGCAGGCAGTCCTTCTGCCCACAAAAAACTCACAACAGCACGTTGCTCTTTGGTTGTACACTCTGTAAGTACAGTCAACATTTTGTTTATGCGCTGTGCATGCACATGAGACACCTAGCGCCATCTAACGAATGGGAATATAAAGTTCAGTGTTGCTGTCACCTAATGACACCTGTAGAAAAAAAACAACTACATTTACCTGTCATCCCACAGAACTGTATGACTTACTTTTGACTTTCCCTCGTATTTCAACAAACATACAATAATCATACAACAATCATCATATTGTTGCGCTGTATGGTTGCCAGTCTCTCTGTGTCTTAAACAGAATGGCTAAAGTTGTATTCTAGAACATATGAAATATTCCAACAAACATACAACCAGCCATCATATTGTTGCACTCTCTTTGTCTGAATCAGAATGGCTAAAGTTGTATTCTACAACAGATGGAAATACTGGAGGTTTATTGCATCTTTCTTACCTTTGACGTGAAGATGGCACTGGGTCGGGTGTCAGTGATGCTATTGTAGTATAGTAGACAAGGCTTAGGCTCACCAGTGTGGTGGTCAAGAATTCAGTTCCCATATTCTTCAACTCATAGTCTCTAATAGAGAACGGTGGTGAGGAGGATTTCAGGTTACCTCAACTTATAATACAGTGACCTTGTATTTGTCAAGCTCTGTCAAGACTCATGTTCTTTCCCCCTCTACATCTTAGGGTAGAAGTTCAAGGCTAGATGGTTTAATTTATTCTTAAATCCTGGGGTAGAAGTTCAAGACTGCAAGGTCTAATTTACCTGTACATCCTAGTATAGAAGTAAAACTGTAAGGTCTAATTTACTAGTACATCCTAGGATAGAAGTAACACTGTATGGTCTAATTTGCTAGTACATCCTAGGATAGAAGTAAAACTGTAAGGTCTAATTTACTAGTATATACTAGGATGGAAGTAAAACTGTAAGGTTTTATTTACTAGTACATCCTAGGATAGAAGTAAAACTATAAGGTCTAATTTACCTGTACATTCTAGGATATCAGTAAAACTGTAAGGTCTAATTTACCAGTACATCCTAGGATAGACGTAAAACTATAAGGTCTAATTTACCTGTACATCCTAGGATAGAAGTAAAACTGTAAGGTCTAATTTACCAGTACATCCTAGGATGGAAGTAAAACTGTAAGGTCTAATTTACCAGCACATGCTAGGATAGAAGTAAAACTAAGGTCTAATTTACTAGCACATCTTCATTGGCACCTTTCCGTCTTGACAGACGATAGTTTGGTACATTGTGCTTCAAAAAGGCTTAATAACTACGACCCATGGCGGTGGCAAGTGTGGCTGGTAAGGCCAATTCTTGCTGCAAATGTTTGCCCACAGTAGATGCATGTGAAAACATGGTCATTTCCACCATTGTGCACCATCTTACGTCTCTCACGCTCTGTGTGTGCTTTATCTGCAATCATTTTCTCCTTTGTCTTTATTCCATTTCTGATAGTCGCCCTCCATGCAACACGTTCAGCGGCGACTTGCTCCCAATGTGCATTATCAATGCCTGTATCAATCATGTCCCGCTTACACACATCTTTGTATCGTAGTAGAGGCCGACCTTGAGATCTCCTACCCGTCTGTAATTCACCAAAAAAAGATGTCCTTTGGTATTCTACCATCATCCATCCTCCTAAGATGTCCTATCCATCTAAGTCTACGAAGACTGAGCATGGAATACACCGTCACACAAACTGATCTTTCCAGTACTTCAGTATTTGTGATTTTGTCTTGCCACTTAATACCAAGTATTCTTCACAGACACCACATATGAAAGCTGTTTAAACGTTTCTCTTGGTGTGAGTAAGTTGTCCAGGTTTCACTGCCATAAAGAAGAGTACTAAGGACACAGGCTTGGTAGACGAGGACTTTTGTTTTGGCAGTAAGCTTCCTGTTCTCCCAGACTCTTTTTGCTAATATGTTCATTGTTGTTGCTGCCTTGCCAATCCTGATGTTGATTTCCTGATTGAGGGATAATTTGCTATTTACCTCTGATCCTAGATATGTAAAATGGTCTACTATCTCCAGTTCGGCGTCGTCAATAAAGATTGATAGTACACCGTGTGCACCTTGTGACATAATCTGTGTCTTCTTTTTGTTAATTTTTAAACCAAATTCAGAACAAGCATTGGAGAATGCAGATAGTAGATGTTGTAATTCTTCCTCAGAGTGGGTCATAATCGCAGCAGCATCCGCAAAAAGCAACTCTCTGATTAGTACCCTCCTAATTTTGGTCTTGGCCTTCAATCTCTGAGCATTGTAGAGGCCACCATCTGAGCGTGAGTGAATGTATATACCGGCATCCTGATCACGAAAGGCATATTTCAGTAGAAGTGAAAAGTATATCCCAAAATGGTGGGGGATAGTACACAATCTTGCTTAACTCCACTCTTGATTTCAAACTCTTCTGAAGTTGAGCCATCAAACTTGATTATACCCTTCATGCCTGTGTGGAACGATTCCACAATGGACAGAAGAGTTGGTGGGCAGCCAATCTTCTTTAGTGCTTTGAACAGACCCTCACGACTGACCAAATCGAATGCCTTTGTGAGGTCGATGAAGGCAATAAACAGTGACTGATTTTGTTCCCGGCATTTTTCTTGCATCTGTCGCAATGAGAATATCATATCAATGGTAGACAGGTTCTGACGGAAGCCGCACTGTGATTCGGGGTAGACTTGATCTCCCAGGACTTGAAGTCTGCGCAGAACAATTCTGGCAAATACTTTCCCAACAATACACAGAAGTGAGATACCCCTGTAGTTGTTACAGTCGCTCCTATCGCCCTTGTTCTTGTACAGCGTTATGATGTTTGAATCTTTGAAATCCGGTGGGACTTGTCCTTCTCGCCAGCATAGCTCTATTAGCTGGTGGATCTGTAGAGTGAGTGTGTCTTGCCCACTCCTGATCACCTCTATTGGAATCCCATCCTTACCTGGAGCCTTGCCAGATGCAAGTTCATTTATAGCACACTTAACTTCTGTTATAGTGGGAAGTGTGTCCAGGGCCTCTGTGGCGTTGAGGGCATCATCCGCTAGCTTAGTACATCTTACGATAGAAGTAACACTGTAAGGTCTAATTTACTAGTACATTCTAGGATAGAAGTAAAACTGTAAGGTCTAATTTCCCTCTACATCCTA
Source organism: Cepaea hortensis (assembly GCA_963921405.1). NCBI lineage: Eukaryota > Metazoa > Mollusca > Gastropoda > Stylommatophora > Helicidae > Cepaea > Cepaea hortensis. Next base: position 87,196,920 of record OY992894.1, on the reverse strand, counting down.
GCTAGAAGTTCAAAACTTCTTGGTCTAATTTACTTCTACATTCTAGACTAGAAGTTCAAGACTGCATGGTCTAATTTCCCTCTACATCCTAGGCTTGTAAGTTCAAGACTGCAATGTTTAATTTACCTCTACATCCTAGTCAGAAGTTCAAGACTGCAAGATCTAATTTACTTCTACATTCTAGCTAGAAGTTCAAGACTGCAAGGTCTAATTTCCCTCTACATCCTAGGCTGTAAGTTCAAGACTGCAAGATCTAATTTACTTCTACATTCTAGCTAGAAGTTCAAGACTGCAATGTCTAATTTACCTCTACATCCTAGGGTGGAAGTTCAAGACTGCTAGGTCTAATTTACCTCTACATCCTAGGCTAGAAGTTCAAGACTGCAAGGTCTAATTTACCTCTACATCCTAAGGTAGGACTGAAGTGCCAAAGGCAGACCTCCATTTTGTGAAGATCCATTTTGATCATCTCTGTGTTTATCCATTTTAACAGGCTCCAACAGCGTGGCCTGCGGAAGGGGTGGTGGAATTCGACAGTGTATCTCTCCATTATCGTGACGTTCAAGCCCCGGCGCTAAATGATGTCAGCTTTAAAACACAGCCTGGCGAAAAGATCGGCATTGTGGGGCGAACAGGGGCAGGCAAATCTAGCCTCTTTTTGGCACTCTTCAGAATGGTGGAAGTTTCCAGTGGTCGAATCATTGTCGATGGTGTCAACGTTAGACATCTTGATTTGTCTGACATCAGGTAATGTGGACGATATTATTATTTTGTTTAGCTCGTTCAGGTTCATCATCATGTGCCCTGGCACAAGCGTTCATGTCTCATTACAGATCTCAGTCTATGGTGTTCTTGATCAACTCTGCTGATGATACTCCTCCATTCCACCATCCTGCATTGTTTCTCTCGGTCTACCTCTGCCTGTTTTACCACACATCTTAAAATTGTCACAATATTTTCCATTGCCTCTATTCTCATTACATGACAAAAGAAAGCTGTTGTCTCTTTCTTATAGTTGTAAATAATGTTTTACTTTCATTGGCCTCTTCAAGACAATCATTGTTAGTTACTCTGGCAGTTATTCTAGTCAGGTTACTTAATCCATTCCTGTGTGGGTTTATAGAAGAATGCTGAAAATTCCCTGGACAGCCAAAATTAGCAATATGGACATTTTTAGGGAGACTGAATCACAAAGATTATTCTTTTGTTTTATCTGTTTTTTTATTGTTTTGTTTTTCTTTTTAATTCCTCAGGCTCAAAGACAACTCTGCCATACACCGCAAGGTACTATATTGGCAGTAAATGACAGTTAACATGTTCGACTTTATCTGTGCGTGTTTTACCTTCCATTCCTATTCATATTTTGTGTTTTTATTTGGACTCAAGTATCAGCATGACTGCAGCTGACCTCCTTTTTCGATACAATTCCAAATTGAACATTTGAAAAACTTGATCCTTTTTCCTTTTTCAGGTCACGATTTGTTGCAATCCCACAAGACCCATTTTTATTCAGTGGGTCAATTCGATTGAATCTTGACCCCCCTGGTGGCCACCCGGACTCAGAACTGTGGTCAGCGTTGGAACGCTGTCATCTGCGGCCTTCTATTGAAAGAATGGGAGGACTGGAGGCGGTACTCACTCAGAGAGGAAAAGAGTTTTCTGTTGGGCAGAGGCAACTGATGTGTCTTGCCAGAGCCATGCTGACTAATGCAAAGGTAGATTATACATTTTGTTTATTGTAAGGCCATGTTAACTAATGCCAAGGTAGACTACACAATGTGTTTATTGTAAGGCCATGTTAACTAATGCCAAGGTAGACTACACAATGTGTTTATTGTAAGGCCATGTTAACTAATGCCAAGGTAGACTACACAATGTGTTTATTGTAAGGCCATGTTAACTAATGCCAAGGTAGACTACACAATGTGTTTATTGTAAGGCCATGTTAACTAATGCCAAGGTAGACTACACAATGTGTTTATTGTAAGGCCATGTTAACTAATGCCAAGGTAGACTACACAATGTGTTTATTGTAAGGCCATGTTAACTAATGACAAGGTAGACTACACAATGTGTTTATTGTAAGGCCATGTTAACTAATGCCAAGGTAGACTACACAATGTGTTTATTGTAAGGCCATGTTAACTAATGCCAAGGTAGACTACACAATGTGTTTATTGTAAGGCCATGTTAACTAATGCCAAGGTAGACTACACAATGTGTTTATTGTAAGGCCATGTTAACTAATGCCAAGGTAGACTACACAATGTGTTTATTGAAAGGCCATGTTAACTAATGCCAAGGTAGACTACACAATGTGTTTATTGTAAGGGCCATGTTAGCTAATGCATATGTAGACTATACAATGAGATTATTGTAACGGCCATGTTAACTAATGCAACAACAGACTACACAATGAGATTATTGTAAGGGCCATGTTAACTAATGCAACAGCAGACTACACAATGAGATTATTGTAAGGGCCATGTTAACTAAAGCAACAACAGACTACACAATGAGATTATTGTAAGGGCCATGTTAACTAATGCAACAGCAGACTACACAATGAGATTATTGTAAGGGCCATGTTAACTAATGCAACAGCAGACTACACAATGAGATTATTGTAAGGGTCATGTTAACTAATGCAACAGCAGACTACACAATGAGATTATTGTAAGGGTCATGTTAACTAATGCAACAGCAGACTACACAATGAGATTATTGTAAGGGCCATGTTAACTAATACAGAAGTAGACTATACAATGAGATTATTGTAACGGCCATGTTAACTAATGCAGAAGTAGACTATACAATGAGATTATTGTAACGGCCATGTTAACTAATGCAGAAGTAGACTATACAATGAGATTATTGTAACGGCTATGTTAACTAATGCAAAAGTAGACTATACAATGAGATTATTGTAAGGGCCATGTTAACTAATGCAGAAGTAGACTATACAATATGATTATTGTAACGGCCATGTTAACTAATGCAGAAGTAGACTATACACTGAGATTATTGTAACGGCCATGTTAACTAATGAAAAAGTAGACTTATACAATGAGATTATTGTAAGGGCCATGTTAACTAATGCAACAGCAAACTACACAATGAGATTATTTTAAGGCCAAGACAGTAGGAGCCAAAATCACAGATAGGGCTGACATTCTTCCTCTGTCCCTTATCCACCATTGGAGAATATCCCCTGAAACAGGCTGTCCTGTCTTTTATCTCCTGCAACTCCTTCCATCTTCCTCCCAACTTATTCATCTCTTTATTTTTCTAATTCTCTGTTCCATGGTTGTCAGGTCTAATATTTCATTTCTCCTACCACCTTTTCCCTCTTTCGTGATTCATACATAGTTCTAACATTTCAGGTGCCATTTCTGGCTAGTTTCCTAGATAAAAGACAGAAAGTTGGTGGTCCACACTCCTTGTGGATTTCTCAGCGAACACACCTAGAAGAAAAAAGTCTTAAAAGTCGAGAGGATTGACTTATTTGCCCCGGATTTGACCCCATATGACTCGTTCTCTTTCTGCAGAGTGGCCTGCTAAAAGCATCAGACAAAGCATTAACTCTGTAGCTCCAGCAATGACCCCCAGGAGTTAAAGATATAGCCCTGAATTTAATCCATGACTTGACCACTTCGCCACGTAGACTGACTAGAAGAGAATTCTTTCACCTTGGTTGACTGAGGTATTCTTCTTTTCTTACCTGCAGACTTGTTCTTAGTGGGTTATATTTTGTAGCTAAGGTTTTCTACAAGTTGGGGCAGCCCTCTCATCTGGCATCAGACAGTATAAAATAACACAAGGTAATGCAGCTTTGTCGGTCTCCGTGGCCTAAAGGCTTGCAAACGCGATTCGTGAGCCACTTACCACGGGTTCGAAAAGTGGCGGCGACTGATTTAGCAGCAGACCGTGTCGGGCTGGGGCTTTAACGGTTGGTATAAGAGCCGATCATTCAGAAAGCAATGACAAACTACTGAATGTAAAACTTGTCAAGACATCAACAACAGCAGTAAAATGCTGGTGTTGAAAGTGATGTCCTGAAAATAGGATTTGCAACAACAAAAAAATCCAGCTTTACAGAATAGAATTACTAAATATACAGGATGTTGTGGCGGCTAACCTTAATCAGCAGACAAATACATTCACAAAACACAACATATAATCATGGAGTAAAACCTACAGTGACTACATTAAGGCATAACAACTGGATGAGAAAAATAAAAATATGAAAAAATGAGAACAATGAAGAGAAAATGAAAATTTGATGGAGAAAAAAAAATTTTGTTTGGTTACTTATCTCAGAATCCCAGGCTGTGATACTAACATATGTCATAATAGTAGGATACAGTGTTACTCAGGGTGGGGAATGTCTTTGCAACAGGATAATAAGTGCACTGCGGAGAACAGTTTGCATCCCTGCACTTTCAGTATCTGCTGAGAAAGAATGAGCACTTGTGTTAGTATCCCCAGAGCGATGATGTTATTTCTAGTTAAATGGAGGTCAGCAAGGCTGAATTGATAAGAATAAATGTTCTTAAACATCCTGTGTGCTGATGCCGAGGTAAGGGTTCAATCCCTACACCGGACAGTTGGATTAAAATGTTGTTCTCTCGTCCTTGTCTTGGGGATGTAAATTACAAATATCTCTGAAGTCGGAGTGGGTTCACCTGATGGCGAGAGACACTGTTAATAGATAAAGCTAATCCACATGCAAAATTCAGTCCAGCACTACTAGAAGTGATGTGTATGGACTAAGCTTGATCAAAGTGAGCGAGCTCAAAAACAGAAACAAAACAAAAAAACTAATTCTAGTTAAATCATTCATGTCAATAAATGTTTGATATCAAAGTTGCTCTTCAACATGAAAGAGTGCACACGTTATGAAAACCACTTCCTGCTTTATTCATCTGGCCAGATTATTTGCATTGATGAAGCTACTGCCAGCGTGGACCTGGAAACAGATAGCTTAATCCAGAACACAATTCGTCAGGAGTTCAAGGACAGTACTGTTTTTACCATCGCTCATCGTATCAACACAGTGCTGGACAGTCAGCGAGTCCTGGTCATGAAGGATGGGATGGTGGCAGAGTTGAGTGCCCCTGATGACCTCCTGCGTGATTCGAGTTCTATGTTTTATAGTTTTGTGTATGGCAATAGGTGATGGGCATAAATCTGATCTGTGGTAAGTTGTGGCAATAGGGGAGAAGCATAAATCTTATCTGTGGTAAGTTGTGTGGCAATAGGTGACAACATAAATCCTTATCTGTGTTGAGGTGTATGGCAATAGTGAAAAGCAACAGATGACACTATAAATCCTAATCCATGGTGAGTTGTATAACAACAGGCAGCAAGCATAAATCCTTATATGTGGTGTGGTATATGACAACAGATGACAGTATAAATTCTTATCCATGGCGAGGTGTAGGTCAACAGATGACAGTATAAATCCTTGATACAAGTATTGGTGTTTCACAGCAGATAACACTGATAAATCCTTAATGTGTGGTGTGTTGTGTGGAAACAGATGTGAGTAATAAATGCAACACACATGGTCTGGTGTGTGAATACAGGTAACAAATGTACAGTTTTGTCACATGCTATGGTGTGTGACAATAGATAACAATCATAAATCAGTGACACATGCTATGATGTGTGACAATAGATAACAATCATAAATCAGTGACACATGCTATGATGTGTGACAATAGATAATAATCATTGACACATGCTATGGTGTGTGACAATAGATAACAATCATAAATCAGTGACACATGCTATGATGTGTGACAATAGATAATAATCATTGATACATGCTATGATGTGTGACAATAGATAATAATCATTGATACATGCTATGATGTGTGACAACAGTTAATTATAAATGCTAGTTTTGTGGATTGGTATCCAAGTATTATAGTCTGGTGTATGATTATAGATGAGCTGAAATTATTGTTTGATTGTTGGTGTAAGGCTGAAAAGATCAGTAACATCAATCCCAGCCTAGTTGTTTCATTTATGGCAACAAATATTGAACATGAATAACAATTGATGCTGAAAGTTAAATTATGTTCTGTGGTTGCTAATTTAGTTTCATGATAGACCAGGTCAATTTTGACACCTTTTTAAGGTGTGTAGTGTCTTGTGTGTTGCCTGGTTCCTTCAGTGAGACTAAAGTGTCATTTGAAAGTGGTAGGTTCAGATTTGATGAACTTGTAACCGTGATGTTTCTGTTGTCTGCTGTGATGTGTCTGTTGTCTGCTGTGATGTTTCTGTTGTCTTCTGTGATGTTTCTGTTGTCTGGTGTCTCATGTGATGTTTCTGTTGTCTTCTGTGATGTTTCTGTTGTCTTCCGTGATGTTTCTGTTGCCTTCTGTGACGGTTCTGTTGTCTTCTGTGATGGTTCTGTTGTCTTCTGTGATGTTTCTGTTGTCTTCTGTGATGTTTCTGTTGTCTGGTGTCTCATGTGATGTTTCTGTTGTCTTCCGTGATGTTTCTGTTGTCTTCTGTGATGGTTCTGTTGTCTTCTGTGATGGTTCTGTTGTCTTCTGTGATGTTTCTGTTGTCTTCTGTGATGTTTCTGTTGTCTGGTGTCTCATGTGATGTTTCTGTTGTCTTCCGTGATGTTTCTGTTGTCTTCCGTGATGTTTCTGTTGTCTTCTGTGATGGTTCTGTTGTCTTCTGTGATGGTTCTGTTGTCTGCTGTGATGTGTCTGTTGTCTGCTGTGATGTTTCTGTTGTCTTCTGTGATGTTTCTGTTGTCTGGTGTCTCATGTGATGTTTCTGTTGTCTTCCGTGATGTTTTTGTTGTCTTCTGTGATGGTTCTGTTGTCTTCTGTGATGGTTCTGTTGTCTTCTGTGATGTGTCTGTTGTCTTCCGTGATGTTTCTGTTGTCTTCTGTGATGTTTCTGTTGTCTTCTGTGATGTTTCTGTTGTCTGGTGTCTCATGTGATGTTTCTGTTGTCTTCTGTGATGTTTCTGTTATCCTCTGTGATGTTTCTGTTGTTTGGTCTCATCTGTGATGTTTCTGTTGTCTGGTGTCTCATGTGATGTTTCTGTTATCCTCTGTGATGTTTCTATTGTCTTCTGTTATGTTTCTGTTGTCTGGTGTCTTCTGTTATGTTTCTGTTGTCTTCTGTGATGTTTCTGTTGTCTGGTGTCTCATGTGATGTTTCTGTTGTCTTCTGTGATGTTTCTGTTATCCTCTGTGATGTTTCTGTTGTCTGGTGTCTTCTGTGATGTTTCTGTTGTCTGGTGTCTCATGTGATGTTTCTATTGTCTTCTGTTATGTTTCTGTTGTCTGGTGTCTTCTGTTATGTTTCTGTTGTCTTCTGTGATGTTTCTGTTGTTTGGTGTCTTTTGTGATATTTCTGTTGTCTGGTGTCTTCTCTGGTGTTTTTTGCTTTACTATGTCTGCATGGTTCTACGAGGAAAGACAGTAGCAATACAACTCCAAAAATATATCTTATTTGGCCATCACGGAACATTTGTTGAGTGCCAACCACAGCATTAACAGTATCATGTGTCATGCCGATAAGTGTGGGCGGACATTGTTTGCCATCTTACACAATCGCCTATCGTGGACCAGTTCTGGAGTCTGTTGACAATAGAATGATAGACACCAAAAATTTGTTGCATTAGGTCAGAGTCTGTTGACAATAGATACCAATAGACAGAGCTTGCTCTTAAATTTCTGGTGCACTGATGCTGAGGTAGGGGGTTAAACCCCTACACGGGTCAATTAGACTTCTTGTCTTTGACTTGGGGATGTAAATTACAAGTTTCTCAGAAATTGGAGTGGGACTCTGGTAATAGGGAAAGCTAAACCAGTCCAGTGCACTAGAAGTACGAGTAGTAAAAGCGAGCGAACGCAAATATATATATATCCTGGTAACTGGGGCAGCTCTGCAGTCTATGTCCAGTTTTATGTGACTGATTGGCCAAGTCTGTTAGAATGAAATGACAAAATGTTAGTAACATTTCTCGGACTTCCCTCCACACATAGTATAGAACCGCCACATAATTTTAATAGCTTGCTGTATTCTGCCAGTTTGTCATTTTGTATGTCTCAAGAATACATATCGTTTACATCACTTGTCAATTGGGTATAAAAAAAGCTAGATGGGGTAATTTTTTTTAAAAACAATTTATTTGCATATCCTTTACGGAATGTCACAGTCAACACCAGCATTTTTTGGCTCTTTGTGATCTCTTGGCAATTTTACATTCAATAGTTTGCCATTGCTTTACAGTTCTGACCAGCACCTATATCATTTTATAAAACCCAACACAAGACGGTCTGCTGCCAAATTGCCTGCAGTTGTGTTTTGAATGTGGTACGTGGGATAAGGGAAGAAAGAAGAAGTAGACTTACTGAGGTCCGTATGGCTGAATGGATAAGAGAGCTCACTCTTTAACATCCGGTATTCTGATGATGGGGTAGCGGGTTCAACCTGTACACCGATCAGTTGGACTAACATTTCGACATCTTGTTCTTGACTTGGAGATGTAAATTACAAGTACCTCTGAAGTTGGAGTGTGTTTAACTGAGGGCGGAGGGCTCTGGTAATAGGGAAAGCTAATCCACACGCAAAATTCAGTTCAGTGCCTCTACAAAGTTGCGAGTGTGGACTACACTTGGACTCAAAGCGAGCAAGCACCCAAAAAAATACTTTACTTTGTTGCTTGCTATATTTGACAGTGTGTGGCCCTTGCTATATTTGACAGAGTGTGCCACTTGCTATATTTGACAGAGTGTGCCACTTGCTATATTTGACAGAGTGTGCCACTTGCTATAATTGACAGAGTGTGCCACTTGCTATATTTGGCAGAGTGTGCCACTTGCTATATTTGACAGAGTGTGCCACTTGCTATATTTGACAGAGTGTGCCACTTGCTATATTTGACAGAGTGTGCCACTTGCTATATTTGACAGAGTGTGCCACTTGTTATATTTGACAGAGTGTGCCACTTGCTATATTTGACAGTGTGCCACTTGCTATACTTGACAGAGTGTGCCAGTTGCTATATTTGACAGCATGTGACCCTCGTTATATTTGACAGCTTGTGCCATTTGCTATATTTGACAGTGTGTGTCACTTGCTATATTTGACTGCATGTGCCAGTTGCTATATTTGACTGCATGTGCCAGTTGCTATATTTGACAGCATGTGTCACTTGCTATATTTGACTGCATGTGCCATTTGTTATATTTGACAGCGTGTCACTTGCTATATTTGACAGCGTGTCCGACAAGCTATATTTGACAGCGTGTGTCACTTGCTATATTTGATAGCGTATCCCACAAACTATATTTGACAGCGTGTGTCACTTGCTATATTTGACTGCATGTGCCAGTTGCTATATTTGACAGCGTGTCACTTGCTATATTTGACAGCGTGTCCGACAAGCTATATTTGACAGCGTGTGTCACTTGCTATATTTGACAGCGTGTCCCACAAGCTATATTTGACAGTGTGTGTCACTTGCTATATTTGACAGCGTGTCCCACAAGTTATATTTGACAGCTTGTGCCATTTGCTATATTTGACAGCGTGTGTCACTTGCTATATTTGACTGCATGTGCCAGTTGCTATATTTGACAGCGTGTGTCACTTGCTATATTTGACAGCGTGTACCACAAGCTATATTTGACAGCGTGTGCCAGTCGCTATACTTTAAAGCGCGTGCCAGTTACTGTATTTGATGGCACGTCCCACTTGCTATATTCGACAGCGTGTGTCACTTGCTATATTTGACAGCATATGCCACTTGCTATATTTGACCGCGTGTGCCACTTGCTATATTTGACCGCGTGTGCCACTTGCTATATTTGACCGCGTGTGCCAGTGCTATTATATTTGACCGCGTGTGCCAGTGCTATTATATTTGACCGCGTGTGCCAGTGCTATTATATTTGACAGTGTGTGCCAGTGCTATTATATTTGACAGTGTGTGCCAGTGCTATTATATTTGACAGTGTGTGCCAGTGCTATTATATTTGACAGTGTGTGCCAGTGCTATTATATTTGACAGTGTGTGACAGTGCTATTATATTTGACAGTGTGTGCCAGTGCTATTATATTTGACAGAGTGTGCCACTTGCTATATTTGACAGCGTGTGCCACTTGCTATATTTGACATTGTATGCCACTTGCTATATTTGACATTGTATGCCACTTGCTATATTTGACATTGTATGCCACTTGCTATATTTAACATTGTATGCCACTTGCTATATTTGACAGCGTGTGCCACTTGCTATATTTGACATTGTATGCCACTGGCTATATTTGACAGTGTGTGCCACTGGCTATATTTGACATTGTATGCCACTTGCTATATTTGACAGAGTGTGCCACTTGCTATATTTGACAGAGTGTGCCACTTGCTATATTTGACATTGTATGCCACTTGCTATATTTGACAGAGTATGCCACTTGCTATATTTGACAGCGTGTGCCACTTGCTATATTTGACATTGTATGCCACTTGCTATATTTGACAGAGTGTGCCACTTGTTATATTTGACATTGTATGGCACTTGCTATATTTGACAGAGTTTGCCACTTGCTATATTTGACAGTGTGTGCCACTTGCTATATTTGACAGCATGTGCCAGTGCTATTATATTTGACAGTGTGTGCCAGTGCTATTATATTTGACAGTGTGTGCCAGTTACTATACTTTAAAGCGTATGCTATGGGATTGTATGTTGCTAGCTAATTTATTGGTGATTCGTGTATGATTATTGCATCAGTTCATTGTCTACTGTCGGCCATTTTATGTACATGTTGAAGCTCATAATCTTTGAGCTATTTTATAAATATTTAATATATATTAATTGTTGTGTTCTCTTCTTTATTCTTCTTTTTGGAGGTGGATGCATGTGCAGTGATGTTATATAACATAACTGTTAGGCCAGAGTGTCTGACTGACAAGCATTTGTGTAAGACTTACTTTCTCTTGCGACATTCGTCTAGGTTAACAGCCTGTAGTCACTCGTTTTTCTTCCCTAACAACTTAAATTTTCAACCAAATGAATAATTGTAAATTCCCAGGGGCAATTATAACATCATATGAAAGATGCACAACAGGATTAAGAACAGAATAGGGCAAGCAAAAGCTGCATTTCAGAAAATGAAATGTATCTTATACAGTAAGTCACTATCATTGAATGTAAAAAAGAAAGTGCTGAAATTCTATATAGAACCTGTTTTGCTGTATGGTAGTGAATCTTGAAATGTAAATATTAGGAAGAACTTGGAAGCAATAGCGATGTGGATCCTGAGACGAATGTTATGAATTCCTTGGACTGCCAAAGTAACTAACAACGATTGGCTGATAGAGGCTAATGAAACTATAACATTATACACAAAAATAAGAATGAGATAAACAGCTTTCTATAGTCATGTGAAGAGAACAGGGGCATTGAAGAACATCGTGACGACTGGAAAGATCACAAGAAGAGAGGCAGAGGAAGACCAAGAGAAATGATGCTGGATGGATTGAGACGGTGGCATGGAGGAATATCAGCAGCAGAGTTGATCCAGAACACCAAAGACCGAGATCTGTGGAGATCCATGAACGCTTACGCCAGCTGGCAGGGCACTTGATGATGTACAATTTTGCCAGTTTTTTTTTTTTTTTTCATATCCTTTACAGGACATCGCTGTCAACACCAGCATCTTTCAGCTGTATGTTGATTTCTTGGCAAGATTACGCTCAGTAGTTTGCCATTCTTTTCTGAGCAGCCGGCTCATTATCCCGCAAGTCACGAGCGCGGGTCGAACCGCTTCCAGTTCTCGCCTCGCTGCGAGACCCTGCGTGGATAAACGGGATTACGGAGAAAGTGGAGTAACCCCTCAGCCAGAGAGACCGGCAATTTTGCCAGTACAAGGCCTTAAATCAGGGGTGGCCAATACGAGGCCCGCCGGACGTCATGTTGTGGCCCGCGGAGTGGGAAGCGATGATGTGGTCAAGGCTGTAGCACGCTTGCTTGTTTACTTTAATTAACTTGCCTACTACGTAACCCAAGAATTGAGCTTGTATGGCTACTTGAAGTTCACTAAATTCTGCACAGAAACAGTGTACAAGGTGAAAATCGCAGAGAATGCTCGCCTCAACAAATCACTGAGCACTGAAAAGGTAACAACGTGAGACAACCCAGAGAAGTATGTGAGGAACTTATCGTCGTACGTACTCAACAACATTGAAACAGAGGCCCTTGCATACGGATTAAAATTCTGCATAAAGCCTAAACACATCAACCGTGTTGAGTCGCAAGCACAGTTTGAAATGTTGTTCGATCAAGTCTCCAAGTTATCACCTACCTCTGCTGAGTCGGTCGGGTGGCTGAAGGCCAAACTGGTAGATTTAGAACACCAGTATCGCACAACCCCCTCTAAACAGAATGTCCGCTGACCAACGAACACCTTACTGCCTTAAAAGCGTTAAAGGCTAACAAAACCCTCGTCATACTGAAACCTGACAAAGGGAGCGGTACAGTACTGATGGACATGTCAGACTACCAGAGAAAAATGGATGTAATATTGTCAGATGAATCCAAATTCAGGATAGATCAAAAAGTAAACAAGTCGGAGGACCTGGATGCTAGAATGAGGAAAGAGATCCAGTCACTTGTGAATGCGGGACTCATCAGTGAGGCCACTGCAAAAACGCTCACACCACGTGGCTCGCACACTCCTCAGATGTACGGTCTACCCAAACTTCACAAGCCCGGCATCCCTCTAAGACCTATCCTGCCCATGGTTAATTCTGCACAACACCGAATGGCGAGATGGCTAGCCGAAATGTTAAAGCCAGTACGACAGTCCTTCGATCCAAAAATACTCAGAGATACATTCCAACTGGTGGAATTATTGGATACTATGGACATAAATAACAAACACATGGCATCCATGGATATAGCCTCCCTATTCACTAACGTTCCATTAGAGGAGACAGTGAAAATAATAAAGGAACGCATTGAAGACAAACAACTAAAATTAGGCATACCAACACCTATTCTGGAGAGGCTACTACTACTATGTACCGCCAACATCCAATTCAATTTTCTATCTAAGTCATACCGCCAAATTGACGGAGTGGCCATGGGGAGTCCTCTTGGTCCTATTCTAGCGGACATCTTCATGGCACATTTAGAAGAAAAGAGATCCTCAGACATCAACAACTTGGCCTTTTACCGTCGTTATGTGGACGATATACTAATTATCACCACAGACGAGCTACAAGCAACATCGTTCCAGGCCACAATGAACGAGACACATAAAAACATCTCTCTATCTATGGAACACGAACACAACGAAGCGTTACCGTTCCTAGATATTCTAATGAGACGTAGAGCAGACGGCACAATTCAAAGATCGGTGTATCGCAAAGGAACATGGACTGGCTAATACCTAAATTTTCAGAGCTTCACACCTGTCCAGTACAAACGGGGCTTAGTACGGACCTTGTTTGACCGTGCTAGAAAGATATGCACCAAGGACACACTGACAGAGGAATTTGAAACTCTGAAGAATGTCTTAAACCTGAATGGGTACTCCACAGGATTTATAAAGCGCCACTGCCAACAGCCCAAACCCAAAGCAGACGTAACTACAGTCCCTAAACTCAAGGTATTCATCCAGCTAACCTTTTGAGGGGATGACGTAATGCAACGTCTACAAGACCGGCTTACTACAGCAGTAGGTCGAACATTCTGTGCGGCAACTCCAGTCATTAGATATAAAACCGTACTGATTCCTACACCAGCAGTCAAAGAGCCTGTTCCTCTGCACGCCACAAACAATTGTATTTACCAATTCACATGTAGATGCCAGGGCGTTTACATTGGTAGAACAGAGAGACAGCTTAACAAAGGGGTGTCAGAACATATACCTCAATGGGTCAACAAGATACAACACAAAGGATATGCTAGCCTCGTGGGGCCGACACACCGGAAGCTCCCGGCGTCTTCAATCGGCAGGCACATTGTCGAAAGTGGCCATGTCGTAGACAGAGACACTGCATTTCGCGTGTTGTTTAACACACAAAATACTCGCTTGTTAAAATTTGCAGAAGCAATTATGATCTATCAACGCAAGCCAGAATTGTGTAAACAGAAAGACATGTTAGTCAGCTTAAAATTACCGTGGTAGATAAGTGACATTACTGTGCGAAATTGTGTATATTTCAACTTGAAGGATTTATCTAGTTAATTCACGTAAGTTATGTGATTTCTGCAGTATGCACCTGACGAGATGCAGCGAAATATGCCAGGCAATAAATCGTGCAATCTATTGTTTGTGTCTTCGTTATTCAAATTCACTACGGGAAAACATTGGTTTGAATAACTTTAAAAAAAAAAATATAAAAAATTTGATGCATGGCCCGGCAGAAAACATTTCTGAAATTTGGCCGCCTGCTGAAAAGGTTGGCCACCCCTGCCTTAAAGGATCTTCTTTATGATGTCCAACTACTGTGGGGTTTTCAGTGCGGACAGCTTGCAGATAGGACCTCCTGTCATGTATCCCTCATGTGAGAAGGCGATGTGTGTCTGATCTCGCTACTCGAGAGTTCATGGGGACGCGTGGCTTCATTTGAAACACAGGGTTCTTGTAAACTATCACTTGTGATAAATGAGAAACAATATTACAAGAACAAATGTAGAATAGACGTGGCATGTAGACAAGGAGCGCCAAAAATACACATGGCCAGTACCAACGAGCAGCGACAGCTAAACTGATCTGTATGCCAAGTTGGAGGTCTCGCAGATGGTTGCTGTTTTTATTGGCATCATTGCTCTTCACCACTTAGGATGTGCCTGGTCAAGAAGAAGAGGAAGAATAAGAGGAGTAGGAAGGTAAAAAACTAAGAAGAAGAAGAGGAGGAAAAAGAAACAGCAAAAGAAGAAGTTGAAGCAGCTCAAGAAGACGAAGTGACATTAGATGAAGTTGAAGAAGACGAGAAAGAGGCAGAAGAAGAGGAAGCCTAAGAAGAAGAAGATTCTTAAAAGAAAACGAGGAAGAAGAAGATTATGGAGCAGAAGACTAAAACCAATGAGGAAGTCCTACAAGAAGAAAATGAAAACCGCAAACTGGAGAATTTAGATAGCGACAGTCAAACTTGTTTGGGCACGTTAAGAGAAGAAATAAAGTAGAGAACTTGGTCACAACTGGCAATAGTTAAGGGAAAAGAACAAGGGGGAAGTCGTGGCATGGTCGGGGCAAGAACACACAGCTGATCGATCCACGACTCTGGTGATCGTGTGAGATGGCGAAATATGACCACACACGCTTACCGGCAGGGCATATGATGAATGAATGATGGAGCAGCAGCAGACGAAGTGAAAGAAGAAGAAATGGAGGGAGGAGAAGGAGTAGAAATGGGGAGAGGAGAAGAAGAAGAAATGGAGGGAGAAGATGAAGAAGAAAATAATAATAATAATAATAAGAGGATGAATGAAGTACCAGCGAAAGAAGAAGAATATGAAGACTAAAACAAAACAGGTGCAGCAACAGTAGACGAACAGGAAGAAATAGAACCTTCATTAATCGTTTTTAGCTACCACAAACTGTATACCTGGCATAGTTTAAATCAATACACAGTACGGGCGGCAAAGTACTTCTTCGCGAATTTTATTTGCTTTCGGCATCATGTACGCCTGGGGAAACTTGGTCACCGGAAGTCTTCAAGTATGAACACGAAACCGATAGCTTTAGTGCCACAAACTGCACGCAGTAATAATTTATGTTCTTTGTTTTTGTGACGGATCAAGACGATAGGTAATCGATCAAAATGTAGCCATTTTGTATGCATTTCATTGCGACTTAATATGCGTGAGCTTTTCCTGTAGAAATACGATGTACTTTCCCCAAAATTAAGTCCAGCTATTGGTAAAGTGGGGAACTCCGCGAAGGTCTATGGCAGTGATTCTCCCCCCCCCTCCCCCGGGGAATATTAGGATTTCCGGTAGGGGGAGGGGGGGGGAATTAAGATTATGTCAAGATCGCTGCAATACAAAAACCGATTACTTGATATTGTTTTTCCCTCCATGCTTTACGGTTCTGTACTTCTCGCTCTATGGTTCTGTACTTCTCGCTCTTCTGACATTCGTTTTATAACATAAGTAGACCTGCAAATCACGTTTTATATAGACGTCTTTTTTTACTGTTGCATATCCCTTGCAGGACGTTGCAGTCAACACCAGCATTTTTCAGCTGCTGTTGGTGTACTAGGCAAGTTTTTACGTTCGGTAGTTTGCCATTGCTTTCTGAACGACCGACTCCCATACCAACACGTTAAAACGCAACGCGACACGGTCTGCTGCACAAATCGGTTGCGGCTGCGTTTCGAACGCCTTGTAAGCGACTCACGAACCGCGTTCGCAAGCCTTTGGCCACGGAGAACGGCTGAGACGTCGAGAATTGTTCTAATATGTGTTATTAAATTTAGCTTCCATTTTTACGTATACTGTGTAGGGGCGGGTGGGGGGATTTATAGGGAGGAAATACGAAAGTGGTAATGACATTCTGAACATATGGTTAAGGGGTGCATGGGCCAAAAAAGGTTGAGAACCACTGGTCTATAGGATTCAGAAGGAGGCTATGTGGGTATTTTCCAGCCAAGATATAAGAAATTAAGTCAATTCAACTGGATTAGAGCTGTAAAAGTACAATGAGTAAGTTAAAAATAAAACTGAAGTGGAATTGGAAAGCTTTACAAGGACACAATCACAGAGACATTGTGGTCGTTACGGCTAGAAAGCCTTCGTCAGCACGTAACAGCAAAAGAATAGTGGTACAGCTATGTTTAAAAAAAAAATACAAATAAAGCTTGAATTATTTTTAATTTTGTTTTTGTTTTTCGCATATTCTTTACAGGATATCGCTGTCAAAATCATCATCTTTCAGCTGATAGTTGATTTCTTGGCAAGATCACGCTCAGTAGTTTGCCATTGCTTTTTGAGCGGCCGGCTCACTTATCCCGTAAGTTACCAACGCGCCGAGAACCGCTTCCAATTCTCGCGCTCTGCGTTACCCTACGTGAATAAACGGGATTACGAAGAAAGTCGTTTAAAACCTAGGCCATGGAGACCGGCGCCTGAATTCCAGAACACTAAAAGCAAATTACGTGTCACGAGCTCCATAGGTCAGCTGACAGGAAGTAGTGTAGTGGGTAAGGTGTAAACTATGGCGAAATAAGAGTAAGTGTGGGGCGGGGGTAGTTAAAATCTTTTGGGAAGACACCGATGGGATGAGCACAGAGCAAAGTATAAGTCTTCACATAGAGAAGTTGACTGGCAGACGATGGGGGGAGGGGGATCAGACCCAACATATTTAACTAAATGAAACTTTGTTGGACAATAAGCTATGCAGCGAAAGAGATCTCATGTGAAAACAAAATATAAGAGGGTCTTCCAGTCTCACGATCTCTTTCATGAGATGTGCAAGAACTCCTCCAGCCTTCATATAAATGTCAAGATTATGGCCGTGCCTGTTAAAAATACCAAGAATCAAAGCGTCCAAACAGTCGGCACCAACAGCAAGACCCAGACAGAAGAGGAAGTAACAGAAGAAGGGAAAGAAACAGAAAGTGAAAACGAAAGTGACCAAGAACGCTTGTGGCCAGGAGAAGAGACTACACTCAGCCAAGATCGAGAGTCCAAGACACAAGATTTGAAAGAAGTGACAGACAATAACATTCCTGCTATATTCTTTCAGAGAGAGAGAGAGAGAGAGAGAGAGAGAGAGAGAGAGAGAGAGAGAGAGAGAGAGAGAGAGAGAGAGAGAGAGAGAGAGAAACCATATGTGATTTGCTGTGTTTCGCCAACCGTGTGGCTTGTGCTAATATTAGATTTCATTTCTTCAATGTACCATTTACTCCATCTATTGTTTGTGTTTGCGTTATTCGAATAATACTTTAGCACAGTGGTTCTCAACCGGTGGGGAATTTCCCCCCCCCCCCCCGGGGGGGGGGATTTTAGAGTTTCCCGGGGGGGGGAGGGATTAAGATTATTTCAAGATCGTATTAATACGAGAACCAGTTACTTGATATTGTTTTTTCCTCTAAATTTTACGATTCTGTACTTTTCGCCCTAATGAAATTCGTTTTATAACGTAAGTAGACCCGCAATTCACGTTTTATGTAGATGTCTAGACTTGTTCTAATTTGTGTTATTAAATTATTATTAAATTAAGTAAATACCTGGATAGCTTGGCCACATGGCATGGTCGAGACAGGAATACGGAGCTGATCCACGACTCTGGTGATCGAGTGAGATGGCAGAACATGACCGCCAACGCTTACCGGCATGGCACATGATGGAAGGATGGTTATTAATTAAATTTAGCTTCCATTTTTATGTATACTCTGTAAGTGTATGGGAGGGGATTTATAGGGCGGCAATTCGAAGGAGGGGGGATGACGTTCTGAAAATATGGTAAAGGGGAGTATGGGCCAAAAGGTTGAGAACCATTGCTTTAGCAGAAACAATTAAATCACACAGTCACAGGTACTGTTCGAATGTTATCCCTGCGGTAATTTCAAATTCAACATGAACTCTTTCAGTCTGCATAAAAACGAACGGAACCGCCCAATTGACCATATTTCCCCTTGACTGCCGATTGATCTATACAAATATGGGAATAGCACCATATACCCACTATAACTCAAGGCCTGTAACAATGATCCCGTTCTTGTTTAGTTATTCTAATGTGGTTGAACTGACTCAGTGTCAAACACAAAAACGTAGGTTTAGACCACACATTGTAGACAATCAAATGAACAAGTATTATCATGCACATTTCCGTTCACCGAGCATTAAAATTGCGGAAGATACTCCGAAACGAAACAAATAACACGACGACCCTAGAATGGAGATGTATTAATAGTATTATGTCCAAATGGGAGGTCACATTTGGAGATTGATTGATTGATTGATTGATTGATTGATTTAGGAACCGACATCACAGCATTCGGGACATTCCCATAAGCGCTCCGTCGCCATCCTCAGCAGCCAGCGAAGAGTTCCAACACTAATAGTTCCAGTAGCAATCTGATTATATGTCCGTCTCTCCTTTCATCTGAGCGTCGATCGTCGGCCATATCCCCTCGTCACTCCTCGCTGCCTCATTCTTACCAGACTATGGTGATCCATTTGCTCCTCCGAGGTGTACACGTGCTCCCACAAGGCCGCAACCACGTCTGTTTTGTCATGCATCAATACTTCACCAAGTTTTGCCAAGCAGCCAATCTGTCCGCCTGTTCATTCCCTAGAACACCGGCATGGCCAGGAGAAAATATCCAGGTGATGCTTGCTTACCCGTGACCTCCGAATCGAAGCAAGCCACTCTGCACGAAGCTTGCCTGTTCTCACCCTCCTCAGCATGCTTTCTGAGTCAGTTACAATCACAATGTGTGTATGTATCGTGTTCTCTATCCAGCGGAAAGCTGCACTGACCGCCTCCACCTCCATTCTTAAGCTAGATGTTGTGTTATCATACGCCAGGCTCTCCTGCACCAAATGCCGACCATTAGCTTTTGCCAAGAACCCCTAGGCACTTCTCCTACCTCTCAACACCGACCCATCCGTGTAGATAATCACATCACCCGGGCGAGAATTATCCTGAATTAGTTTCTGGATTTCTACTTCCGTGGCCCCTGCTGGCCACTCCCTGCACTCCCGGCTCAATGTGATTATAACTCTGCACAAGATTTGGAGATGTACTGAATCAGTTAAAGAAGATTTTCAAGATTGTCTTCCTGGGTCTTTCATCCCCCAAAATGAAGTATAGTTCCTTAACCAACCCACACCAAGCCTTTTGTACAGTTGTTCATGACTGGTTGGAGTTTGCGGCTACACTTTCCTACGGGGTGAAGTTGTCAGTCACGCACCAAGCCTTCTAATTTGCCTCTTACGACATGTATGGGAGGTTACAGTGCTACTCCTCTTTGCCTCCTTTATGAACCCTCTTAGCACACAGGCGTATCAGCGTGTTGACTAAATTATTTTATATAGCCTATCAAAGCTCAACGTTACTACGTTCAGGTCCTAATATAAGGACCTAATGAATTTCATTTAGGCCAGCTTGATTAATAATCAAGTATTTATAACACTTGATTTATTGTGGAGAGTACTAACTTTTAGCTCTTATCCGATTAGATTAGGCGTTTTCAGTTTGTATATTTTATAAACATCCACACAACGACTCGTAATATAGAGATTCAGTGTTTCTCTTTTGGGCCAGCTCGATAAACGATAAAGTATTTATAACACTTGATGTCGCCAGGAGAGTACAGAAACAGTATTTTCTCATATTGACATGCAGCTCAAAGCTGGATCGTTGTCCGTTCAAAACCAGTAGGAATAAACCTGTATTGTTTAAACTCTAGGAACATTTATTGCCAAGTCTGTGTACAATAAATCGCTAATTGTTGATCACACTGAGATAAGAAGAAATCAATAATAATTTGCCGTATATGTGGTAAATACTTTAAGAACCTGATTACGAAGGCAAATACAATTGAGGAAAACAAACTATTTTGGGCATGTAAATACATTTGATTTAATGTCAGGTAAAGATAATTATTAATAATTATGGGTCCGCTCCGTGGTGAAGGTTTTACGGACGCAGTTCGTAATCCCGCATACCCGCGTTCGAACCACAGATGTTGGCGATTTGCCGGAAGACCGTCTTACGTAGGTTTTTTTGTGAAATAGTATGAGTGCGCCGGCTTCATGGCCTAGAGGTTAGCAACTTTTCTCCGTAATCTCGTATACTCTCGTAGGTAACGTGACGACGGTGAGAATCAGCAGTGGTTTGAATCGCGTCGGTAACTTACGGGGTATGTGAACCGGCCGCCCAGAAAGCAATGGCAAACTACTGAGCGTAATCTTGCCAAGAAATCAACAATCAGCTGAAAGATGCTGATGTTGACAGTGATGTCCTGTAAAGGATATGCAAAAGTATGGGTGCCGTTCGTTCTGAAAGCTATGGTAAACTACTGAACGTAAACTTGCCCAGGAATCACGAACAGCCAAAAAATGCCGGGGTTGACTGCTAGGGATATATATATATATATATATATATATATATATATATATATATATATATATATATATATATATATATATATATATATATATATATATATATATATATATATATATATATATATAAGGATATGCAACTACTTTAATTTTTAAAGATAATTATGGAGGTTTGTCATAGCAAGTAGATCGACTTAATTGCACGGTTTTTTTTTATCCCATATGGCGCGGTCTCTTTCCCCAGGCCCTCCTACAGCAAGCATCGCACAAAGCACGAACACCGTAACTCCAGCGACGACCCCCAGGAGTCTCCGAAAAAAAATTACACCCGCGAACAGAAAACGCAAGTCGGAATCGAACTCACAACCTCCAGAGCGCGAGGCAAGCCATTATGGGGGAAGGCAGATAAGAAATGAACCAAGGCGTAGACTATTCAAGGTGCAAACAGGACTTTATTGTAAGTGTTAGACTTCCGTGGGAATAACATACTCCCCATTCGAACACAGCATTACGGTCCGATGTGTTTGTGTGTTTGTTATTTGACCTATGCTGGTTTAATACAGGGTGTTTTTAAAATCTCATTACACTTTGTATGTAGAATAATTTTGAAAAATGAAGTACATGATGTCATCAAAACATATGCTCCACACTCCATCGTGAAACAATATGCTGCGAATAGCTGTCGACTGCTGTAGTAATTCTTTGCACGCCAAAACAGAATGGTGTTATCAACGGAAGAAAGCATTTTTTTTTTGGGGGGGGGGGGGGGGGGGGGTTGAACAAGTGTTTCGAAATGGCGGTGGATACACACGATGGTTGTTCAAACATTTATAGCAAGATTTCCTGATAAATAACCTCCTCATCGCATTAGCGTTAGAAATTTGTTGAATAAGTTATAATAAATCGCATTGGCGTTAGAAATTTGTTGAATAAGTTATAATAAATCGCATTGGCGTTAGAAATTTGTTGAATAAGTTATAATAAATCGCATTGGCGTTAGAAATTTGTTGAATAAGTTATAATAAATCGCATTGGCGTTAGAAATTTGTTGAATAAGTTATAATAAATCGCATTGGCGTTAGAAATTTGTTGAATAAGTTATAATAAATCGCATTGGCGTTAGAAATTTGTTGAATAAGTTATAATAAATCGCATTGGCGTTAGAAATTTGTTGAATAAGTTATAATAAATCGCATTGGCGTTAGAAATTTGTTGAATAAGTTATAATAAATCGCATTGGCGTTAGAAATTTGTTGAATAAGTTATAATAAATCGCATTGGCGTTAGAAATTTGTTGAATAAGTTATAATAAATCGCATTGGCGTTAGAAATTTGTTGAATAAGTTATAATAAATCGCATTGGCGTTAGAAATTTGTTGAATAAGTTATAATAAATCGCATTGGCGTTAGAAATTTGTTGAATAAGTTATAATAAATCGCATTGGCGTTAGAAATTTGTTGAATAAGTTATAATAAATCGCATTGGCGTTAGAAATTTGTTGAATAAGTTATAATAAATCGCATTGGCGTTAGAAATTTGTTGAATAAGTTATAATAAATCGCATTGGCGTTAGAAATTTGTTGAATAAGTTATAATAAATCGCATTGGCGTTAGAAATTTGTTGAATAAGTTATAATAAATACTTCATTGGTATTTCCCAGCTTCCCCAATACAGCCTTAGACCACAGCAGTGAGTGTTATAACTAATTTAATGCATTTTTGGGCACATTTTTTATGACGTCGTGTATTTAATTTTTCAAAATTGTTCTACAAACAGTGTAGTGAGACTTTACAAACACCCTGTATAACATTCTGAGACCTACGGTGCTATTTCAATGGTTAGATACGAATTCTGTCCTAATTCCATAGTTGTGGGTTCATGTAGATGATAGACCTGGCTAATGAAGACGCCTATTTAGGGGTGTTTAGTTGGTCTTGCGGTGAAGTACACTTGTTCCTGCAACGTGGCCACGTCGTCATTTGGAGGTGACAGGTTTGAATCCCGGTCGGTAAATATAGCTTTAAATTTTCATATTGTCTTGTGCTTCCCCCAATCCTTACTTCTATGAGCGCCTAACAATACTTGTGTGTGTGTGTGCTTTTTTTTTTTCTTAATGAACAGTATTAATTACTATATATTTAATATTTTAGCCAACGTAGTATTCGTTTATTCACTTCATAAGATATGTAAGTGATGAAAACTCCCCCATGGAGCAAGCACGACATGGGTGTTCTTATCGCCAGAAGAGATCTCTCTTCCCAGAATGTTTCGGCTTTTTATCTTGATATTCTCTGGAGACGGGCCCGCCCGGGTCATGACTCCGGGTGTCTAGCCCCTGCCGGTGCGTTCGAGACGTTCGGTCTTCTGTGTTATCCTTGCGTTGTCTTGTGTTGTTCCGTGTTGCATACTTGGGAAATGTCTGCTCTCAAGCCACCACTCCCTCGGGGAGGAGAACCTTGTGCACCCGGTGCTTCGTGCCCTCACAAATCCTGGCATCTGTGGCCGTGGGAAGCCAACTTCTTCCATGAATATTGCCTCTGTTGACACCGCGCCGACGCTTGTCATGCGCCGGCGTTCAGCTTCGTTGCCATGTTACTTCTTCGTACCCTGTTCACGGCACCGCACTTTGGGAAGCCAGCTCTTTCTCTGGGTTCCTCGACCCCTCTCTTAGTCTCTGTTACGGAGTGCGGTCCTCGCAAGACGACTCCACTATGGCATGGAGGTTGGACTTCGGCCGACATTTACCTGACTTGGCGACTGCTACCGTGTGGCGATTGCCGTCACGGAACAGTCCCAGTCTGAGATGCACTGCCCTCGCTAGGAGGAAAGGTTATAGAATCGACAGGAGACAGTACAGGTTCTAGATCTTAGTTGAGAGATTGGTTCTGATGTTAGTTGTCCTGCAGTTACAGACAGAAGCGTTAACCATATTACTGTAGGGACTTGTCCCACTCTATATTCCGGTTGTTCCACAACCAGCACGAGGCATTTACGGCTGCCTCAATGGTTTGTTTTTGTGCCCACGTTCTTGCTTGTCCCTTTATGCCTAACTGTTTTAGCACGTCATGCACGGAGTGGGAGATTAGACCGCTTGCGCCTACCTCTACGGCCATACAGTGTGCCCTTCCTGTCTCAGGCTTGCGACCATGTCACTGTACGTCTCCATCTTGTACGTGTGTTGCACCTGCTCGTATGGAATGGTCAACTCAATTAGCGTTTGCTGTTTGGCCGACGAGGAGTGATGTATATTGTCAGGTCTCAATCAAAACTGTTGGATCACTTTAGTGTATTCACCACGGTCCTTCAGGTCCACAGTCAGCGACCAGTCATCCGCGCCATCGAAGAAAGAACAAACGAACAATCTTTATTTTCAAAGGGTTAAGAATTGGGCACGCAGGCCCTGTCTGACATTCTGCCCTTCTTCTCTATTTCCTCTCATACATTCTTTCATTCAACATAAATTATGAAGCTAATCTTTGACAACAAAAGAACAATAAACATTAAACCGCATGAAAAGTAATCAATAATACATGACTCACTGAGGCAATGTTTAACATGGGCATTATAAATACCCAAGGAAGGTGGCATACAGTATACATATGGGAATGTTTATTGGCTAGTTGGCGTTTGAGATAATTTACCATTATTATCGTTTGTTTTTGTTTGTATTTTGTTTATGGGGGCATGTAGTCTGTAATGAGGTAGTGTTCAAAGAGGTTGCGAATGTATGTATGATGATTGGTGGTGTCCTAGATTGTTTCCACAACTGAGCGGCAGAATATGTTAAGCTTGTTTTATATAAGTCTGTCTTAGTTTAGGGACATGAATTATATTTACTCGTTCGCTGTATCTTGCGTTACATTTAAACAATGGCCAAAGGTAGCTTGAAGCATTTTGAAATAGGATTTTGTAAATTATTTTAGCCTTATTAAAAAGTAGGCGATTGTGGAGTGGCAGTATCTGAAGACGTTTATCAGCAGCGCAGTCTTCCTTGTCTCTGTAACTGCCCAGCTCTGACGAAGTAAACCCGCATCCGCTTCTCCTCAATGTCAGCAAAGAGAAGCTGGAAGAACACCTGGTGACGACGTATTCAGATCTCCAGCGGGACGCTCCACTTGGAGAGACTGAGGGGCTCAGAGGACCGGAGAAACCAGCTGTGAGTTTCAACGCCAAGCCTCCGTTGTGGAGCGAGGTCGTGACAGTGATTAAGAAAGCACGTGGCAAGTCTGCACCGGGGCCCAACGGCATGCCTTACACTGTATACAAGAGGTACCTGAATGTCCTTAAGAAACTCCACCAGATCCTGAGATCCGCGAGGAAACACAAGCACGTCAGCACCGAGTGGAAGAAAAACTCTACCAGCATTACCCAATTCAGACCGATCTCTCTCCTAAACGTCGACGGGAAAGTACTCTTCTCAACCTTGGCCAGCCGAATCACGACGTACTTGATGAAGAATAAGTACGTCGACACTACGGTTATAAAAGGGGTATCCCTGGAGTCTCCTGATGCTTAGAATATGGCGTGTGTAAATAATCTCTTTGGAGATGTGGTTTTATAGAAGAGCTGGAAATTCTTTGAACAGTCAAAATCAGCAATCTGGACAACGTATCAAAAACATAAGAAAGAAACAGTTTGAAAAAAAGAAGGAAGGGGGGGGGGGGGGGTGTGCGTGTGTGTGGAAGAGGCACGTTATGAGAAGACACAAATGGAACTTATTGTGAAAATTTGAAACATTTGTGGGAAAAGAGATGATGGAAGACAGCGAGAAAAAAACTCTTGACAATCTTGTGTCATGGCACGGAAGGGAATCAACACACGAACTGATATATGCCTTTGGAGATAGCAAGATTTGAGAAGCATGATCACCCGCGTCAATCGGCAAGGCACTTGATAATAAAGAGTTAATTTATGTCAACACAGGTTATAAAATGAGACATGGTTACCGCAAAAACAATACAAGCCAACGTTCATAATATAAATAATGCTATTATATTTATTTCTGATTTTCAATCGGTGAGATATGAAACGTGTCAACAGAGACATCCATTATGTTGTACAGACCTGTGTTGAAAAGTCGTATTTTGGTAACTAAGAACAACATGCATACACAGCTTCTGTTCGTACACAAATTCGCTAGAAAGGCTTCTGAATGTATGAAATTAAATGAGTAAAATATCTACACAGACGAGCAGTAATTTTAACACATATTGAACAACAGACAGACACATATATCACATATTTGATGAGCATATATTTGATATATAAATACAGACGAGCAATCAAGAAAATGACAATGAATTATAACTTATCAATTAATGACAAAAACACAATACTGACTACGATAAACATTGAAACAAATCTCACATGGAATGGAACTTTGGCGATGTATTCTTACGCAGTATGTTATGTCGCGGTGTAAAATAGTACGTAAAGTATGCTAGAGTTATACAGTTTCCTTAAGTAGTTCCTCGTGAACTTGTTTTTTTCTCCAGTTGTATTAACTGATTTAGTGCCAAATATGATGCAGAATCAAAAGAAAAGTATTATAATGTAAATTCCCGTTCACTGCGCATTACAATTGCGGAAGTTACTGCGAAACAAAACGAATAACATGCTGGCTCTACTGTGGCGATATATTATCCTTCTGTCCAATTGGGAAGTCATATTTGACGATATATTATCCTTCTTCGATGAATTAGTTAAATCTCCCTCTCCATTCATTCATCATGTGCCATGCCGATAAGCGTGGGCGGTCATGTTTCGCCATCTCACTCGATCACCAGAGTCGTGTCTCAGCTCAGTGTTCGTTTCTCGGCCATACCACGTGGCCAAGCATCCAGGCATTTACTTCTCTGCTTTCCCCTTCTCATAATCAATCAATCAATCAATCAATCAATCAATCAATCAATCATGTGCCATGCCGGAAAGCGGGGGCGGTCATGACTCGCCATTTCACTCGATCACCAGAGTCGTGGATCAGCTCAGTGTTCCTGTCTCGACCATGCCATGTGGCCAAGCCATCCAGGTATTTACTTCTCGGTCTTCCCCTTGGTCTGTTCCCTTCGATCTTGCCAATTGTCACTAAGTTCTCCAATCCATTTCTTCTCTTAACATGTCCAAAAAATTTTGACTGTCTACGTCTAATTTCTCTAATCAATTTACGATTTTCATTTGTCTCCTGTAGTACTTGGTCATTTGTTTTTCTGTCTATCCGTGGTATTCTTTGCATTTTCCTCAGAAACCACATTTCTGCAGCCATCAGATGTTTTTCAGCTTGACTGCTCATTGTCCAAGTTTCACATCCATACAAAAGAACAGGCTCTATGTAGCACCTCAACATTCTTTTTCTCATTTCAATTGACATCTTTTTATTGGTCAGTATGTTTTTCATCTTGCTAAAGGCTACTTTCGCCATGGCGATTCTTGTTCTAATCTCTTCAAGTCATCTTCCATCAGATGTTATGACTGTTGCGAGATAATTATACCGATTCACTTGTTGAAGAATATTCCCATTTACTTGTATATTGCATTGTGGTATTTCGTTCTTCCTAGTGACGACTATAATCTGTGTCTTTTTACAATTTAATTCTAACCCTAAATTTTCACTGTATGCAACAACCACATCTACTAATTGTTGCAGATCCAGCTCATTGTCTGCAATCAATACTGTATCATCTGCATATCTAATGTTATTGATGTTTCGTTCTCCAATGCTGATTCCATTTATATCTTCTACATTTCTGAAAATATGTTCATTGTACAGGGAAAAAAAATCTGGAGACATTACACATCCCTGACCAACACCTCTCTTAATAGGCTGATATTGTCCCACTTCATTATCAATCCTTATGGCAGCTTGTTGTTTTCCAATATATGTTTTTTATAAGTCTTTCCCATCAATTTGTAGATCTACAAACATATCTACTATGTTGACATGTCTTACTCTATCGAAAGCCTTTGTATAGTCAATAAAGCAAAGATGTATATCTTTGTTTACTTCACGTGACCAAAAACATTTTGTATCCTGCAACTACAAACGTTCCTTAATTGGCGCATGCCCAAAAACAGAAGCACTAAAATTCTATGACTAAATCATTAAAATGGAGCTCATGGGGGTACTAAATTTCTGTGACTAAATCACCAAAATGGAGCTCATGGGGCACTAAAATTCTATGACTAAATCACCAAAATGGAGCTCATGGGGCACTAAAATTCTATGACTAAATCACCAAAATGGAGCTCATGGGGCACTAAAATTATATGACTAAATCACCAAAATGGAGCTCATGGGGCACTAAAATTCTATGACTAAATCACCAAAATGGAGCTCATGAGGCACTAAAATTCTATGACTAAATCACCAAAATGGAGCTCATAGAGAGAATTAATCAAATACAAGTGAATCAAGATCTGCACGGGATAGCTAATGATAAGGCGGTCTGGAGTGAGCTGGCTGGAGGTCTCTGTCCCAAACGAGGGATAAAGTGCGCAAGAAGGAAGAACAGTTCATACATAAACACACGTGTATTATTTGGCGCTCATAGAAGTTGAGACCACAGGACGCACTAGACAACATAAACATTTGAAGCTGGTGGGGGGTGCTGAGTGGTCTCGCTTCAAGTGTCCGCTTCGAGTGCTGAAGGTCCCGGGTTCAAGCCCCGGTGAGGGCCGGGATTTTTTCACGTGGACTTCTAGTAACAACATTTCCCTGGTCTCTGGGTAGTGAGATCGGACGCCCGTGTGTATTGTTGAACACGTAAAATATCCCTTGGCAGTTGGAAGTCGAAAAAGAGTAGCCTATCTTCGCTGCCCTGGCAAAATTTCGAGTTAAAAATCTACGCAAAGTATTTCAAGATCTTCGCCGGTGCTACGGAGTTCGTCGTGCACTGAGCTGAGATTCTCCGGATTCAGGCTTGAGTTAGGAGTAGAACGGAGCACTTATGGGTTACCCCCGTGTGCCGTGATGTTGATCCGTCAACTAAACTAAACTAAACTAAACTAAACTATTTGAAGCTATAGTTGTCTACCGGGATTCGAATCAGTAGTTGCCAACCGGGATTCGAAGTTGTCACCTCCAAATGAGGACAGCGGCAGGCTGCAGGAACAAGTGTACTTCGACTATGACCAACTAGACACCCCGGAAACGTGTCTTAATTAGCCAGGTCTATCATCCATCTGAACTCTCGACTATGAAATATGGACAGGTTTCGTATCTAGCAATTGAGATAGAACCAGATGTCTCCGAATTGTATATTAAACCAGTTTAGTTTAGTTTGGTCGACTAAACTATATTAAACCAGCATAGGTCAAATAACCAACACACAAACACATCAGACAGTATTGCTGTGTCCAGTATATTAACATACAGTTAAAGAAGAAATACGATTGGTCGGTTCCAGGGTTGTACATGTATTACACTACACATAGTCTCAATTGGGAAATTCTTTGAGAAGAAGAAGAAGAAGAAGGAGGAGGAGGAGGAGGAGGAGAAGAGGAAGAAGAAGAAGAAGAAGAAGAAGAAGACTGGGCCTCCTATTTTCGCCCTTATCCGAGAGGCTAGGTATCTTGATCTCACTACTCAAAAGATCAAGGGGCTTGTCATATCATTTTTTGTACTTCTATTTTAATTCACCGCAAACAAAGGGAATTCCAGGGCACACGTCATATCCTGGAGTCCCCTTATTCGCGCTGTATCTCGGTGTGCAATGTAGTCGGTGTGCAAATGGTTTAGTTATGTGTGTGAGTTGACCTTGACCGGAATAACGTTGTCGGTGTGCAGCAAATGGTTTAGTTATGTGTGTGAGTTGACCTGAATATTTCAGTGGTTGTATACTCTTGTGCACACTTAGGGGCTGTTATTGTGTGCTAATTTGTGACCCTGAAAAGAGCCCGTTATGGCATTCTTCTAGTGGCCCTGAAAAGGGCCCATTGCTGGAACCCTACCCCTAACCCTAACCCTAACGCCATGACACGCACTGAAAAAAACTTTAATTGAACGGAGATCCCCCGCCAGTGCTATATATAGCTGCTAACTACGCTATATATAGCTGCTAAAGCTAAATATAGCCTCGTGACGTCTGTTGCGGTGAATTAAAATTGAAGTACCTCATTTTTTGCCAAAGGTTCTTAGAAAAAAAATTCCCGGCCTCTGCAGGGATCGAACCCAGCACCTTCCGAGCCGGAGGTTGAAGTAAAGCATTTAACCAGATTTCTGCTAACAGCACATTCAGAGTAACATCCCTTGTTCCCCAGACAGTTTCCGGTCTAAATGGCCTGACATGGCTTGCAAACTGAAACTGTATTTTCAATGTGTGTTCTTGACAAACACCCGCACGTAAAGAATAAAGTAAGAACCGATGGCTGCGGGATAAGATTGTCAGTGGGACGTATATATGATCCTCTGTGTGGGTTACGGATTAAACAAACGTTGCTAGTTTGGCCTCTGCCCGGATTAAACTCTTAGGGCACATTAAGTTATGACTCCCGTGATCTTTCGTTTTCCGCACCAGCTCGACAGCAGTCTGTATTGTCGATACTAATGACTATGGCATATGGTGTTTGATTTCTGTTGCATATTCTTTCTTGTCATGAATCCACATTTTAAAATAGTTGAGGAGATTTGAGAGGATAATTAAAAACAAGGAAACAAATAACTAACGGAAAAATACATCTTACTCCAAAAGTTGTTTGTACATCAAGAATGATGATGACCATTCATTTCATCCAGTGGGGTTGAAATTATGGATCCATGAGTTCTAAGATGACTGATAAGGCCTATTTTGGCTCGAAATGTTCTTTGACAATGTGGGCAAAGATTGCTTGATGTTCCAGCAGATAAAAGGCGAACATTCAATTAAGAGGCACCTGAAACGATTAGCAGTATGACTCTTTACTGGCTGTTGAACCAGGGGATGGAGCGCGCGTGGGAATATCCAGAGTGCAGTGATGTCATATCTTAGCTCAACTCAAGTTAACAGAAAGGATATTTTGAGTGAGACAAAAACTATGAACTATCCTGATACCGACCTCTCAAACGAGGAGACATAGAGACTGAGCCCTGATAAGCAGTGGAGTAGTGCAAGTATATAGACGTAGTGTAATGTACTTCATACTGTTCATAGGGGAACAATTATTATCATCTTTCACTTTTGTCGTCTAGCGTTGTGGGGAGGTGTAGTTGACGCTCCAGCGCCCGATGGGTGGCACTGAACTGTGTCATCCTGTATGGTTATACGTCTTTGATGTCGTTAATCCATTTTCCTCTCGGGTCCCCCTTACTCTTGTATCAGATCTTCTTTGTGAACAATAATTTTCCTACAAAGTAACTTGCCTTGAATGTTGCTCGTTTAGAGAAAGAATAATTCAAAGTAATGCATTCTCTTACTGAGTTTAAACACAAAAACCACAAACTATATGTTACACGATTTATTGCCTGGCATATCTCGCTGCATCTTATCAGGTGCATACTGCAGAGTTATATGTTATACGAAGTCAATAAATTAATAATACGTTGGCTGAAATACTAAAAGCACATAGTCTCAGGCACTCTTCAAATTGCTTCATTTGTTCATCATTTATTCATCGTTTGTTTAATAAATGTTCCAAATCCGAACAATACCCATTGACTATGTGTATTAAGCTTTTTAGCCAAAGTATTATTCATTTATTTAACTTCATAAGTTATATAAGTCTGCGATATGCACCCGGCGAGATGCATCGACATATGCCAGGCATTAAGTCGTGCAACTTACTGTTGACTGTTGTTCCAACATTTTTTTTTATTAACCTTCATTCTTTGTCATCTTTACACAGTTCATCCAGCCATTTCATTAATTTGTTATTACAGTAATTTTTGTTTTTCATATCCTTTACAGTACATCGCTGTCAACACCAGCATTTTTCAGCTGTGTGTTGGTTTCTTGGCAAGATTACGCTCAGTAGTTTGCCATTGCTTTCTGAGCGGCCGGCTCACATACCCCGTCAGTTACCGATGCGATTCGAACCCCTGCTGATTTTCACCGTCATCACGTTACCGACGAGAGTATACGAGATTACGGAGAAAAGTCATAACCTCTAAGCCACGAAGCCGACATTACAGTATTACTTTACCAACTTCATACACAATACGCCAACACTGTTTTGCATACCAACTAGCTAAGCTGTAAATATAACTTCATATGATATATAACTCTGCAGTATGCACCTGACGATCTGCAGCGAAATATGCCAGGCAATAAATCCTGCAACATTTTGTTTGCGATTTCCGTGTTTAAAAGCAAAAATAATTAATCCTGAATGTTTAACAAACACGTAAAGAAGTCCGCTAGTTTAAGGTTGAACAAATAAGGATATCAAGTCGGCTTGTTCAATGTTTAACAAATATGGACATGAAATCCACAAGTTCAAGGTTTAACAAATACAATCACAACGTTTGAACAGGTAACACATCTGTAATATCATCAACAAGGTTTATCATGATTAATGTTGGATGTGGCGAAACATTTGTCCAAACAATGTTTTCCGCGTTGTAAACTGCAACAAAGAGGACACAAGCAATCGAAGGCACAATTTGCTTGAGACATAAGTTCCTGGATATTGGCGGCACTTGTAGATACACAGACAAGAAGTAGTGATGAACTGATTAATTCCCATGGGATTATTAACCGTCTAAAGCAACGGTTCTAATATCTGTCATGGACTTATATACAGTAGTTTTTCCTATGCAACAGCCTTTCCTATGCAACAACCTTTCCTATGCAACAGCCTTTCCTGTGCAAGAGACTTTAATTTGATAAATAAATCAACGTATCTGCTACCATATTAACAACTTGTAGGTCATAACTGTGACACACCCCTTCTCCCTATTTTTCGTCATCCATTTTGGTTTGGTTCAAACTTACTTCTTGCTTGGTTCAAACCTACTTTTTGCTTGTTTCAAACCTAGTTTTTGCTTGTTTCAAACCTAGTTTTTGCTTGGTTCAAACCTACATTTTGCTTGGTTGAAACCCACATTTTGCTTGGTTGAAACCTACAGTTTGCTTGGTTGAAACCTACATTTGGCTTGGCACTGAATCTGTTACAGGACACAATAAACAAACGCACTATGATGTATATGTTCACTCGCTTTGAACTCAAGCGTAGTCAACTCACGTACTGCTACTTGTGGTAGTTGTCACTGCTGGGGAATGTACTAGATTGTTCTTTTGCATGTCGATTAGCTTTCCTGATTACTAGTGTCCCTCGCCATCAGGCGAACCCACTCCGACATGAGGTACTTGTAATTTCCGTCCCCAAGTCAAGGGCGAGAAGTCAATATTTTAGCCCAGCTGACCGGTTTAGGGGCTGGACCCGCTACCTCAGCATCAGCGCACCGGAAGTTTAAGAGAGAGCGTTCTTATCCATTCGGCCATGCTGGCCACCAACAGAACTGTAGAAATGTTTAGAGATTTGAACCCGCGACCCCCAAGGATTTCTGGGATTGACTGGAAAGTTCAGGACAACAGAGGACCAACATCTGAAGAGGTTGATTCTGTGAGGCTGATTCTGTGAGGCTGATTCTGTGAGGCTGATTCGGTGAGACGGGGTGTAAGACATAGGCACTTTAGGAGTTGACCCTGGCTAGTGATGGCACCTTTCGAGGATGTATAACTAGTCATGTATCGGCACAAACATCTGGTCGACACTCAACCTGTAGAGGGAAATGGAGGCGGAAGTTCATTCAGATTACCACTGGTAACGCCAGCATGGGTACTCTTCTCTGCCTACTGAAGAAGGGGGACGGAGCACGCGTGAGAATGTCCCGAGTTGAATGATGTTGATGTTTACAATTTTATTTCATATATCTGCTATCTCTAAATAACATCAACAAAATACGTTTGCGTCGATTCACGAGCAGTTAGAGATCACACAAAGGTGATATAAGTAGCCAGGTAACAATCCTGTTATGATTATAGCTTTAAATTTGTACATTGCCTGCCATGTACTCTAATCTCTATTCCTCTTCATTGCTTCTATGAGTGCCTATCAATATCCTTGTAGTTACTTCTGAAGACCCCTCTTTCGCATTTTCCTCTTGTAGGGTTAGAAGTGAAGATTAAGATCTTTTTCAGAACATACAATAATGCCCACGGACAAGACTACACGACAACCGAAAATTACGGACAACAATGAAGGCAATGGAAACACCACAATCTTTGACTCCGAAATAACAACAACGGGACTGCTCATCATAAGTCAGAAGCAGACTCGCCATGACAATGAAGAAGTTAAACAGCATTAAGGGTCTGTGGTACAACATCTACGAACTAAATAATAGTAGTCTCTAGTCTATTCCTTTCTTTCACTTCTATGCGACTGGTCCCTTGCCATCTTAACAGACGATAGTTTGTTGTAGGTATAATAACTACAACCCATGGCGGTAGTGAATGTGACTGATCAGACCAACTCCTGCGGTACGTGTTCGTCCACAATGGACGCATGTGAACACATGGTCATTTCCACCATCACGCACTATCTTACGTCTCACATGTAAAGTGTATGTCCTATCTGCAATAATGTTTTCACTGTTTTTATTACTACTATAAGCGCTGAACATTACACTATGTTTATGAACCATGTTGAGAACATGCATCTTTCCAATGGTTATGTACGCGTGTGTATCATGAACAGTTTCGCATTCACTAAAGAAGAAAATACCGTCACCCAGTGAGCTCGTTTGGTTTATACAAATATGGATCCAGCTACATTTGACTAATTAATGCACGTAAAATTGACTACGGTGGAGAGATAATACATATACAGACCTACAAGCACTTGGAATCAACGACTAGCAAGAGAAGGTCCACCAGAGAGACGAATGGAGACGGATTGTATCTGCAGCAAAGAACCTCAATGGCTCGGAACGCTGAAGAAGAAGAAAATCGACATTCAATGGTGTGCTGTATACTGGGACTGTTAACACCAGGACACAGATGCATCTGTTGGGGGACTTGTCAGGAGTGCAAGGATGATGATGGTCATCATCATGTGCCATGCATATAAGCGTGAGCGGCCATGTTTCACCATCTCGCACGATCACCAGAGTCGTGGATCAGCTTTGTTCCTGTCTCGACCATACCTCGTGGACAAGCCATCCATATTTCAACTGCTATTATATGTTTTCCAGCTTGCAATTGACATCTTGCCCAGCCACGGATCGAACCGTGACCACCAGGTCGACAGCCGGCAACCCTGGGACAAGAGGAAGACATTCTACGAGATCCGAACGTTGATGACAACTGCCTGACATAAACAGCACCAGGTCTAGGACACTGAATTTTTTGTTTTGTTTTTCTGTTCAGAAGGAATGTCACAGTTAAGACATTTAAAATTTAGTACCAAAATTAGAATTTCGGCCACGTTAAAAGACAAAACATTTGTGAAAACCATACTGGAGATTAAAGTTGAAGGCAAGCGAGCAGGAGGTAGACCCCGTGCAAGTGGGAAGATAACATCAAGAGATGGACGAACATCAGTGTGACAGTATGTACAATCAAACAAGAGAGACAAGCAGCGTTGAAAATCCATTGCAGCCAATCCTAATTGCGGAGACAGCACCTGATTGATTGATTAATTGATTGATTGATTTACCAAACTTTGAAAATTTCACGCTAACGTCAAAACGGTACTATCCTTTGGATAAGAAACATTGAGAACGACTTAATCAGTTACTAATAAACTGTAAGCTTTCATTAATTGGTGCTTACGCAGTAAAGAAGAACTAAATTGGTATGACAGAATCAATAATGTGTTTATGGAGAGAACAAGACAACTAGATGAAGAAAAGACACTGGCGGTAGACAGGACAACTCATCCCGTCTCATCTCATCTTTTTCTTCTTGTACTTTGCGTGTCGAGGTGAATCATAAACAGCGGGAGAGTGCCCGTTTATGGGCTTCATTTATCGAGATCCCCCATGTTATTCCCTCTATCCATCGTTTACATGGTCGGCCTCTTCTTCTGGTTCCATTTGGTCTGTACATCATTGCTTGTTGTGATATACTGTTAATTGGTAATCTAGTTACATGGCCGAACCAGTTAACTAGCTGGTTTTTAATAAAATCTAGCTGTGATATAACCTCACCGCAGCCTTATTTCTTCATTTCTGATTTTCTATCTTCTTGATACATTGAGTATTCTTCTCAGGAATCTCATTTCCGTTGATGTAAATTTTCTTTTCTGTTTTCCTGTTATTGTCGATGTTTGGCATTAGTAGCATAGAGTTGGTAGGAAGATTGTGTTGTAAAGTGCTTTTTTTAAGTATCGATTGTTAAAAGAATAACTAGAAAAATTCCTTTCTCTGGATACCACAGGGAAAAATAAATAGAGGAAGAGACAACAACACATTGGGAAGAAGAATTAGAAACAGTTGAATAATATACGGAGGGCTAGGAGGGAGCTCCAGAAGGCGGCAAAAAGATAGGAGGCTCAGCGTGAGTTGGTTGAGGACCAATGTCCCACTGAGGGATAGAGAGAAGAAGAAGAGGCGGAGGAGGAAGAGGAAGGGGAACTGGTAATATCTAGAGTTTTCTGTGAGGGTGGTGATAAGAGCGATGCTCTACAGAGGATATGCCACATGATGATGATTGACTAATATTTTCATCTTCATTTCAGTTTTGTACTAGGGTGCTTCAAATGAAAACCTTAACAGTGTGATAGAAATTACCACAACCATACCATTGTCTTGTAACCGGTCAATGTTGTTGTTAAGTTTAGTTTAGTTTAGTCGATGGATCAACATCACGGCACACGGGTGTAACCCATAAGTGCTCCGTTCTCCTCCTAACTCAAACCTGAGTTTGGAGAAACTCAGCTCAGCACACGAACTCCGTAGCACCGGCGAGGATCCTGAAATATTTTGGGTAGATTTTTAACTCGAAATTTTGCCCGGGCAGCGCAGTTAGGCTACTCTTTTTCGATTTCCAACTGCCAAGGGACTTTTTACGTGCGCAACAATACACACGGGCGTCCGATCTCACTACACAGAGACCAGGGGAAATTTTATTACTAGAAGTCCACGTGAAAAAATCTCGCTCCTCACTGGGACTTGAACCCGGGACCTCTAGCACTCGAGACGGACACCATACCTCGATACCACGCATCCCCCACTGTTGTTGTTAAGGCTGTCAAGGGTGTTCAGCACGTGGCATCATGGTGAAGACGAACACGGTGACGTCATGAGGACAGTTTAAAGATGGGCGCCCCACTTTTGACATGTACCAAAGAGGAGCAGCGTTCTGTTATCCGTTTTTTTTTAAAAATCAGTGAAGGGGTGAGACTTATAGAAAATCATCAGGCGAATTAAGGTCCAATATGGTGATGCATGCCTGCCGTCCAGCAAGTGTATGAGTGGAGCAGGAAGTTTCAAAACGTGATTTCTGTAACAGACTGTTCACGACCGGGTCAGGCACAACGAGTAGTGACCCTAGAGCATTTTTTTTTCTAAAGGAATCCAAGCACTATATCGGCGCTGAGGGACTTGCATTGAACGCAGTTGTGACTACGTCGAAACATGATACATTTGCTCTTTACTTTTTCAGAATATATTCACACACAAAAACATTTAAGATTTTTATTTGAAGCCTATTCGCAGTTTCCCGACGAGATGCAAAAACACAAGCTAGAAAAGAAACTGTGCAGTTAATTGCTTGTATCCTCTTTGTTTACATTTGTTTTGTCAACAATTTTCATTTCCACAATGAGTGACAACTGTATGTAAATAACAACTACTATTATTAATAAACATGTCCACATTTGTAAAAAGTCAACAACAAAAACCTCTCTAAACAACCGTCTTCTCTCTTCGCTACATCATAATCATCTTGAGGTTGAATCGTGTGTGGTGAAGTTATGCAATGCAGTTTCATCGTCTCCAGGGCCTGGTTACGGATCCCGGCCTGTGTCACTCTGTACTATATTCTCCGCGCTGGGTGTACGGCTGATTTCTTGTACCAGTTCTTGATGTTCGTTAATCAATTTCTCAAACTCTCTTTGTCTTTGGCCGGCACTTTCCTGCAGGGAACAATCACAACTGATGAGTGTAGACAATCAACAATGTTTCATTTGTGACAATCAAGAGTGTTTCTCTGTTTCTGATGTTTGTGGTGATGTTGATAATTTACATACAGACGCTGCAAAATATAGGTTGTATATATAAGACAGGGCCAAGGGGTTAACGACAACGTTCGTAATCCCGTATATCCACGTGGGGAAAACAACAGCTGCGAGAATCGGCAGCGGTTCGCGCCACACTGGTAACTTACGGGGGTATGTGAGCCGGTCGTTCAGAAAGCAATGGCAAACTGCTGAACGTAAAACTTGCCTAGTACGTCAACAGCAGCTGAAAAAAATGCTGGTGTTGACTGCAACGTCCTGTAAGGGATATGCAACATAAAAAAAATTATACGATAGGTGGAAGATGATGAAACAGCAGCAGCAGCAGAAGAAGAAGAAGAAGAAGAAGAAGAAGAAGAAGAAGAAGAAGAAACAGGACGAGAAACAGGAGGGCGAAAAGAAGGATCGAAGAAAAAGGAGAACGAAGACGCACAGAAGAAGAAGAAGAAGAAGAAGAAGAAGAAGAAGAAGAAGAAGAAGAAGAAGAAGAAGAAGAAGAAGAAGAAGAAGAACAACAACAACAACAACAACAACAACAACAACAACAACAAAACAACAACAAAAACAATAGCAAACAGGACGAAAAAGAGGAGGACGAATAGAAGAAACAAAGAAGAAAGATAACGAGGTGGCGCAGAAGAAGAAGAAGAAGAAGAAGAAGAAGAAGAAGAAGAAGAAGAAGAAGAAGAAGAAGAAGAAGAAGTCTGTGTTAGCTACATTCTGCAAGGTGTGTATAAGGCATAATGATACATCTTGCTGCAGTCAAAGTCCAAATTACACTCTAGTTCACAGACCAGACAAGTTCTGCTTCTTTCATCTTCTTTCGGTGTAATTAAATGTGCAATAAGGATCGTCATCATAGCACTACGGACCCTCGGGAAGGTTAACCTGGTCATAAAATGCCCGCAGAAGTCGGATACGTCGGCCTAACGGCGCAAGAACGCATCTGCTGTAAACGGGCACAATGCAATCACATCCGGAAAAAAAAAAAAAACACCCCGGATGAACGCAGCAGAAGAAGAAGCACTACGGACAAACCCCAAAGTTTTAAAATTTAAAACTTTTTAAATTGTAAAATTATTCCGTGCCGTCCCGCTTAGAGTGAGCGATCACGGTTTGCCATCTCAGACTATGGTCAGAATCTGGGGTCAGAGTCTGGGGTCAGAGTCTGGGGGTCAGGCCCGTGGTCTTGTCTCAGTTATGATATATGATCAAGTCATCCAGGTATTTATCTCTTTGTCTGCCCCTTGCTCTTTTCCGATTAAGTTAGTTTGCCAGATGTCACACCGAATTTTCGAGATTATACCTTCTTACAAGGGCAACTGCTAGAAAACATCATAGCCATGTACCACTCGAGCCGAAGTGCAGTAAGAACACAAGAAGGTGTATCGGATAAGTTCACAGTCAATACAGGAGTGAGGCAGGGATGTGTGGTCTCTCCCCTGCTATTTAATATCTACATGGACAGAATTTCCAATGAAGCAAGTCTCGACAGAACAGATTCAGAAAATTTAGAACTCTTTACTCCAGATGAAACAACTGATCCACAGGAAATAAATTAACTTCTATTTGCAGACGATCAGTGCCTGTTTTATAGCGACGAGGGCAGACTGCAAAATCATATTAATAATCTGAGTTCAACATGCAGGAGATACAATATGAGTATAAGTTTAGTTTAGTTTAGTTTAGTTTAGTCGATGGATCAACATCACGGCACACGGGTGCAACCCATAAGTGCTCCGTTCTCCTCCTAACTCAAACCTGAGTCTGGAGAAACTCAGCTCAGTGCACGAACTCCGTAGCACCAGCGAGGATCCTTAATTACTTTGGGTAGATTTTTAACTCGAAATTTTGCCCGGGCAGCGCCGTTAGGCTACTCTTATTCGATTTCCAACTGTCAAGGTATACTATGAGTATAAATGCAGCCAAAACCGAAGTATTGCAAGTAAGCAGATCGCCGGGCCCACTAAGTATACCGATAAATAGCATAACTCTGAAACAAGTTAAAACATTCAAATATCTTGAAAATATGATCATAGAAGATGGCAGATTGGACAGAGAAATCGAAATCAGATGTCAAAAAGCTAGTGCACTTACATATCAATTATCACCCTTACTAAAACATCCAAATATACCCATGTCCGCAAAACGACAGATAATAAACAACATATTCACACCAACCCTATGCTACAAATCTCAAACCTGGACTTTATCCAAATTACACCTTCGCAAAATCAACACCTGCGAAATGAGATGCCT
The DNA here is from genome assembly GCA_963921405.1 of Cepaea hortensis. Taxonomy (NCBI): domain Eukaryota; kingdom Metazoa; phylum Mollusca; class Gastropoda; order Stylommatophora; family Helicidae; genus Cepaea; species Cepaea hortensis. The sequence continues at coordinate 87,156,434 of OY992894.1, read as the reverse complement.
GAGGAGAGCCGCCAACTTAACATTCCGAGACCGAGTAAGAAATGCTATTATCAGACAGGCTGTGGGATCAACACATTGTGCCACATTTATTGAAAGACAGAAGAAGATCAAGTGGTTTGGCCATGTCGTTAGAATGCAACACCAGCAACTACCATCACTGGCCTTACGTCAAAGATCATCTGCGACGAGACCACGAGGACGTCCAAGAAGAACATGGATTGACGACATCAAAGACATTGTACAACCACACGGAATGACACTATTCTGTGCCGCCCACCGGGCGCTGGAACGCAAATGATTCCTCCCCACGACGCTTGACGGCAGAAGTGGAAGATGATGATGATGATGATGATAACCTTCTTATTACATGAGAGAGAGAGAGAGAGAGAGAGAGAGAGAGAGAGAGAGAGAGAGAGAGAGAGAGAGAGACAAACAGACAGACTCAGAAAGGGAGAGAAACAGAGTAACATAGACATAGAGAGACAGGGAGAGAGACATGGAGAGACAGTGGCAGAGCGTGATAGAGAGACAGGCAGAGAAAAGACAGAAAGAGAGAGAGGCAAAGACAGAGAGATAAAGACAGAGAGATAGACAGCGACAGTGAGAGACAGGGAAAGACAGAGACAGACAGAGTCAGAGAGAGATAGAGAGTGACCGAGTGTGCCATATAGAGACACAGAGAGACAGAGAGAGGCATAGAGAGACGAGGAGAGATACATAGCGAGACGAGAGTGAGGCATTGAGAGACGAGGGGGAGAGACAGAGACAGAGAAAGGCAGAGATAAAAATTGACAGAGTGACATAAAGAGACACAGGGAGACACGGAGAGAGACAGAGAGACAGAGACATGGAGAGAAACAGGGAGACAGAGTGAAAGAGAGAGATAGACAGACATACAGAGACAGAGAGAGACAGACAGAGAGACAGAGAGAGAGAGAGAGAGATTGAGAGATCTACGTGATCACGCATCAGGCTAAGGATAAACCTTCTCTATATTAAAGAAGTATTGATGAAATAGTTAGCGTTGGATCGTTGCATTCTAAACTCTTATACATATTAGATTTTCATTTTCTTTCTTTCGTTCTACGTTCTTTCTTTCTATCTTTCTTTTCTCTCTCATAATCTCTCTCTCTCTCTCTCTCTCTCTCTCTCTCTCTCTCTCTCTCTCTCTCTCTCTCTCTCTCTTGCTTTCTATTTCATCCTTTTTTCTTTTTTCGTTCCATTCTTCCATAGCCTTTCTTTCAATTTTCGTTCTTTCCATGTTTTTCCTTTTTTTTAATCATCCCTTTTCATTATATTTACCTGTCTCTCTTTTTGCTTTTACCGCAATTAATTTGTCAACTGACATTATGGACACAAAATAATCACATAACTACCCACCCAGACACGCACGCGCGCTCGTACACCCCCCCCCCCCCCCACACACACACACGTTGACAAAGAAACAATGGTAAATTTAATCTTGGTTTCAGATGACATCTATTTGACGTCATTTAGATATTATCTGTTGCCCATAATTTCAGTTTTAATTTTCTTCTGACAAATTACTTGCAGAATATTGTTACGTGTAGAATATTGATAATTCCTCTTCTTCTTCTTCTTCTTCTTCTTCTTCTTCTTCTTCTTCTTCTTCTTCTTCTTCTTCTTCTTCTCCTCCTCCTCCTCCACATCCTCTTCTTCTTCTTCTTCTTCTTCTTTCTTCTTCTTCTTCTTCTTCTTCTTCTTCTTCTTCTTCTTCTTCTTCTTCTTCTTCTTCTCATCCTCCTCTTCTTCTTCTTCTTTCTTCTTCTTCTTCTTCTCTTCTTCTTCTTCTTCTTCTTCTTCTTTCTTTCCCCTTCTTCTTCTTCTTCTTCTTCTTCTTCTTCTTCTTCTTCTTCTTCTTCTTCTTCTTCTTCTTCTTCTTCTTCTTCTCCACCTCCTCTTCTTCTTCTTCTTCTTCTTCTTTCTTCTTCTTCTTCTTCTTCTCTTCTTCTTCTTCTTCTTTCCCTTCTTCTTCTTCTTCTTCTTCTTCTTCTTCTTCTTCTTCTTCTTCTTCTTCTTCTTCTTCTTCTTCTTCTTCTTCTTCTTCTTCTTCTTCTTCTTCTTCTTCTTCTTCTTCTGCTGCTGCTGTTGCTGTCCACCTCCTGCCCCTCATCCTCCTCCTCATTCTTCTTCTCCTCCTCCAAAACCTTCTCTTCTTTCTCCTAATCCTACTTCTCCCCCCCCCCCCCCCCCTCCATCCTTTCCTCATCATTCCCGTTCTCCTGCAGCAGCAGAATTAAGAAAAAGAGGAGAAGGTGGAGGAGAAGAAGAAGCGTATTTTAACCCAGACCTGTAAATAATTCCACAGAAGCAGAATGACGTAAGAAAACAGAAGGTATACAAAGAGTGGCCAATTTGGTATTCTTATACCCTCGTCGAATTTAAATTTCGAACAGAATTTCTATCTTCTATACCAGTTCTTGTTTGCGGCCATTAAGTCATTGATTTTAAAATGTTGCGAAATTTTTCGGAGACAAGAAAAATGCCCACTGGAAATACATTAATGTCCTTGATCAGAAATAGTTACATGAAATATGTTTCACAGGCTAGTTTCACAGGCTATCGAAACCTGCGAATTCGCGAATTTATGTCTTAATAGAAAACCGTTGTGTCATTTATGTTGACAGTGGCAGTTTAAAATAAACACGAGCCAATAAATTATAACGTAAGAAATATAAGAATAAAACTCAATATTGTCACAGTAAGAATGCAGCAGGAGATTGTTATTCTGGTTATTGTTGATGTATTATTGTTGTTGTTGTTACCAAGGCTATGGAGTTTTAAACTCGTTTAGCCAATGCCAATTTATGCCTACGGCATTACATTATTATTAGAATAATCTGGATTGTGTGTTTGTTTTTCTGACATTTTTCAAACATGAAGAGATGAAATTATTTGGGCTTGCCTTATGCTTAGAATTTTGAGAAAAAATATATGTTAATGAAGAACAATTGAAGGTGGTGGTAAATTTCGAAAACCTTGGGTAATTTATTACCAATAATGGTGACACAATGAAAGAAATTAAAAGGCGAATATCTATTGCTCTTCAAAAACTAAAACAACTGTTTAAATTGTAGCGTGGGACAGATAGACCTACAAAAATTAGATTTTTAAGAGCATACATATTTCCCGTTGCAACATACACCTGTCAGACCTGGGCACTAACTAAACAAGCTGAACAGGTCATAAATGCCTTTGAATATAAATGCTATAGAAGGATTCAAAGTATATCTTGGATACACAAAAGAACAAATGCATCCATACGACAAAAACTGAATATTGAAGAAGATTGGCTACTAAAGACAATAAAACAAAGAAAGTTGAATTATTTTGGTCACTTGAAACGCCATGAAAGTTTGGAGAGAACAATAATGGAGGAGTATATGCTCAGGAAGAGAAGAAGGTGAAGGCCAAATAGAAGATGGGTGCAGGTTGTGGCGGATGATCTCCAGATGGGTGTATCGGACGCGGGACATCTTGCCTATGACCGAGCATTTTCCCGGAAAGTTGTAGGAGCGAGGTTCTGCAGAGGACATGCTACTGAATGAATGAATGAATCTTCATTATTAGCTGAGAAAAACAATGTGGTGCATTACGTTCTGAAAACCCCTGGTATTATAATAATCTGGATTGTCTGTTTGTTTTTACTGACATTTCTCAAACGCGTAGAGAAGAAATCATTCGCGCTTGCCATACCCCTAGACTGGACAGCCATGGTGGCCTAGTGGCTGGACTCTGGCCTTGTGACCCATTGGTCAAAGGTTCGAATCCACATAGACGAAAATTTGTATAATTGACCTGCGCTGCCAAGTTAAATTCAAATAAAATTCGCCATCATCAAGTGCCATGCCTGCTTCATGGCTCTCCACAGATCTCGGTCTTTGGTGTTCTGCATTAACTCTGCTGATGATATTCCTCCATGCCACCGTCTCAATTCATCAGCATCATTTCTCTTGGCCTGCCTCTCCCTCTCTTCCCCTCAATCTTTCCAGTTGTCACGATGTTCTCCAATGCCTCCCTTCTCATCACATGACTAAAAAAAGCGGTTTGTCTTTTTCTTATTGTTTTGTTTTATAATGTTCTAGTTTCATTAGCCTATTTCAGGCAATCGTTGACAGCCCAATGAATTCGCAAAATTCGTCGCAGGAACCTCATCCCTGTTGCTTCACAGTTCTTCCTAATTTGTTCATTTACATTCCAAGATTCGCTACCATACAGCAAAACAGGTGGTTCTTCTTCTTCTTCTTCTTCTTCTTCTTCTTCTTCTTCTTCTTCTTCTTCTTCTTCTTCTTCTCCTTCTTCTCCTTCTCCTCCTCCTCCTCCTCCTCCTCCTCCTCCCCTCCTCCTCCTCCTCCTCCTCCTCCTCCTTCTTCTTCTTCTTCTTCTTCTTCTTCTTCTTCTTCTTCTTCTTCTTCTTCTTCTTCTTCTTCTTCTTCTTCTTCTGCGTTCATCCGGAGAGTTTTTTTTCGGACGTGATAGTGTTGTGCCTGTTTACAGCAGAGCCGCGTTCTTGCGCCGTTAGGCCGACACATCCGACTCTAAGGGCATTTGTTGACCGGGTTAACCTTCCCGGAAACAGGTTCTATATAGCACTCCAGCACTCTCTTTCTGACATTCAATGGTAGTGACTTATTGCATAAGATTCATAAATACAATGAGTGCCAAGTAATGAAATGGGGAATAAAGGCGGCCGGCTGGACAATGATCACATCAGAGACCGAGTGAAGATTGGTCTATAAAATATGAATTTAACAGACATACAGAGACAGATATACAGAGACAGAGAGAGAGAGAGCGAGAGACAGAGAGAGACAGACAGACAGACAGACAGACAGACTGGCAGACAGAGACAGACATACAGAGACAGTGAGAGACAGACAGAGACAGACATACAGAGAAAGAGAGAGACATACAGAGACAGGCATACAGAGAGAGACAGAGACAGACATACAGAGAAAGAGAGAGACATACAGAGACAGACATACAGAGAGAGACAGAGACAGAATACAGAGACAGACAGAGACAGACAGACAGAGACACACAGAGAGAGAGAGAGAGAGAGAGACAGACAGAGACAGACATACAGAGAAAGAGAGAGAGAGACATACAGAGACAGACATACAGAGACAGAGAGAGACAGACAGACAGATACAGACATACAGAGAATGAGAGACAGACAGAAACAGACAGACAGACAGAAACAGACAGACAAAGACGACATACAGAGAAAGAGAGAGACATACAGAAACAGACATGCAGAGACAGAGAGAGATAGAGACAGACAAACAGAGAAAGAGAGAGACAGACAGAGACAGACATACAGAGACAGAGAGAGAGACAGACAGAGACAGAGAGACAGACAGAGACAGAGATAATCAGAAAGAGACAGACATAAAGAGACACAGAGAGACATACAGAGACAGACAGAGACAAACAGAGACACACATACAGAGACAGACAGAGACAATAAGAACCATCAGTAGAAGAAAGCAAAGACCAGGAAAATACATGTCATGCGAATAAGTAAACTTAAAAAACCTCAAAGACGAGGCAGTGAGGGAAAATTATGAGAAAGAACTAACTGAAATCTTTGTAAAATTACTTATAAAAAGAAAGACAGTGGAAGAATGGGAGATGTTCAAATCAAGCATTTTAAACACTGCAAAAATAACATGTCGAACCACGAAAAAACGCAAAACACGAATAAAGAAAATAATAAGTTGGTGGAACGCAAAAGTAAAGAAAGCTGTAAAAGACAAAAAGGAAAAATATAAAAAGTGGTCGAGGAGCAAACAGAAATGCGTAGAATATAGAATAGCGAGAAGACATGTGAATAGAACAGTGAAGAGAGTAAAACAAAAAGACTGGTAGGCGTATGGAGAAACCCTAAATAAAAAATACAAGGAGGTAGCTAGAAATTTCTACAAAAAGATAAGTGCAATGAGAACCAGAGCAGAAGCCTTTGACCCAACTGAAATAATTAACAGCGAAAATGGAGAACAAATAAGTGAACAAAAAACAAATCCTATTAAGCTGGAAACAGTACTTCGAACAACTTCTCAACATCCCATCAGATGTCACAGGAATTCAAGAAACCGACACAGATGCCACAGAAGAAGTAGAACCAGGCATACTGAAAGAAGAAATTATAGAAGCCGTCAAATTAGTTCCATTGAACAAATCACCAGGACAAGATGAAATACCAAATGAACTAATTAAAACAGCAAGAGAATTAGGAACGGCATGGCTACATAGACTATTCAACCATGGTTGGGTAGAGCAACAGACACCACGAGACTGGGGAAACGCCATAACTATCCCAATGTGGAAAAACAAAGGCAGCAAAGAGACTGCACACAATACAGACGCATCCCCCCCCCCCCCCCCCACATTTTTTAAAAAGTCATACTGGGAAAATATTTTGCAAAATTCTTGAGAAAAGATTACGAACTAATATAGAACCCCAGCTAAGCAAATAACAACTTGGATTGAGGAAAAACAAAGGATGCACAGATGCCATTTTTGCTCTTAGACAACTTATAGAAAAATCAATCGAATTCAATGAAACACTCTACTTAGCCTTTGTCGACCAAGATAAGGCATTTGATAGAGTAGATATAAACAAGCTGTGGGAAATCCTTAAACAATATGGAGTGAGTACACATCTAACACACCTATGTAGAAGCTTATACAACAACAGTGAATGCATAGTGAGAGCAACTGGAGGACACTCAGAACCCTTCACCATAAGATCCAGAGTACGACAAGGTTGTGTCCTGTCCCCTCTCTTGTTCATAACATATATAGATAACATTTGTAAAGAAACCAGCCAAACAAATACAGCAAGAACACCGCATGACGAGAACACAGAAGAAGAACCATCTGCAAATCTAACCATTAGAGAACTCCTGTTTGCGGATGACCAAGCACTAATAGCAAAATCAGAAGCTGAATTACAAGACCACATGAATAGTCTAAAAGCAATGTGTAGGGAACATAACATGAAAATTAGCACAAGTAAAACAGAGGTAATGACTATAACTAAGGAAGAAAAAAGCAAACAACAATTCACCTAAACGAACATCCCTTGAAATAAGTAAAGAGTTTCAAGTACCTAAAAAGTATAATATCATCAAATGGCAAATCAGAAGACGAGATCAAAAATAGATTCAATACGGCAAACCAACTCATTGGGCAAATGGCACCAATACTAAAGAACAAACATGTATCAATAACTACTAAGAAAGCACTTTACAACACAATCTTCCTACCAACTCTGTGCTACCAATGCCAAACCTGGACAATGACAGAAAAAGAGAAAAGAAAAATCACAACAACAGAAATGAGATTCCTGAGAAGAATTATCAATGTATCAAGAAGAGATAAGATTAGAAATGAAGAAATCAGGACTAAAGTGGGGGTTATAGCTGCACTCGATTTTATTAGAAGGCAGCAAGTCAAATGGTTTGCCCATGCAAGTAGGTTACCAACTAACAGTATACCACAAAAAGCAATGATGTACAGACTAGAGGGAAGCAGAGGAAGAGGCCGACCATGTAAACGATGGACGCAGGGAATAACAGAGTCCATGGGAATATCGATACATGAAGCCCATAAGCGGGCACACTCCCGCTGTTTATACTTCACCTCGACACCACAAGGTACAAGAGGAAAATGCTGAGATGAGATGAGATGAGGGAGACAGACATACAGAGACAGAGACAGACAGAGGCAAAGACAGACAGACAGACAGACAGAGACAGAGAGAGACAAATGGGCAGACAGAGACATAGAGAGACAGAGACAGACAGAGACACAGAGACAGACATACAGAGACAGAGAGAGACATACAGAGAGACAGACACACAGAGACAGACAGAGAGACAGCCATACAGAGACAGAGAGAGAGACGGACAGACAGAGACATAGAGAGACAGACAGAGACATAGAGAGAGACAGAGACATAGAGAGAGAGACAGCGACATAGAGAGACAGACATTAAGAGACATAGACAGACAAAGAGACATACATACAGAGACAGACAGAGGCAGAGAGAGAGATAGACAGAGAGAATGACATACAGAGACAGACAGAGACAGAGAGACAGACGGACAGACAGAGGCATATACAGACAGATAGACAGACAGAAAGAGACAGACAGAAAGAGACAGACATACAGAGACAGAAAGAGACAGGCGGATAGACAGAGACATAGACAGACAGATAGACAGGCAGACAGAGACAGACGTACAGACAGACAGAAGCAGAGAGAGAGATTTACGTGATCGCACATCAGGCTAAGGAAAGACCTTCTCTATTTTAAAGAAGTATTGATGAAATAGTTAACGTTGGATCTTTGCATTCTAAACTCTTAAATATATTAAACTTTCATTTCCTTTCTTTCATTCTTTGTTCTTTCTTTCTATTTTTCTGTTCTCTCTCCTAATCTCTCTCTCTCTCTCTCTCTCTCTCTCTCTCTCTCTCTCTCTCTCTCTCTCTCTCTCTCTCTCTCTGTCTCTCTCTGTCTTTCTTGCTTTATATTTCATCCTTTTTTTCTTTTTTCGTTACATTCTTCCATAGTCTTTCTGTCAGTTTTCTTTCTTTCCATGTCCTTTCTTTCTGTTTTGTTTTTATCACCCTTTTTCATTATATTCACTTTTCTCTCTTTTTATTTATACCACAATTAGTTGTCAACTGAAGCTACTCTTCATAAAGACAATTAGTACCAAGCAATCTAATGGGAAACAAATTCGGCCGGTGGGACATTGGCCACATCAGAGTGCCCATTGGTCTATAAAAGCAGAAGTCTCATGTGTCTGCCGAAAGGTGCAAATATCGCAGCTCTGCTGTAAACAGGCACAACGCAATGTTATTTTTTTTTTTTTTTTTGCGTATCCTTTTTTACAGGACATCGCCTCACCACCAGCATTTCTGACGCTGTGATCTCTTGGCAAGTTTACGTTCAGTAGTTTACCATTGCTTTCTGAACGACCGGCATCAATACCAACGCAAAACTAACGCAGCGCGGTCTGCTGCCAAATCGCGCGCAGCTGTGTTTTGAACGCGGGTATACGGAATTACGAACGGCATCCGTAAGCTCTTCGCCACGGACCGGCACAACACAATTACGTCTGGAAAATATTCCGGATGAACACAGAAGAAGGAGAAGAAGAAGACTGATCTATAAAATATGGATTTAGCACCTTGCTGAATACGCCTTAAGGAATGGGTTAAAATTGCGTTCCTTTAATTGTCTTTGTTGCTGTCTAAAATAGTTTTAACTAATAAAAATATTGGTTGCATATCTTTTACAGGACGTTTCAGTCAACTCCAGCAGTTTTGGCTGCTTGTGATACCTGGACAAGTTTACGTTCAGTAGTTTGCCATTCCTTTCCGAACTGCCGATGCTCATGCAATTGTGTGAGAACCGACGCAAGGTGGTCTCTTTCGAAATCGATCACCGTTGTGTTTCAAACGGAGTGTTTACGAATTGCGTTTGTAATCCCATCGCCATAGTGCCTTTAATTAATAAACCAACATAAAATAATGTAGCAATAATTAACAAGGGAATCTAAAATAATGTAATAATAATGAAGAAACCAACCAAATATACTGGTGTAAAAATGAACGCAGAAACCTAAAATAATGTAATGAAATTAACAAACCTAAAATAATGTAATGAAATTAACAAACCTAAAATAATGTAATGAAATTAACAAACCTAAAATAATGTAATTAAATTAACAAACCTAATATAATGTAATGAAATTAGAAAACCTAAAATTATGTAATGAAATTAGAAAACCTAAAATAATGTAATGAAATTAACAAACGTAAAATGATGTAATGAAATTAACAAACCTAAAATAATGTAATGAAATTAATAAACCTAAAATAATGTAATGAATTTTTGTTTTTGTTTTGCATATCCTTTTTACAGGACATCGCTGACAACACCAACATTTTACTGCTGGTGTTGATGTCTTGGCAAGTTTACGTTCAGTAGTGTGCCATTGTTTCCTAAACGATCGGCTCCCATACTAACTCGTTAACCAAGCGCAACGCGGTCTGCTGCCAAATCGGTCGAGCTGGTTTCGAACGCGGGTAATTAAGAATCGCGTCCATAAGCCCGTCACCATGGAGACCGACTGGTAATGAAATTAACAAACCTTAAAATAATACAAGAAGAATGAGGAAACAGCTTTTTTGGGGGGGTCATGTGATGAGAAGAGAGGCACTGGAGAACATCGTGACAACTGGAAAGATCGAGGAGGAGAGAGGCAGAGGCAGACCAAGAGAAATGATGCTGGATGGATTCGGACGGTGGCATGGGGGAATATCATCATCAGAGTTGATCCAGAAAACCAAAGACCGAGATCTGTGGAAAGTCATGAACGCCTAAGCCAGCCGGCATGGCACTTGATGATGATGAAAATAATGTATTGTAATTAACAAACATAAAATAATGTATTAAAATGAATAAATAAACTTAATGTAATATAGTAAAATGAACAATAGTTATAGTTAGTTGCATTCCTTTTTAGGACGTTGCAGTCAACACCAGCATTTGTTGTTGTTGTGATATCTTGGAACGTTTACGTTCAGTAGTTTACCATTAATTTTTGACCGATCAGCACCCATACCATTTCGTAATAAAACAACGCACCTCGATCTGCTGCCAAATCGCGTGCAGCTGTATTTCTAACGCGGGTGTGCGGGATCACGAACTGCGTCCGTAACCTCATCTCCATTAAGCCGGCAAAATGAACAAACAAGCATAATATAATATCGTAGAAATGAACGTAGGCATCTTAAATAATGTAGTGCTGAAATTAACAAATACATCTAAGATAAAATAGTAAAATGGACAAATAAACTTAAAACAATATACCAAAATCAACAAACCGAACAAAAATAATTTAGTACCTATAACAAATGTAAGTGGATGTACAACAACTGTGAATATAACCCAACTAGCTTACCATAATGGACAACGCAATGAGTTCTGATTCTTTGGACTTTGATAATTTTTCAACAATTGATGTTTTTCTCACTCTTCCTTTGGGTATTTCTGAAGGGAAAATCAAGATAAGAAATGTATAAAGTGAGGATCTAAAACCATAAATAAATTGGAATTATATTAATGAATGTGAAAGTGAATAATAAATACTGAAAAACAGAATTTAAAAATTATACTGATTGCCACTTTAAAACACTCTTAACACTCTTATAAAAACCAAAGTGGAGGTATGTTTTAAACATATATCAACTCCTAAATATAAATATAATAACATTACGAGTCATAACACAGTGTAATGTGTTTATGCCTTTCACAACATTTCTGGTAAATGCAGTCTTTAAAATGTTTAGCTTGCAGCAAACGATGGGTAATCTGTCTATTTACCCGAAGAAAATTCATTTCAGCCGCCAAAATGGAAACAGAATAATAAGGAATCAGTTGGAAAGAGTGTGGGGGTGAGTTGTATTATCATTCAGACGTGTGACAGGAACAACATGAAGCAAATGTTGATGGATTGCAATGCCGGACATTAAACCAATACAGTTTTGCTTTCTGTTGGTCATCATCATCATCATCATCATCATCATCATCATCATCATCATCATCATCATCATCATCATCACCACCACCACCACCACCATCATCATCATCATCATCATCATCATCATCATCATCAGCATAATCATCATCATCATCATCACCAACATCATCATCATCATCATCATCATCATCATCATCATCATCATCACCACCACCACCACCACCATCATCATCATCATCATCATCATCATCATCATCACCATCATCATCATCATCATCATCACCATCATCATCATCATCATCATCATCATCATCATCATCATCATCATCATCATCATCATCATCATCATCATCATCACCATCATCATCATCACCATCATCACCATCATCATCATCATCATCATCATCATCATCATCATCATCACCATCACCATCATCATCATCATCATCACCATCACCATCATCATCATCATCATCATCATCATCATCATCATCATCATCACCATCATCATCACCATCATCATCTTCTTCTTCATCATCATCATCATCATCATCATCATCATCATCATCATCATCATCATCATCATCTTCTTCTTCTTCTTCATCATCATCATCATCATCATCATCATAATCATCATCATCATCACCATAATCATCATCATCATCATCATCATCATCATCATCATCATCACCATCATCATCATCATCATCATCATCATCATCTTCATCATCATCTTTTAATTTTGCCGTCAAGAGAAGTGGGGAGGAATACTTGACGCTCCAACACTCGATGGGTAACATTGGATAGTGTTATTCCATGTTATTCTAAAATATCTTTGATGTCGTCTCTCCTTTCCTTCTCGGGCATCCTCTTGCTCTCGTAGCAGAAATTCTTTGATATAGGGCAAGTGCTGGTAGTTGATGATATTGCATTCTAACGAGATGGCCAAACCATTTGATCTTCTGCCTTTTAGTATATGTGGCACAAGGTGTTGATCCCATGGCCTGTCTGTTAACATCATTTCTTATTCGGTCTCGGATAGTTAACATATTCAGTGCCAAACAAAAAGTGGGTTTCGACCAAACAAAAATGGATGGTGGAAAATGGGAATTGGTTGTGTGTCATAGTTATGACTTAAAAGTTGTTAATATCGTAGCAGACGTGGCTTATTATATATCAGAATAAAGGAAGTTGCATAATGAAAAATATTGTATATAAGCCCACGGCAAATACGGGAAGTCGCTTGAGATAATTAATCATCCCATGACACTGAATCAGTTAACAGAAAACTCCGCCCTGGGGCAAGCAGGGCCGGAGGTTTCCGATCATCAGAAGCTGTCCCTCTTTGCCGGATGTTTGGGCTCTTTTACTTCCTTAACACACTCTAGGGATAGGCATACTGTGTTTATTTGTTGTTGTTTGTTTTTTTTTTTTTTTTTTTTTTTTTTGGGAGTTTGCTCGCTTTAAACTCAAGCGTAGTCATTACACGTGCTACTACTTATAATGCAGTGGACTGATTTTAACGTGTGGATTAGCTTTCCTTTTTACTAGTGCCCCTCGACATCAGGCCAACCCACCCCGACTTCTGAGGCACTTGAAATTTACGTCCCCAAGTCAAGAATGAGAAATCAATATTTTAGTCCAACTGACCGGTGTAAGGGTTGAACTGGCTACCTTGGCATCAGCACACTGGAAGTTTAAGAGTGAGCGCTGTGATCTATTCGACCATGCTGATCTCCAAACCCTGGTGATGATATTTCTGCACACCACCATCTTATTCCATCCAGTATCTTTCTCTTGGTCTGCCTCTGCCTATTTTCCCCACTGATCTTTCCAGTTGTCATAGTGTTCTCCATCATCAGTGGGTTAGTCTGATGGCGAGGGACACTGGTAATAGGGAAAGCTATCCCACTCGCAAAAAGACCCCCCATCAGTTTAGCGCTGGACGCTGGAGTACAAAGTGAGCAAACAAAAGGAAAGAAATCACCAGAGTTGATCCAGAGCACAAGAGACTTAGATGTGTGGGGAAGACATGAATGCTTATCATCATCATCATGTTTACGATTTTCATTTGTTTCTTGTAGGACTTGAACGTTTATGCCAGCTGGCTAAGCACGCGATGATAATGATACCATGAGAAGGGGACAGTTGGAGTATGTCGTCACATCGGGAGAGCTGGTGGAGAGGAGAAGCAGAGGGAGACCAAGAGAGGAGAGGCTGGACATTCGGACATCATGGCATGGATAAACATCAGTACCAGATACCGATTTATTTGGTTGTTTCGGGATTTGAGATTTGAAGATTGAGCACAACCCACTACTGGCAACGCTGATCGTATTCAGGCACGAACGTTAAGACCTGTCCACGTCAGACTGGAAGTACTAGACTCGAGTTTCGCTCTCGTTTGAGCTCGTCAGTAATGTATATCCCTGACTGGACCCGGGAACGAACTCCGGATCACTGGCGTGTGAGGCGGGTGTGCAACCACATACCATGCGACTCATGCTAGACGCGACCAAATTATCACACTAGACTATCACAACGTCACCCATTGTAGGCTAAAGCTCAAAATTTGCCCAATCACCGCCACTGACATCCATCAATCGATGTGACCCCGAATGATCAAGTCTTCTCGACTTGGCAAGGCACACCTGGCGCCTAAAGTCCAGGGAGAAACTCGAGTGTAGTGCATGCAATCCAAGGTTCGTACCGGAATACGATCAGTGTCGGCAGTAGTGGGTTGTGCTCAATCTTCTGTACCAGATACGCTTGGCAGTACACAAAATAGAAGGCTGGAAACAAAACAGGTTCACCAACGAAACACGGCTTGGACTATAATAAGAATTAGAATATTAACGTTTTAATATATATTATGTTTTCATAGTCATAAACACATAGAACTTGTGTGTGACAAATAGGAAAGAAAACAAATTGGTTGTCATGACTGAGACAATTATGTTGACCTTGAATAATGCAAAGGGGGCTTCACATGGAAACCTGAAAATTGTGACACATATTACAGTAATTATGCGGTTGTCTTGTAACCTGTCAATGTTGATGTTCAGGATGTTAAGACCAACACGGTGACGTCACAAGGACAATTTAAAGATGGCCGCCCCCCTTTTGACATGCACCAAAAGAGGCTCAGCTTTCTAGCAAAAGTATGGGTGGTGTAGGAAGTATCAAAACGGAGTGACTTCTGTAACAGACTGTTCATGACTGGGTCAGGAGTAGTGACCCCTGAGAATTGTTTCTGTAGGAATCCAAGCACTTTATTCGGGGATGGAAGACTTGCATTGAACGCGATGTTTGCTATATTGAAAAATGATAATTTTTTCTTTACATTTTCAGACTATATTCACACAAAATCATTTAAGGTTTTCATTTGAATACCTCTAGTATGTGATCACTGCACACGCATCCATATTGACTAGTAATAAAGTTAGATGTATATCCTTTACAGGACGTCGCAGTCAACTGTATGAAAACCAGCACAAGACAGCCTGCTTCCAAATCGTCAACAGCTGTGTTTCAAACACGCTATGCGGGATTACAAATTGCGGCGACTAGTAATACGCTATTTTAATTTATGAAAACCTTTACTTCAGCTACGTCGAAATTTGTGAAAATTTAGTTCATCATAAAGTTCAATCCTGTTCTGGAAACATCTGGAATAGCTCTAACATAGTACACATTTTAAAGATTGAAAAAGATATCAGATTTAGCAAAATGTAACCATGTTGAAGATTAAATCACAGTTGTGATCAGTATGATATCAAACATCCAATTTAGCCAAAAGTATTGGGATTTCTGGTGCTGTAGCTATTCGGGATGAATTAATGAATAAATGAATCAATCAGTGAGTCATCGTGATCATCATCCTCCACTTTTGCTGTAAAGCGTCGTGTGGAGGAATAATTGACGATCCAGTGCCCGATGGGTGGCACAGGGTAGTGTTATTCAATGTGATTGTACAATGTCTTTGATGTCGTCAATCCATTTTCTTCTCAGGCGTCCTCTTGCTCTCGTTGCAGATCTTCTTTGATGTCGTCAATCCATTTTCTTCTCAGGCGTCCTCTTGCTCTCGTTGCAGATCTTCTTTGATGTCGCATCAGTGTTTATTTACAAGTACTTACGAGATGGCAGAACTATTTGATCTCCTGCCTTAAAATGTATGTGGCACAAGGTGTTGATCCCACTGTCTGTCTCATAACATGATTTCTTACCCGGCCTCGGATAGTTACCTTGGCAGCTCTTCTCAAGCATCTCATCTCATAGATGTTGATTTTGGGTGTTTAAAAAAAAAATAATGTCCAAGTTTCACATTTGTAATACATGGTTGGTGTGAATATACTATTTATTATCCGTCGTTTTGAAGATATAGGTTGTGTTAGGATGTTTCAGTATGGGTGATAGTTGATATATAAGCGCACTTGCTTTTTGACACCTGATTTAAATTTCTCTGTCTATTCTGCCATCTTCTGTGACCATACTTCAATCAATCAATCATGTGCCATGCCGGAAAGCGTGGGCGGTCATGATTCGCCATTTCACTCGATCACCAGAGTCGTGGATCAGCTCAGTGTTCCTGTCTCGTCCATGCCATGTGACCAAGCCATCCAGGTATTTTCCTCTCGGTCTTCCTCTTGGTCTGTTCCCCTCGATCTTGCCAGCTGTCACCAAGTTCTCCAGTCCATTTCTTCTCATAACATGTCCAAAAAATTTTGACTGTCTACGTCTAATTTCTCTAATCAATCTACGATTTTCATTTGTCTCTTGTAGTACTTGGTCATTGGTTTTTCTATCTGTCCATGGTATTCTTTGCATTTTCCTCAGAAACCACATTTCTGCAGCCATCAGATGTTTTTCAGCTTGACTGCACATTGTCCAAGTTTCACATCCATACAAAAGAACAGGCTCTATGTATCCCCTCAACACTCTTTTTCTAGTTTCAATTGACATCATTTTATTGATCAGAATGTTTTTCATCTTGCTAAAGGCTACCTTCGCAATGGCGATTCTTGTTCTAATCTCTTCAAGGCATCTGCCATCAGATGTTATGACTGTTCCGAGATAATTGAACCGATTCACTTGCTGAAGAATATTCCCATTTACTTGTATATTACATTGTGGTACTTCGTTCTTCCTAGTGACGACCATAACCTGTGTCTTCCTACAATTTAATTCCAACCCCAGCTGCTCACTGTGTACAACCACAGCGTCTACTAATTGTTGCAGATCCTGTGCATTGTCTGCAATCAATACTGTATCATCTGCATATCTAATGTTATTTATGTTTCGTCCTCCAATGCTGATTCCATTTAGGTCTTCTACATTTCTGAAAATATTTTCACTGTATAAGGAAAAAAGATCTGGAGACATTACACATCCCTGCCTAACACCTCTCTTAATAGGTTGGTATTGTCCTACTTCATTATCAATTCTTATGGCAGCTTGTTGTTTCCAATATATGTTTTTTATAAGTCTAATGTCTTTCCCATCAATTTGTAGATCTGCCAGTATATCCACAATGTTGACATGTCTTACTCTATCAAAAGCCTTTGTGTAGTCAATAAAGCAAAGATGTATATCCTTGTTTACTTCTAAAGCACGTTCAATAACTGTTCGCAGCATATACACAGCATCTACTGTACCCTTTCCTTCTACAAAACCACATTGTTCTTCCCCTATTTCAGGTTGTATTTTCTTCCTCACTCTTTGCATGATAATTCGTAACAAAATCTTTGTGATGTGACTCATTATACTAATTGTTCTATGTTGATCACATTCTAAGGTTCCTGATTTCTTTGGGATTGCAATAAATACAGAATTACATAATTCAGAAGGTATATCTCCAGTATCATATAATGTGTTCAGCAGTCTAGTGACTTGCTCTAGTCCAAATTCTTCTAAAGCTTTAATCATTTCTGTTGTGATGTTATCTGCACCGGGGGCCTTGCCAGCTTTCATATGCTTAAGAACATTTTGAACCTCCATCTTTAAAATTGCTGGTCCTTCATTATTAAATCTAATAGCATACTGTTCCTCTCTGTTATCATTATACAGGTCTTTCACATAATCTGTCCATACATGTAGAATCTGATCTTTTTCTATTATGATTTTGCCATCTTTAGTTCTTAGACAGCCTGTTGATGTACTTGTTCTTTTATTAGTAAGTTCCTGAATCCTTTTGTGCACTAATTTGGTATTTTGACTGTTGTGTTGTTTTTCAATTTCTAAGCACTTTTCCTCAAGCCATGATTCTTTTGCCTTCCTACATAATATTCTGACTTGTCTGTGAATTTCTTCATATTTGGCAGGATTATTTTTGTTGAGTCTTCTTGTTTCCATTAAGTGTAAAATTTCCTCAGTCATCCATTTCTTACGACCCACCTTCTTTAATTTTGGAATAGTTGTTTCTGCAGCCATATTGATTGAATTCTTTAACATTTCCCATTGATCATCCACATCCTGGAATAGGATCTCTAGATCAGACAATATTTCAAATCTGTTCTGTACTTCTATGTTGAATTTGTTTTGTATTTCATTGTCATTACTCAATGTACACAAATCATATTTAGTGTTCCCTGTTGTATACTTGACTTTCTTCAACTTTATCCTCAATGTTCCTGTGAGTAATCTGTGGTCACTATAACAATCAGCACTGGGAACTGTTTTTGCTACTGTTAGGGCGTTTCTAAATCTTCTGCTAATGAGAATGTAATCAATCTGGTTTCTAATCCTGCTATCAGGACTCCTCCAGGTCCATAATCTTCTAGGGTGTTGCTTGAACCAGGTGTTTCCTACAATCATTTCCTGTTCTTTTGCCCACTCTACTAGTCTGTATCCTCTTTCATTTCTCTCTCCTAAACCATAGTTTCCTACTGTGTATCTATCCCCTTGATTTCCTACTTTTGCATTGAAGTCCCCTATTATAATGTTTATTTCTGAATTTTTACATTTCTTTAAGGCAGACTCTATGTCATTATAAAATTCCTCTACACTATCTTCACTGGACTCTCCTGTTGGGGCATATACTTGAATAACATTTATGTTAAAAGGTCTGCCACTCAATTTAACTAGTAGTACTCTGACCATACTTCTTACATATTTAAATCAATTAACTTTTTTTCAGAGGTGTGCTATTTATTAGTGCATTTAGTAGACTGGGAGATCGGCCAACTTGCATTACGTGGGTTGTGTGTGTGTGTGTGTGTGTGTGTGTGTGTGTGTGTGTGTGTGTGTGTGTTCACACACCCACACAAAATATATCATCATGTTTCCTGCCGGATGGAGTATACGTTCATGTCTTTCCATAGTTCTTGATCCTCGGTCCTCTGGATCAACCCTATTGATGGTATTCCTACATCCGACAATTATTTCTTTTGCTCTGCTTCTGCTTCTCTTCCGGTTGATATTTCCAGCTGTAACGATGTTCTCCAATGCCTCTCTTCTCATCATATGACCAAAGAAATCTGTTTCTCTCTCTCTCTCTCTCTCTCTCTCTCTCTCTCTCTCTCTCTCTCTATATATATATATATATATATATATATATATATATATATTATATATATATATATATATATATATATATATATATATATATTTTAGTCAGGTCTTAGTCAGATATGACTGAGCTACCGTATAACAGTAGACGGTACTACCTGGTTTCTGTTAGCGCCGAACGTTGGGCGGCGCTTACCAAACCCGACACCCCACATTGTGCCAACGGCTTCGGGCGGAAGGGCGCAATTGGGAGGGTACAAGCCTTACCCTGGTGCGAGGAAATGCAAGCTAAAGACAAAATTGTCATGGCAGGGCAGACCAGGCCCTAAGCCTTGGTTGGCGACTGGTCTAGGATCGAAGCTCCGACAGGCGGACAGTTAGAGCATTGCTTTGCTGATCCGGCAGCTTCTGCAGCTTGTCTTGTTCCAGATGTAGGGGTGTTACCTTTCCTCTGGAGTGAACTAGGCAGGCCGAGAGAGGGATCATGCTGCATGGGCAACACATGATCTCTATATTTTAACCCAGGCTTTGTGCTATGGAGAGGCAATAACTCCATCCCTGGTCTTAACTGGTCTCGGAATCAAAGCGAGAGGCAACTGTTACGGGTTAACCGGTCTACCACTGATATGATATTCTCATTGCGACAAATGCAAGAAAAATGCCGTGAACAGAATCAACCACCGTTTATTGCCTTCATCGACCTCACAAAGGCATTTGATTTGGTCAGTCGTGAGGGTCTGTTCAAGGCACTAAAGAAGATTGGCTGCCCACCAACTCTTCTGTCCATTGTGGAATCGTTCCACACAGGCATGAAGGGTATAATCAAGTTTGATGGTGCAACTTCTGAAGAATTTGAAATCAAGAGTGGAGTTAAGCAAGGTTGTGTACTAGCTCCCACCCTCTTTGGAATATACTTTTCACTTCTACTGAAATATGCATTTCGTGATCAGGATGGTGGTATATACATTCACTCACGCTCAGATGGCGGCCTCTACAATGCTCAGAGATTGAAGGCCAAGACCAAAATTAGGAGGGTACTGATCAGAGAGTTGCTTTTTGCAGATGATGCTGCAGTTACGACCCACTCTGAGGAAGAATTGTAATGTCTGCTATCTGAATTCTCCAATGCTTGTTCTGAATTTGGTTTAACAATTAGCAAAAGGAAGACACAGATTATGTCACAAGGTGCACATGGGGTACCATCAATCTTTATTGACGACGCCGAACTAGAGATAGTAGACCATTTTACATATCTAGGATCAGTGGTAAATAGCAAATTATCCCTAGATCAGGAAATCAACATCCGGATTGGTAAGGCAGCAACAACAATGAACAGGTTAAGTAAAAGAGTCTGGGAGAACAGGAAGCTTACTGCCAAAACAAAAGTCCTTGTCTATCAAGCCTGTGTCCTTAGTACTCTTCTCTATGGCAGTGAAACCTGGACAACTTACTCACACCAAGAGAACAATTTAAACAGCTTTCATATGCGGTGTCTGCGAAGAATTCTTGGTATTAAGTGGCAAGACAAAATCACAAATACTGAAGTATTGGAAAGATCAGGTTGTGTGACAGTTTATTCCATGCTCAGTCTTCGTAGACTTAGATGGATAGGACATCTTAGGAGGATGGATGATGGTAGAATACCAAAGGATATCTTTTTTGGTGAATTACAGATGGGTACGAGATCTCAGGGTCGGCCTCTACTACGATAAAAAGATGTGTGTAAGCGGGACATGATTGATACAGGCATTGATAATGCACATTGGGAGCAAGTCGCCGCTGAACGTGTTGCATGGAGGGCAAATATCAGAAATGGAATAAAGTCAAAGGAGAAAAATATTGCAGAAAAGTCACACACCAAGCGTTTGAGACGTAAGATGGTGCATGATGGTGGAAATGACCACGTGTTCACATGCACCCACTGTGAACGGACATTTACAGCGCAAATTGGCCTTATCAGTCACACTCGCTACCGCCATAGTTAAAAGTTATTATGCCTTTTTAAAGCACAAACTATCGTCTGTCAAGACGGCAAGGTGCCAATGATATATATATATATATATATATATATATATATATATATATATATATATATATAGAGAGAGAGAGAGAGAGAGAGAGAGAGATAGAGAGAGAGAGAGAGAGAGAGAGAGAGAGAGAGAGAGAGAGAGAGAGAGAACGAACAAACGAACTTTATTTTCAAAGGGTCACAAATTGGGCACGCAGGCCCGTCTTACATTCCGCCCTTCCAATCACTCATCTTTCGTACATCATTTATCTATTGTGTATGTTACATAGAGATAGAAAAATATTCATACATACATATGTGATTTACACAAACACTCACAATTATACAGTTATACATCCACTCAATAACACAAAAATACACACTCCCTCGGATTCACCCATTCACAATCGCAAACACACTTACACTTACTCATACAGAGAGAGAGAGAGAGAGAGAGAGAGAGAGAGAGAGAGAGAGAGAGAGAGAGAGAGACAGACAGACAGACAGACAGACAGACAGGCAGACAGACAGAGACAGAGAGAGAGAGAGAGAGAGAGAGAGAGAGAGAGAGAGAGAGAGAGAGAGAGAGTCAATGAATAAATAAATGAATATATTAAAACCCTGATAACTTAAAAGTGTATTTGAGGGTATATTTAAACAAAATTCCCCCACCTATGTAAAGAGCAAATTAAATGCAAATTTCTTACACCGAACAACTTATTCAAATCCCGTTCCTGCAGCAGCCAAGAGCGATCACGACTTTCCAATTTTCTACCCCACATGTCTGGTTCTAAGCAAACATGGGCGACCACGACTCGCCAATCTTCTACTACAGTTATCTGATCTGCTGAAAACATTGTCGATTGTGATTCTCCAATCAGTAGCGTTGTCTAATGCAGACATTGATGATCATGACACCCCCCCCCCCTCCTCCCACCCACCACTCCTATCTGTCATCTGATTGGTGAATAAAGTTAATCTTGCGTAAATTATTCATTGTTGCCCAGCTGAGCAAACTTTGCGGACAAATTAGCGAAGTTGATACTTCACCTCGACGCCGCAAGGTACAAGAGGAACAAGATGAGATGAGATGATGAGATAGGGAACTGCGCTGATAATGTCCTTAGCACGGTCAGACGAGAGATCGAGCCTGGACTCGTCGCCTGCTAGCTGAGGTAAAGATTGGCCACCGATTTCCCCATGCATTCAGGCCTAAAAACGCTTTCCCCCACCCTCCCAAACATATCACAGACCCATAGAAGGAAACGACAATAAAAGAATGTCTTTAATGTAAATTGTCCACATTACACTTATGACACACTTATACATATTACACCTATGAGGCCATGAATCGGTATCACTCCCCCAGAAAGATCGAACCATCGAGCCGGCCATGACACAAGATACCAAAGAAGACCGAGAAGACACGAAAACAGACCACCAAGATCAAGACATAGCTGGAGGACGGACGACGACTGGTAAACTAATTCGGTACAGCTGATAGTTGAATGGGACCATTCGTCTCTTGAGCAAGCAAACAAGTACACCTATCTCTGTGATCCCCTGTCTCTCTTGTCCCGCTTATTAAGTATTACTTAAGACTGCGTTCTCCATTCAACAGCATCACAACTATAACCAACGCTACAGACGCTGGTTGAAAGTGGTGGAAAGTTGTTGTTGCTTTTTTTTCCTACAAATCGGATCGGATCCAACAGTATTGATGGACATGACGGTGCTTTACGCTGATTTTCATACAATTGTGTAAGGGCCGTTTGTTAAGAAAACAATGACAAACTACCGAACGTAAACTTGCCAAGAAATCACAAACAGCTAAAAATGCTGGGGGTTGACCGCGACATCATGTAAAACAAACATATCCAAACTTTAACTAGGGAGCCGCGGTGGTGTAGTGGGTAGCCGCTGGCCTGAAGCTCCGGGGAGTGAGAGGTTTGAATCCGCGTCAATCTTCCGGTTTCAAGATGGCGACGGACGGTCGTGTTGTTTTGTGTTCGTTAACTTTTTCGCATAAGGGATGGATTTATTCATCTCTTGCGTGTAATTGGTGTGCCAGGATGTAAAACCAGGAGTTTCTACTCAAGATCTGCGCGGGTGCTACGGAGTTCGTGCATCGAGCGAAGCCTTCCTTGAGTGAATTTTCAGCAGCGTGTGTGGTTCTCAGCAGTCTGTGTTTACGTTTTTTCAACATGGCGGAACAACGTGTGTTTTACGAGGGTTCAGCAGTCAACATAACGAAACGGCGTGGTAGCCGCGCAGGGAGGAAGAAACAAGGTAAGCGCGGTGGTTTGAGACGTTTTAGACTCAAGTGTCACCGTCTAGGACTCAGGAACATCCGTATTCTATATTGGAACTGTGCCAGTGTAAAACAACGGGGCTCTATTTTAGAAACCCTAGTTTACAGGAACGACATTGTAGCACTCCAGGAGACGAGACTGGGCGATCAGCCACTCCGAATTGCCGGCTTCAAATGTTTCTACAACAGACGACATCTGGGAACGGCGATTCTCGTTCGCGACAGCATGGTGGCGTCAGAGCTAGACATGTCCAGTTGGGACAGTGACGATATACAAATACAGGCGTTGAGAGTTCATTCCAGTATACCATTCGTGTTGGTTAATGTTTATGCCCGCAATGCGAGTGTGGACGCACAGAAGTGGCAGTGCTTAAGTGGCATATTAGGCCACGAGAGAAATGTTATTTTCTGTGGTGACTTCAACGCTAAAGGCAGATCATGGGGAAACACTTCCTCCAATACACAAGGGGAGGAGCTCGAGACTGCACTGAAAACCATCGACCTGGTTTGTATCAACAGTGGCTGTGTCACCAGGACAGCAAGCCGTCCAGGCGATGAGGACAGTGCTATTGATCTGGCGCTAGTTTCACCTTTACTCACTACAGTGTGTAGATGGGGTGTCCTAGGACACCATGGCAGCGACCACCACCCTTGCAGCATATTGGTGGAGAAAGGCAGAACCAGGCAGCACAAGCTAAAGGTAAAGACGTTCCAGTATGACAGTACAGGGCAAGATGTGGTGAGTAAAATAAGACGTGACAAGCGCAGAACGTTTCAGGGCAGGAAAAAAAGCTGGGAGCAGCCACCGTGGTGGAGTTTCGAGGTGGAGAAGGCTTGGGTGGATAAGCGTAGTGCTGTAAGGAGATGGCAAAATGCCAAGAAGAACAGAGCTGGTCATCCTAGTCCCTGCTTGCACTTAGAAAGAGAGATGCACACAAAAGTAAGCTATTTCAAAAAACTGGTCACGGTGGTTAAAAGCGAAAAATGGGCAGAGGTGTGTCAAAGAGTAAGCACAGACAAGTCACTGAAATTGTTCTGGCGACTACATAAAAGCATGAGTGGTGTAGTCAAGAATAAGAGCATTTCTGACTTCCAAGGTGCTGACCTCATCTGGCAGAGGACTGACGAGGACAAGGGCAAAGCCCTCTTTGAACGCTACCTTGAGCAGAGCAACCAGACAGACATGGGAGGTCGAAATCTGGCCAAGGAGGTCACCTCAGACAGATGCAAGGCCCAGAACACTTCGGATGAAGACACAGTGACAGTGAAAGAAATCAAGGCTGTGCTTCGACTATCAAAAAACAGTGCTCCAGGTCCTGATGGCATAAGATACGACGACATAAATAGGTGTACCGACAATGAGCTAGATAAACTAGCAGACATGTACAACAACAGTATAGGGAGTGCTAGCATCAAGGAGGAATGGTTACACAGCTATCTGATTCCCTTGCCGAAGCCTGACAAAGACCACACAAAAATTCAGGGATATCGAATTATAACCATGCAGAATACAATAGGCAAGCTGCTGGAGAAGGTAATTGCCAGGAAAATATCAAGCCAACTAGAGAGGCAAGGTGTTTTCCCACCTACCCTGGGTGGGTACCGTCCAAAAAGAGAAACCTGGACCAATGCAGCAGTCTTTGCCCATGATGTCTATGAAGGTTTCCACTCAGGCACTGAAACCGTTGCTGCAGCGATTGATCTTGAGGACGCATACAACAGAGTACCACTGCATTTTTTAATGTTTCAGCTTCTTGAACTAAACGTAAGTCCATTCCTCCTTAGTTGGATCGCTGCAGCCCTCTTCCAACGGAAAGTAGTTTTTAGATGTGGCAGTTGGACTTCGGAACCAACAACAATATATCCTGGCCTACCACAGGGATCACCATTATCTCCGGTACTGTTCAACGCCTACACAGTGAGAATCACCAGTGAGCAGATCACTGGACCTGGCAGGACATTGTCATATGCCGATGATGTTTTAGTGTATCGTCAGGGTAAGGATAGAGAGGAGGTTGCTGGGGAACTACAAACCGAACTCAATCGCATAAGTACTTGGTGTGATGAAGCTGGGGCAATGGTCAACCCAACAAAGGCAACAGTGACTTGGTTCTCGTTGAATAATCATATTGTCAACAATCCAACACCAACTGTAATGCTGTGTTCAGAGACGGTGGAAAGAACGCAGGCAATGAATTACCTGGGGATACGGTTTGATCGAAGCCTTGCTTATAATGTGCACATAGACCAGGTGATAACAAAGGCCAAGCGGGGTTTGGCAGCGATGCGGGTGATGGCGGCAGCAAACTGTGAGCAGCGCCATCTATGTCTTCTGTACGAGGGGCTGGTCATGTCTGTTTTGGAGTATGCAATGGCAATCTTGACTCTCAGCCATAAGCAGATAGAAAGGATGGAAAGGATACAGAATGAAGCTATGCGCATTATTCTTGGATGTACAAGAGATACAGCATGCAGGGCGATGCGCTACCTTCTTGGGTTTCCAACCATTGAAGAGAGAATACAAGGTTGCAGGGCACGCGCCTACCTCAGAATTAACGCAAACACACAACATCCACTGCATAGTGAAATTAGGAAGGTGAAGGGCAGCAGGTTAAAAAGAGGACGGTCGTGGATGGGTCAAGCCGAAGACATTCTTCAACAGGTGTGTTCACTTGAGGACTTAGAACCTGGCGAGGAGTGGGTGCAAGTGCCAACAGACTTCTGCACATCCTTTTCAGTTTGCATCCAACTAGATAGAAAATGCAGACAAGAAAATCCGGCTGCTGTTGAGGCTGAAGTACAAGCGTTGATTTTCGAGAATTCGCTAGACGGTGACGCGGTCATCTACACAGATGGGTCGGTCGTCCGACATGTGAGAAGCTCATGGGCCTTTACAGCTCGGGCCGGAGGGATAATTGTGAAGGAGGACCACGGTGCTTTCACTGAAACCACAAGTAGCCTGACCATGGAAGTCATGGCAGTAAGTAAAGTAATAACATGGCTCGAGACACAGACATTCACCAGGGCTTGTTTCCTTAGCGACTCAATGAACATGATCAAGAGGATAGAGGAGGGGTCGATCCGAAGAGAATGGTTGCTGTCTCTGAAGCGGTCTCGGCTGGCAAAGATTAGTTTCATCTTCGTGCCAGGGCATGCGGGAGTACAAGGAAATGAGCGGGCTGACAAGCTCGCAGGTGAGGCTACTGTGGAGGGCGGACGCGCCATGGACCAGGCTGACATTCTGAATGCTCTACGTGATGTGAGACTTTTGCGAGAACCAAGTGATGACTGTGAATCTACAACAATGGCCAGACTGCTAGAGCAGCAAATTAAAAGAGGGGTGGCCAAACAAGAACACTACGCAGGAAACCAAAGAAGATTGATAAACCAACACAGAACTGGCGTTGTTAGCCGCTACACGCTGCGGGATTTGCTGAGGAGGGGATCCGAGCACTTATGGACTGAATGGTTCGATGTGCAACGAGGATGATCTGTCGACTAACTAACTAATCCGCGTCAAGGCGAGGTTTTAAACTCGGACCCAGACCAATCCAGCCTCAAGTGGTTGCCGGGAAATGTATTGGGAGGTAAAGGCGGCGGACTTGATATTGAGCCACAACAGCCCTGGAGTACCGGTTGGTCTGTTAAAATATGGGTGTAGCACCATTGCCCAATACACCCGACGCGAATGAAAGGGGCTTTACCTGCTTTAACAGATTCAGTGCCAGACAAACAGTAGGGTTTGACAAAACTAAAAAAAAAAAGGTTTAAACCAAACAAAAAGTAGGGTTGGACCAAACTACAAAAAATAGGTTTGGACTAAATAAAAAGTACGTATTGACCAAACTAAGGTAGGTTTGGACCAAACAAAAAGAAGGTCTCGACCAAATAAAAAAGAAGGTTTGGACCAAATAAAAAGTAGGTTTGGGCCAAACTAGACAAAGTAGGTGTGAACCAAAAAATAAGTAGATTTCGACCAAACTATACCAAATTTAGGTTTGGAACAAACAAAGCGTAGGTTTCGGCAAAACAAAAAGTAGATTTGGACCAAAAAAAGTAGGTCATAAAAGAACTGTCATTCTACTGCCTATAGTACCCTGCAGTGTAGGGCAGGGGGGGGGGGCCGTGGGTGGTGTGACGGGAGGGGTCCGTGGGGGGTGTGACGTGGGGGGCGGGGGTATTAAGCCTGAGGAATTAAGGCCACCTGACTAGTGCAGTCGCCGCGAACTGTGCAGGTTTGGATTTTCTGTTTTTCCCCCAACAGAAAAAGGTGCTGACCAAAAGTAAAGTAAGTTTGGACCAAACGAAAAAAAAGTAGATTTGGACCAAACCAAATGTAGGTTTAGATCAAAGAAAAAATAGGTTTGGTCGAAACAAAACAGTAGGTTTGGACAAAACAAAAATGAATGACGGAAAATGGGAGGTAGGGGTGTGCCACAGTTATGACTAAAAGCTGTTAATATGGATATATAAGCCGATGTCAGATACGGGAAGCCCGTTAAGACGATTAATCATCCCATGACACTTAATCATTAACTGACAAGTGTCTTTGATCTTATACTGTTACATCTTCTTGTGACTTGTATTACATCTTGTGTCTTGTATTACTCCTTGTGTCTTGTATTACTCCTTGTGTCTTGTATTACTTCTTGTGTCTTGTATTGCTTCTTGTGCCTTGTATTACTTCTTGTGTCTTGTATTGCTTCTTGTGTCTTGTATTGCTTCTTGTGTCTTGTATTACTTCTTGTGTCTTGTATTACTCCTTGTGTCTTGTATTACTCCTTGTGTCTTGTATTACTTCTTGTGTCTTGTATTGCTTCTTGTGCCTTGTATTACTTCTTGTAAATGAGCGGGCTGACAAGCTCGCAGGTGAGGCTACTGTGGAGGGCGGAAGCGCCATGGACCAGGCCGACATTCTGAATGCTCTAGGAGAAGTAAGACTTTTGCGAGAACCAAGTGATGACTGTGAATCTACAACTATGGCCAGACTGCGAGAACAGCAAATTAAAAGAGGGGTGGCCAAACAAGAACACTACGCAGGAAGCCAAAGAAGATTTATAAACCAACACAGAACTGGCGTCGTTAGCCGCTACACGTTGCGGGATTTGCTGAGGAGGGGATCCGAGCACTTATGGACTGAATGGTTCGATGTGCAATGAGGATGATCTGTCGACTAACTAACTAACTAACTAACTAACTAACTAACTAACTAACTAACTTCTTGTGTCTTGTATTACTTCTTGTGTCTTGTATTACTTCTTGTGTCTTGTATTACTTCTTGTGTCTTGCATTACTTCTTGTGTCCTTATTACTTCTTGTGTCTTGAATTACTTCTTGCGTCTTGTATTACTTCTTGTGTCTTATATTACATCTTGTGTCGTGTGTTACTTCCTGTGTCTTGCATTACTTCTTACTTTTTGTGTCTTTATTAATTCTTGTGTCTTGTATTACTTCTTGTGTGTTGTATTGCTTCTTGTGTCTTGTATTACTTCTTGTGTCTTGTATTACTTCTTGAGTCTTGTATTACTTCTGTGTTTGTTTGTGTTCCCCGCCATGATTTTCTACACATTCGTCTGTACATCACATTTCTAATGCATCAATTTCACGCTAAAATTGATTATTTGTGGAGGTCAGAGCAGCTGATAGGTTTAATGCGCGTAAACATTAATTGCTAAATATACACAAACAATCAACACCATAGCAAATGTGGAATTCTTTCTTCCAAACTAAACTATTTCTGTCAGATTGAACATTTCATGTCATATTGAACTATTTCTTTCATACTGAACTATTCCTTTAACACAAAACTATTTAGTTCACATTGAACAATTTCTTCTTATACATGGAACTATTTTTCCAATGCGAAACTATTTCTTGTAAACATAAATATTTCTTCCTTGCAGAACTATTTCTTCGATACAGAACTATTTCGTCCATACACACCTATTTCGTCCATACACAACTATTTCGTCCATATACAACTATTGTTTCCGTATAGAAAATCTGTAATACAGAACTATTTCGTACATGCAAAACTATTTCTTCCGTACGAAATTTTTTTTATTAGGCGAAACTATTTTTATTTTCATTTCAAACTATATATTCCAAACGGAACTATTTCTTCCAGATAGAAGCAATGATGTACAGATCAGATGGAAACAGAGGAAGAGGCCGACCACGTAAACGTTGGACGGAGGGAATAGCAGAGTCCATGGGAATATCGATACATGAAGCCCATAATCGGGGCACTCTCACGCTGTTTATACTTCACCTCGACACCGCAAGGTACAAGAGGAACATGATGAGATGAGATGAGATGAAAACTATTATTTCTTTCACACGGAACCATTCGCTCCATAAAAAAACCATTGATTTTATACGGAACAATTAAGTTTTCATACGGGACTATATCTTCCAACCTAACAATTTCTTCCATTCGGAACTAAAACACGCGGGAGACATAGAAACTTGTCTGCTAAGAAGACTAACAAATTGGCGACCGGGACAGACGTGAACAAACCCGCCATTTTCACAGACATCTAGTTCTTCGGTTAAAGAGGGGAGACGAAATATCTCAAATCAATACGCCCGTCTATATGTTCCGAAAATCTATGCACTAATTCCTTTTATTGATGTGGGTTGCTTTTTTTTGTTTGTCTTTCCCCGGGTTTGTGCTAAGAAATGTGTGCTTTAAGTTGTCACTCAAGCAAGATGGTTGTGGTGGTAAGAGAGAAGAGATAGGAGGTAGGAAAGTAGGAGGGATGAGGTTTGAGGGAGGAGATAGGAGGAAGGTGTTTTGGGAGAATCTTTATTTCTTTATGTACACGTCAGACAATTGTACGTTTGTGAATTTATTCTCCTTCTAACCCATGCAGTTTGGCATTTATCATTATGCTAGTTGGTGAATTTATTCGTCTTCTAATCCAAGCAATATGGCATTTATCATAATGCTAGTTTGTGAATGTATTCTTCTAACCCATGCAGTATGGCGTTTATCATTATGTTAGCTGATGGATGTATTCTTCTTCTTCTTCTTCTTCTTCTTCTTCTTCTTCTTCTTCTTCTTCTTCTTCTTCTTCTTCTTCTTCTTCTTCTTCTTCATCATCATCATCATCAAGTGCCCTGCCGGCTGGCGTAGGCGTTCATGGCTTTCTACAGATCTCGGTCTTTGGTGTTCTGGATCAACCCTGCTGATGATATTCCTCCATGCCACCGTCTAAATTCATCCAGCATCATTTCTCTATGTCTGCCTATGCCTCTCTCTCCCTCGATCGTTCCAGTTGTCACGATGTTCTCCAGTGTCTCTCTTTTCATCACATGACCAAAGAAAGCTGTTTATCTCTTTCTTATTGTTGTATATAGTGTTCTAGTTTCATTAGCCTCTTACATGCAATCGTTGTTAGTTACTCTGGCAGTCCAAGGAATTCGCAACATTCGTTTCAAAAACCACTTCTCTGTTGCTTAACTTCCTAATTTGTTCATTTACATTCCAAGATTCGCTGCCATACAGAAAATGTGGCTCTATATAGCATTTCAGCACTTTCTTTCTTACATTCATTGATAGTGATTTATTGCATAAGATACTCTTCATTTTCTGAAATACGGCTTTTGCCTGCCCTATTCTGCTCTTAATCTCTGTTGGACATCTTCCATCTGATGTTATAAAAGCCCCTAGGTATTTAAAATTATCCACTTGGTTAAGAATTTTCCATTCTATTTCTATGTTACATTTTGGTGTAACTATTTTCTTTGATATCACCATTGTTACTGTTTTCTTGATATTCAAGGATAGTCCTTTCTTTGCCCTCTCTGTTACTACAATGTCCAATCTTTTGTATTATCCTTCTTATTATCCTTGTATTATCCGCCACCAATACTGTGTCATCTGCACAGCGTATATTGTTTATATTATAACCTCCGATTAGTATTCCTGGCTTCTCTTTGATCTCTCTCATTATTACTTCACTATAGAGGGAGAAGAGATCGGGTGACAAGACACACCCCTCTCGTACTCCTAGCTTTATCTGTTAGTAACTACCCTGTTTATTTACCATACTTATTATTACCCACGCAATATGGCGCTCACTATCATGTTTGTCCATAGATATATTTCTTATATTCTACTAGCTGACCCTGCCCGGCTTCGCCCAGACCCTGGTGGGGAGCATCTCATTTAATTCATATAAGTAGTCATATAAGTTCCCGTTCCCGTTACCGACTGACTGCCTGTCTGTCTTTGGTAAATGGAGGAGGGAGGAGGAAGAGGGAGATGGAGGAGGGAGGAGGAGGGCGGAGACAGGAGGAGTAGGGAGGAATAGGAGGGAGGAGGAGGGATTAGGAGGAGGAGGGGGAGGAGGAGGGAGGAGGAGGGAGGAGAAGGAGGGAGGATGAGGGAGGAGGAGGGAGCAGGAGGAGGAGAGGGAGGAGGAGAAAGAGGGAGGAGGAGGAATGTGAAGGGAGGAGGAGGTAGAGGGAGGAGGAGGGAGGAGGAGGTAGAGGGAGAAGGAGGGGGAGGAGTAGGAGGGAAGAGGAGGGAGGAGGAGAGAAGAAGAGGAGGGAGGAGGAGGAGGAGGAGGGAGGAGGAGAGGGAGAAGGAGGGAGAGAGGAGAAGGGAGGAGGAGGGAGGAGGAGGAGGGAGGAGGCAGAGGGAGAAGGAGGAAGGAGGAGGAGGGAGGAAGAGGGAGCAGGAAGAGGGAGGAGGGAGAGGGAGGAGGAAGAGGGAGGAGGAGGAGGAAGAGGGAGGAGGAGGATGGAGGAGGGAGAGGGAGGAGGGGAAGAGGAAGAGGGTAGGAGGAGGAGAAGAATGGAGAAGGAGGGAGGAGGAGGGAGGAAGAGGAAGAGGGAGGAGGAGGAAGGAGGAGGGGGAGGGAAGAAGGAGGAGGAAGAGGGAGCAGGAGGAGGGAGCAGGAGGAGGAGGGAAGAGGGAGGAGGAGAAAGAGGGAGGAAGAGGGAGGAGGAGGGAGGAGGAGGAGGGAGGAGGAGGGGGAGGAGGAGGAGGGAAGAGGAGGTAGAGGGAGGAGGAGGAGGGAGAAGGAGGGAGGAGGAGAGAAGAAGAGGAGGGAGGAGGAGGAGGGAGGAGGAGGAGGGAGGAGGAGAGGGAGAAGGAGGGAGAGAGGAGAAGGGAGGAGGAGGGAGGAGGAGGGAGGAGGAGGAGGAAGGAGGCAGAGGGAGAAGGAGGAAGGAGGAGGAGGGAGGAGGAGGGAGAGGGAGAAGGGGAAGAGGGTAGGAGGAGGAGGAGGGGAGAGGAGGAGAAGAATGGAGAAGGAGGGAGGAGGAGGGAGGAAGAGGAAGAGGGAGGAGGAGGAAGGAGGAGG
Source organism: Cepaea hortensis (assembly GCA_963921405.1). Lineage (NCBI taxonomy): Eukaryota > Metazoa > Mollusca > Gastropoda > Stylommatophora > Helicidae > Cepaea > Cepaea hortensis. The sequence goes on along the minus strand of OY992894.1, from coordinate 87,123,713 downwards.
GGGAGGGAAGAGGAGGAGAGAGGAGGAGGGAGAGGGAGGAGGAGGGAGGAGGAAGAAGGAGGAGGAGGGAGGATGAGAACGCAGGAGGAGGAGGAGGAGGGAGGAAGAGGAAGGAGGAGGGGAGGGAAGAGGAGGAGAGAGGAGGAGGGAGGGTGAGGAGGAGGGAGGAGGAAGAAGGAGGAGGAGGAGGGAGGATGAGAACGCAGGAGGAGGGAGAGGGAGGAGGATGAGGAGGAGAGAGGAGGTGGAGAGAGGAAGAGGTAGAAGGAGGAGGGAGAAGGAGGAGGGAGGAGAAGGAGGGGGAGGAGTAGGAGGAGGAATGATGAGGAGGGAGGAGGTAGAGGGAGGAGGAAGAGGAGGGATGTGGAGGACGGAGGAGGAGGGAGGAGGTAGAGGGAGGAGTAGGAGAAAGGAAATGGGAGGAGGAGAGAGGAGGAGAAGTGAGGAGGTAGGAGGAGGAGGAAGAGGAAGAGGGAGGAGGAGGTAGAGGGAGGAGGAGGATGGAAGAAGGAGGAGGTAGAGGGAGGATGAGGAGGGAGGAGGAAGAGGGAGGAGGAAGAGGGAGGAGGAGGATGGAGGAGGGAGAGGGAGGAAGAGGGAGGAGGAGGAAGAGGGAGGAGTAGGAGGGAGGAGGAAGGAGGAGGAGGGGAGAGGAGGAGGGAGGAGGCAGAGGGAGAAGGAGGAGGAGGAAGGAGGGAGAGGAAGGAGGGAGGATGAGGAGGGAGGAGGTAGAGGGAGGAGGAGGAGGAAGGAAGAGGGAGGAGGGAGAGGGAGGAGGAAGAGGAGGAGGGTGGAGGGAGGAGGTAGAGGGAGGAGGAGGGAGGAGGTAGAGGGAGGAGGAAGAGGAGGGAGAGGGAGGAGGAGGATGGAGGAGGGAGAGGAGGAGGGAGGAGGAGGAGGGGAGAGGAGGAGGAGGAGGAAGGAGGGAGAGGAAGGAGGGAGAATGAGGAGGGGAGGAAGGAAAGGGAGGTGGAAGAGGAGGAGGAGGTAGGAGGAAAGAGGTAGGGGGAGGAGGAGGTAGAGGGAGGAGGAGGAGGAAGGAAAGGGAGGAGGAAGAGGAGGAGAAGGGAGGAGGGAGGAGGAGGAGGTAAAGGGGGGAGGAGGAGGAGAAGGGAGTAGGAGGAGGGAGAGGGAGGAGGAGGGAGGAGGAGGAGAGAGTAGGCGGAGGGAGGAGGCGGAGGGAGCAGGAAGAGGGAGGAAGAGGGAGGAGGAGGAGGGAGGAGGAAGGAGGAGTAGAGAGTGGGAGGAGGGAGGAGGCAGAGGGAGGAAGAGGGAGAAGGGAGGAGGAGGGAGGAGGTAGTAGGATGATTGATTGCCATCCCACCAGGTTAATATGTTATCGCGGACCTCAGAGAGAAGTGTCTATGTAGAAGACCATTTCCTGGACGTACGTATTTTGGGAGGGGGAGGAGGGAGGAGGGAGGAGGAGGAAGAAGAAAAAAAAACTACGACAGTTGGCATCTCTGGAATGAAAGGAAGGCGTGTAGAAAATTTCATCTCAATCGGATGGGCCGTTCGCGAGCGCATAAAGGACATACGGACAGAGATACATAAATACATACAGAGATACATACGCACATCCTAATTTATATATAAGATTTACACGAGTCTGGTCGGTATGTGTCCGAACAACACCGTGTGGATCAGATCAAGATATTAACATTAGACAAGAAGGTCGACTTCATTGCACTGCGTTTTACCCCATATGGTTCGGTCTCTTTCCGCAGAGCGGCCTGCTGAAAGCGTCTCACAAAGCACGAACTCCGTAGCTCCAGCGACGACGACCCCAAGGAGTCTCCGAGAAAACTACACTTGTGAACGGAACGACTTGGCCGGGAATCGAACCCACGACCTGATTGATCGTGTTCCATTCTAACTAGTGCCCGAACAATTTAATTGTTTGATGTTCTATATGGTGTATTTTTAATAACTGTGGGGTTTATGAAAACATTGCTGTTCCAAGTTTTGTATTTATCTTTTATGTGGTATGAACCCCACAGAGGGTGAATACAAAATTTGGAACGGAAATATTTTCAAAAACCCCACATCCATTAAAAATACGCCCTACATAAAGTCAGTGATACTTCTTATCCTTACAGTGTACTCATATTTAGTTTCTTCTTTGTCTCTATATCGTGTCTTGTTTTTCCAACTGCGTTTCTTATAATCTAATCTCATATGATGTGATTTTACGCCTGTACCTTTCTTGGTCTGTCTGTGACTGGCATTGTTAACTCATCGTTGGGACGAAATAAAGGTCATTTTCTGTTTACACGTCCAGAAATCAACACTATTCATCGTCAATTTCTACCTGTACTGTGCTTCTTTTCCGTCACATAACAAATCTCAACAACATGGTATGGGTTACATAATATACGCAAACTAATTGATATCATCAACATTTCTCCATTCAGCCATACATGATTGCAAAGTAAGAGAATAAAGAAGATACCAATCGACCAGTAATCATTAGCCATACAGACGAAACAGAATCAACAGAACGGAAGGAACATTTCAAGAAAAATGATGAAGACACCATCAAGTTGATTTGCAACAGAAGAAATTTAAGACACTTAAACGCGTATTCAGAGAGAATAAGTAGGAAATTGTAACTGCCAACTAAAAGAAATAGGGCCATAGAAATAGTCGTAATCATATCCATAGTCTTTATTGCCTATGGGGATTCATAAATTGGCTAACCAGAAAGTGGCAGATATTTCTTCCCCGAAAGAGACTGTGGATCGACCGCGCGGGCAAAGGAGATAGTTGTGGCAAATTGATGAAGCTAATGGAGATTGATTGCAGGAGATAATGGAAATATATTGACTTCATGGGCTGCTGGTAATAACATCCGGCGCTGTAGCCAAGTAATTTAGCCACAATAGATGTTGTTGTTGTTGTTGCTGTTGTTGTTGTTGTTGCTGTCTCAGTGTTGCTGAGTAGACTGATCTTGGTGTGGTGGGGGTAAAGGACCATTTCACAGGCCTTTGGGAATTTCGAGTACATGGTACTATTTGTATAGGCCAATGGGCACTGAAATAGTCAATACCACAAGCGCCCAGTCCTCATCTTCAACAGCCGCGAAGATTCCAATACTAATGGTGCCCGTTGCAATCTGATAATATGCGCACCTTGGTTTACCTCTGAGTGACGACTTCCGACCAGATCCTCTGACCACCCCTTGCTGCTTCATTCTCTTCAGACCATGATAGTCCATCTGTTCTTCTGTATTATTTACATTCTTCCAGAGGACCTTCACCACATTTGCTTTATCATGCATCAAATCACCCCTTAATGATGCGGCACCAGCCAATCTGTCGGCCTGTTCATTTCCAATTACACCAGAGTGTCCTGGAGAACAAATCCAAAGAATGCTCACAACCCGCGACCTCAGAATCGATGCATGCCCTTATGCACGTAGTATACCAGTCTTCACCTTTGTCAGCAGACTTTGTGAATCAGTTACAATCACAACATGCGTATAAAGTTTGTTCTCCAACCTTCGGAATGCTGCAGTTACCATCTCCACCTCCATTCTCAGACTTGAGGTTGTGGTATGCCAAACTCTCCTTTATTAAACAGCGGCGATTTTCTTTTGCTATGAACCCCCAGACACTTTTTTGCCTCTTAACAAAGAATCATCGGTATAGGCAATCACATGGCCAGGACGAGAGTTAAGTTAGTTGCATATTTTACAGGACTTTGCAGTAAACACCAGCATTTTATGCTGTTGTGATCTCTTGGCAATTTGCCTTCAGTAGTTTGCCATTCCTTTCTGAACGACCGGCACGCATACCATTTCGTACAAAAAAACCAACGCAACGCGGTCTGCGACCAAATCGCGCACGGTTGTGTTTCGAACGCAGGTAATCGGGATCACGAACTGCGTCCGTTAGCCGTTCGCCACGGAGCCGAGAGTGGTCATAAATCATGAATTAATTGCTGAATTTCTGCTTCCGTAGCGCCCCCTGGCCACTCCCTACACACACGGCCCTATGTGATTATATCCCCACAGACACGGCCCAATGTGATTATATCCCCACACAAGCCTGAATGTCTATTCGACATTCTGACCCACTCCTCTGCCTCGGCCAATCTTCTCAAGTGTGCACACTTCTTCGATGGTATCCTCTGCCTAAGAAATCTACGATATTCCTCTTAGCACCATGTTGCCCTTGACTACATCCAGGGAATCATGCAGGAGATGTTCCTTGTCCGCAGCTGCCTTGAGGTATGACCTTGCCTGTAACATGTCGCGTCTGTTCGCAATGGTCGGGAACGCCAGCATGTATCGCATACAAACTATTAGGGTGTCCCTTGTAATCCCATGACCACCATGAGGGCTTCATATTGTATGCGCTCTAATTTCACTATCTGAATCTTTGAGACAGTGAGCATTCCCAGTCCATACTCTACCACTGAAATGATCAAGTGCTGAAAAAAATATGAATAGCATTTTCTGCTCCATGTCCCTTGCTGCCATATTCTTCAGTGTAATGAGTCCCTTCTGTTACTTTGTAACCGCCACTTCAACATGATCCCCAAAGGACAGGTTTCTATCACAAGTAATTCCCAGGCGCTTCAGTCTGCTTTCTCTATTCACAGTTCTACCATTTATTGTGAGACATGGGAGGTAAGTTTTAACAACCCTATTCTCCAGAGAGCACCACAAGACAGATGCCTTTTCTGAGTTAACAACAGCATTCATCTCCGTACACCAATCCATCACTTTGTCCATTGTCGCCTGCAGCTCTTGAGCTTTTTGATTTCTGTCCCACGCCTGCTTGCATGCGAGAACATCATCTGCAAATATTAGTATCTGTCCAACCCCTGGAGCTTCGAAATTGCAATCTTACTCGCATACACATTGAAAAGCACAGGTTAAATTACTGACCCCTGTGGTAGTCCGGGGGCTATGATACATGTCTCAGAGGTCCATGTACTCAGCCAGAGAACCACTCTACGAGAATACATAAAAGCTGCAATCCAGTTCACCAACCAATGACAGACTCTCATCTCCATAAGAGCGTACATCAAAATATCATATCTGATTCCGTTGTACGCGTCCTCGAGATCGAGTGCTGCCACTACCGTCTTCTGTCTGTTTTGGAACCCTTTGGCCACTGTGTTTTGCGGTCGTGTAGCAATATTGCCCGTATACGCATTGAAAAGCACAGGTGAAATTATTATAATAGTTAGATATGATATTCTGATGTACGCTCTTGTGGAGTCTGCCCTTGGTTGGTGAACTGGATTGCAGCTGTTTTGTATTCTCATAGAGTGGTTCTCTGGCTAGGTACATGGACCGCTGAACAACTGTATTTCGCGGTCCTCATAAACCACATTACCACCGCCATTAGAAGTTTTTCAGCTTTCTACTCATTGTCCACATTTCATATTCATATCTAGTTCAACACTCAGTGAATCTCCGAGATGATTAACTTGAATATTATCTGTTCCGAGAGGTTGTGCCTTGCTGAGATGTGAGAGCTTCTGGCGATTTCTCTGTCGAGACACATCTTTGATGATCATCCCTTGCCGTAGTCCACCATGTGAGTTCTCATTTTCTCCTGCGGAGAGGATTTTACAAGTTCCCCAAGCAAGTTAATGCAGGGTGTATTTTTAATGACTGTGCAGTGTTTGAAAATATTGTCGGTCCAAGTTTTGTATTCACCCTCTGTAAAGTTCATGCACCATAATAGGTAAATACAAAACTTGGACCTGCAATATTTTCAAACACTGCATAGTCATTAAAAATTACCCCATAGAAGATAAATACTAAACAGGACTCTCATTATCGCGTGCCATGCCGATAAGTCATCTCACACGATCACCAGAGTCGTGGATGAGCTCTATGTTCTTGTCTCGACCATACCATGTGGCCAAGTCATCCTGGTATTTACTTCTCTACCTTCTCTACCTTATGTTCCACTCGATCTTGCCAGTTGTCACCAAGTTCTCCAATTTATTTCTTCTCATAACGTACCTACAAAATCTGTCTTCGTCAAATTTCTCTAATCAGTTTACGGTTTTCATTTATTTCTTGTAAAACTTGCACATTGGTTTTTGTGTCTGCCTCAGAAACCACATTTCCACGGCCATTAGATGTTTTTCAATTTTTCTGCTCATTATCCACGCTTCACTTCCATACAAAAGTACAGGTTCTGCGTAGCACCTCAACACTTTTTCTCGCTGCAAATGTCACCCCGTTATTGGTCAATATGGATCCACCTTGCAAAAGACTACCTTTACCATAGGGATTCTAGTTCGAATCTCTTCAAGTCACACTCTACGGTAGAAAAACTTCTAAACAAGACCGCAAAGTACCCTTTCATCCAAGGATAGAAGAGGAAAGTTAATTGGCAACATTAAACCATAATTGTCTTTGCATGAGAACTACATAAGCTTCAACGGCGGGCCCGATAAAAGAAAAAGTATTTCCGAACGCACTTTCGCGAATCAATAAATCTTTTTACTGTGCTGCAGGAGGCAGCGAGAGCAATATGTTCTAATTATAGACAAACTCTGTTATGTGAATGAGTCATTATTGGAGTTATTACTGCTTTGTTGAGCACTCCAGGCATTGTCTCGTGTGCTTATCTGTCTGCTGGTAAGTAAAAGTAATGGGTCATTTTACGTGCGTGTGGGGGAGCATTGGGTGTATGGTAAATCATCGAATACCTACATGCATACCTACTTACCTACCTACCTACCTATCTACATACCTGCTTGCCTATCTACCTACCTACCTGCCTGTCTGTTTGCCTATCTTCCTATATGTCTATAAACCAACTGACTCGCACGCATTCCCTCTTTATACCTCCTCCCACCCTCCTTCTTGTAAGGGCCCTATTCCTTTCTCCCAACTGTTACGTCTCCGACGGCTTTGTCAGGATAATAACGACTTCCATCAAAAAGTCCACGAAATGTTGGATTTCTTCCGCCTTCGTGGCTATGCTGAGAATGTTCTGTCTACAGCTCTTCACCGCTGCCAGTCTGTCAGTCGTGCCGAAGCTCTCTCCTCCAGGCCGAAACCACGGAATAATAGACCTATCCTTTCATTAAGCTACCATCCCCATGATATTGCTGCCAAGAATACCCTCCTCAGGCATCTATCCATTCTTTAGACAGACCCGGTCACTCGAGATGTCTTCTCAGAGGCACCCCTGGTGGCGTGCAGGCGGGATCGTAACCTCAGGGATGTGCTGGTCCATAGCAGTCTACCCCGACCTCACACGTTTCTTCCTGGCACGGTGGCTTGTCTTAGATAACGTTGCAAGACCTGCCCACATGTACTTCAAACCCAGAGTCTGGCATTCCCAAAGACCATTTTCCACATCCGTGATGGTTTCTCATGCACGAGTCGCAACGTTATCTATGCGATTATCTGCACACATTGTAACATGAGATATATCGGACGACAGCTCTACGCCTGGCTGACAGGTTTAGGCAACACCTCTCTGATACAACAATTGTGCCCAGAAACCGGTACCCATACACCTCAACAGTTCTGACCGCTGTGGCGTGCCGACATACAGGTCACGGCGAGCAAATCGTGCGCATCTCACAATCGTAAAACATTGGAAAACCGTCTCATCTTCCAGTTGGGCCCACCCTTCTCCTCAAGGCCTCAATGTCCAACACAGTTTCCTCCTATCCCCACACTTGTATTCTTTTTTTTTCCGCATATCTTTTACAGGGCATAGCTGTCAACACCAGCATTTTACCGCTGTCGTTGATTTCTTGGCAAGATTACGCCCAGTAGTTTGCCACATTTGTATAGGCTACTAAACATTTAGTTACATATCCTTTACAGAACGTCGCAGTCAGCCCCAGTATTATTTTTGCTGTTTGTGATTTATTGACAAGTTTGCATTCAGTGGTTTGTCACTGCTTTCTGAGCGCCCGGCACTCTTACTATTTTATGAAAACAAACGCAGGTCGGTCTGTATTCAAATCGCTTGCAGCTGCGCTTCGAGCGCTGGATACGTAACTGCGTCCGTGAAACCTTCTCCACAGAGCCAACTATAGTGCTCTACTAATCAGTATTTTTACCTTTCGCTCGCCTGGGCGTCCACCCATCTCCTCAGCAGGCGTTCCCCACCGGGAGGTTTAGCCAGTCACTGAGCTTCTGGCGTTATTGACCTTTAGTCCAGTGACCGCCTGAACCACACTTCCGGTTAATTCCATCCACTGATAGTCGCTCAAGACGTATTCAACCAAACAAGGATACAGATAAACAACTTTAATATTTTCATGTAGTGTTTTTCATGTAGTTGTGTGTCAGTGTGTGTGTGTTTGTTCTGTGCTGAGGAAGGCTTTAGCCTCAACGTCCATGTTGTTTCTTGTAATTGTGTTTTAGTAAAACTTACAATCTACTTGTCGATGTGTTTTTTTTTTTTTTTTTTTTTTTTTGGGGGGGGGGGGATGATTCATTCATTGCCTGCCTGCCTGCCTGCCTACCTACCTACCTACCTGTCTTTCTACTTATCTGCCTGCCTGCCTGCCTGCCTGTCCGTCTACAGACAGGCAGGCAGGCAAGCAGGCGGGCAGGCAGACAGGCATACAGACAGACAGGCAGGCAGCCATGCATGAATGCATCCACCCATGCACCTATCCATCTATTCTTACATACACACATTATCACACACATATAGACACACACTTCCTACTCCACTCATACACTTGCTGGACTGACTGGCATGCATTACCATACTGGACCTTCATTTGCCGATACATTTCTAAAAGTTTCACCTCTTTACTAATTAAAAAATACGGATAACAGAACGCTGCTCCTCTTTGGTGCATGTCAAAAATGGGCGGCCATTTTTAAACTGTCCTTATGACATCACAATGTTCGTCTGCACCAAGATGCCACGTGCTTAACACTCTTGACATCATTAACAACAATATTGACAGGTTACAAGACAGTGGCATGGTTATTGTAATTTCTATTATACTTTTAAAGTTTTCATTTGAAGCCCTCATGGTACTTCTAGTGCATGTCCTCTGCCTCTCTTCTTCTTGATCTTTCCTTGTTGGTAATGAGATCAAATACTTAATCAACTCGGATATGGGCGAAAAACAAAAGGTTCCGTGTGCAAGATGAAAATCCCATGGCAGATGAAAATCCCATGGCAGATGGAAATCCCATGGCAGATGGAAATCCCATGGCAGATGGAAATCCCATGGCAGATGGAAATCCCATGGCAGATGGAAATCCCATGGCAGATGGAAATCCCATGGCAGATGGAAATCCCATGGCAGATGGAAATCCCATGGCAGATGGAAATCCCATGGCAGATGGAAATCCCATGGCAGATGGAAATCCCATGGCAGATGGAAATCCCATGGCAGATGGAAATCCCATGGCAGATGGAAATCCCATGGCAGATGGAAATCCCATGGCAGATGGAAATCCCATGGCAGATGGAAATCCCATGGCAGATGGAAATCCCATGGCAGATGGAAATCGCATGGCAGATGGAAATCCCATGGCAGATGGAAATCCCATGGCAGATGGAAATCCCATGGCAGATGGAAATCCCATGGCAGATGGAAATCGCATGGCAGATGGAAATCCCATGGCAGATGGAAATCCCATGGCAGATGGAAATCGCATGGCAGATGGAAATCGCATGGCAGATGGAAATCCCATGGCAGATGGAAATCCCATGGCAGATGGAAATCCCATGGCAGATGGAAATCGCATGGCAGATGGAAATCCCATGGCAGATGGAAATCCCATGGCAGATGGAAATCCCATGGCAGATGGAAATCGCAGAGCAGGCCTTTATGCTACTGCCATGGTAAATTTGTTGCGAAAGAAAACCTACCGGCGGGTAGATAGCACCCGTCATCCTGGATAGAATCTGTATAGAGAAAGAAAACCTACCGGCGGGTAGATAGCACCCGTCATCCTGGATAGAATCTGTATAGAGAAAGAAAACCTAACGGCGGGTAGATGGCACCCGTCACCCTGGATAGAATCTGTATAGAGAAAGAAAACCTACCGGCGGGTAGATAGCACCCGTCACCCTGGATAGAATCTGTATAGAGAAAGAAAACCTACCGGCGGGTAGATGGCACCCGTCACCCTGGATAGAATCTGTATAGAGAAAGAAAACCTACCGGCGGGTAGATAGCACCCGTCACCCTGGATAGAATCTGTATAGAGAAAGAAAACCTACCGGCGGGTAGATGGCACCCGTCACCCTGGATAGAATCTGTATAGAGAAAGAAAACCTAACAGCGGGTAGATGGCACCCGTCACCCTGGATAGAATCTGTATAGAGAAAGAAAACCTACCGGCGGGTAGATAGCACCCGTCACCCTGGATAGAATCTGTATAGAGAAAGAAAACCTACCAGCGGGTAGATGGCACCCGTCACCCTGGATAGAATCTGTATAGAGAAAGAAAACCTACCGGCGGGTAGATAGCACCCGTCACCCTGGATAGAATCTGTATAGAGAAAGAAAACCTACCGGCGGGTAGATGGCACCCGTCACCCTGGATAGAATCTGTATAGAGAAAGAAAACCTACCGGCGGGTAGATGGCACCCATCACCCTGGATAGAATCTGTATAGAGAAAGAAAACCTAACGGCGGGTAGATGGCACCCGTCACCCTGGATAGAATCTGTATAGAGAAAGAAAACCTAACGGCGGGTAGATGGCACCCGTCACCCTGGATAGAATCTGTATAGAGAAAGAAAACCTAACGGCGGGTAGATGGCACCCGTCACCCTGGATAGAATCTGTATAGAGAAAGAAAACCTAACGGCGGGTAGATGGCACCCGTCATCCTGGATAGAATCTGTATAGAGAAAGAAAACCTAACGGCGGGTAGATGGCACCCGTCACCCTGGATAGAATCTGTATAGAGAAAGAAAACCTAACGGCGGGTAGATGGCACCCGTCATCCTGGATAGAATCTGTATAGAGAAAGAAAACCTGACAGAAATGTATGCTGCAGACGGACACAGGACCTCTGAGGTGCATAACTGGATGTGGCGCACTCTTCTCGTCCTGATGACGTCGCAGCGTTCGTCTGCACCGTAATGTCAGGGCTTAACACTCTTGACATAATTACTAACAATATTGACAGGTTATAAGACAATGGTGTCGTTTGAAAGAGGGACAACGAAGAAGAAGACAAAGAAGAGGAAGAAGTAGATTCTGGTGCACAGGTAACTCACCTTCGGGTTGTAGTTCGTCCGTTTCCAGCGAATCGATCTCCACTTCTGCACTCTTGCCATCGTCCGTTTCCAGGCCCAGCATGATCTCTGCCCCGCTGTTGGAGGTGGTCAGTCGTCGCCTCGGCCTGTCGTCCAAGTCGTCGTCATCTATGTCACCTGGCAATGTCATATGGAAGTTGACGAATAATACACATTGTACATCTATTGTAGAGATAAAGGTAATAATATTGTAGACGTGAAGATAGTTATATTGTAGAGATAAAGATAGTTCTATTGTAAGATAAAGAGTTCTTTGGAAAGGTAAAGATAGTTCCATTGTAGATATAAAGATAGTTCCATTGTAGAAATAAAGACAGTTCTATTATAGAGATAAAAATAATTAAATTGTAGAGATGAAGATAGTTCTATTGTAGAGATAAAGATAGTTCTATTGAAGAGATAAAGATAGTTCTATTGTAGAGATAAAGATAGTTCTATTGTAGAGATAAAGATAGTTCTATTGAAGAGATAAAAAGAGTTATATTATAGAAAATAAATATAGTTCTATTGTAGAGATAAACACAGTCCTAATGTGATGATAAAGATAGTTCTATTGTAGAGATAAAGATAGTTCTATTGTAGAGGTAAAAAGAGTTCTATTGTAGAGATAAAGATAGTTCTATTGTAGAGATAAAGATAGTTCTATTGAAGAGATTAAAAGAGTTATATTATAGAAAATAAATATAGTTCTATTGTAGAGATAAACACAGTCCTAATGTGATGATAAAGATAGTTCTATTGTAGAGATAAAGATAGTTCTATTGTAGAGGTAAAAAGAGTTCTATTGTAGAGATAAAGAAAGTTCTATTGTAGAGATGGGGATAGTCCTATTGTAGAGATAAAGATAGTTCTATTGTAGAGATAAAGATAGTCCTAATGTAAGGATAAAGATATTTATATCGCAGCGATAACGATATTATTATTTTAAACATACATACAGTTAAATTGTAGATATAAAGATAGTTATATTGTAGAAATAAAGATAGTTATATTGTAGAAATAAAGATAGTTCTATTGTAGAGATAAAGATAGTTATAGTATAATTTAGAGATAAAGATAGTTCTACTTTAAAGATAAAGACAGTCCCAATGTAAGGATAAAGATAGTTCTATTGTAGAGATAAAGATAGTTCTATTGTAGAGATAAAGATAGTTCTATTGTAGAGATAAAGATAGTTCTATTGTAGAGGTAAAGATAGTTATATTTTAGAGAGAAATATAGTTCTATTGTAGAGATAAAGATAATTCTATTTTAGAGAGAAAGATAGTTCTATTGTAGAGATAAAGATAGTTCTATTGTAGAGATGAAGATATATATATTGTAGAGATAAATATAGTTCTATTGTAGAGATTTTTTGTGCGCTCGCTCGCTTTGAACTCAAGCGTAGTCCATACACACTATTTATAGTAGTGATGGACTGAATTTTGCGTGTGGATTAGCTTTCCCTATTACACGTGTCCGCCGCCATCAGACGAACCTACTCCAACTTCAGAGGTACTTGTAATTTACGTCCCCAAGTCAAGGACGACAGGTTAACATTTTAGTCCAGCTGTCAGGTATAGTGGTTGAACCACTTACCTCGGCATCAGCACACCGGATGTTTAAGAACTAGCGTTCTTACCCATTCGACCATTCGGGCCTGCATATTGTATAGATAAAGAGTGTTCTATTTTAGAAATAAAGATAGATCTATTGAAGAGATAAAGATAGTCCCATTGTAGAGATAAAGATTGTTCTATTGTAGAGTTAAAGATTGTTCTATTGTAGAAATAAAGACAGTTCTGTTGTAGAGATAAAGATTGTTCTATTGTAGAGATAAAGATTGTTATATTGTAGAGATAAAGATTGTTCTATTGTAGAGATAAAGATTCTTCTTCTTCTTCTTCTTCTTCTTCTTCTTCTTCTTCTTCTTCTTCTTCTTTTTCTTCTTCTTCTGCGTTCATCCGGAGTTTTTTTTTCGGACATGATTGCGTTGTACCTGTTTACAGCAGAGCTGCGTTCTTGCTCCGTTAGGCCGACACATCCGACTTCTGCGGGCATTTGTTGACCGGGTTAACCTTCCCGGTTTTTTTTAAAGGACGTTTGACTCACTGTTGTGGTGTTATCCCTCATCCCAGCTGGCCCATATAGAACAGCCAAAGACATCCTGGTCATCCCTCAAAGGAAGGCAGGGGCAGACCATGGGCATTCCCCGCCATCCAAGAAGGCTTCCATAATTGCAGAGCCGACACACAGCGCTCTGGTACTGGGCTCACCCAAGGAATCGTCACGTCCTGCACATGGCTGCTTACCCTCACTTCCGTATATTGGGCCTTCTCGTTCACCATAGGCTGTTCTTCCGGGAACCAGAAGAATGCAGTCTGCAGATGACATCCACACAGTGAGCTTTCGATTCGGACTTTCCACGTAATGGATTTGCTATCCAAGCAATAATCCATTTTGTGCCACTAGGACACTTTTTCCACCTTTTATGAAACCCACACAGTGAGCTTTCGATTCGGACTTTCTACGTAATGGATTTGCTATCCAAGCAATAATCCATTTTGTGCCACTAGGACACTTTTTCCACCTTTTATGAAACCCACACAGTGAGCTTTCGATTCGGACTTTCCATGTAATGGATTTGCTATTAAAGATTGTTCTATTGTAGAGATAAAGATTGTTCTATTGTAGATATAAAGATTGTTCTATTGTAGAGATAAAGACAGTTCTATGTAGAGATAAAGATAGGTCTATTGTAGAGATAAAGATTGTTCTATTGTAGAGCTAAAGATTATTCTTTTGTAGGGATAAAGATAGATCTATTGTAGAGATAAAGATTGTTCTTTTGTAGGGATAAAGATAGATCTATTGTAGAGATAAAGATTGTTCTATTGTAGAGATAAAGATTGTTTTATTTTAGAGATAAAGATTGTTCTATTGTAGAGATAAATAAAGACAGTTATAATGTAGAGATAAAGATTATTCTATTGTAGAGATAAATAAAGACAATTCTATTGTAGAGATAAAGACAGTTCTATTGTATAGATAAACACAGTCCCAACATAAGGATAAAGATAGTTCTATTGTAGAGATACTAATAGTCCAATTGTAGCGATAGTCGCCGCCAAGGTGTGAATCGAACCCACCCCTCCAGGTCGACTGGCAAGTGTCTAGCCACTACGCCACCGAGGCTGCTGAATATGTTAGGTATTCATATTATGCCTTAATCTTTATGACCTTTTTCTAATTAATGATTTCTGTCTTGTTCTTGACACATCTTGTTCTAACCGAAACGCTGAATGCTTGAGGTGTGTTTTAACATATTTATTGCCGCATTTCTAAACCAAAACGGCAGCGTGTTAGGTAAGCTTAAACAGGGTGTATTTTTAATGACTGTGCAGTGTTTGAAAATATTTCTAAGTTTTGTATTCACCCTCTGTAAAGTTCGTGCAGCATAATAGGTAAATACACAACTTGGACCGGTAATATTTTCAACACTGCACAATAATTAAAAATACACCCTGGTTAACTGCACTGATAATATCCTGAACACGGTCGGGCAGGGTTCCAAACGTGGGCTTGACGTCTGCTAAGTGAAGGAAAGACAGGCCACCCATTCCCCCATGCATGCAGGCCTACTAAATGTGATGGCCTTATCACAACAAAGGCTTGCAGCTGGACACTGCTCGGAGGCAATGTTTTGTTTCAAACCAATATATTCCCTAAGCTTTCTCTGGTCATGTGATGAGAAGAGAGGCATTGGAGAACATCGTGACAACTGGAACGATCGAGGGGAAGAGAGGCAGAGGCCGACCAAGCGAAATGATGCTGGGTGGATTGAGACGGTGGCACGGAGGGATATCTTCAGAAGGACTGATCCAGAAAACCAAAGACCGAGATCTGCGGAGAGACTTGAACACCTACGCCAGCTGGCATGGCACTTGATGATGATGTATTCGCTTAGTGAATTTAAAGAGAAGCCTCGACCAATAGATTGCACGATTTATTGCCTGGCATATTTCGCTGTATCTCACCAGGTACATACTGTAGAGGTATATATCAATTGTAAGAAATAAATGAATAATACTTTAGCTGAAACACTTCACACATATCATCATCAAGAGCCCTGCCAGCTGGCGTAGGCGTTCATGGCTCTCCACAGATCTCGGTCTTTGATTTTCTGGATCAATTCTGCTGCTGATATTCCTCCATGACACCGTCTCAATCCATCCAGCATCATTTCTCATGGTCTGCCTCTGCCTCTTTTCCCCTTCATCTTTCCAGTTATCACGATGTTTTTCAGTATCTCTCTTCTCATAACATGACCAAAGAAAGCTGTTTGTCTCTTTCTTAATGTTGTAAATAATGTTCTAGTTTCATTAACCTCTTTCAGACAGTCATTGTTAGTTACTTTGGCAGTCCAAGGAATTCGCAACATTTGTGTCAGGAACCACATCTCTGTTGGTTCCAAGTTCTTCCTAATTTGTTCGTTTACATTCCAAGACTCACTGCCATACAGCTAAACAAGTTCTATATAGCACCTCAGCACTCTCTTTCTTACATTCAATGATAGCGACTTATTGCATAAGAGAACTTTCATTTTCTGAAATCCAGCATTTGTTTGCCCTATTCTGCTCTTAATCTCTGTTGTTCGTCTTCCACCTGATGTTATAATTGCCCCTAGGTATTTAAAGTTATCCACTTGGTTAAGAATTTTCCCTTCTATTTCCATTTCACATTTTGGTGTCACTTTTTTTTTCTTAAAACATATAACCATACAGATTGTTTCGTAAAGTCAAAAAGGCGCGAAGGGTATAACGATCAGCTTCATTGCACCAGCTTCCATCCCACATGTCTCGGTTTCGTTCCTCGGAGCGGCTTGCGCCTGCCGCAAGCGTCGCATAGAACACCAACTCCGTAGCTCCAGCGACGACCCCAGAGATCTCCTAAACAGCTGCACTCATGAACCGATGACGTAATCCGTAAACCACCCACAACCTTGTGAACGCGAACAGACGGTTTAACCACTTGGCCAGGAAGACTCCCCCCCCCCCCCAGAGATATTTGATAGCGGGATAAGAGGTTCAGCCCCTACATCGGCATTATGTTGGACTTAAACAAACGATGTCTCGTTCAGAAGGCAATGGCACAAAACTGAACATTTAATATATTTTCTAATTTATTCACAAAAAATGTTGCATATTATTTGCAGGAGGTTGCAATCACCCCCTTCCCCCCCCCCCCCAGCCCTTATTAGCTGGTTATGACTGACCTACTAGGAAATATTACGTTCAGTAGTTTGCCATTGCTTGGGCGTCTAGTTGGTCATGCGCCGAAGTACAATTGTTCCTGAAGCGAAGTGTTGTCGTCACTTGAAAGTGACAGGTTCGAATCCCGGTCGGTGACCATAGCTTTCAATTTGTATGTCTAGTGCGCCCTCTAGTCCAGTGGTTCTCAACCGGTGGGGAATTCCCCCCTTCCCCCCTCCCCCGGGGGAATTTTAGGGTTTCCAGGGGGGGGGGGGGATTAAGATTATTTCAAGATCGCATTAATACAAGAACAAATTACTTGATATTGTTTTACCCTCTAAATTTTACGGTTCTGTACTTCTCGGGATATTAATTTGAAGGTGATAGTTGTAAAAATAGGGTAATGGATTGTATCAGAAGAGAAAATGTAACACGCTAAACCTCGCAGCCAAGCGAACCTCTAAGTAACCCTGTAACGAGATGTATTATTTAACTGATTGAGTGCCAAACCAAAAGTAGTTTTGGACCAAACATGGAACACAATCAAATAAACAAGTATTGTAAAGTACATTTCCATTCACTGAGAATTGAAATTGAGGCAGATACCGTGAAATAACACGATGAACCAAGTATGGCGACATAACGTCCTTCTGTCCAAATGGGAGGTGACTTTTGACGATATATTATCCTTTGGCAGTAAATGAGTTAAGTGGGCTACAACGTCTGTTCTTCTAGCCTTAGGTCTCAGAAAGATGTGTACATGTGTGTTTGTTGTTTGTCTGCAAGAGCTAAACATACCTTTTCGTTTCATTGTATACTACAGGGTGTTTGTAAAGTCTCACTACACTTTATATGTATAACAAATTACACCAAAAAAAAAAAAATCTTTCTTCCGTTGATAACACCATTATGTTTGGAGTGCAAAGAATTACTACAGCAGACGACAGCCGATCGTTGCATATTGCATCACGATAGATTGTGAAGCACGTGTTTTTATGACACCATGTGTGTCATTCTTCAAATTTGTTCTTCATACAAATTGTAGTGAGACTTTACAAACACCTGGTATTATCTCCAAACACACGGTATTATCACCAACTGAGCTGTTTCTGAGCTTCCATACAGACACGGAGGAAAAGTTCCCATACGAAACTATTGACATGCTTAACTGATCCAGTGGCAAACAAAAAGTAAATTTGGACTAAACATGGTATACAATCAAATGAACAGGTGTTATCATGTACATTTCCGTTCACTGAGTATAGAAATTGTGAAAGATACCACGAAACAAAACAAATAACACTATATTACCGTCGCGATATGTTATCCTTCGCCACTGAACCAGTTAAGGAATCGAGTTTTGTCGCAGTAGACAAAACTGCTCTTGTCCCCAGGACATGCTGGTGTGGGGAACGAGCAGGCGGACATATTGGCTGGTCCCAGGACATGCTGGTGTGGGGAACGAGCAGGCGGACAGATTGGCTGGTCCCAGGACATGCTGGTGTGGGGAACGAGCAGGCGGACAGATTGGCTGGTCCCAGGACATGCTGGTGTAGGGAACGAGCAGGCGGACAGATTGGGGCTACACTGCTTGGCGGGGGTATTGGTGCATGATAAAGCAGACTCGCTGGGGTCCTGTGGGATCGTGTGCAGTGTGGAAGGATAGATAAATCATCATGGTATGAATAGGCTAGTGCGGCAGGGATTAATCAGAGAATTTGGCCGACGACTATTACTCCGAGGAAAGGCCCAACAGACAGATAATCAGACTGCATATGCTTCTATTAGTATTGCGACTCTGTGCTGGTTGTTGAAGATGAGGACGGAGCATGTATGGGAATGCCCCGAGTGTTGTTATGTCAATCCTTGACTCAACTCAACACGGACAAAATAATATTCACGTTTGAAGCACGGAGTGTCTGTGTGAAACATGGCTGGTTGTCCCAAGTAGAACTTCACATAAACAGCTTTTCATAATAAACAGAACTGGGAATCCTTGATAACTACCAGATGACTTCCAAATCGGATCTGGTCTTTTATCGGATTGCGCAATAAAGCCAGGGATGATATCGAGCTAGCTGGATGGGAGTGTGTGGTGTTCTGTGTGGTTCTGGTTCTAGCCGCGTTGTTATCTACTTGCCTGTCTGTCGAGGGCTAAACAGACGCAAGATCGGTCGGTGGGGGGTGTCTGGCCGGCGGTCGGGCAGTCGGCTGGGCGGACGATCGGTCGATCTGTTGGTCAGTCTGTGTTGCGTTCGCTGGGGCAGTCGGTCGCTCGGTCGGGCAGTCGGTCGGTCGGTCGGGCGTTCAATTGGGAGGTCGGTCGGTGGGCGGGCGGGCGGTTGATTGGTCTGGCGATAGGAAGTAGATAAGCTAAACTTTGGACACTTGTCATCCATGTATGTCCATACACAAAAATTGTCTCAAGGAAGTTTCTAGCTATAAGTCTGTGATGCGACAGCGCCACGACATTTTGTAGGCCTGAATGTAAGGAAAAATAGATGTCCATTCTTTGCCTCACTTTCGTAGGCGACGAGCCATGGCTTCGAACTTGCGTCCGCTTGTGCTCGTGATATTATCAGTGCAGTTCGCTATCAACTTCGCTGACGTATCCGAAGTTTGTCTGTCAGTGGATCTCTTTCATTCTTGTTCCCTGTCTCGTCTACAACGAAGGAAAGTAACCAGAGGAAGAGAAGTGGTTATTCATATCAGAACTGGACAAGCCATATACTTTGCATGTCTCACTAGAAAGGGCAAACTGGAAAATGTTGTTACAACAGGAAAACTGCAGGAGAATACTGACTGAGGCAGATTTAGAGAAAAGATGCTTGTCAGCTTGACATTGTGACATCTAAATTGGAAATTACTAGCAACAAGCAAAGCAGGAAATTGTGGACCATGGTTGCTGAGTTGCCTACTCTTTACAGCCCAGTGTTACAGGGGTGTCTACTCTTTACAGCTGATTGTTGCTGATTTGTCTACTCTTGATATCCGACTGTTGCCTAGTTGTCTTCTCTTTAACATCCCACTGTTGCCTAGTTGTCTACTCAGTCAAATGCTGCTGAGTTGTCTACTCTTGGTAACCCACGCCATTCTGACAAAGGTTGCAGGTCCTTGCGCCTGTTCCAGAGATCCATACAGACAGTACATGAAGTGGTGGCTATAGTAGCTTTCCCCCGTATTGTGAAAAGACACATCTGTTAACAGATTCTGTGCCAAAGAATCTGTAGGTTTGGACCGAACAAAAGTGGATGGCAGAAAATGGGAAGTAGGAGTGTGTCACAGTTATGACTTTAAAAGTTGTTAATATGGCAGCAGGCATGTTATATTATAACGTAATGATAACACTTCGGCGATATATAAGTCAATGGCAGATACAGGAAGTCGCTTAAGACGATTAATCATCCCATGACACTTAATAAGTTAAGCTATTCGATTCTTTGCTTTTGAAGTGAGGGGGTTTAGTGCCGTTCTAACGGCTTTCCTTAACCCCTGTACAAATCCGAAGATATAATTTATCGAGAATGATCGTGGCCGATGCCTGCATTAACCCTACTCATAAAATACTCCAGACTACCCCCCCCCCCCCAGTGGCTGATGTCTTTGCTTCCCTAGACATTTCATGGTACACATTCTGGGATTTCTGGGATGGGTCGACCTTTGAACCCTGGGTCTAGCCATTACGTCACTACGGGTCTCGGAGAATCAATGGTGTCACTTATCTAGAACACCAGAAAACAGATGGTTGTGGGTGAACATGATCCCCAACACCGCAGACATGTCCCCGGAAGGAAATGATGGGACGTAAATGACAAATGCCCCAGAAGTCGGGTTCAACCCCCTACACGGACAGTTGGATAAAAATGTGGATCTCGCGTATTTTTTGACTTGGAAATGTAAATTACAAGCACATCTGAAGTCAGAATGGGTTCACCTGATGGCGAGGGGCACTGGTAATGGGAAAAGCTAACCCACACGCAAAAATCAGTCCAGTGCACTTGAAATAGTAGCATGTGTATGGACTACACTTGAGTTAAAAGCGAGCGAAAGCAACAACACACAAAAAGTATACGTTTATTGATAACACAGTATGTTGCTGTTTTTTTTTAATGAATAATAATGTGGCGGGGTAAGGTGTTCATTCCCAACACTAGTCAATTGGATTTAAATGTTGATTTCTCGTTCAATAGCAATGGCAAACTTTTTTGTTTTTTTGGGTGCATATCCTTTTTTACAGGACATCGCTGTCAACACCAGCATTTTACTGCTGTTGTTGATGTCTTGGCAAGTTTACGTTCAGAAATTTGCCATTGCTTTCTGAACTTTCTGCTCCCATACCATTTCGTTACAACCCAGCACGGCGCGGTCTGCTGCTAATCGGTCGCA